>OY756208.1:105561245-106761245 GCA_963576795.1 Metopia argyrocephala | reverse complement strand
ATTATCAACGAGCAAAAGTATTTTGAATTCCAAACCTTTTTGTTTCATATATTCCTGAACGTCAGGAATAAAGCACTGGTTGAACCAATCCTCAAATAGGCTAGATGTCATCCATGCCTTTTTGTTGGCCATTAAATGGACTGGAAGTTGTTTAATGTTCTTGCCTTTTAAAGCTCGTGGAGCAAGGGATTTGTTGATTAGCAAAGGGATTTGTTGATTACTCGGTCTTTTGCCGCTTTGAAACCGCTGGCTGATTTTTCAGACTTTGAAATGTACGTTCTTCCCGGCATTTTCTTCCAGAACAAACCCGTCTCGTCTGCACTAAATACTTGATCTGGAGTAAAACCGCCGTGATCGATTATTTTTGTCAATTCATTTGGGAAGTTTTTTGCAGCATTTTCGTCTGCAGATGCCATTTCACCTTTTATTTTTACATTGTGAAATGCGTGTCTTTTTAAAAAACCAGTCAACCATCCTTTACTTGCGTTAAATACAAATTTCTTAGTTATCTGAGTTGTTAACGGCTCATATTCTTCAAATCTGCTGTATATTCTAAGTGCTTTCTCTTTTATAATTTTTCCGTCAATAGGTATTCTTTTTTTCAATAAATCTTCTATCCAAATCACCATATGTTTTTCCGTTTTCTCTAAGATAGGATTTCGAACATAAGAAGTTGTTTTGGAGCTGAGTTTCGATCCAGATTTTATTGTTCTTATAGTTGCTTCATTTAAACCAAATTTTTTGCCAACCGATGTGGGACCTGCGCGTTTCTGAAGGCTATCTAATATTTTAATTTTTGTTTCTAAAGAGATTGAGTGTCTCTTTGGAATATTTTTCATTACTTGAGACATCTTATTAGGTAACTAAAATTAAAATTAAATAAAATTTTTATAGGGTTAAATTTGATACATATGTATGTATGTATGTATATTATTATAAATATCTTACCTTTATAAATCATTAAAAACAATTTAAAACTCAAATTTTTAATTTCTCTGGAAAAGCTACTTTAAACTGTCACACTTCAATTAAGCATTTACTATAAATCCGTAAAAATATTCAAACTTAAGGCACCCTTACACGACATGTTTTTTACACTGTTACTGTCAACTTTTACATGAGTAAACAGTTACATGTCGTGTGTGACTTTTAAAACATTGCTTGTGTAAAAAACACAAGGAAAGTCTTATGACAAAATTTCAATTAGAGCATGCTCTAATTTCGTATGTACACACATATGATATTAAATTTCTATGACTGTACAAACATTAGTCGGCAATGAATTATTTGTAAAATAGTTTTTTTTTTATAAATTGTGTGCCTAAAAATGTATTATTTATTTACATATGTAATTGTACATATACGTTTGTGAGTAAAAATTATAAACCTTATGTAAATTGACTAATTTTGACAAACACAACAAAAAACTTATGTATTTTAAATTTAAAAAACACGTGTAAAAAACATATCGTGTAAGGGTGCTTTTAATTTAATGCTTCTTAACTATCCTTTATTACTATAAATTTACTTTAAAATGATTAATTATATAAAATCGCGTCCATCAACCGAACTGAGTACATATCTTTAATACAAAATAAGAACTGTTTTATGGGTTTAATTCTTGCACAAGCTGAATCTTGTAAGGTCGCAAGCCAAGATCTTTGCGCAAAATCTTCCATAAAGTTGATGGACAAAGCTCCAATTGCTGTGCACGGTGGCGAATCGATTCATTCGGGTTCTCTTCAACACTTTGCTCTACAGCGGCAATTGTTTCTTCGGTGCGCACTGTTCGACGTCTCTGCGGATGCGTATTATCACATGGTTAACCGAATTAATTGCTCTTATGGACGATTATGTCGACAATAAAATGGACGGAGCTTGCGGTAAACTTCGCAAACTGAACCATTATTTTCGAAATAAATTTGCACGATTTGCAAGCGTTGTTCTTTTGTCAACCTGTTCATGATGAAATGGCAAACCAAACTAAATATTAATCACTTGACAGCTGACAAAATAGCCGCCAGTTAAAAAAGTGATGCCAACTTAAAGTTCTATACCTCAATAAAAAACACCCTCTACAAATATATGCCCATGTTCTGAATATCGCTAAATGAATTCTGCGTTTTTGATTTGAAATCGCCAAATAGCTGTTCTGCAAAACGAAAAAAATAAAATTTGGATATTTCAAATTGCCAAGGTACACTGAAGCGTTTTGGTATATTGCAGGAACCGCAATCATTATGAGTTTTATAATAAAAATTAGTCGTAATCATTATTTTTGAGGAAAAGAAAAAAACTCAAAAAAGTTAAATATGAATCTCGTATAGCTGCGTGCAAAGAATTAAGTACACGAAGCTTACATGTAAGCTTGAAGCAAAAAAATAAAAATAGTTGTATATATTGTCAAAATTTTTCCGATTTTAGTTATTTAAACTCTTAGTCGTAGAAAATAACTGTTTATTGTGTCAATTAAATTATTTTTTATAAAGCAGTGAGCCATATTTTAAAGAATATTGAATTCAGTCGCATATAATTAAGGACACATCGTAAAATGCGATTTGTTTAGAAACGTTCGTCTGCTTTGTAAAACATGATAAGAAATACATATTTTCAAATAGCATTCATGTAGATATATGTATATATATGTATGAATTATATATATGTACGTATATATACATTTTTAAAAGAAAAGATACTTCAATTTTTTTATGTTAATAAATAATAAATAAATAATAATCAAAATTAATATTATTTCTTACACTATACTTTGAAGCATCAAAAAGTATATTTTGAGGATTTTCATCTCCATAAAAAGGTTACTTTTTTAAAAATTATTTATTGGATAAAATATCTATTTTTGGAACTTCCTTTTTCTGTAGTCCAAAAGCAATGTATTCGAAGGAGCACCAATAATAGAAAATCCAATAACTCTATTCTGTGTTGAGAACAAATGTTGACAAACCACTCTGGGGTCATTCGTTTACATGACTCTATATAAAAGATTTTATACCAATTTTTTGAGGTTCAGATTTAAAGACATTAAGAAATATTAAAATGCACAAACTAAAAATTTCGTTGTGGCTATCGTCTTATACACTGTGATATTGTGTGAGCAAAAATTTTGTTTTGGCTATCTTGCTGTGTATTGTTCCTGTTATAGTTGTTGGAGTTTCGTCACTGTATGTACTGTGGCTGAACAAAAAAAAAAAAACTTAACCACAATACACACATTAGTTTCTCTTTGGTTTCTCTTGTTTTGTTACGCTCTTTTCTTTTGTTTTGCATTTTGCCCTTCCTAACGGCATCTGAAAGAATTTTGAAAAAATATTTGGATAAGTGTTGAGATGCGATTTCTATATGATTTATATTCTTTGGTAAAACTCAAGGGTTTTTCTCACCACCAGTAGATGGAATAAGAGAAGATCGTTCCCTTATTGATGCTGCAATAGAACGCTTTTTTCTTTAGTCACCAAATTTTCCTCTTCTTTTGCCATATTTCCGTCATACTGTAGAATAGAACAGGAATAAAATATCAGAGAAAATGGCTTCATAAAAAAGATGTAACCCTTATTTCGCACATATTTTAAAGAAACAAAGATATACATACAATGCAATTAAATTCTTTTTTCACTTTATCTAACTTAATACATACCCATGAACAAAACATTTGGGTGTATCAGCCTTAAGCATTAAACACATAGACGACAGCAAGCAGCAGGCAGCAAGTTGTCAAAATTAGAATACACACGTTTATATGGAAACGATTATTTTAAAGGCAGCACAGCAAAACCTCAGACAAAAACCTTTGCTGCTGCTGCCCAACTTAGAATAATTTCTATTTTTTGAGGCAGCAAAAACTGATTAGTGATGCTAATACAATATAAAATTTCAAATAAATACGACCTAAAAAATATTTTTTATTACAATTAAAAAAAATTATTTATTAATAAAGATAATAACAAACACTTTTAACATTACAAGGCGGTATTTATTTAATCAAGTTTAAGATAATAAAGTTATGTTTGGTGATCCACAGGGATCAATATGCATTGTTGTTAAAAATGCTTGTATAGTATGATGCGAAATGCGATAAAGTAGCTGAATGTAAAACAAAGAACTAAATACGTTTTGATGCATGGAAATATCTTTGTAAACAGGAGATTTATTTTCAAATATCTTTTTATTTATTTATTTATGTCTATGGATAATAAGTAGTTTCATACAGACTAAAGTAAAATTTACAAACAATATTTTATAATTACATAATGATTTAAATACAAAATAATTTTTCTCTTCAAGGAATCATTACTCTCAGAAAGATCAATTAAATGATAAAGATTATTAAACTTCAAACATATTTGACGAATATTCAGCCGTACCAATTGAGAAATACACATCATTTCAAAATTCAACGGGTAACATTGCCATATTATTTCAGATGAGAGCAAAACTTTAATTTTTTTTTAAAGATTATGTGTAAAATTAGCGAGAAATATATTTTGTTAATGAGTTTTGTAAAGTTTTTTAATACTAATAATATATAAAAAAATTAAAATAAAAAAAAAATATATTCACATATATACATTTCGAACAAGCGATTTTATTTTTGCGATTTTGTACACTTGAAAGAGGTATCACTGAAATATTTTTTTCAACAACAAACACATGTTAATTCTTTTATTTGTTTTTTTATTGTTTTGCTGCTGCTGCCTTCAAAATATTTATGTAGCCGATAGCATGGCAGCAAATAATGTCGGCTACATTTGCTGCTTGCTGTCATGCTGCTTGCTGTTGTCTATGTGTTTAATGCTTTAGGCTGAGTACAATCCTCCTTGAGAATTGCAATTTCTCTTAGAGAAGCTTCTTTATCCTGTATTCAATCTTTGCTGCAGAAGCAATCAGTGGTGCCAACTTTTTGTAACCAAAAAGCGCTGGTCTCCGTCCCCAAACGCGCTAAAACGCGCCAAATCCCAGCGTTTGCAAATATTTATAAGAAAAACGCGCCGTTGCCTAACGCGCTAAATTATATTTTAATAAAAGTCGACCCATATATTAGAACAAATACAGTATTTATTCAAGCAAAATTAGTAATATTGGTAAACATATTTGTTTTTGAATTTAATTCAGGCACAAAAATAGATTCTTACAAACTTACAAAAAACAAACAAAATATTTTTTTGGTATATCAATAAAAATTTAACTGAAATTGTACTTGGTTACTTTAAATAATCACTCACATATTAAGATAGTAATTCAGACTTTTTTTATTTGATATTAAACTTTTAATATCTTACTGACTAAAATCATTAATATTGAATTTTTTAATATTATAAAAATAATGGGGAAAAGTATAGTTAAGATTGATCTTCACTAATTTCATTCAAACCGTCTAGCTCATCTTCTGGCCATAAAACCAGAATAATTCGAAGCGTGTAATACTCGAATTATTATACGTGTTAATTGAATTAATTTTCGCATATACATCTAATGGAATATCATGATTTTCACAACAAGAGTTTTTTAATCTTAGGCCATATATGATGTGTATTAAGGAATTGACTGTGTTATTTCTTATTTTTAATTTAAAATAATTCATTCTACTAAAAGCCTCTTTCTTATATAAAAAAGATTTATAATAAATTTATAACTATAGAAGACAGCTTGATAAAAGGATTGACATTAAGAGAATTCTTAAAATTGTGGATCTCAATCCAAAAAGATAATTAACATTGTTGTTAACCATTATACAAACTATACATACATATATGTATGTATATGTACTTATGTAGACAAAAATAATTTCACTAAAGTATTGTTATACAATATATAGCGAAATTAAAAAATTTTCAGCGAAACTATACTTGCGTTTTGATATGTTGATATTTAAATAAATTATACAAATTTGTTTTTATAAGTATAGTTGTAAAAAATAATACTGGAAAATTTATGAAAAAATAAGAAAATGTTGGATTGAAGTGGTTTATTAAGTTTATTAAAAAGGCGCCAATTTAGCGGGTTTTTTGTTAAGCGCGCTAAGACGAAAAAAAAACGCGTTTTGTATGGTTAAATAGCGCTAAATCTAGCGCGAAACGCGCTAAATTGGCACCGCTGGAAGCAATGGAATCTGCCTTTTCACAATATAAAATATATGATATAATATCATTTGTAGTTGTCATTGCTTTGCTATCTTCATTATAATAATTGATGTGGTGGCTCATTCTACCAAATAGTATTTGATAATGTAGACACTTCTTCATTATCGGGCTGAGTATTTTCTTTGTTATCTCCATTTTGTGTAACAAAAACAGACGATGGAAAATATGACGGCTCTTCATCTCCTAAATATGCTAAACCCAAGTTTAGTTGCATCTGAACCATGTGTAACATCAACAGTTTTGAATAGTTGTTGCTTGGACAGCCAGCTAGTGTGTTAGTTTGACAGCTAGTCTAACATTACCCGTCAAACGACTTTTTCCCTGAGAAACAACTGTATAAAAGCTATAAATGGATGTTATTTATTCCCCACTAGCACTCCAAGTTTCTTTACAGTTTTTGAAAAAGAAAAGAACAAAGCCTATGAAACAAGAGATGTCATATCTTAAAGTTAAATAATTTGGAATGTAATAAAGAAACATTTTTTTAATAACATTTGCGAAAATTTTTTTTAAAGTTAATGGACAGATAAGTTATATACTGCAGTTTCTTTCAAAAATGGTTAATACCATTTTTGATTTGTATTACTGTGGGTTATTGAATTATTGAAGCAAAGTTGCGGCGCAACAATTATTTAACATTCAAAAAGTCAAACAACTCTTAGCACATATAGTGTTTGAAACATTTTTTTTTAAGTTTATGGTCGGATATCTTCTAAAGTGGAGTTTTGCAATAACTTATATCATCTTAATAACTTAATTTATATCATCTCGTATTCATATTACCATGTCCTATTGATTTATTATATTAAAGTTGCGAAGCAATCAATTTTTAATATTTTAATATTCGAGAAACTCTTAACGCGTATCAGATGTTTGCGAAAATTTCTTAAAGTTTAAGGACCGATATCTCCTGAACTGCGGTTTTTTAAAATATGATTTATATCATTTCTGATTTGTATTATTTTGGCCTATTGTATTATTGAAACAAAGTTGTGGCATAACAATTATTTAATATTTAAAAAATCAAAAAACTGTTGGTACATATAGAGTTTAATATAACTTTTGAAAGTTTAAGGCGTTATAATCACCTAAACTAGAGTTTTTTTCAAAAATATTTTCTACCACTTTTGATTTTTTTAGTTCTCTTTTACGCTACTGTAGATGCAATTACTTCAATTTCGGAAAATACTTACTATTTGGTCATTTCCTATTGTTTTGTGCCACTGTAGGTGCAATTAATTTCTATTACGGTTAATTCTTACTATTATGTCATTTCCTACCCTTTTATGCAACTCTAGGTGCAATTAATTCCTGTTACGGTAAATTCTTACTATTTATTCATTACCTAGGTTGTTGTGCAACTGTAGTTGCAGTTAAGTACTATTACGGTAAATTCTTGTAATTTTCTCCTCTTATATGGAACCGTAGGTACAATTACTTCCTATTTCGGTAAATTCTTACTATTTTGTCATTTCCTCCTCTTTTATGGAATTGTGTAAAATACTGTTGTATTACTTAATGTGCGCTGTTTCAATGTGCCGTCTTTTTTGTGTAATTTTGGTGAGAGCTTTCTTATGTATTGGAACGTATTGTGTGAAAATCTGGTTTGCACAGGAATGTACTAATGTCTAGTTAATGTGTGCAAAAAATTTACTGCAACCTTCTAAAATATTATGTTTATGTTGCGTAAAAATAAAAAAAATGCTGAAAATGTTAAAATTTGGTTGGAAAGTAATCAAAGTGTTACTGCAGCGTTATTGGTATTATTATTGTTATTATGCTATTATCTGGGAGCCCATAGTGCGTAGGTATAATCACTTCCAATATCGATAAATTCCTACTATTTTGTCATTTCCTAGGATTTGGTGCAAGTGTGGGTGCAATTATTTCCTATTACGGTAAATTCTTTCTATTATATCATTTCCTACCCTTTTATGCAACTGTAGGTACAATTAGTTCCTGTTACCGTAAATTCGTATTATTCTGTCATATCCTATTATTTTATTCAACTGTAGGTGCGGTTACTTTCAATTTCGATAATACTTACCATTTTGTCCTTTCCTACTCTTTTAGGCACCTATAGTTGTGTAGTTGTCTGTAGTTGTGCAATTAATTTTATTAGGGTAAATTCTTACAATTTTGTCATTTCCTACACTTTTATGTAACCGTAGTACTTTCAATTTCGATAAATTCTTACATATATAATAATAGTTAATAATTATTTTATGATAATATTAATAATTATAATTTTGTGTGAAAGTTTGTTTTATATCAGAAACTATAAAAGTTTGATAAAATATTTAGTACTTTGTCATTTCCTAGAGTTTTATGCATCTGTAGTTACAATTATGTACATCTAATTTGGGTAAATTCTTACTATTTTGTCCTTTCCTACTCCTTTATGCAACTGTAGGTGCAATTACTTCCTATTTCGGTAAATTCTTACTTACTTACCTCTCAGCAGTCTTCTGGCAAAAGATCTGAGAGTAAATAATTGCCATGAACTAGCTTCTGAAGTCTGTCGTTCGGAGTCGACATTAAACTGTAGGTCCCGGTACGCATGGATAAAAATTAACACACAACATGAAAGCTGCGAGAAGCTAGGCCGTAATCCTGACACAGGGTTGAAAAGGCCAGTTATGTATGTTATGTTAAGTATATGTATTAATTTTGAAGACTTTTGCTTTTATAGGAAAAGCTTTATGCGTAAAGTTGCTAATTTTCATGAAACTTTCCCATTCACTAACTTGACTGAGAATAGTAGAAAGCGGTGCTGCACAGCATTTCTCCGGACCAATATAAGGCGTCGCAGATCCCCTCCTAGCTTATGCATCCGGTTCCTCGTTCCCGCTTATACCACAATGTCCAGGTACCCAGAACAGCTGCACCCTGTTTCTAAGCGATAATTTTTGCAACGTGTCGTAGCAATGTTTGACAAGTCTAGATGTCATACGATGAGACTCAAGCGCCTTTAAGGCAGCCTGACTATCTGAAAATATATTAATTGTCTTGCCCTTGAGCCCGATAACGAGGTTAATCTCAGCACATGCGGTTATGGCCAGGATTTCAGCCTGAAAAACACTCAATGACTTCCCTAGTGGAATTGACAGGTTTCGATTGGGTCCATAGACGCCAGCCCCTACTCCACTGTCCATTTTGGAACCATCAGTATACCAGTTTAGATCAGACTCACTCCGAGCCAAACACCCAGTAGACCAACATTTCCGGTCCAGTACCTCGACCTTAAATCTCTTGCCAAAGCAAAGTTCCAAAGGCATGGTATCCAAGACCGCAATTGGATTCCTGACCACCTTGTGAAGAATGGCCAGGTTCCTTGACTCATTTCGAGGTGTTCTTACGAACACTTTTGCCGCAGAACACGCGGCCACCCTCATCACATAAATATGAAGTGGTGTTAGTCCAATCAGGGCCTCTAAAGCCACTGTTGGACATGTTCTCATTGCCCCGGATACACCAAGGCAGGCAAGCCGTTGTATCTTGCCCAATTTTCTTATGGTGGTAGACTCCTCAGTCTTTCTCCACCAAACTATTGCCGCATAAGTGATTATGGGCCGAACAATGGCGGTATAAATCCACAGTGTCATTCTTGGCGATAGACCCCAAGTCTTACCGAAAGAAGAGCGACATGCCCAAAGTGCCCTTGTCGCCTTAGCCTGGACAGCAGAAATGTGCGAGTTCCAGGTAAGTCTTCTATCCAGAATGACACCTAGATACTTAACCTCCTTAGAAAACATAATAGTGGTACCCCTAAAAGAAATACAGTCGCACGTCAGCTTATATCTCTTCGTAAAAGGTACAACAACCGTCTTTGAAGGATTCACTGAGAGTCCTTCTTGAGAGCACCAATTCGACACATCCCTCAGAGCATCAGCCATAAGGTCACACAATGTACTCTCAAATTTCCCACGGGCCGTTATAACAAGGTCATCAGCATAACTAATTATGCTGATTCCTTTTTGAGCCAACATGGTAAGCAAGTCATCAACTACAAGCGTCCACAACAATGGGGATAGGACTCCACCCAGAGGGCATCCCTTCGACGCCATCACGGTCAATTCCTCTCCATCAAGGGACGAGCTGATAATCCTGCCTCTAAGCATGGAGCCGATCCAAGCTATAATTGGCCTTTCCACCCCTTTCCGTACCAAAGAACTAGTAATGGAGTCAAAGCCTGTGTTGTCAAAAGCACCTTCTATATCCAAGAAAGAACAAAGAGCAACTTCCTTGTCAGAAAATGCTTTCTCAATACTCCCAAGGAGAGACAAAATTGCACCCTCAGTCGATCCGCCCTTCACATAAGCGAATTGACTCGGGTGCAGGGGACGTTCCACAAGACACGTCTCCCTTATATAAACATCCACCAGCCTCTCCATTGTCTTCAAAAGAAAGGATGAGAGACTTATGGGTCTATACGACTTTGGAAGATCACTAGGCCTACCTGCCTTCGGTATAAATATAACCGCAACCTCCCGCCAAGCTCGTGGTGTATAACCAAAACCGAAGCTGGCCTTAAAAATTACAAGAAGTTTAGACACTATTATGTCAGAACTTCTTTGTAGGAGAGCCGGAAAAATTCCATCTCTGACCGGAGCCTTATATATAAAGGAGCCAATAGCCCACAAAACCCTGTCCGGAGTGAATATTCTACTCGCGAGACTTTTGACCCTTCTGGTAACACGTACAGGTGCGGGAATATCCCAGCACTCGCGTACAGGTGCCACCTTTTGGGAACCAGGAAAATGCGTTCCCATCAAGAGATCCAAGGTTTGCCTTCTAGACTGAGTGTACCCTCCGGTACCTGTACTAAGGGACCCTATGCCATTAGAATGATCCATGGTGAGAGACTTTTGAAGGCGGGCCAATGCCAGCAAGCCCTCAATGGACTGACAAAATCCCCTCCACGTCTCCCTTTTAGCCCTTCTAATCACCTTATTGTACTCAGTGAGACTAACCCTATAAACCTGCCAATCACCTGTGCGCTTGGCCCTATTAAAGTTCCTCCTTACGGTTTTCCTCAGCTTTGACAAAGTGTCATTCCACCAAGGCACCTTACGAACAATAGAATGGTCACTATGACGCACACTAACGTCCAAAGAGGATTTTAATGTCGACAGTAGCTGATTTGCCGCTAGATCCAGTTCATCAACAGACTCTATAGAATCTGGCAGCCAGTCAACTTCTTTAGCCACATTTTCTCTGAAGCAGGTCCAATTTCCTTCCTAGAGACTATTGGCCTATCATCGGTTCTAGCAACGCTAACTAGATCAAATCTAATATGCATATGATCGGATAAGGATACTTCGTCTGACACATGCCAGTCCTTCACAAGATTAGACGTAAATGTATCACACAACGTAATATCCAATACCTCCGACCTTATGGCGTTAACAAATGTAGGTCTGCTGCCCCTATTGGCCACAGCCACATTATTACATACATAATTGGCCATTACAACCCTGTGTCAGGATTACGGCCTAGCTTCTCGCAGCACTCATGTTGTGTGTGTTAATTTTTTCCCATGAGTACCGGGACCTACAGTTTAAAGTCGACTCCGAACGACAGATTTGAGAAGCTTTTTCATGGCAATTAATTACTCCCAGAGCTTTTGCCAGAAGACTGCTGAGAGGTAGTCGCCGAAAGAAATAATTGTTTCATATTTCTTTTTTAAAGATGTCGGAGCTGAGATTTGAACCCAGCACTATCGTCTTCGTAAGCCAACACACTAACCACTAGACCACGGCGACTACTACAGCCACATTATTGCTAACCAGAAAGTTGAGAAGGTAATCACCCCTATCGTTATTGTCCGTGCTGCCCCATACCATATGATGAGCATTCGCATCACATCCAATTACGAAGTGGTGGTTCTTCTCCCGACAGTACCTGATGAAATTTTGACTTCCAAGGGTGGTACACATTCCATATCACCTGGGAAATAAGCAGAGGCGCATATTATCTCCCTTATACCAACATCAGTAATAAGTTTGACACTTACAGCCTCCAGGTCCCTAGTAATGAACTCTGTAATGGGAAAGAAGGTGAATTTGGAATTTACCAAAATAGCGGCCCGGGTTCTCTCCCCAGCCGCTTACACCAACTTACACGTCTTATTTTGAAGTCCTCTGACTCTGTCTCTGGCTCCTGTATGAGCCCTAGACTAATATCTTCAGTGGCAAATCTGCGGCTAAAAATGCCCGACGCGCCTTTGGCCCTATGCAGATTTGCCTGGAGCACTTTGAAAGTATCCTCCATCATTTGCGTTCATTGGAAAGCGCCTCTGACGCAACTTTTCTCCCTGCCTGGCTCAAATGCCCAGCAAGCTTTGTCGCCTCAGCCTTAAGTGAGAAACCTGGGGATTTCCCTCTACCCCCCACAGTACTGTACAGTACAGTTATCGGGGTAGTGACACTCTGTCGACTACCCTTTTTATGTTTGCGGAAGACACAATTGTCTTCCCTATAGTTGTTGCATAAGAGGCTTCGCTCCCTAAATTATCGACAATATTTTCCATCAAAATATGTGATGCTCGGGTTTAAGAGTCACCTGCGGCATTGCCCGGCTTGCCACAGGAAGCTAATTAAAACTGGAGGGCGCCTGGTATCCAGAGTCCGCATACGAGTAGCCAAGTACTCCTTGACCATACATCCCTCAGTGTATGCTGTTCCACCTTGGATTTGGGGGAACGGTTATGAGGAGCGTCCACCTCCCGCATGATCAAATTTTACCAGTCAGCAGACATGACCTTAATGAATTGTGAGTTGTGGTTACCACCCAAAATGGTAAAGATCACACTTCTATATGAGTTTCCAGATAGCAGGACTGTACGAAGTGAAAACCAAAGTTAAGCCTTAGTAGAGTCCCCTGAGTACTCATATAGCAAACCGAAAGCGTTGCTTACTTTAGCCATGGTCAAGAGTTGGCATGAGTGGAAACGCAATTCCCACACAAATGTACGACACGCGAGTCTCACCCAGACCCGCACCGACCATGTTATCAGTGGCCGCCACGTGGAGGCAGTAAGTCTTTTTGTGCAGTTGTCCATAAGGATCGTCTATTGACGTTGCCTTATGGGTCCACACCAGACCACCATTGAAATAGATTAACAGAGCTACAAAATCTTTCATAAAGAAAATTACATACGTTTTGTTTTAATTTTAGCACACGACAACCACAATTACAACAAAAACCACATCCATGAGACAAAATTTTCATTCAATGCAACAACACTTTCGTATGCTTTGCTGATTTTATTATTTGTTTGACGTATGATAATGTTTAAAAAAGTGTGTTTTAAAAAGTACTTGGAAAAAATTGGTGTTAGTTTCAGTTTTCAAACTTTAGATATTATTGACAAAAAAATTATTGTATGATCACTCACAGTTTACTCTCACATAATTGAAAAGATTTTTGTGATTTTTTTTGTATTCCTGTATTTGCAAAATAAATTGAAAAATTATTATTTTTTTATTTATAATTTTAAGGCTAAAACAAAATTTTTAATGTGCTTTCAAATAATTCCATCTTACGCCAATAATATTGCAGGTGGTTCAAAAGAACAATTAGTTACGGACATTAAAAAGTCTTTTTTGGTTCAGGATGCGCTTCGAATCTTGGAGTACATTGAACTTTATGGTGATGAAATAAACATGCAACGTGTTAATTTTCAGTCAAATGATTTAAGAATCATACTTATACCGGACCTCTAAAAGCATCCTATGTTGCAAGCTTCTAATTTACATACATACATAACTGGCCTTTACAACCCTGTGTCAGGATTACGGCCTAGCTTCTCGCAGCACTCATGTTGTGTGTGTCAATTTTTATCCATGAGTACTGGGACCTACAGTTTAATGTCGACTCCGAACGACAGACTTGAGAAGCTTATTCATGGCAATTAATTACTCTCAGAAGACTGGTGAGAGTAGTCGCCGAAAGAAATATTCTTTTCATATTTCTTTTTTTAAGATGTCAGAGTTGGTGTCGAACCCAGGGCTCATGTCTTAGTAAGCCAACACACTAACCACTAGACCACGGCGACTATAGCTTCTAATTTAAGTGGCATTAATTTTTGGAAATCTATACAAACAAAACATACTCTTTACTTTACAAGGAAATTTTATGTTTGTATTCCATGTTTGGTGAATTTTCAAATTTAAAATTAATAAAAAACAAGCTTATAAGTAGAATGAGCAACGAAAATTTGGATAATTTATTGGAAGGATCATGGAAAGGAATTTTTTTTGACGTGTACGTATATGAAAAAAAAATGCAACGTTTCAACAATTAAAACTTTAAATTAATAAATTACAAAAAAAAAAAAACACATTAAATATATTACATTATGTTACTAAAATTGTTGTTTCACAATAAGATCTCTAAATATATGCCTTTCAATTTGAAACAAAGAAGATTAAAAAGCAAAACATACAACCAACTAAAAATTTATTTTGAATTTTGTATCGTTTCTGCTTGAATTTATTTTCCCTCCCTCTAAATAATTTTCTTTTAACAACAACAAATCACCTTCAGCAACAACTAAAACATCAATAAAATATCTGTGAAAATTTAACAAATTGTTAACAAAGTAGAGTAACCAATATTAAATAGGTATTAATGGAAATTAACAACAAGAAACCAATTCGGAAAAGGCAGATACCTACATGGATAAAAGGTATTTAAATTATTTGAAATACACAATACACATGGTATATACATAAAGTGCAAATTAAGCTCCTAAAAAATGAAAACCCAAAGTTATAGTGAAAATTAACCCTAAAACTTCCAATTTCCTCCTCCCTATATCCCTTTTATACTTCTGCCTAAAATGATCTATTTAGGTAGACCCTGTTATATTTTATTTAGGAGCGAAATTGGAATTAATCACGTGATGAAGTTCACCCCTATTTTTAATTTTCACTGATAACTAATCTAAAATTTCAACACTTTTAGAACTTAACCCTTACCCTAATTATATTTACTCTGCGGTACACTTACATTAAGTATATTTACCCTACCGGATACTTACCCTAATTATATTAACCCTAGCGGATACTTACCTTAAATATATTTACCCTAAATATACTTACCCTTTTTATATTTACACTACAGTTACACTATGGTATACATACCAGCGTGTAAAATAACTCTATTGTATGCGCACCCTATCGTATACTTACCTCAATATATGCGTACCCTATTGCATTATTAACCCATTAACTAGATATCACTACCCTACAAATCAAGAAACGTTTATTAACTGGATGTCTCAATACACCAACGCTAATTAATCTCAATTCAACAAGATGTCGACCACATTGGAGCTATATACAATTCAACATTTCAATTTGATTTCTCAAAAGTTACTAACGTTTTGCAAAAATTACCCAAAATCCGATCCATATATATCTGGATGCAGACTTGAACGAACTAGACTCAGTGTGGAATTTACTTTACGAATCATACAGAACGGTTATGATTTCCATCGATAGTTCACTTACCCCATATATAAAAACAGAAGCTAGAATCTATTATGATACTTGCTCAGACGCTTACTACAAGTGTTATGCCCTGTTATTGGAAAAAAGAAAACCTTTACGTTGGATAACCCCATCAGCCATAGGTCTCAATCGAAAACTCATATTACATGTAGACAACCTATTCTACATAACACCTCTACAACTACAAGACCAGCCTAAGAATACGTTCCAGCAATGTCCTCCAGATGATATCCCGAGCACTATCATTGACCAAAGTCTCAGTAACCTTAATGAGACTGTAGTTTCTAATACCTCTGTAGCTTCTGTTATCAAAAGTAAAGTTCCCGAGCCAACACAAGAAGAACTGACAACCCGTCAGACTCCATTTGATCTTAACCCTTCAGCATCTGTTAAAGAGGAAAACATCAAGCCAATACACCCAGAATTGGTAAACTCAAATACCAGCTCTATACTATGCCAAGCGGAATCTCTTACCGCAACACCCAATCTCGCTGGGTGGGGAGAGCTATTCCAAAGGGTAGAACTTGACATAAGTAGGCATTTTCCCAGTACCTTCAGAAGCCCTGAAGATGATTACTCCTCTCCCCCAAAACCAACCCTATTACCCAATTTTGTGAATTTATACAAAAAAATCTACTATAAATTTACACTAAGAAGGCTTGATTATTTGAAGTTTTTACCCAAGCACCATAAATGGAAAAAGCTTTTGTGGTGTCCTCTCTAGTTATAATACCTACCCAATATCTCTAATATTTAATTTATTTACTTTTAAACAATATATACACTTTTCTCTACTATTGTGATATTAACTCTTTATAATATGTATTAATAGATATGATTTTATCTCCCCACAAAAACAAGTAGCAACTTTGAGTTCATCATCAACATACAATCAAACCCAATGAAACACCAATAAAAATAAGCATCATCATTACATACTCAATTACAAAACGATCAAACATCAATGTTACATCAACTACAACAACAACATCAGCAAAATCATCAGCATGTACATCAACACAAAAATGGATCTTCTTCTGCTGGAGACGGCGGCATGTCCAAGTAAACTTGGACTATTTTACTTTTTTGAATATATAAATATATATTTTTTGAATTGTATAACTTCACATTTAAATTGAATCAAAAGTTATATGTTATTTAAAATTTAAAATAAAATTGATTGTTTTACAGCTCTGGCTGCTATGTCATCCTTAATGGGAAAGAACTTGACGAAACTTTTCTTGTATGAGAGCTAGATCTTAGCTTTTACTTATAATACACATTAACTACTTATCTTTTATCCCTCAAGCAAACAAGATCACCAATTAAGAAAGGAATTTGTGACAAATATCATATATATATATATTTGTATTTAAATATTGTATTGTTGTTGTAAAATTGTTAAATTAAATTAAAGATAAAAAACATACTCACCAGAAAATAAAGAAATTATAAGCTGGAATTCATCATAGTTACCTATCTGAAGTTTGAATTTTAAATACACGTACATACCTACTTATTTGCAAACGTAAGATATATCTAAGGTTGGCTTATTATGTCTATACAGATCACCCCCTAACGTAAGTACATTAACATAAGAATATATATGTATGTTCATTTATGGTATACACCAAAACCACTCTAGTTATAATTTACCCCTTAAACCCTATATTTATATACTTACCTATATACTTACCATACTACTTAATATTTATTATTTTGGTGTCTATACCCACAAACCAAAACATGGGGTGTGATGCGGGATAGTCTGGCCTACATTATGGCATATACGGTATATTCGGGCAAACTTATACCGGCATGTGATAAAAAACGATTTCGATCGAAATTAAATTCGAATGAAATTTCATTGCATATTCCGAATTCCTTTTTTACTTATTACCTTGCCACAATATCTTTGAGTATTAAATTTTTTAAATAATTATAACAGATACGTTTTATTTGACTTTGACAAGCGATTTCAATTTCGATCGAAATCGTTTTTTATCACATGCCGGATAGTTTCGAACAAAATTTTTCAAAAACCATTTTGAAGTCAATACACTCACTACACATTTTGACCATTGTAGCCCACTGTGTGAATTATGACAAAATTTGGAAAGTGGGGTGTGATGCGGGATAGTCTGGCCTACATTATGGCATATACGGTATATTCGGGCAAACTTATAGTTTCGAACAAAATATTTTAAAAACCATTTCGAAGTCAATACACTCAATACACATTTTGCCCATTGTAGCCCACTGTGTGAATTGTGAAAAAATTTGGAAGGTGCGGTGTGATGCGGATAGTCTGGCCTACATTATGGCATATACGGTATATTCGGGGAAACTTATAGTTTCGAACAAAATTTTTCATAAACCATTTCGAAGTCAATACACCCAAAACACCTTTTGCCCATTGTAGCCCACTTTGTGTTTTTCGTATTGCTAGTGCTGAGTGCTGTATATGTGTCTTAAACTACACAGCTAAGAGCAAAACAAAAACAAATGAGCACCAAGAGCATAGGGCTTAAGCACCCTTGCTGTAAATATATATAAGGAAAGTTATTTGTAGATTTTATTAGTCTTTGTTTCTCCACCACTTTTTTTATTTTCGTTTTTTCTTGAATTGATATCACGCTTTAGATTCAGTTTAAGCACTTTAATTTTAATAATTTTAATTTCAGATAACAGAGTATATATATTTGCTTTTTCTTTTATAAAATTCCACAGTTATTTATTTGATTGTCTCACTTTTTTATTTATACTTGTTCTTATAGAGTTGATGTGATTTTAGTAAACTTGTTTGGGTTTAAAGTTGGTTTTGCCGAAATTTAATTGTTTAAGTTTTAAAAATATTTTACACAAAATTCCAAATAAAATCACCACGGCGACTACATTAAAAAAATGTATAATAATAGTTAATAATTATTTTATGATAATATTAATAATTATAATTTTGTGTGAAAGTTTGTTTTATATCAGAAACTAGAAAAGTTTGTTAAAATATTCAAATTTGCCAGCACATAAAAGTTTGTTAAAATGTATACCCGTGAAGATAACAAACTTTTTAAAATTTTGGCAAACTTTTTTCTAAGATAACAAACTTTTTCTGCAAACCTCATTTTTACTCTCTTGCGAGAGCTGTGCAGACAAAAAATTAAAATTATTTTCTTCTAGTTAGAAATTCATGGACTCAATTAAGTGCTCCCAAACATGAATATTTTAACTAACTTTTAAGTGCTGACAAATTTGAACATTTTAGCAAACTTTTCTAGTTTCTAACATAAGTTTGTTATAACTTTTATACGAATTTATAATTATTAATATTATCATAAAAAATTATTACAGTGGCTCAATTTAATAACCGGACAGCTATGTCTCGTACATTTTTTTCCCATTACTTTACATCTTTTCGATTTCAAATTAAAAAATTCATTTAGTTTTTAAATTATTAAAATAAATATTACAAAAAATATTAAATGTAACGACAAAAACGTTTTTATACTAAAAGTAACAATAACAAATTCATAATGAGACAAAAAATAAAATCAAATTAATAATCGGACACTTCAAAAAATTTCAGATTTTCTAGAATTTTTCTTTATAACTAATACTTTGTTTGATATCCCTTCTTTTAGCAATTAGCGTCCGTTTTCTTTGGAGCTGATTCCACTAATTTTTTACAGTATGCAGGATCAATATTGTCCTTTTCTTCCTTAAGTCCAAGTATCAGCTAGAAATCGATTTAGATTTAAATTTATTCTTAAAGTAGGCCCACAGATTTTCTACTATGTTAATTTTAGGAGACTGTTGTGGTGTTATTATAACATGTGGGCAGTTATACAGTAACAACAATGGAATATTAAGAGCTTAATGCTTTGGGTCGTTGTCCAGATAAAATTGAAAACTTTCGGAAATGCCCAATTTTTCATCGCTAGCTAACAAATTTTCTTTAAAAATTGATATATACTTATACTGGTCCATAATTCCATCAACAAAAACCAGCTGACTAGGACCCGCGGCTGAAATACAGGCTTAAGCCATCGCACTTCCGGCTCTGTTTTTACTGTGGAACGAAGGTTACTTGATTTATGTTCTTCATTTGGCTTTCTGCAAACATATGCTTGTCTATAAGAACGTACGATATTTAATTTACTTTCGTCCGTGAATAAAACAGTGCTCTAGAACGAAAAATCATGTTTTTTATATTCATTACCAAATTTCAGTCTCCTAATACGATTTATGTTGTTCAGAGATGGTTTTTTGTGGGCAACTCTTCCATGGAAATTGTTTCTGCGAAGCACATTTCGTATTGTTTTGGGGTTGACGTTAATTTGCAAACTTTCGGACACCAGTTTAGTTAATTTTGGGACACTAAGTTTCCGACTTTTTTTAGTTTGATTTAAAATCCATCGTTCATCTGAAGGTGAACATTTTTTAGATTGTCCTAACTTTATATTATTCTCTACAGAATTGAAAATTTTAAATTGTTTAATAATATCGTGGACTGCGAAATGACTTCTTTGAACAATAAGCACCTATTTCATGAACAGACAAACCATCCTGATATTGCTTTATGATCAACTTTCTAACTTTTGTATATGTGTGGGCACATTTGTTACTCATTCACAATTTTACAACAAATTACGCTTCAAATATGTAGGATATTAAAAACCTTTTACTTTTGACGTTCCTACTAAGATAACAATTACAATCGGCTTCACTAAAAACGGGAATTTCCTTTTTAAAGTAACTCTAAAGTATTGTAGTTGCCTCACGTCCGATTATTAATTTGTCGTTTAATATTGACTTACTTGAAAATTTTACTTACAACTTTTTTTCTGAAAATAATTTTGATACCGTACATCGTGAATAATGTAACAAAGGGTTATAATAACAAAATAATCTAGTTTTAGTTTTTGGGCAAAAGACAGTTTGATTATTATAAAAGTTTTATTAAAAAAATAGTGGCTGTATTAAATTGAGCCACTGTAATTGACTTCGAAATGGATTTTGAGAAATTTGTTCGAAACTATAAGTTTGCCCGAATATACCGTATATGCCATAATTTAGGCCAGACTGTCCCGCACCACACCCCACTTTCCGAATTTTGTCACAATGTCACAGTGGGCTACATGGCCATATTGACTTCGAAATGGATTTTGGAAAATTTTGTTCGAAACTATAAGTTTGCCCGAATATACCGTATATGCCATAATGTAGGCCAGACTATCCCTTATCACATCCCATTTTCCGAATTTTGTCACAATTCACACAGTGGGCTACAATGAGCGAAATGTGTTTCTTTAAAAGTTCTTTAAAAAATTGAATGTTTATATATCCATTTCATATTTAATTTAATTATTTATGAACTGTAAAATTATTTGTACTCTCTGTTTTTTTAAAAAAATAAAAATAATTTTATCATAATTTAGTTTTAATTTCATTTAATTTAAATTAATTTCATAATTTAAAATCAGTAAATCATTATAATATAATGTAAGAACCTATTAAAAGAGTATATGCAATTTAAATACAGCTTTCATATATTTTATTAAGTTAAATTATCTGTACATAATTTGTATATTTTTAATGTTAATTAAAAATTTATAATAATAGTTTATAATTATTTTATGATAATATTAATAGTTATAATGTTTTATATCAGAAACTAGAAAAGTATTTTGTCATTTCCAAGAGTTTTATGCTTCTGTAGTTATAATTACATCTAATTTGGGTAAATTCTTACTATTTTGTCCTTTCCTACTCCTTTATGCAACTGTAGGTACAATTACTTCCTATTTCGGTAAATTCTTACTGTTTTGTCATTTCCTAGGTTTTTGTGCAAGTGTGGGTGAATTAGTTCCTATTTCGGTGAATACTTACTATTATGTAATTTACTATTCTTTTAAGCAACAGTAGGTACAATTACTTCTAATTACTGTAAATTCTTACTTTTTTGTCATTTTCTACTCTTTCGGTAAATTGTTACTATTTTGTAATTTCCAACTCTTTTATTTGGCGCAGTGTGAATATGGCGGACTTACCAGGTCTGAAGTGGCACTGATAAGTGAGATGGCGAATGGCTTCAGTCGTTCACACAATACCTTATATGCGATAGGGAGAATGCTTATACAATTGTAGTTGGTGCATATAGTGGAGTCTCCCTTTTTCAGGATAGGGTAGAGGGAACTGAGATTCCAATCTTCGGCATATATTTCCCCAGCCATATTCTGCAAATGAGCTTGTGCATGCTCCTAACCAGCTCATCGCCTCCATATTTATTGAGCTCAGCGGGCAGACCGTCAGGTCCAGCCGCTTGGTTACCTTTCAGTCGTCGTACGTCAACCTTGACCCCTTCATAGCTGGGTGACGGGATTTTAATGTCGTCGTCATAGATTGTATCCGACACAGCATCTCTAGGGGCGGAGATTGTGTTGTCATCGCCCTGCAGTAGATTAGAGAAGTGCACTCTTCATCGAAACCAAGAACTGCTTCAGCAATGGTGCGTAGTGAGTCAGAGATGCGAGACCACTGTTCAGCAATACTTTCGAGAGATGATGGGAAGCCTTGGAGCTTACTAGAAAGACGATCGGACAATTCCCTAGCTGTATCCTGTGATCGCAGCTTTCTGATGTCCAGCTTTCCCCGAACACTAAGGCGTGCGGTATTCGATGCGCATTTGCGTAACCGCATCTTGGCTGCGACAAGATGATGGTCCGAGTAGATGTTTGGACCTCTAAATATTCGCATGTCTAGAATACTGGAAACATGCCTTCTATCAATCACAATGTGATCGATCTGATTGTTAGTAGATCGATCAGGGGAGAGCCAGGTGGTCTTATTGATATCGAGATGCTGGAATCTGGTGCTACAAACTACCATGTTTCGCGAAGCGGCGAAATCGATCAGTCTCAAGCCGTTTGGTGAGGTGGAATAATAGAGACTGTCCGACTGTGGGGCCAAAGATACTTTCACGTCCAACATTCGCATTGTGATCACCGAGGACAATTTTGGCGTCATGTGCTGGATACCCATCGTACACTTCCTCGAGCTTTGCGTAAAAAGCATCCTTGACCACATCATCCTTCTCTTCCGTCGGGGCGTGAAGGCTGATATTATAAAATGTCGCTTTTATGCTGATCGTAGCAATTCTTTCGTTCACAGGGGTGAACTCCTAGATGTGGTGGCGAAGTCTCTTGCTAATTACAAATCCGCAACCAAATTCATGTTTCTTCTCATGGCAGCTGTAGTAGATGTCACATGTTGATTGCTTGGTTTTTGACACAAAAATTTTTAAAATCTGCAATTCGTTTTCGACCATTTATCTCCGAAACTGGCCGATATATTCTAAAACGGATTGTAGACTGGAACAATTTGGGGTCGAAAACCTAAATTGACATCATTAACTCGAGATATATAAGAAATATGAAATGGCTGATAGAGCACATAAATTCCCGCACGACGATATTTATATGACTTACATATTTATTTCAACTTGGAGGTCTGAATCAATTGAATTTCGAAACCCAATAAGCTACTAAATTTATACGCCATATACGCATCACTATCTTTCAGTAATGTAATATTACGCACGTTATCAGATTATCAGTGTAAAATTCGTTAGTGTATCCTTCGACTCCTAGGTGTACGACAATTACATTTCAACACTACAAGAATTACATACTTACGGTAAATTTTTGTAACTTTATTTTTATTCGTACATTATATATATTATTATTATTTAAAAACAAAAAATATTTTTCCCCATATAGGCAAATACATTTAATATACATAATATATGAAATGTATTACTTTGTGGATAAGCACCACCTTTGGGAAAAAGTCTCTTTACGAGTCTCTCAAGCAGAGACGAAATAGCCAGGGACATGCTTATCCCCAAAGCACTACATTTCATATATTATGTATATTATTATAATTATTCGTTCATTATAGCTAGTTAGCAATATATCTATTATCTTATATATAATATATTATTGTGTATACAAAATATATGGTTCCACTAATATTATTTTTAATGTTAGTTTTTTGCAAGGATTATAAAACAACACAGAATTAATTTTCTTTTAATGATTACTGATTTACGATAATAATTTCGTAGTGAATGAATTATATTTTTAAACACTTTTTCTCTACTGCTTTAATACAAAACTTAGTTATTAAAGAAACAAAACTAATTCTTTTATACATATGTGTATTTATTACATTTATTCCACTTCATTTAATAACCAATGATACTGATCCAGCGGGCCTATAACTGCGTCGAATACTATTCGTATAGAAACTTGTAGAGGTATTGCGTTTCTGTTTATATTTGAAGCCGGTAATCATTTCTCTGATTGTATTCCTATATTTATCCGATAAGACACAGTATAAAAAAAAATTAGCTGCTGCATTTGTCGCAGCTAAGAAATTGAAAATATTTCCGAATATCGATTGCAAATGAGATTCAATTTCAATTTTACAGGAAACAATCAAATAAACCGCCCAAGGCAGTTGACAAACTATAAACAATAAAACAACTGCAATTAAGGTAATTGTGACACGATTTTCTTGTGAAACAGAAGTGGTGTTAGATTTACGCTGAAAATAAAATATATACATATATTCATTTAAATACAAAATTTGCAAAATAAATTAATTTTTTTAGAAAATAAATAAATAAATACGTAATACTTTTTTAACCGTAATTATTAAAGCAAATTTATTATATTTTTGTTGGAGAAAACAATGCAGTTAACAATCAGTGCAAATATGAAAATAATTAAGAGAAATTTTTACTATTCAAGGAGTTCAATCGAAATAAAAAGTAATCAGATGGTTCAAGGTCTGGCCTATATGGTGGTTGTGGTCCCAACCAAGCTCCAATAATTTTAGCCGAGTTGCCAAAGATACACCTTTTCGATTTGCGAATTTGGGCCGCTTTTCTTCAACTGTATTGTTCAATTTTGTTAGTTGTACAATGTAGTCATCTGAATTTTTCGTTCGATTGGGTAGTAAAAGTTCGAAGTAGACAATTCCTTTGTAATCCCACCAAACTGATAAGAGAACTTTTGATATTGTTTGCGCTGAATATCAACTTTTGATGTTGTGCACTGTTTCACCTGGCTTGCTCCACGGTCTTTTCCGATTGACATTGTTGTAAAGAACCCATTTTTCATCGCCAGTTATCAATCGATGAGACAAAATTATATAAAAAATTTATGGTCTAAAAATATTTAAATAAAAGTGTTCTCTTCCATTTTTGTGCAATAAACTGGCAACGCTGCACTTATTATAAAGAAAAAATACAAGAAAAACGAACGCTGTATTGTACGAAAAGGATGTGTACACTAAAAAGCGAAAAAAATTATGAAAGGAAATGTCAATCAACTACAAAGAACAAGGAAAAAAAACGAATGAGGGAATATAATTAATTTACCTTTAATTTACCATCATTTCATGTACGCTAATAAATTAGTGCAGGCAGAAAGTCAACATTACAAGTCGGTGTTGATTTAATATATTTTTCGGTTTGAAAGTAATGCATAAACGCATGTATTTGCGAATGTGTATCAATGAAATGCATATTTGTTTGTTATATTATTATTATTTTATTAATATCTAAAAACAGTATCAGTAAAAATCGAAGCTGTTAAAAAAAATATATGTCGGGTAAGCCGCATCATTCAATCGGTTGGCTTCGTACTCTTGACATAAAATTTCAATAATATACAAGCAAAAGTTTCACGACTAGGGTTGGAATGAAACAATTTTTTCATACATGCACCAAAATCGCAAATAGTGTAATTGTGATATGATAATGCAAAAAGTGCTCATGAAAGCGAAAAAGATAAAATTTTTTGTTTTTCACTATTTCACAGAACCAGAATTGACCCCCAGATGAAAATGTTTATGTATGTACAATATGTAAGTTAACACACTATAACTTAGCCAACACATAATTTAAATTACAAGTAATATTGCAAGTGTCTTTTAATAAGAAATCCTTATTGCGAAATACCAACTACGGGTGCATGCGATTATTTATTACGCAACGCATTTAATTAAGTTAGAGTAATTAATAAAAATAATTTAAGTTAAGTTTCTTTTATAAAGTAGAAAAGAAACTATCATCAGCCATCTGGGCATGGGAGTATTAATTACGCAACGTTTCCATAGAATTAAGTTAGAGTAGAATTCCATAGTAAGCATTATTTATTTTATATATTTATTTTTATTTATTAAGTTTCTTCTGTAAAGTGGAAGTTCAATTCTTGGCTGAGGAAAGAATAAACGTGCTTTTGAAATCGAGTTTTTTACTTATCTATAATTTTTTTAAGACACGGCACTTGCCGTGTAAGTATTATAAGGGACATAAGAAGGTAAATATTTTATTTATGGATTATTAATTATCATCTATTATAATTATAATATATAACTTGTGTTAAGCCAGCGCACAGTGATACAGCTTCATACATTTATGTGCAAAAAAGGAGTGGACCTAGAACCTTAAAAGTTGGCACAGACTATTGACTAAATTAAGAAAATAAATTAGTTTCATGAAAATTAGCAACTTTACGCATAAAGCTTTTCCTATAAAAGCAAAAGTCTTCAAAATTAATACATATACATAACATAACGTACATAACTGGCCTTTACAAACCCTGTGTCAGGATTACGGCCTAGCTTCTCGCAGCACTCATGTTTTGTGTGTTAATTTTTATCCATGAGTACCGGGACCTACATTCTAATGTCGACTCCGAACGACAGACTTGAGAAGCTTGTTCATGGCAATTAGTTACTCTCAGAGTACATATACTTCTTAGAAAAATCAAAAGACGCACGCCAAGTTTCATTAAAATCTGCCACGCCCATTGCGCCGTCTTGCACTATGTGAAAGTGATATTTTGGAAAGGAAAATTCGACTTTTAAAAATTTATTTTACAAATCAAATAATTCCTTTCCAGAGAAGAGAACTACAGTGGAAGAAATTTTAAAAATTGTGAAATGAAAACTGAGGAATTTTGAGGAATATTGAAACAATCAGTTATTTGCATATGTCAAATTTTTTAATTAAAAACTTTTCAATTTATTTATTATTTAAATATTATATTTTAAGCAGCAGCACTTCCGTTAATATTCGAAGAAAAAGGTGTTTAGATTGCATATGTAGTGTAGTAGATTTGAGCGAAATAAAATAGTTTCTAAGGTTCAAAATTTGCAGTTTTACTGTGTAATTCATAATGAGATAAAACGTGCTTATAAGAGCCTTATAAGCAAAATCTCTTAATTTTGTATTCATGAAAAAGAAACAGTGTCATAACGCTCTCATAAACCATAAATAAGAAATTTTTATTGTAGGTGTCTAGGCACTTTAACCGTACAATAACACGACATTTGTGAGTTAGATTGGATATTGTATAAATATGTATATTATGAATATGAATATGTATATTATGAATATTAAAAAATTATGAATATTAAAATATTAAAAAATTACCGAAGTAACCGATAGCTGAAATAACATCGTGGTATTGCCAGCATGACATTAAAATCAATTACTAGTTAATTTGATCATATGAAAGGTTTATGAATAAGATTTTTTATTTTGAGCTTATAAGACAGATAACATCTCATAACTAATGTATGGATAAAACCTAAATTAAGGAGTTATTATGGATTAGACCGTTAGTTTGAAATATCTTAATAACCCTGAATCTATAAACTAGCACAGGTCGCTAAACAATCTTATCAATTTTTCTTAAACGGCCGGGAAAACTGCACACAAGTTGTACTAAAATCTGTTGCATAATCTTACCATTGTACTTTTTAATATCATTGCTATTATAAATTGAAAAAAAAAATATAAAAAGTACAATCTTAAGAGTATTTAATTTTTTATTTTAATAAAACCGCTACAGAAATTACTTGATTGTGAAGTAAATTTGTACTAATTATATTTAGTTTCTTATACCGCATTATCTTAGGTTCCAAAATGGGCAGCTGAATTTTCAATAAATCTGTAATGAGACTTCATGCTTTAATTTGATATATGTTTCTAGCTAGAGGTCGTTGGAGATCAGTAGTTGAAAGAAGTTGGAGAAAATATATACTTATGGACAACTTTAAAATTTTTTGGACAATAATTATTTTTTTTTTAAAATTGAAATATTTTTTTATTTGCATATACATACATATCGTCGGCTGACAGGTAAAACTCACTAAGTGCTATGTGGTCTGATTACACTTAATAACGTCCAATTGTATGAAAAAAAAATCTTTATAAAGTCATTACAATAGTATTGACATGAAGCGAATGAAAGTAAAATACATATAAGACAAATATTTTTGGTACATGATAATTATATTGCCTGTTAGTAGCTGAATTTTTCTGAAACATATCGATTTGTTTTGTTTGTTCGTTTAAAAGAAATAATTTTGCATTGATCTGAAGTCCTTTTAAAGGAAAATTATGTTTATGTGAAAAAGAAATGCTTGTTTTTTACATCTTCTTATAACGGAATCCGACTGTACAAAAATTGTTCACATCTGACAATAAAAAAGAGCGAAGAATATCAGATGTCCGAATGTCAATGATTTTTTTGGCAAAATTTCTCAGTTAACACGAATTCAAGATATTCGAAGCAGAATTTACTGATCTGTAGCTTACCTTTGGTCTTCGTATGCTATTAGCATTAGTCATTTGTCCACGAATAGTATTAGAACGTCTAACCAATATAATTAAAAAGCAATTAAATGTGACCAAAACACATAAAGGTATTAAGACAAAAATGCACAATGTAACGAAATACCAAACGTTAATGTAAAAATCATCATCTCCCAAAGCAGTGGGTATATGATTGAAATAGGTAACCTAAATTAAAAAAAAAAAAAATTTAATTAAAGATTGTAAAAAATAAATACTTTGAAGGCATAAAAGTAATTACATTTTCACAAAAGTTCGTTATATTAAAGGAAATACTGTCCATAAGCAATTTAGTGTAGAAACCATTTTGCCGATTATCCAAATTTATTTGCTCAAATAGTGGTAGTGCTGATGGTCCAAATTCTTGTGAGGTCCTTATGTTTAGGTTAAAATCATCTTCGAGCATATCAAATTCCGTAGTTTCCATTATAAAAGCTTCACTTGACAAGGGATGAGATGTGGTGGCTGGTAGTGATAGCAAAGTTATAGGTAAATGAACATCAATGTTTGTTAAAGTTTTGGATGTCAATTCTAGAAAATATAAAATGTGTTTGAATTAGAAAAAAAAAAATGATTTTATACAACCAACTATTTTAAAGATAGGCAGATAATCAAACATATCCAGAAAAGGAGTAATTAACACAGTGGTCATAGTGAGTTACCAAAGTATAATAAAACGGGATGACAATCGGGATATCCCGAATCCCGGGATTTTCGGGATTATGAATTTACCTATGTATACTTATATATCTCCAAAGAAACATATATAATTTATTTAGAATTTAGAATTTAGATTTATTTAGACGCATACGAATAAAATATTTGGTAGAAATCAAATTTGTCCCTTTTTTTTCCAAACAAGCTACAACTATCTCTACCAATTATGTCACAGTTATGTCATATCATTCAAAAGAGAATATATGAGTTTCCATCATATAAAGGGTTATCCATTTTGTGGATATATAAAATATATTTTTCATTATATTTCTTTTTTATTGTTTGAACGTTGAGATTATGTGTGAAACACTACATCTTTTGATGTAATTTTCGACCACTGTTTGACACATATTGGGCGGTATCTCAGCCATAACTTGACGAATGTTGCTTTTAAAGTGCTCAAGAGTTCAAGATTTATCTGCATAAACACAGTCTTTCGCGTAGCCCCACAAAAAAAGTATAATGGTGTCAAATTGATATCGCCATGACGAGAAATTACGCGGCCAGGAAATGTATCTATCAATAAAGCCATATTCACTCGAGTTGTGTGGCATGTGGCACCTTCTTGTTGAAACCACATAATCTCGAATCAATAGAAGGCAAAAAAGTCGGTTATCAAAACTCTCCGAATTGACGGTCCAAGTAAGGTCCAATCACACCGTCGGACAAAAGAGCGCAGTCGCATACTTTTGAAACCACAAAATGGATAACCCCGTAGTAATAAATACTTAATGTTAATATTATGCTTACTTAAGTATGTCGCATATACATGTGTACATCATGATAATTTCACAAAAAAAAAAAAACAAAAAAAAAAAAACATTCCAAATTTTGTTATTTTGACGAATGTGCAATAAATAAAGAAAATGTTCACAAGAAGTGGCTTATACTGCAAAATTTTATTTTTTATATGGAGCTAAAAATGTTTAAAAGTTAAAAAATTTTCTCCATGAATTCAGACCTTTTTATACTATTTGGTAAAGGATACATCTGATAAAAATTTTGAATCATGTTTTTCGACTAAATTTTTGTTTAAAAACTAATAAAATTCAATTTCCAAAAAAAAAACAAGATTTTTTGGAGTTACATCAAGATAATTTCGGGACGACGAAATAATTAATAAAAAGCTCGATCAGCATAAGGGTAAAATTTTATAATATCAGCCTTAGTTTTGTGCACGCCCCAACGGAAGAGAGGAATGACATGGTCGAGGATGCTTTTTACGCAAAGCTTGGGGCTGGACCGGACCGGACCAGTTTGCCCGCTTAACTCTTTAAGTGTGGAAACGATGATCTGGTTAGGTGCATACACCAGCTCATATGGTTGGGGGAAAGTATGCCCGATAATTGGATTCTCAGTGTTCTCTATCCCATCTTAAAAAAGGGGGACCACACGATATGCAACAACTACAGGGGTATAAGCCTTCTCTCTATCGTATTTAGGGTTCTAACGAGCCATTGAAACCATTCGCCATCTTACTGAATGGACCTTATCAGTGCTGCCTCAGACCTGGGGCCTATTTCACTAAAACACAATTTTACAAGTTATAATTACAAGTCAAATTTTCTCATGTGCCGATGAATTGTGTTTAATTAACATTTTCTCAATACCTGTAGCCTTTTGTACTTGTAGAATTTCTAAAATTACAAGTTCTCGTATTAATTTTACAATTCTTATTTGTTGTTCTTATTTCAAAATGCTAAAATATTCTATAAAAACACAGCACAAAACACAAAATTTATTTACATTTAACATCCACTGACAGTGGGGGTAATTGCTGTTGATCACTCAAGGGTGAAGGTATAACATTGGCCTTTGAGCGGTCAAAGTTACAGCAAATTTTTTCATCATCAAAAAGCGCGTAATAAAAAAATATTTTTGCTTTATTATGAGTTATCACTATCGATTGAGATGAATATCAATATACATATGGGTATTTCCTGCGTTGCGGACGCACGTTTTTTTTTTATTTTAGTTTTCTTAAAAAGTTGAAATATTTTGAAGACTATGTCCATATTAAAAAATGTTGTTTTTGGACAATATTATAATATGCTTTTATTGAAACTTTACTTAACCCTGCTGTTAGGTTAGGACCATTTGGTCCATTTTTCTTATTGTTCTTTGTAGTTTGTAGAACGGTGACATATAGTGACTAAATTTTTTAGCTCACGTGGTCTTTTCACAAAACCATGTTATAGACAAAAATTCAAGGTTCTGACTTAAAACAGGACTGAGAAAAATAATAAGTTACGAATCTTAGGTTAAGGGACCATTTGGTCCATAATATATTTTCTTTGATTTTTTTTTACATTTATTTAAAGAAATTAGTATTTATTTGTTGGTTTTATAAAAATTGTCATTGCATAATAAGCAAAACTTTTTTCTATTAGTTTTGAAAATAAATTTACTGCAAATGAAGCATTTAATATCACACATAGATACACACAACTAAAAATTTCACGATCTCGGCCCTCTGAATTAGAAAAATTATTTGAAGAGGCCACTGAAAATATGCATGGTTTTTGTTTTTCAGTAAATAACTGTGCTGGTAACTCTTTTTGAGGTAATCTAGTCCGTTTCATCATATACACGTTAGCCAGAGAAAGTGCTAGTTGGGGCAATAACTCTGGTCTCCTGTAATTCCGATCAGCTGGAACCCAGGAAACGTCGATTTCAGAAAATATTATGTACGCATTCAATGCGGATATATCAATTATGTTTGCAAATAAAATGTTTGGCCATTGAGTTGTTTTGCGTTTATAGAATGGTACAAAGGTAGTTTGTTGAAAGTCAGCAATTTCGGAGGAAGTTTCCTTTCCTGAAGATTTTTTGCCAACTCAAAAGTAGAAAAAAATTGTTGTCTGTTATATTTTGTCCTTTGAAGCCTTTTGTTGAGACCAATAGAACGCGTTGTCTTTGGTTCTTTTCAGGCTGTGCATTTCTAAACTTACCAAGTTATAGTTGTAACCTGACTTGGAGTCCACCGAGAACCAAAATTAAAACCATATTTTAGTGGTTTTGATGCCACAAACTGTAGAAAAGTACATCGCCCACCGGTATAACAGGTCACGATTAAGAGCTAATTTATCGCAACTACGCATTTGTCGTCGATTCAAAACATCATTGACACGGATGGTAATCATATGAAATTTTTCTTCAGACATAATTGCTTGGAAAATGGGACGATCAAATTTTGCCTCAAATAAACCATGAACCATGATCTTAATTTTTTCTATTTTCAATAATATATTTTATATTAGCCAACTATTTTGTTCAAATAAAAAAACGAGATTATACATACAGAAGAATGAGCAATGTGCCAGAACCTATCAAACACCTTTCATATGCGCTCAACGCGCCGTCAACAATTTCTTTGCACTTGCCACCAAACTCGACTCGACAGAGTATGACAATACTTATTAGAATTTTCGATGATAATTCTTTCTATTGGAGGCCGAAAAACAACATAAAAGCTGAAAGAATGTCATTGCATCTGGCCGCGTTGAGATAATATTCTCAGCGGTAGCTCCAATAGATTGAGGTAATGGAAGGGCACTCCAAAGCATTTTGTTTTTAGCAATAAAAAACGAATCAACAGAGCTAGCTGCGGATTCCGGTTCAGTATCTGCTTCAGAAGAACTTGTTTCGCTATATTCTGAAGTATTATCAAATTCTGAAGTATAATCAAATTCCGAATCTGAAATATCGGAGTCACTTTCTGCATTGTGCTGGCCTAGGAAAATATGTTATGGGAAGTCGAAAAGAGAGAATAGTGCTTTTGGACATTTGATTTAAACTTATTAATATCGTTTATTGTTTCATAAACGGGTGGTGCGCCGAAAGAAAGACTCCCTCTATAATTCATTTTACGGTTGACGGGACAATCAAGTGCAAAAGGATGTGCTCAAGTGGTCCGTAAAAATATGCGACTACTGGGAATCAAGTTTTTTATTTCATCGATAGAACAATGAAAAGCACGCCACATTGCGCTGATGCTGCAACGAATCGATACCCTACCATCGCTATTAACCACCTTCGCTCTTTCCTATACACGGTCGAGAAGCCACAAAATAGACTTTGAAGCATCGGCCTATACATGAAAGTTGTATTGCATATTAGATCTAGGTCTTGTAAATATTCAGAAAGTCAGATGGGATGAAGTATTTCTTGTACCGCTTTAAAAAACTGAGGCACTTGATAGCTTCTTTCGATACTCGAAATATGTGATCATTCCAACGGACATAACAATTAATTTTCATGCCCAAGACATCAAGAGCGTCCGCCTCCTCGATATTTACATTATTCATAGTCAAAGATTGTAGGATTAAACACAACGTCTGTGCGTGATAAAGCAAAATTGGGATTTGCACGCATTAAATTCGCGAGACCCCACTCGAAGATTTTTCGTAGGTCATTTAAGAGCGTGTCATTCATATTCTGTCTTCTCGCAGCAATCTCCATCGGCCTACGATGAAATGAATATGAATGACAAATGATACTGTTATCTGCGAAAGAATAGTTAGGGCTGGAAGTTGAAAGGAGAAGATCGATTAGGAATAGACAGACAGAAAAAGTCTTGCGGCACTCCCGAATTAAAACTCAAACTGGTTGGAAGTGCCACCGTCTATAACCATTGTCTACAACTGCAGTCTCTGATAAAGCTCCTTATGAAACTACAAAAATGGTTACCGTCACCAAAGGCACCAAACCCTCGTGCCAGAACCTATCAAACACCTTTCAGATATCTATAGCAACAACTTTGTTTTCACCAAAGCGGTCAATACTGTATTGCCTGTCGTTGAAGTCGGACGTGTTTTTGTTTTACCTCGCTCTGTACAAGCCTTTAGTGTGTTTATGTGCCATTTATTAGTGTAAAAAGTGTATGGTCATAACTAATATATTAATTTATTAACAGCAACAATAGCAAATCTAAGTACATTAAATAATTTTAAATTTAAATAGACAAAAAAAAAAAAATTTTTGATAATAATATATACATTTATAAAAATCAATCAGAAAGTAAAGAGCAACATAAAGTCATTTATAAGAGAAATAAATATATTCTGAGAGTGTTTACGTACAATAACAATACAACTCTTGCTCGCACAAATTAAAAAAAAAAAAAAAATTAAAACAGTTTGTCTTAAATTACAATAATAATATAAAAACAGAAACAGAAAAATAAATAAACATTATATAACAACAACACTAACCACTACAGTTAATAAACAAACAAAATAAAATATACTGAACCAGCTGTTGTGATCATATGTTTTGGATAAATACAAACCTTTCGTCATAAATATACTATTATTATATATTGGTTTGTGTATTTGCTAACTGGTTGTGGCGACATCTACTTTTGAATTATCTAACGTATCCTTAAATTTGAAAAAAACAAAATAACAAAATTATTACATACACATATATTTTATTGAACAAAAATGAATTGCCTAAATACTAATTGTGCTTCTTCTGGTAATGATCGTATGGTAACCTGCTGGCTTTGTATGGGTAATTATCACCTAAAATGTACTGCACTGAAGGCAAGAGATGCGGATGCGCTTTTAGATCCTGTGAAATCATTACACTGGACTTGCGCTTCGTGTAAAAAAATTAACATGGAATTTTATAGATTTTTCAAGAGCTATAAGGATCAATTTAATAAACTTAATAAAGACTTTTTGTCTTTACAATCCCAACTTGCAAAGTTTGAGGACTTATATAATAATTTTCCTAGCTTGGATAATTTTGGTGCTGTTGATAAAGGTTCTAATGAAAAGCTAAAATCTGACAACTTACTTTCAATTCCTTCGTCATTCAATTCACCTGTAACGACTATTATTATTCCCGATGCTGTTGGTGAAACATATTCTACGCCATCCACTATTTCAAATGATGTTTATTCTGGTCAGTTAACTTCTCCTGCAATTGATACTAGATCTAGTTCTAATGTAAAATCTTTACCAGTTAACGCTGACGTAAATAGACGGGCAGGGAATGATACGATTATGCCTAAGCCGCTTCTTGCCGTTCCACACATGAAGACTATTTTTGTTTCACGGTTAGCAAGTGAAACTTCATTGGATGATGTTGACTATTACATCAAATCTAAATTTAGACGAGATGTAAATGTTATAATTCAAAAATTTAAATTTTCCACTCCAAGGTCCATTGCATCATTTAAAATTTCCACCCCTCCGGATATTTTTGATAATATTGTTGATCCTAACTTCTGCCCTGCAAATACATTAGTCCGTGAATATACTTATAGAGAGAGAACGAGGACTAATTATGATAGTAATATCGCTCGTTTACAGTCAGGAATCTCAAAAAACTAATTAACTGTGATAATACTTCTGATAATTTTTTGAATATTATATAGCAGAATGTTCGTGGCTTAAATACCAAATTAGCTACTCTTCTAGTTGATAGTTACGAGTTTACTTATGATGTTGTTATATTTACTGAAACTTGGCTAAATAGCAATATTTTCAACTCGGAAATTCTTTGTAATAAGTATAAGTTATATAGATATGATCGCAGTTTACGTAAAGGTGGTGGTGTTCTAACCGATGTTTCTTGTTCATTTCCATCTGAAGAAATTGTAACTCAACGTTCTGATATTGAAATTGTTGCTGTTGTAGTGAAATTAAAAAGATCGAAAGTTTATTTTACCTGCTCATATGTTCCTCCAAATTCTGACTATTCTATTTATGCCAATCATGCTGATGTTATCAAGTCTGTTTCTTCTCTTGCTGACAAATGTGATACTGTTTTTGTTGTTGGTGATTTTAATCTTTCTTCAGTTGAATGGAAACTTACATCTGATGTACCATATTTAATACCAGTGAAAAATAGAAACTGTCATGAAGAATTTTTAAATGAAATTTTGGGTCTATCTCTTTACCAGATGAATTCAGTATTAAATAATTTTGGAAAATTACTGGACTTAGTGTTCGTCAATGATCTCAATGCTTGCTCAGTTATACGTGCAGAACCTGTTACTTTACCGGAAGATATATATCATCCTACTATAAATATTATTTTGTGTACTCCATCTGAATCTAAATTAAAGCATAGTAAAGAATGCAAGATTTTTTGCTTCAATCAAACTAACTATAATTTATTTAATACATTGATGGGAAATATTTGCTGGAATGACATTATACCTATTTCTTTTAATTGCAATACTGACATTGACTGCAGCGTAACAAATTTTTACAAGTTAATTTATTCTTTTTTTGAAATTTGTGTTCCCAAAATGAATTATAATGTAGAAGTTGGTCCACCATGGAATTCTGTTCAACTGTCTCGATTGAAGAATCTTAAAAATAAATGCTATAAAAATTATAAGAATTCTGGCTCTATTATTGATTATTCAAAGTACTCTGTTGCACGGTCTGAATATATTATGCTCAACCGTCTTTTGTATAAAAAGTATTTAATTAGAGTAAAGAAAAACTTCATCCGTAACCCTAGATCATTTTATACATTCGTCAATTCTAAAAGAAAGGCTGTTGGTTATCCAAATGTAATGAAATTTAACGATCGTGAATCTAGTGATATTGACGACATATGTGATATGTTTGCCGATTTCTTTGCCAGTACTTATTCCGATGCAGTTTATAATGATAAAAATAGATATCCTTATTCGATTCCATCAAATCAAGTAATATATCTTCCTACTTTACATGAAAGTGATATTTTGCTGTCCTTAAAGAAGCTGAAGATGTCCTTTAGTCCCGGTCCTGATGGTGTTCCAAATTGTATTTTAAGTCGATGTGCTGAGTCATTTGTCACACCGTTATCTTTGTTGTAAAAAAAAATTAAAATGCCTCTATGAAATATGGTTATTTTCCTGCGTTTTGGAAGGATTCGTATATTGTACCGCTTTCTAAATCTGGTAATAGATCTAATATTACAAATTATAGAGGCATTGCTAAGCTAAGTTCTATTCCAAAACTATTTAGAAATTAATTGCTGATTTTCTTCGTCATCATACCTCATCGTTATTATCACCTTATCAACATGGGTTTAGAAAAGGCTGTTCAACAATAACTAATGTTCTACAATTAACAACTGTAGTTAGTGCTGGTTTTAGTGAAGGAAAGCAAACTGATGTGATTTATACTGATTTCAGTAAAGCATTTGATAAGGTAAACTATAGACTACTTCTGAATAAACTTGATTCGCTGGGAGTTACTCAGATTGGCTTAAATTGGATGAGGTCATATTTGATGGGTAGGAAACAAACAGTACGAGTGCATAATAACGTTTCTAAGTTTATTTATGTTCGCTCCGGTGTTCCCCAAGGCAGTCATCTTGGTCCACTTTTATTTTCATTGTTTGTTAATGATCTTCCAAATGTTACTAACTTTGCCCATATCTTAATGTATGCTGATGATGTGAAGATGTTTCTATCGTATAAATATATTACTGAACATGTTTTGTTTCAAAGTGACCTTAACAACTTTTTTTTATGGTGTCGATACAACATGATGGAATTGAATATTAAAAAATGCAAATATATGAGTTTCTCTCGTAGGAGGAGGTAATCAATTGGAGATGGTTGATACATTTATCGATCTTGGCATTCTTCTTGACATGAGATTGAATTTTAATGAGCATATTACTTTGACTGTAAATGTGTCCTGGGATTCATAAAGAGATGGGCTAAGGAGTTTACCGATCCTTATATTACGAAACAACTCTATGTGTCACTTGTGAGACCAATTCTAGGATATGGGTCAATAGTATGGGATCCTTACTACAATGTTCATAGTGATCGTATTGAATCTGTGCAGAAGCAGTTTTTGTTATTCTGTTTACGTGGCCTTGGTTGGAACTATACTGATTTGCCTTCATATACTTCCAGATTAGCATTAATTAAACTACCAACGCTTAAAAGTCGTCGTATAATGTTAAATGTATCTTTTATGATTAATCTGATTAATGGAAATATTTGTTGTGAATCTCTTTTAAAATCTGTTAAATTTAATATTCCTTGTCGTAATTCTCGATTTTATAATCCTCTTTTTGTTCAATTTTGTAGATTTAACTATAATATGGCTGATCCTTTTAATAGATTATGCAGCCAATATAATTATTTGTCAGAATTAATTGATTTTTCTTTAAATTCTAGAATTATTAAACATAAAATAATTGTATTTCTAAATATGTAACTAATTGTAATTTTGTTGTGTTAATTTTTATATATTGTTAATTTGTAAATAGTCTGTAAGGATTTATTCCATTGACTTTTTTTTTTAATAAATAATAATAATAATACCCAATCCACCTCTCAGAGAAGTGTGCCAACAAGTCACCAGTGCAGTGCTCAATAAACGCGCAAGCGTTAAATTGAAAAATAATAATAGTCAAATCTGGCAGACATGGCTGTAGGATCGTTATAACTTTAAACAACAAGTTAACAAGCAAATTTTTAATAAACATAAATGTTGCATGTAGTTAAACTTTAGCTTGTTTATAATATTTAAGATTTTTATGTACCGGTATTGTATCGGTATTATACCGATATTATATCGGTATTATACCAGTATTGACGGAAACGGTATACAGATACCGGTATTTTACGCAAAAAATAATTTCGGTATCGGTATGAGTACCGGTATTCAATTTCAAACGGTATTTGAACGGTATCGGTATTATAACGGTAACGGTTGCCAACCTTGATAAATATAAAAAAAAAAACATCTTATATTTTTGGCCGTTTTGCTTACCTTTAAAAGGGATTTGCTCTTGTTTTAATCTTCTTATTTTTCGGGTGTCTGCCGCTTCTGCTGAATTTTGATTAAAAGTAGTCATGTTAGGGGATAAAATAATTATTCGATCATTAAGTTCACCGCTGCCTTCCATTTCATCAAACTTTTGCAATACTTTTGATGAGCTCTTAAGTTTATTTGGTTGTTGTTGCTGGTGTCTTATGGTATAAGCTTTAGCTATAGATTGATTGCATGGCTGTCCAAGATTATCTATCATTCGGTATTCAATACTATGCTGATGCTCAAAAGCTGTTGAAATCGTCGAAAATAAACAAAAAAGGATCACACCTAGAAAAAAAATATTCTTAAAAATGATAGGCATTAGGTACAGTCAAATATATATTGCAAAATAGACAAAATTGTTTAGAACGTTTTGTTTTTCAATTGAGGAAAATACCTCATAAAAATTTTCATATTTTTCTTGTCTTTGTTGTATTAGTATAAATATATTATAAATACGAAAACAAAGAAAAGAATAGATAGATATTTAAAAAAATTATATTTTAAACTTCTTAGCATATAAACGCCATTTCATATTCACGTTTCGATATATCTGCTACGTTTATATAATGTTTGTTAGCATTGTTCTTTAGTATAAATTCTTTCACGCAACTAGTTATTACCCTGCGACTTGACTAATGGCATATTCTTGACTTCTTGGCCAGTTTATGTGGACTTGATGCTATACTCACATATCGTCGTGCGGGTGTTTATGTGCTCTATCCGCCATTTTATATATTATATATATTTTATATATATTTATGTTTTCGACCACAAAATACAATCTGTTTTCGAATATCTTATCCTGTTTCGGAGATAAATAGCCGAAAATGAATTGCAGACTTTAAAAATGTTGGTCTCAAAAACCTAAAGGGTTATAATTACCTCGAGATATATAAAATGGCCGACAGAGCATTAAACTCCCGCACAACGATATGTGTATTGGTTATTCAAAAGATTTGTAAAATCACTGCATCACTCAGTTTTTGGACAAGAGTTAGATCAAACTAAACAAAAGTTACTACCTTTTTAGCAAAATTTCAGTTTTCTAAGTTTAATTGACAGTGACTTTAATTTTCAAAAAATAATTAAAAACAATTTTAATGCGAAATAAATATTGTTTTTAATTTATTTTTTGTTTTTAATAAGCCTTTTATTACATATTTTGATATTTTCAGTGACTTAAATTTTCAAAAAATATTTAAAATATTTTTTTTAATAAGCTTTTTAACATTTATTTTGTTATTATATCTGAAAGAAAGCAACCCACAAATTTACAAAAAATTTTCAATAAGCTTACATTCTGGCGATACGAACATCAAAACCAAAATAAACAGAAAATATTTCTATTCCAGCATTTTTTTTATTATATATTTGTATAACTTTTTTATTTACTTTGCTATAATTTTTTCAATTTGTTTTTCTTCTATGCCATCTCTTGGGTTTAGCTCATTTTCATCTACCTCTTTTAAATTTTCCTAGTTTCCAAATTTTTCTTATTTTTTATGACTAATTTAAATACCGTTTTTCGAAATTTTGTACAATTTTGAATGTTCTGACACCGACACACAGTTATTGGATTTAACAACAATTTCACACCGAGTTTTAGTTCTCCTGTTTTCACTATTTTCAAATAAAATTTTTAAAAACCATTATCTATTAGGAGTTCAACGTATTTAGATTGCTTCCAAGAGCAAATTATAGACCAAAACCGACTTAGGTCTTGTGTAATACTACTGAAAAGAATAAAACGTGTGTAAATAATTTTGGTAACTTATAAGCATATGGTTATTTGTTTTTTATTTAGTACTAAGAACCGTCAGATTTCTGTAGCGAACTCAAGACAGTGTATATCAGCGAAGGGTCCATATAGCCGTTCATAGCGCCGTTAGAAGCTGGTGGTAATGGATTACTGCAGTATATGGCTAGAGGTGTATGCAATAAATAATCAGGAGGCGACAGCGATTGTGGAAGCGTTTGTAATTCATTGAGTATGTCGCATGGAGTACCAACAGAATTGAATTTGAGTCAACTATGTTTAATGAAATGCAAAAGACGTATGGTATCAAGAAAACTAAAACGATGTCGATCAGATATAATGGTAAAGAGATTGAATCGTACTATAGAAAAGTAGCTGCGAACGAAGGCGTAACGTACAAAATTTTTTTTATGAACATACGACGTTCCAATTCATCCCATAAACGCTCTATTGGGTTCAGGTCTGGTAATTGGGGAGACGAATGGGGTGTTTCGGGATGTTATACAGAGTTCATGTATTACAAATAGCATTTTTTTCTTCTACAGGCTATATCAGCAGTGCCTGTACGAGTGTAAATCTCTCTTTCTCTCTAGTTTCCAATACTATTTCCACAAAATTTTAGTATAAAAAAATTTTAACAGAATAGTGATGCAGAGGAATTAAAAAAATGTTTCTAATCTGTTTTTGTAATTTTTCATTAATATGAATTGTTTCACAGCATGTTTCCAGGAGAGAATTACAAACCATACAGACGATCACACTAACAACAACATAACAAATTAGGTTTCTGTAACACTACAGATTTTTTTTGTCTTATGTTACGTTATACAATTTTGTTTTGTCAAAGCCAATTGCCATTACTTTATTTATTACTCTATTTTGAATAGTAATATTGGAAATATTTGTTGGGATCAGATCTATTATATGGACAGTGTATGACAAACTTTCTTTAATTCAGAAAAATTGTATGATATCGTCGTGCGGGAGTTGAAGTGCTCTATATGCCATTTTTTAAATCTCAAGTTAATGATATATAATTTTTAATATCTGCAATCCGTTTTTGGCTATTTATCTCCGAAACTTGACGAGATATCTTAAAACGGATTATAGATTTAAAAAATTTGGGGACGTAAACCTAAAGTGGCATCATTTTATTGCATATAAAAAAAAATATGAAATGGCGGATAGAGCACTTAAACTTCCGCACGACGATATGTGTGTCCCAATAGAGACTAGACTTATCAAAACCAATCAGCAGCCTTGGTTTAATTCCGAAATTCAGCTCTTAATAAGAAGACATGACTTTATTTCAGAATTGGAGTTATTGCAAAAGATTTAATTTTCCTCTAAATTTAGTGGTAGAGGAAAAAAAATAGTGCATTATCGCTTCTAATTTAATGCACTAAATTTCCACTACCACTACAATGTTTTAATTTAGTAGTTAATCTGTATTTAGTGGAGGCTGCAATATCGTTTAGGGCAGTTTAAACGATAACACTTTACGTACGTAAAATAACACAAAAAATATGGCAATCTATCCGTATTTTAAAAATAAGAGTAAAAATCTTAAGGCAGATTTTTTTTTCGTTTACACGGTTGTTTAAAAATTAAATCAAAGTCAAATTAAATATGTACTTTCAATTCAAAATTTGGCAACCGTACATTAATTATTCAAATTTTAAGCAAGTATACTACAAAGAAAAGCAATATTAAGTGTACTCACGATTAAATCTGTGCAAACTAAAACTAAGCAAATTTGCTGTGCAAATGGATATAGATCGTGAGCGTCCTCTTATAATTAATTGTATTTTTTGAAGTATTTGTTTGACTTAGTGCTGCCTGATTTATAGACTCAAAAACCTCTGGCATCTTCCTCTTAAAATGCCAAAAGAAAAATAAGTTAATTACAAAAAAAAAAATGCTTAAATGCAGCGGAAAGGAACAAAATAATTAATTTTTTAATAAATAAAGACAATAACTAAAAAAAAACCACGTGTTTTGTATATATGAAGTAATTTCATTTTTTGGTTTCAGTTGTTATCTTTACATTCGTAAATACATGGCTGTAAAACTGTTAAAAGTTTTAAGCAAAAATACACAGTTAATTTACTTAGGTTTTTTCAGTGCAATTAATGCAAATTTCAAATGCGTATATTTTGTTGTTGCAGAGAAAAAATTTGATGACACACTTTGCATCGTTTGCACAGTTTGCAAGGCCCTTCGTGAGTACCCTTATTATTAATAAGAAAGAAAGAAAAAATATTTTAGGAAATTTTTAGCAAATTAAAAAACTGTAATTATTTGAAAAAAAAAAAAAAAAAAACACTATAAACAAATTACTATTTCACTATTTCTGTTTTGTTTTTTTAGTTGTTTATGTCCAACACATATGTAACGTTTTTAAATGTTCTATAAGTGCACTTACGTTTTTACGTTACATTACGACACAGCATCGTTTGGCTCACCAGGCCTTAACTCCAATGTGGTTTAGATGGGTTATGAGTAGGAATTGAATTCAATTGTAGGATGATGTGTATCCTATGGAAGAGTGACAGGAACAAAACGATTAATGGTAACGTCAACACAGTCATTAACAAATACTAAATCCAATAGTTTTAAATTAGTATTATATATTAAATTTATTTAATACAATTTCAGATCTAGTAAATTACTAATGAAATTCATACGATATGCATCAATTTTTGACAATGCCGGTATAAAATAACCATCATCAGAGGAATAGTGCTATTGAATAGATGGTACGTTAAAGTCGCCAAAAACAAAAATGAAATCACATGTATCAGCTACGAGCTTTTTAATAGATTCAGTAAGATTGTGTTATTTCTGGTGACTTCGGTGGAATATATGATGAAGTCATATATTTTTTTCTATGTTCAAATTTATAACAACAGCAATAAACTCTGTACTCAATGGGCAAACAATATTTAGCGCCTCAGATTTAAGCTGACTAGAAACAGCAATAAAAACGCCGCCTCCTTTAATAGCACATCCTCTATCACATCTATATACCTGGTAATTCGAACAGAAATTTTTACTGTTTAAAACAATATTAATAAGCCAAGTTTCAGTAAAAACAATCATATTACAGTCTAGAGAAAAACTCTTTGTGTACAGTGATGACAACATTTTGGAATACAAAAGACAAACGATCAACCTTACTACTCAGTTTTTTTTAAATTTGAGGCATTGGCAGGCGTAAGGCATTTTTTTTTTATTTTTTGATAAGAGAAAACATATTCTCGTACAAATGTACTTTCAGGCCAGAAGTCCAGATCAAGTATTTTCTCAAAAAATTCATACGGAACTGTTATTTTAAAAGATGTAATTGGCTGTGAGTAGGAATACTTACAAATTGATAAATTAAAATTAGTGCCAAGCTTAGACCTTAAAACTATATATCCTTAGCAGACGTTTCAGAAGCTAATATGAAATGAAAATACTCTTTGCAGGTGGAATAAATTTGAAACAGCGCCAAGGCTGCTTGTAGTAAGTTGTGGCCTAACAGAAGGATTTACTTTTGAAAATGTTTGAGGTGGACAAGTTACAGGCGAGGTAAATTTTATTCATGGATGATTTTATTTTATTTATTGGTGGATGACAATGCACCATTATTGCAGAAAATTAATAAAAAAACACTTTTTCGAAGATGGAGCAGCCATGTTTTGGATAAAGCTTGCCAATAAACATATATTTTGGCCAAATATTAAAGATGTAAGGTTGCTGAACCTTAAGTCCTGATTTTCGTAATATGGAATGCCAGAAAAATATTTTATGATGATATTTGTGAGAGTACAAATATATTGTGTTTGTGTTAAATCTAGTTTGTCTAGATTACAAAATCTTTGCTCTGAGTGTTTATTGTTATTGCGCATGTTAGTTTTTATAAATTGTATAATTTTTAAATGTGACTCCCAACTTCTCTAGGTTCTTCTATTCAAAATTTTAACATAGCGTTGCCCATCTTTGGGTATTACAGTGTTTGCTAAAAATATTCCGTTTGTTATTTCCGTACTACTATCCTCTTTTATGTCAATGTTTATAGATACTATGTTTTCTGTTCTCGGGAGTATTGTTATATAATGTATTCTTTTTGCGTTAATATCTATTCGGATTGCTATTTGCTTTTCTTCTATAGAAATAATTATAGTCACTGTCTCATAAATAATCTGATAGCTGTATTTAGAGAAAAAATGTATACCTAGAATTCCATCAGTAATGATCGGAAATTCTTCTTCTACCAAGTGAAATTACAATATAGTTGTATTATTACAGTGATAACTCTGAGCCTGTGTCTATTAAAAATTAATTAATAGTTGATGTTCTTTACTGAAAGGAGAAGAAAATTTGATGTTCCAATATTTATTCTTAGATTTCAGTGTTCGGAAATTCGTAACGGGTCTTCAGGGTTTGTACGATTCCCTGGTGTTGTATTACCTTTGTTGCTGTTATAGTTATTGTTGTTGTTATAGAGTCCGTTATTGTTTTACATATATAAATAACTGGCCTTTACAACCCTGTGTCAGGATTATGGCCTAGCTTCTCGCAGTACTCATGTTGTGTGTGTAAATTATTAGCCATGAGTACCGGGACCTACAGTTTTAATGTCGACTCCGAACGACAGCCTTGAGAAGCTTGTTCATGGCAGAGCTTTTGCCAGAAGACTGCTAAGAGGTAGTCGCCGAAAGAAATATTTTTTAAGTTGTCCGAGCTGGGTGTCGAACCCAGGGCTCATGTCTTATTAAGCCAACACACTAACCCCTAGGCCACGGCGACTACACCGTTATTGTTTTAGTTTACGATATGTTTTCTTTTGCTACTGTTTTTGTTGCTATTGTTATAGTTTCTGTTATTCTTGTTATTATTGATATTCCTATTTAACTGTGGATCTAGATAATTAGTATTTCTATTATTTCTAAAACCTGAGTTGTTTCTATTTGTGTTATTGTAATGTATCTGTTAGTTGTAGTGATCTTTCCTGTGTACTTGCAATATTGATGTTCTTATATCTTTACATAGACCTTCTTGAAAAATCTCTAAACCTAATTTTTCATTCATAATCGTTTCAATCATTAATCGTTGATCGAACTACCTGATTTAAATTGTCCTCTTATTCCGAATGTACTAATATAAATTAAATAGTTTATTGTAATTAAGCACATTTCCTTTCAGTTTCGTATTCTTTACTTCACAATGTTGCTTGACGTTGATTTAAAATTATATTGTTTCTAAAGCATGTTTGCTGTCAAAGTTCAACATGATTCTAAGGTTTTCAACTTTTTTCTTTATTTTCAATTTTTGTCCTTTATGTTCTGGCAACAGGTAAGTCTCTCAAGTCTCTAAATTGAATAATCCTTTCTCCTCTTAAAGGATATGTTAAATGTCCTACTAATTTTCCAAATTTTTCACTTACTTGTTCTATTGAACTTAGTTTTTCTTATATAATTTCTTTTGTATACATATTTTGTTATTGATTTTTTAGAGCACACAATTAATCTTTAAAATTTATCAAAGACCGGCTCCATGAATGAATTTTAAATTTCTGTTTTATTATTCATGCATTTTCAACAGAGTTTCTTACAACCCGTTTTTATATAGTGTTGAATATGAATATGACTGCTATTATTAAAATTACTAATAGATTTATTTCTATTGTTATTTTATTTAGCGTTGCAGTTGCAATGCCTTCTACTGTCGTGTCTGCGATACCCATTTTGATTTCTTCTAAGGCATATTTTATTCTATCTTCCTCTGTTATATGAAAAGTATGTAGTTCTTGATTCATTACCTATATAAAATCTTCTTGTGTTTTATATACAACTCAGGGCCATTATTACAACTTGCCTATAAAGTGTCCGATAGTTAAAGGTAACTTTCGTTAACGGGAGGAATAAAGTGACCTTTAAATGTTTTTGTTATTACAACTTACCTTTAAAATAAAAGTTATATTTTTTAAAATACGACAATACCAGAACAAGAACCGATTACTTTTTGCATTAAATTTGATTAAAAAGCACCAAGCGGCAACAACGCGCGTGTTTACATGAATAAAATAAATAAACAAAAAAAACTTTGTAAATTGTGCACTAAAAAAACTTAACAACAATGAAATGTGTTTTACTTTCCATTTTTATTGAATTTACTTCTTTGTTGACAAAATAAATAACATATTTTTGTTAATAATTCAACAAACAAAACGATATCAGTCTCAATAAAATATGGTAAGCTAAAAAATTTAAAAGTTAAAGGCAAGGCAATAATTTTATCGGTTAGTTTTAGGTTAAAGTTTAGTTGTAATAATCAAACGCAAATTTATCTGTCCGATAACATCCTACCTTTAACTAAAGGAAAATTGTAATAATGGCCTTAGTGTTTCGTTTAACCCTCTAGTGACCCAAAACTGCCTGCAGACGGGTTAAGTTCAATGCTCATTTACTCCCTTACCAAATGCTGTTTTGCTTTGTTTTTGTACTTTATTTAATTTGCGGAAATCCAAAAATGAGTCTTGTTATATTTGAAATATATGCTGATGCTTTGGGCATCTAAAATTTTTATTTGAAATTGAAAAATTGTGAAATGCAGACTTTATAATTATTTTGCAGAAAGTGTGAATTTCAAAAAATTAAAAAAGGTGTGTTGCTAATAGTATAAAGAAAAAAAAAGAAAATTACAAAAAAAAATTCCCAAGCTATTGATTGATCTCGCAAGGTAGCTGTCTGGAGGCGGTTTCAGGAGAATTCAAAAATGTAAATAAAATATATATCTCTAAGGTGAAATTTGAAGTGGAATATAATAGACATGGAGCGCCGGTAAGTGCATCGATCTCGGATGAAATTGGGTTAGTATATCAGATTCAATGCTGATATTAGAGAGTTGCGTTACTCCAAGCTGAAGTCCCGCGTCATTGACAAAATTTTTATCTCCTACTTAGATTAGGAACCTATTCAAGTGAAACTCTTAAAAATTTCTCCAACCGCATTTTCTGAGTTTTATCAGAATATAATCATAGTTTTTAATCTCTTATATTATTAAAATACATGACCTGTTTTATTCATAATATGCCCATTTTTTTATAAAAAAGAGGAAACCACTGTGGAGCTTTTTATTTTTGTTTGCAGAATATAAAAACAACATGTTTATATCCAAAACTTAAATGAGACTTAAGTGTCATCATTTAAGAATCATCACTTAAGATCACTTAAAAAAATGATTTTCGTTCTTATATAGCATTTAAAGACTTTTAATTAGGAAGTCAATTATTGGTCTTAGTATGCAGGAACCTATTTTACCAAAAATTTTAAAAATTACACATAAATGCATTCAAATGTTCTGACATATATAAAATATATTATTATGTATATATTATTATTCACAATTTTATTTAATAAATATGTAATATTTTAAATATATTTTTGGTTCATTTAAGTTTTATTTTTTTTAATTACAAATTTCTTTAAAATATCAATATTGGTATTCTTTTTTCTTTAACTATATTGCAAAGCTTACCTGTAATAACTTTTTTGGCCAACGATTCTGTACAAAATGTTTGACGTTTTAAAGGATAACGTATTGCTATAAATCGTTCGATGGTAAAACAAACAGCGATATAAATTGATATATAGGCTATACGAATCAACAATATCCAACATGAGAGTATAATAGCCATCATTAGAACGATAAATAAGCCGACGATGCATTCCAACCCATAACAACCAAACATCAGTTACAATATTACACGGGAAATGACGCCATAAGATTCAGGAAATATATAACAATGAAAAGAAAAGATAATGAGAAAAAAGAACAATATCTTTATCATAAACAACCGTCAGTTATTTACTATGAAATGCTGGTACCTATGCCCATTTAGCTGATGTTAAATAGCCCAACACAATAAAATTAAAAAAAAAAAAACATGTATCGTAAAGTCTTTTAATGAACTGCTTGAGCATCAGCGAATTGGACATCGGAATATTCTTTTCTATTAGTAATCAGTTTCAATAATAAAATTTATAAATCTCATATATGTACATAATTCTCATGTTTGTTTGTAAATATGAGTACATTCTAAATAAATTTTTCAAAATATAGCCTGTTTCTATATTACAATCGGGTCGACAGACAGACAATCAATACACAAACAATTACGTAAGAAACACAACACAATTGTCTGACTTACGTTTGTTTACGTTATTTTCTTAATTTTTCTCTTCGAGCCCAAATTCTATGATTGCCATGGTATATAATTTTCAGTTTTGTTCACTTTTTCTAATATAAAAAAATCATTTTTAAATTACAAGCAAACCTATTTTTGTTTACAAAATACACACCTTTGTATACCTTTAGAATGAGAAATACACCAAAAAGTATGTAAATTAAACTCTATTTGTATTTAATTAAATGAAATTTATTTTATATTTAGGAATTTCAAACTTGATAAACTTAAAATTGTTGTTTTACGTTTGGTGATAACATTCACTTAAAAACGTTTCACTGTTTCAAAGACCAGAACTGACCCCCGCTTTTTGAAAAAATTACGAAATTTATGAAATTATGATTTTTATATAAAAAATTTATGAAATTAAAAACAAAAACAATAAATAAATAATAAATAAAAATAAAAAAAGAAAAAAAAAATATTTAAGATTTAACTTCTTCACTTCTCACTTCTTCTTCACTTATGTAAATAAATGAAATATGTAAACTAAAACTAAAACTAAACAAAAAATTTAAACATATGTTGTTTACAAATTTTTATAAATTTCTTGATAGGGAACTAAATTGTTTTGAAGTTTTCGTTTGAATATTTCTGCTCTGTCACATAAGGGCTCGTTCTCCAACTTACTTATTCACCTTAAAATAATTTTATCAAAGCTCTTGTACGAAAAAACAACAACTGTTTCACAAGTTTTTTATAATTTAACTGGAATTAGACTGAATTTTTTTTAGCAATTTTTTACACGGTTTAGATTGATGCTTTTATTTGCAATGCCTACAACAAACTAACAAAAGAAATTACTAAATCAAATTAAAGTAGCATAATCGAAGTATGGACAAAATGCAAATAATTTTATTTACGAAATAAAACCTTTTTCAAATTGAAATAGCTAATATTTGAAAATATTTTCGTAAAAATTGTGTTGAAGGAGTAGCGTTGTAAGAAAATGTCCGCATTTTGGGAACCGTGTATGTATGTTGTTTATATATCTGAACTCCGAAATATATATTATAATGATTTCATACACACACGTATGAAATAATGTATGATTTTGTTGTTGAGAGATATGCCCTCAATAACAACGCATGCTTAACATTCGCAAAAAATGAGAATTAGTTTTTTTCTGCTCACCAAATACTTGTCCCCTGCTTATAAAGATGTACCAAATTTTTGTCAAAAAAAATGTAGGGAGTGTCACATCTTTATATATTTATAGTGTTTTATAAAAACAATGGCCCATAATCATAGTCAAACACTAAAGTCGGTTCTTTTTAAAAAACAACTTTAAATTAAAGAACTGCTTTAAATGAGTTGGCAACTATAGTCAAAATTAAAGCATATTTTAACTTTCACCAACTTTAAGTGGGTGCCACATCAAAAACAAGAAATGTTTTCATACAATCTGCAATAAAATACAAGCAAATGGCATCTCTAAAAAAAAAGAAAAAACAGAAAAAAAGGCCGCAAACATTTGTTTACTTTTTGTTTTTTATTATTTACATATACAGTCAAAACTCTCTATAACGAATTTCAAGGGACTGGATATATACTTCGCTATACAGAAAATTCGCTATATGGAAAAGAAAAAAAAATATTGTTCCTTTCAACATTTTTTATTTGTAGTAGTCAGTTATTCTGGTTTGAAGTACATTTTTCCACTTTTCTTCTTCAATGCAAAGGCAAATGGATAGCGACTGCAAGAAATGTGAGAGATGGTAATGATTCCAGTTGTCACTTGCATAGTTCGGTGGTTCCCCCACTTTTAATTTTATGGTAAATAAACGATTCAAAGCATCAGACTCTGCTTGTGCGTTGTGAAAGCAACAAAGTACACACAGAGCAACAATAAAAACACCTATAACACAAAGCGACATCGATTTTTTTTGTGTGCGTGCGTTCAGTTTTACCTAATTCGTTATATGGAGATTGAAAACGCTTCAATCTTGAAGTTACGGTCGCAAAAATACTTCGTTATAAGGAAATATTCGCTATATGGAAATTCGTTATATGGAGATTATAATACACTCAAAGTAGACCCAAAACTCAGTGTTCTTATAATTGCTTCGCAATAAAGAAAACTTCGTTATACAGGAGTTTGTTATAGAGAGTTTTGACTGTATTGTAAAGCTAAATAAAACAATAACTAAAATTAAGGAAATGGAAATACAGTGCAATCGGGAAAACGTCAACACTCGTTAACGTCAACATCCCAAAACGTCAACCCTAATTTTTTTACATTGTGTACTCTAAAACGTCAACCAAGCCACAAAGCTCTAAAACGTCAACTTTAAATAAAATAAAATTTTGAATTTAGCTACAGTTAAAATACACAAATTTGTGCACATACACATTGATTTTATGAAATTAGTTCAGAAATTCGGATTCCCCTTATAAGTATGTAGAGTAGAAAAGAAATCTGTTTGACATATAGTCTTACGTTTAGTTGCTTTTTTGTTCTCGTAAATATCACATTACCAAAATGTGCTCAAAACAACCAAAAGTGCTTAAATTACAAGAAAGAGCAAATATTTTGGATTTATTAGAAAAGGGTGCACGTGCGGTAGCTTTAGAAAAGCAAATCAACAAAATCAACAATTAGCAAGATAAAAATGAAAAAAAAAAAATACAATTTTTAAGAGTTGCCGAAAATGGAGAAGCGCTTGTATCAATGGTTTGCTAACCAGAGAGAAAGGAATTACCCAGTTAATGCTTTAGCACTCAAGGAAAAGGCTAAAAAGATTCATCTAAATATAAAAGAATGTTCTTTTAACACAAGTGATGGATGACTGCAAGGTTTTAAAAAAAGATTTGGAGTTCGCCTTCTTAAAATAACTGGAGAAAAGCTATTTTCGCAGTCTTTGCTTGTCCAACCATTTAAAATAAAAATAAAATAATAAATTGATGAAATGGGTCTATGCCAAGATCAATTGTAAAATGCTGACAAAACTGGCTTATTCTGTAAAATTTTACCAGCAAAGTCTTATGTACCAAGTTCTGAAAAGACTACTCCGGGCGTAAAGACAAAAAACAACGCAACTTAAAATTGAGCCCAATATGTTTTTTATTAAAATTTTGTACATTCATAAACGTCAACAATTTGTTAAACGTCAACACCCTCGGTTTTGATTAGTTGACGTTTTCGAGAGTACACTGTACAGCAAAAGGTAAGTCAATTATTTGATATTTTATATTACAATTAATTACATTACTAGTTTCTAGCAGGAGCAAAAGCAGCCACGAGAAAGAGAAGCAAACTGGAGCTCAGCTGAAAAAGAATATTTGCGGCAATATATAAATATGAATTTATGAAATAAAAAACATAAAACACATCTAAATATTACTTTTTTGTTAATTTTTAAGTTTTTGTTTTATGCGGCAATAAGCTGTGTGATTTAGAGTGATGCTAAATTGGTTAAAAATAAATCAGCTTGTTTTAACTTTAAAACATGCTTTTGAGTTACTTGTGTATATTTAACAAAATTGTTACTTTTAACAAAAGTAAACTTTTTATTTCTTAAAGTGTACTTGATGTACTTGACTATGATTATGTGCTAATTTCTTTAGCTTTTTATGCATTCGTAATACACAACGTACACAAGTGAGAGATGAGAAAAAGTTGCCTAAGAAGAATAAGCTCTCTTTTAGTTTTGTTTTTTAAGTGGCAGTACAGTAGATGCTGTAATCACTATATATTTATAGTCTTTGATACTACATTCACATTAAATTACAATAGGTTTGTTCAAATTACTCTAATTTCACCCGTTGAGAAAAATATGTGCGTATTTCAATACCCATTTCCACTTCATTAACTACTCATTCCATTATGAGACAATAAGAAGCGTAGTTGAATTTTTCGTTATTAAAATATTAATTTTGTACAGTTACCTGTAAGAGACTATTATATAGGTTGAATACCAAATAAATAAAAAAAAAAAAAAAAATTAAATCTGTTAAAAATTTACTGTGCTATAAATGTTTAAACATGAAACTTAAAGAGCTTGGTTCATTTCTCCGGAATTCGGATTACTATAATCCATTTGTTATACTCTGATCCAGACCTAGAAAACTTATTAGGTAATTTCATGAGTGATTTTTGGTTATCGCACCTTGTTATTAATTTAAAAAAGAAAACTAATTTTACTTACAGCAGGCATCACACAGCCAAACCACCACTCCATAACACATCCAATAAATTTTAAAATAAAGATGTATATACTGGTAATGTTGTAGCGATAACAACATAGCCATTGTCAAATAAATAATATCTGTTATAGCCAATGCTGTTAAATAGATATTCGTGGTACATCTCATGCGCCTCCTTAAAAAAAGAGAAATATTTATGATTGAAAAAGAAAACCTATTTTTTTATTTTATTTTAAAGAATAGCAATTTTGATCCAGAAAATTTACAACAGTATCGTTTTTATTTTCTTTTTCAAAGTTATCAATTTTTATTATGAAGACTAGGCTTCGAGCCCAGGGAAAATTTTAAAGTAATTTTAATTTTAACCAAAAAATTGATCACCTTTCCTGTGGCTCGAACCCGAATCTTTAGCATCTAATGTATAATGCGCTTACTATGGCGCTGCACTATAACATCACGGCTACAGTCGTACATATGTATTATCGATGTCGACTTTTATGGATAAGGTGGATTAAAAGGGCAAAAACAAAAATAAATTGTAATTATATTTCATTTAAATAAGATAACAATTACAAAAATGCAATGATGGTTAGAAAAGAAGAATATGATAGAAACTGTTGTGAAACTTTACTTGACTAAAGGCCTGTTTAGCCAAACGTTGCTGTATCGTAATGTAACGTCCCCTAACGTAGAAACGTAAGTGCACTTATAGAACATTTAAAAACGTGCCATATGTTTTGGAGATAAACAACTAACAGAAAATATATTGTGAAATAGTAATTTGTTTATAGTGTGTACTTAATAGTTTTTTATCAAATAATTAAAAGACAAATAGATAAATATGGATGCGGATTTGTGTGTTGGGCTACAGTTTTTTTAATTTGCTAAAAATTTCTTAAATTTGCTTTTCCTTGTAATATTCTTGCTGAAAATTTGTATAATAAATGTAGGGTTGCCAAATTTTGAATTGAAAAAAGTACATTGAGGGAAAAAAAACGTACATTTTAGTAAAAGAATACATTGGATTTTTATTGAAAACTTTTTTTAAAATTCATTAGCAAAAATAAAATGGGAAATAATAATACATATAATAAGATCGTAATTATTGTTTACAACAAAGTAATAGCCCCAAATTATTCGGATTTTTATTTTTTATGAAATGGCGTATAGAGAACTTAAACTCCCGCACGACGATATGTCAAATAAACCCTCAATAAACCTAAGATATTTTTTATGAATACGGGCATTAATATTTAATATTTTCTTTCTATAATTATTGGATATTTTATATACTTTTACAAATACATACTTACAAGTTTTTTTGAACTTGGTGTAAACAATGCTATTTTTACCAATGTTAGTTTTTAGAAAATTGTAAAACTTGGCAGAAGTGTGTTAAAATTAGTTTCAAATATCAATTCACATTCCAAACTTTCTATTAAAGTTTGTTTGTTAATTTCCTTCTTCCAAAAGGGCAAAACTCGAACTGAATGTTATTTCAGACGCCGCATTTGAATGCGGTATAGCCAATATAAACATACAAATTCTTTTAAAAATTTTGAAACAATCTACTATATAACAATTCTACTCATTTTCTTTTAATAATTTTTAAGTAAATGATTTTAAACAAATCAGAGTTGGGTTTATTGTATTGAATTTATAATGCATTACCGTTTTCACTACCCCTAAAGGCGGGTTTAGACGGTAATACATGTCAAATTTTTGTGTAGAAGAAAATGAATACAATAGTATCGTGTTAACTTTATATGTAATGAGAACGTACGACATTGAGAGCAAATACGGATGAAAATTTGACACTAGTAAGGCTCGCTTTTTTTTTCAATTTTTAAAAAAACGTTGGATCAGAGATGCACTTTTATTTTATTTTTTGTTTATGCTAAATGTGTTCACAATGTATGTAAATTTTGTGTGGAAGTATATGTGCATTTTATGTTTCCATTTTACTTTGTTTTGGTGTTTTACCAGCCGTGTAAACGTAAAAGAATCTGCCGTAGAATTTTTAAAATACGGAAGGAAAGTCATAATATTTTTTCTATGATTTTACGTACGTAAAGTATTATCGTCTAACCTGTCCTAAACGATATTGCAGCATCAACTAAATGCAGATGGAAATAATTAACCACTAAATTAAATCATTTTAGTTTTAGTGGAAATTTAGTGCATTAAATTAGAGGCGATAATGCACTATTTTTTCCACTACCACTAAATTTAGTGGAAAATTAAATCTATTGCAATAACCCCAATTCTAAAATAAATTCATCAAACAGTAGATCCATGTCAATATTATTGACAAAGAATTATTCAATAACTTCTGTAGAATTACGAAATAAAATTATTGAATTAAGACTTAAAACACAGACCTTTTTAAAATTATAGTACTTTGGTGGCAAATGTACTTTAATATTATATATGTTAGCTCCAATTACATTGAATGTATTTGCCAATAAGGCGTGCACTTCTGGATCTCCGAAAAAATTGTCAAATCACTGGGGCTCCATATGAAACCATCACCAATCAAGGTTGAAGGCGTAGGAAGATACCAAATTTCTACAACTTTACTGGTCAAATCAGGGATATCAGCCTTTGAAATCATATTAGAAGCTCTTATTTTACCACACATTGTATGTGATCACATTGCATAAATACATCAGACTGGTATATTTAAAATTATATATTATTGGCAGATCCTGACTTCAACAAGCCGGGTACAATTGATTGTTTATTGGAAGCGGAAATATTCTTCCACCTGCTGTCAAGAGGTCAAATAAAATTAAAGAAGGATCAGGCAATACTTCAAAATACAGTTATGGGCTGGGTAGTCAGTGGTAAAATAAGGAACATTAAATGAATACTGTGACCTGTGGATTTATTACAAATGCCGAACTAGATGATATGTTACGAAAATTCTGGAAATTAGAAGAAATCGAAGATTCAGAAAATTCTTTGAGTCCTGATGAATAATTTTCAGAAACATAGGTATGAAATAGATCCTGAAGATATAATTACACAGCATTATTTTATACCACATCACTATGTTCTATAGCCTGATAGCAGTACAACGGAACTCAGGGTCGCATTCGACGCCTCAAATATGGCATTGAATAATACCGGAAGGGTAGTCCAAAGCAAATTGTTTTCTATTTTATTAAGGTTCCGGTTACCTCCCTATGTTTAAAAAAAAAAACCTAGAGAAAATGTACTTCCTTAAGATCGTCAACTTCAACTCATAATGTGGAAAAATACTCGGTCAAGGCCAATCCAGTAATATCAGTTAAATACAGTCACATACGGCACCTGATTAGCTTCATTTCTGACCACTAGATGTCTTTTAAAACTTGCCGTGGAACATGCTGTACAATATCCGTTGGGGGCTGAGACGGTAACGTACAATTTCTATGTCGATGGATTGACAGGAGCAGATTTCCTTACTGAGACAATTAAAATAAAGAAAGATTGTTGGTTCTGCAAAAGTGAACCTAATGTTGTTCTAATAACCCAAAAATTATGGAAGTAATTCCTATAAAGGTTCAAGATATAAGTCTAGACCTTAACAATGATAGTGTTGAAATAATGCGTTTGCCAAAAAGTGACGGACTGTGCATTAAGGCTCAATAGGATGAAAGGGTCCCGACAACTGTAAGACCTAGTGGATATCATTTAAGGAAGAATTGGCTAATTTAGATAACTCCAGAATTCCAAGCCATCTTTATAACAACACACATTTGCAAATGCATCAGAAAAGGCGTACGGTGCAGAACTGTTAGACGTGATAAAAGCATATTAGTGAGATTGCTTTGTTCAAAATCACGAGTTGCAATTAAAATGCAAACAATAATACCACTAGAATTGTGTGCAGCATTGCTGGGACCAAATCGTTTTATCACAATAATCGTCAAAATTTCACACCTTCGTGGCTAATCAAATATCCAAAATACAAAGACTTTCAGGAATTGATCAGTGGAGACATGCAGCTACGGCACACAATCCAGAAGATGTGCTCTCAAGAGGATTATCAAATAAAAATTTAACTACATGTCACATATGGAGTTTTGGGCTACTATTTCTGCTTAACGAATTGCTATTGGCCCTATCCATTCAGAAGAAAGTTCAATGTTATCGACAGTAGCGAACATAAAAATCTCATTCGAATTCATTTCAAGTTGCACCTACTGTGGACAAATAAAGCGCTCCATAAAATTTACTGAATACTGATTTTGTTTTTTCAATAAGTATAATATAGATCCAATAAATTTTCGAATTTAATTCAAAAATTATATAATAATTATAAATTTTTTATTTATGTATTTTTATTTATTCAATAGATTATAAAACAATATATTACAATATAAATGAGGATAAAAGTATTATCATAATCTATTATTGGCATAACTTAAAAGTTGTGAGCCAGATTGGCAATACAAAGCTATAATTGAGTTGTATCAACATATTATGTGCAAAAAAAAAAAAAAAGGTTTTACCAAACAACATTAAAACAGAACAAATATTATCAATTATGTTTACAGTTGTTGACTTAAATAAAGCTAACAAAATTCATTCAGTATAAGTTTTCTATATTTCAAAGAAATTTCAATATATCGATATAAATTATCATAATCAGTTCCATTAAGTATATTTAAAACTTCATTTAAATTTAAAACTGGTTTCTTGAAGAACTTGCAGCGGATCTCCTTAAAGATAGGACAGACACCAATAAAATGAAACGTATTCTCGGATTCATCCAGGTTACAGAGAGTACATATACCAACAGATGTGAGCCTAAATGCTCGGCTATTAAGATCAAGAAGGCCACCTCTCACTCTAATAAGAAGACTTGTTGCACGTGAAGAAAGCTTTAAAGAGCAAATGCCATTACTATCGTATGTTAAACGTGGGTACAAATCGTGAAATTGAGAGTTTCTTGCGCTATTTATGCACTCGTTTATTTCATGTTCCTTTAGCCGATTCAATATTACTTTCCAGTATTCGCTTATAGGCCTTAAAGAGTTATCTGGAATGAACTGGATTCTCTCACATATGTTTTGCCACTCTGAGGCCCAGAGAGTCTTTGCATCTATGATTCTCTCAGCTAATTGTCTCGGTAATCTCCATTCATTTAGATGTAGAGCTCTATTAATGTAACAAAAATGGTGCTTCAGAGTTTCCGTATACAGGGACCTTAAGCCAGTTTCTAATTCAATCACGTAATTAGGTGTATTGTTAGGTAAAAATAACATTTTCTTGACAAAATATCTAAGGAGTTTTTCCACTTCCTCATATTTTCTATAACCCCATATTGGTGAACCATAAAACATTATAGACCTTGAGGCAGCACTAAAAATCTTAAGCTTATTGCTGTTTGATATTTTGGGATGATTAATGTAAGATGATCATTTTGACACAATTGCCATTTTCGATGTTGACAGCTTGTTTTCCAAATGCCTCTTAAAAGATAAATTGTAGTTTAGATCTATTCCTAGATATGTATAGTTATTAACGATTTGGATATTATTTTCACCATAATTCCATTTTAAATTATTTGATAGTCTTGTACCACTACGAAACACAACTATTTTTGATTTTGAAAGATTTACCTTCAAGCACAACGTCATGCAGTAGGTAAAAAGAGAATCAATCATTAATTGAAGGGTGCTCGGGGAATCAGCCAAAATTACAATATCATCAGCGTAGAGAAGTATTTTTATATGTAAATCTGCAATATTTATTCCACCAGGAAGAAAATCAGCTAAATCATTAAGGTACAGTGTGAATAAAATTGGACCTTATATACAGCCTTGTTTAACTCCAACATCAACATTAAAGGGATCAGAAAACAAACCACCGAACAAAACTTGGCTTGTGGAGTTCTCATATAGACTTTGTAGAATACGAACGATTTTTGACGATAGTCCCAAACTTGATCATTTATATAATAATATATCTCTTTTTTGAGCTTAAGGTCTTTTTATATTAATATATATTTATTTCTTTTCAATATTTCGCTGCCCTTCGTGTAGTGTCTTCAGGAATTATTATTATAACAAATAACAACAATACATGAAGGGGCAGCGAAATATTGAAAAGAAATAAAAAATTATAATATAAAAAGACCTTAAGCTCAAAAAAGAGATATATTATTATTTAAACAAGAGGTCAATAAAGTTATTATATTATTCTTGATCATTTATAAAAAAGTGCATTCCTGGGGATCGTATCGAAGGCACAAGAAAAGTCCACGAAAAACGCGTAGGTGTTTCTACCATTTAATTTATTTAAGTGTATAATGTTAACAAGGTTAAATACATTGTCTACCGTTGAGTATTTCTTTCTAAAGCCGGCTTGATATTCATTTAGCACAGAATATTTATTAATCCATTCGTTTAAACGATTTAAAAGTATACTATTGAAAATTTTGCTTAAAGATAGTCCGCGATAGTTAGCAGTGCAATTTGGGTCACCTTTTTTTAACAGTGGTATCAATATAGTTTTTTTAAAAGTTGATGGAATGTTTTCGTGTAGAAATATCTTGTTAAATAATGCGAGTAATAAATTAACAAAGCTGGGGGATGAGAACTTGTAAAACTCGTAGCTAATACCGTCATATCCGGGAGCTTTGTTCGGTTTCAACAATCTTAAAACTGTAGATAACTCATATAATTCTATTGGAGAATCAAGAAAAGGATCGATAAAATATGGCATACACCATTGGACTGCATTACCGTGATTTACATTTTGCTGCGTATTTATAAAATGAACGCGAAAATCATCAGCGGTTAGGTCACTTCTATTTACTTGACTTATCGATTTCATGTTATTTGAAAGTTTCCACCAATTTTTACAGCAGTTACACAAATTAAGCTCTTGTAAATTTTCATTATAATATTCAAGTTTTCGGATGCGACATATATTTATAAATTTTGACCTTGCCAAATGATATTTAAGTTTTTCTGAATGAGTGTGCCCCTTTCTATAATTATTAAGTGCCCTTAACATATTGTTTCGAAAACGCTCACACTTCCAGTTAAACCATTTTTGCTTAGGTTCAAATTTATATCTACATTTAACAGTAATGTTTGCACTTTTAATTTGGTTTTGAACAATATCAACTATGTCATCTACCGAAGTATTTTCCATATCATAGTAATTGCAATTATTGATGCTTTCGAGGTTCTCCCGATATTTGTTTACAAATTTTGCATTCCATCGGAGCTTTTGTTGACCTACACAACAAGATTGTCATTGATAGATTTTTGCATAACGAGGGTTAATTCAAGGGGCATATGATCAGAAAACGGTTTGGAGTTAATTTTAAAATGATCCACATACTGAAGAAAACTATATGAACTAATGCAGTAATCTAAAACTGAGTTGCCAGCACCGCCACAAAAACTGTATTCTCCATCCAAGTCACCATATGTTCTGCCATTGAGTATTATTCCACCTGTTATCAGCTAGAGAAAGCAACTGTCTTCCCTGTTGATTAAAAGTCTTGTCTTTCGAAGACCTACATTCATTGCTTTTAGGGAAGGTCTGTAGTAGTATGGGATCTATATCTTGTTCTATACCAATACGTGCATTTAAGTCACCCAATATACAATAATTTACTGGTGAAAGATCAGACAGAAAGTTTTGAAATAATTCCATATCAAGTTTCCATTTAGTACAATTTATATAACGTGGAATAAAATGAAACATGTTACCATCTATATTGGCATTTAGGACTACGTTATTCTTATTTAGGTCAGTCGAAAATTTTAAATTAAATACTTTTTGAATATCCTTTTTAAAACCATACAGACATCCACCACTAGCGCGCCCTAAACTATGGTTTTTTTCAGCTTCAATCCAGTTAAACAATCGTTTTGAAAATAATTTGCAAAGTTAATTTGTTTTTCAGCCATAATATGGGCTTCAAAAAGGAAAAAGATATCGAATTTATATATATATTTTATAAAATTACCAAAAATAAGTGAACTAGACAGATTAGATACATTATAAGATAATACATGATAATATTTGAACTGCTATTGTGAAGAAATGTTATTAAGGTGAATATCATTTTTTTCATAAATCGTTTCACCTTTAACTGTAACTTCAATGAAGCTGTTTATATTTGATAGTAAATGTTGGAGGTACACAGCATCCGCCTTGGTATAAGCAACGGCCTTGCCCATCGACCAGGAGTATTTTCTATTGTCTATATATGAACATAATTCTCCAAGTCTAACTTTTAGATCCTTATAGTGATTAGAAATAGATTTGTTCATTTGTCTCAAGGAATAACGCACATTTTGTTCGTACTTAGTATAGTCTCTTTGTATGTAAATAGATTTGCCTTTTAGTTTATCCTTTGCTGCAATAACGTTGGAAGCTTGTAGTTGTGATTCTAAGGAAAAGAAGAAAGTATTATTTTTCAGCAGCGGACGAACAGTTATCACTTTAATGTTGACTGAAAGTACTTCACAACAAAGTTTATTAAATTCCGTTTTTGCAGAAGATACATTGTTACTCGATAATCCAGAAACAATAATATTATTTAAACGGGTTTTATGATCAATAGATTCAAGGCGTGACGAAATAACATCTATTTCTTTTCGGAGTCTTCTGTTTTCTGCTTTAAGTTCTTCCATTTCATTTTGTATGGATAACAAATCATCTTTTCTAACAACATCTTTCAATTTTACGTCCAATATTTCACTAAATTTATCCCAAGAAAATACATCAGTAGATGTTGTTTGTATTGCCATTATGTGTTGGGTATGTTGTTTTTTATTATTGTTATTATTAAGCAGCTGATCTGGAGATAACACTTTACTAGTACCAAAGACTATAAATATATAAAGATGTTACACTCCCTACATTTTTATTTGAAAAAAATTTTGTTCATATTTAGAAGCGGGGGACAAGTATGTGGTCAGCTGAAAAAAAACCAATTCTCATTTTTTGCAAATGTTAATCATGAGAGCATATCTCTCAACAACAAAATCATACATGCATACATATTTACAATATACATTTCGGAATTCAAATATAAAAACAAAATAAAAGAAACTGTTTTTACACATACATATGTACATATTAATATCATACATTAACCTTTAATTAGGCGCATTTAGAAAATCATATAATTAGTCGTATGGGGTCCCAGAGTTTACTGCAAGTGTAGGATTACAAAAAAGAAAAATGAGTATGTTTTGTTAAATTTTCAGTTATTTATTTTAATAATACATAAAAAACAAATAAACACAACATATTTTTCGTTTAAAAACAAATCCACCAACATTTTTTAATTTTAATATTTCCTGACCCCAAGCGCCTAATTAAAGGTTAACAACGCAATCATATATGCGAATGCTTGTGTGTATTTATAATGCACATTGCCAAATCAAATAAAATAAATAATTTTTTTAAGAACACTTGGTTTCGTATGAAATAAACGCGCAACTAACCTAAGCCAAAGTCAATGTGATCGACTGTGCAATAGTAGGAGAAGAATACGTGATTTATTGTTGCACACAGGGAATTATGTTGATCTGCACCGAATTATGATGTTATTGTCTTTGAAGAATTCTCTTATATACTTACAATATGTGAAATTAAAATAAAAAAACAATTTTTCAATCTTTGGTTATTAATTGTTTTATTTGTATACCGCTGACATATCGTCGCCCCGAAGTTATCATATTATTATAGTTATCATATTATATATTTGTATTATTTTCCTTGACCTTTTTATTAATTTTATTATTAGTTAAATTATTTGAGCTTAAGGTCGAATAAATATTTATATTATTTATTTTACGATATTTCGCCACTTCCTTGCGTAGCATCATCAGGAATATATATTTGTATGTTGCAAAACAATAACAAAATTATGCGAAATATCGTAAAATAAATAATATAAATATTTATTCGACCTCAAATAATTTAACTAATAATAAAGTTATCATATTATTATCATAGAATTTACATACATACATAATTGGCCATTACACCCTGTTTCAGGATTACGGCCTAGCTTCTCGCAGCACTCATGTTGTGTGTGCCAATTTTTATACATGAGTACCATAAGCAAGAATGAACATTTAGCCGATATTTTGCTGAATATATAGCACAGCAAATAACTTGCGTTAAATGTCGTATGGATATAATTAAACCGTCAACAATTTTGTCATTTCCTTCCGAAATGTTTGTTCACACAATAAGTTAAGAAAATGAATCGGACTTTGGTAATTTATGTGCTCCATCGGACTTATTTTTCGAAGTTTGCACAATTCAAATAAAAGTCTTCGAAAAAATATTTTTGGAAAACAAACTTATGAAAAACATAAAAAGATTTATTATTGATCAATGCGTAAATTGTACCAAAAATACTGTTTATTCCTTTCGGTTTGAGGATAACAACGTTTGTTACTAAATTTACTTGTGCTTATATTATTACGAAATCATTTGACATGGGAAACATATAAATAGAAATCAGCGAGTACCAAAAAGGTTAAAATTTTGGAACATTAAATATGTCAGCGGTATACAAATAAAATAAACAATAACCAAAGAAAGAAAAACTGTTTTTTATCTTAATTTCACGTGTTGTAAGTATACTTATTAAAGAATTCTTCAAAAATAATAACATTATAATTCGGTGCAAATCAACATAATTCCATGTGTGCAAAAATAAAGCACATATTCTTGCCGTACAATTACACAGTCGATCACATTGACTTTGGCTTAGGTTAGTTGCGCGTTAATTTATACGAAAATAAGTGTTCTTCAAAAAATTATTTATTTTATTTGATTTGGCAATGTTCATTATAAATGCACACACGTTTACACATGTATGCAGATATGATGTATATTGTAAATACACACACGTATTCATGCATATATGATTTCGTTGTTAATATATTTATATGTTTGTATTAATATGAATATGCTCTCTTCTCTGTATAAAACCGGTTTCTTTTAGTTTGTTTTTATATTTTTTATACGTTGGTAATACACACATGTACACACATGAGAGATGAAAATAAGTTCTCTAAGAAGAATAAGCTCTCTTTTAGTTTTGTTTTTGTAAGTGGAAGTAGCGCTACGGACATCACTAAAATTTGGAGCTAGCAGTTCATTGTATGGCAGTGTGGCATCTTTATATATTTATAGTCTTTGCTAGTACGTTTATTACTCATTGATTTTCTGTAGCATAACTTAAGGGAGGCATAAAATTTGACTATAGGTGGGTACTAAAAAAATTATTATAATTATTAGTTTATTAAGATACATTAATTTACAAATAAAATTGTGGTTAATGCAAAAATTAAACAGCAAAAACTACTTTGCTGTGAAACATGTCCCGCTCAAGTATTATTCATTATAAGTTATATGGGCATATCCGAAGAAATGTCAACCAACAAAAAATTGTTGATCAGAAATTATTCTTGATTATTTGGAGTAATAGACTATATTTGTTATCTTACAAATATCATAATAAAATATTTTTCCTGCTGTCCATACTACGAAAATCAGTTCAGCAACCTTACATCTTTAAATTTTGGCTGCTGTTAAACAAACTTTATCCAAAACACGGCTGCTCCATTTTCGAAAAGGTTTTTTTTGTACTAATTACCTGCAACTTTATGAAAGAAGCGCTTTAAATGTTCTATTGAAACATACTAAATAAAACTGAGTAAAGTTACATTCACACTTTGCAACGGAAAATATGGGTTTATATATAACGAAGAAACTAAACATTTTTTTGACACCAAACAAAACTAAAACTGTTCTTTAAAGTAAGAAAAAAATTCTAAAATATACAAAAGTATGTTTCATTTTTTATTATAATATTTTGTAACGTCCGCAACGGGTTCGATCTTTCCTAAAATTAAGTTCTGCTAATAGTTGTTTTGTTTTCACAAATCTATAATTGAAACCACATACATCAACAAACGCATAAGAATTGAAGGGTTAAAGAAAATTAAAAAAAAAAAAAATAATTTGCGAACACAGTTACAAAATTATAATCATTACTTCAATGAAATTTGACAAAGGGAGCTTCGCTTATTTTACATCTTTCTTTAAATCTGCTGGCACTAATGTTGACCGTCAAACGGTACATTTTTTCTTCGGATCTTCAAAAGAGTTATTGCTAACCTACGTGGACAGTTCTGTTCAGTTTCTGGTCATTTGAACTGCGTGAAAGATTAAAATTGCGATTAGTAAGTCGGGTAAAAATGAGTACAGAAAGATCAAAAAAATTTCGAATCAATTTAAGAAACAATATAAGAGCTTGCTGAAGCAGATGTGGAAAGAAAGCGAGCTTATCAGCCAAAATTAATATGGATGGGGTTAAACGTTACTGAAAACGATATAAAAACCATACATACTGCATTACTTTTTTACTGCAATACGTAAACCGGTATTCAGTAAAAAGTACTGATTATTGAAAAGAAAAATCAGTATTCAGCAAATTTTTCTGATTACTGAAAAGAGATATCAGTATTCAGTAAAAAGTACTGTTTACTGAAAAGAGAAATCAGTATTCAGTAAAAAGTACTGATTACTGAAAAGTGAAATCAGTACCGGGATTCAGTAACTTTTAACAATATGTACGATATTCGCAAAAGAAGTCGACAGTTTTTATTGTTTGCAGTAACGATTATGTGATTCACTAAGTACATTTTATCGACAGTCGACAACTGTAGTTTTCTTTATGTTTAAATTGCAATAATTTGGTATTCTAATAAGAATTAACAATCATTAAGGAATCTGAACAACGCTAGCAGTATTGAACTAGTTTTCGACCCAGCTACGAAGTCCTCATGAGAGTTCTTTGATGTTACTATTTGAAGCATAATATATTTGAATGTTACACTCATCAGTCTTTTTTTTTTTATCAAAATCAAAAAAAAAAAAAAAAACAAAACATCAAAATTATGTACAATTCAAAAAAATGTAGGCGATAATGGTAATTTTTTTTAATTAAATAGTCTCATTCCTAAATAATACCATTTATATGAAAGACAACGACTGAATAACTTATAATCGCGCTGGAACAAATACAAATTTTAGTTGATAAAAATAAGCAAAATGAATAGACATAACAGTTATTAGGTAAGGAAGAGAGTGATGCCCACCATATTTTCTTTGTTATTTGTATTAAATAACTTTAGACTTTTAACTTTAACACGTTTCTTGTTGTAGCGGGCTACCCCAAAGAGTGCCGTGTTCTAGTATGTAGGGCTTAATAGGACGAGTACTTACTTAATAGAGAGAGCAAATGTGTATCAGATTTGTCCAGCGAAAAAATTCATCAATGATATCGGCAACATTATCATATTGTACTATAAGATTTATAGAATTTACAGAATTTCATTTCATTTTCAAATGATAAAGCTTGGCCATTTTTTAGTTGGTTATTTATTACAAACTATTCCATACATACATACATACATAATTGGCCATTACAACCCTGTGTCAGGGTTACGGCTTAGCAGAATATTTACTTATATTTATCATCTCGTCCAAAAAATCGTCCCTTGAGTTTGTAAAAATCCTTTCTTCTAAAGCTTTGTCGTTCGTGAACGAAATTGTTAAATTGAAAGAATCAATTAACTGAACGAAGTGACTGACTACGAGTAAGATTATCGGTTCTTTTGAATCAGTTGTTCGTTCGTTCATTCAATCTCGATTTTTTTCTCTTTGCTTTGTTCGTTCACTTTTGTATTTGTTTTATTTTTTTATTGTAGTTTGTTTGTTCGGTTAAGGCCCAACCATAATGTGCATGACTTAGCTTAAGCGACTGTCAATTAAGATGTGCGTCACTATAAAGTGTAACATCCATTTTTCTTAATAACTTTTTTCACCTTTAATCAAAATTATTTTTCTTAATCACAATATCTTTGAAAAATGTGTCAGATTTTAAAATGTATCAGTTTGTCAAATTTGACTTGTTAGTTAGTTCACAATGGATAATCAAAGACAAGTGCATACAAAAATTATTCAAATAAATCAAAAAAAAACATATTGGAGTTATATAAAAGTTGCTAGGGAAGTCCACGTGACCAGGCAATGTGTTTCCAGAGTGGTCAAAAAGTTCAACAAAGACCTAAAAATTGTAAGAAAGCCTGGAACAGGTAAAGCAAAACTGGTAACGAACGACGCGAAAGCCAAAAAGGTTGAGAAGCTTTTGCTGGCTCTTCCAAACATTTCTGGTCGCGAAGTGGCCCGGCGCGTGCAATGTTCGGAAAGTTTTGTGCGCCGAGTTAAAACTAAAGCCGGCCTTAAAACATTTAAAGTCCAAAAAGTTCCGCATAGAAATGCTAAGAAGAATATTGAAGCAAAAAAAAGAGCAGAACTCCTCAAAAAATAATTTTTTCAAAAGTTCGAATGTTGTGTAATGGATGATGAAATTTACGTTTTTGCAGACTTTGCGCAGCTTCCTGGCCAAGAATTTTATGTAGCGGATAGTAGAGGCAATGTTTCTGAAGAGTTCCGAATTAAAAACTATCAAAATTTCCCAAAAAGTTCCTAGTTTGGCAGACTATTTGTAGCTGCGGCAACAGAAGTGCATCGTTTGTTACATTGGGATAAATAAACTCAGATATTTATATCAAAGAGTGTCTTCAAAAGAGGTTGCTCCCATTTCTAAGACAGCACAACATATCAACATTCTTCTGGCCAGAATTGGCTACATGTCACTACAGTAAAAGCGCAATAGACTGGTATAATAAAAATAATGTTATTTTTGTTCCAAAAGAGGCTAACCCACCAAACTGCCCAGAGCTGCGGCCTATTGAAAGATATTGGGCTCTGGTCAAAAGAGAACTAAAGAAGAGTACATCTGTTCCCAAAACCATTACTAGAGTTCGATATAAATGGACAGCTGGTACCAAAAAAGTCACCGAAAACACTATAACATTGCTTATGGATGGCATAATGAATAAAATAAAAAATTTTATAAAATTAAATTAATTTTTAAATAAAATAATACAGAATATAAATCTGTAATAAAAAAGCAATATAAAACTGTTTTATTTTTAACTCTAGTTTACTCCAGTCAGTTTTTATTTGACTTTTGTAGTGTTACAGTTTATAGTGACGCATATCTTATTAAGGAAAAATCTTTCAAAGTATATTAAAGAACCCTTTAAAGTTGCCATCATGTACTGAAGATAAATGTAACCATTCTTGCACACCCAAAATTATAGCCCCGTTTCTGTTTGTTCCATCTTGCACACAAAATGACAAAAATTACCAAATGTAATGTATGGAGAGGAAATTAGAATATGTAATAAAATGCATTATTATCCACACGATAATGCATTATAAATACAATTCAATAAACCCAACTCTAATTTATTTAAATTTTTTATTTAAAGAAAAAAAGTATAGAATTTTTAAATAGTAGATTGTTTCAAAATTTTGAAAAGAATTTGTATGTTTATATTGGCATTCAGTTCGATTTTGAACTTTTGGAAGAAGGAAATGAACAAACAAACTTTTTATAGAAAGTTTGGAATGTGAATTGATATTTGGAACTAATGTTAACGCACTTGTGCCAAGTTTTACAATTTTCTAACATTAGCAAAAATAACATTGTAAACCAAGTTCAAAAAAATAAGTAAGTATGGATTTGTAAAAAAATTTACAAATACATGAATGTATATAAAATAAACAATAATTATAGAAAGAAAATATTAAATATTAATGCCCGTATTCATAAAAGTTATTTTAGGTTCATTGAGGGTTTATTTGACATTTTTCTATGCAAAATTCTCAATAAACGTAAATAATTTTTATGAATACAGGCATAAATTTTATTTTTAAATTTATACCAAACTATTTTACATTTAAAAAGTTGAATAATGTAGACTAGAATTTAAAAATAAAAATCCGAATAATTTTGAAATAATTTGTTGTAAACAATGAATACGATCTTAATTTTTGTATTATTATTTGCCATTTCCAAACGAATTTTAAGAAAAGCTTTCAATAAAAATCCAATGTATTTTTTACGTACGTTGTTTTCCTTCAATTTATGTACCTAAAACTAGTGAAATAGATGTATTATTTTATTATAATAAAAAGACATTATTATAATTTAAGATAATATAAAAACCAATAAATAAACGAATATATCCATATGCACACACCACTTTTTTTCGCGTTATGACTTTAAATCATTTTTTTTTAAATCCTTAATTTATGACTTTAATTGATTTACAGCATGTTTTCAGAAGACAATTACCGTTTTTAAATTGTCAAACCAACAAAAATAATCACTTTGGGGTACTATAAACGAAATTGTTTTATTGTCTTACACAATATGAAATGTTAAAAACAGACAATCAGAAAAAACTCATTGTCATTGATTTGTTTGCTCTAAAAGTTTGTTTTATTCAAAAAAAAAAAAAAAAAACAAATATTGTTTTTCATAAAATAATTAAAAGTAATGGTTATATCTAGTGATAATGATAATAAAAGAGATATTTGTTATTATTATTATTCACAAAACACTATTTAGAGATACATATGTACATACATATACAAACAAAAATAATTTAACCAAAAAATTGGGTATAGACAAAATATTTTTTATACCATAAACAGTTTTATTTTTTACAAGCAAAAATGTAAACGAAAACTATAAAATAAAGTATGTAATGGCAATATTGGTTTTGACAAAGCAAAATTGTAGTGTAACAGAAACCCACTTTGTTACGTTATTGTTAGTGTGCCAGTCGTTTGTATGGTATCGTAGTTGTCTCCTGGAAACATGCTATAAAACAAATTGATTGATTCATATTGAAACGCTCTTTTATTTTTGACTCGTTAAAAATACGACAGTCGTGATTACTCCCACGCCATCTTGCCACTATATCTAAAATGTTTAAATTCGAATCGCAAATTACCTTCAAAACAATTAGAATTTGTTTAAAGTTGAATTACTGTATTACCTGGACATTCTGTTTATATACAGTAAAACTCGGTTATAGCGAATTCTCGGTTGTAACGAACTAGTTCTAAACTCCCACGATTTTGGTCGTAAAAAAAAAAAATCCTTCATTATAACGAACTCGGTTATAACGAATTCTCTGTTGTAACGAACAACTTTTCATGGTCCCAACAATTAAATTTCATACATTTTACGTTACGAACTCATCAAAAACATTTGCACAATTCTATGGCAACGACTTTTTTGCGTTTATATTTTTATTCTATGGCAACATTTCTGATCAGGTGATGCATATGTGGCAACAAGTATTTGAGAGAAAAAAAAAATCTATACCATACTCAACTCAAAACCTTAAACGCTGTTATTGTTTATAGGAATATAGTGTGTGTGAAAAAGCAAAAGCATACAATATTGGTTACATTCGTTCTCTCATTTATATCCATAGTAACATAGAAGTATATGCTATATTTGTTTTGGCAATACTTTATGGTAGGTCTAAATTTTGAGGCAATTTAATGAATTATTTTCCTTTTTTACGAAGGTAAGGTAGTGGCATATAGATTACATCTAAAGTTTATTTCGTAGGAAGTTAGCCACTCTTTTAGCATGCTACCTTTTGTATTTTTTAAATTATTACACCAATCACTGTGTTTAGATCGCCTGCAAGTATATACAAGTGATTAGGATTTTCTAAATACAGGGACTGAAATAATTGTGATAGATAAATTTTAAAAAAGATACTATTGTTACCCGAAGGGTATATGCAAGTAGTGGAATTTTCAAAATGCAAGTTTCCAAGCACTTTATATAAAAGTAAGTGCATGTATATAAAAAGATTAGGATTTTCTAAATGCAGGGACTGAAATAATTTTGATATATAATTTATAAAAAAGATACTATTGTTACCCGAAGGATAATATGCTGAAATTACAAATAAATTTTTTTTGCATGTAGTGTAATTTTCAAAATGCAATTGTTACTTACCTTTCAACTTCGTTACTTGAAACATTGATAACACCATACGCAAAAGCACAATGACTTGCTTGCTTACTAAATCGTGAGTTTTCAGTGTAAAAAATCAAGCTGATTTGAATATGTTTCTAAAAAGTATACTTATGTCAAACAGTAGTGGCAAAATAAACGAATGATATTTGAGTCAGCTTGTGCAGTAGGGTAATAACTTTTGGAATTTTTTGCAAATATCAAATCTCCCCAGGCAAAATTGTGTATGGCATGGAAAAATATTAAGAACTGCGTTTTTCGCTATCGTTAAACAAGGTTACTCACCAAATGCGTTAAAGTTTTCTTCCAAAATTACTTTTAATTTCCGCTTTAGCAGTTTTTTATATACAGAAAATCTGTTTTCACATATTTTGTTTAATTTTTTTTTTCGGACCACTGTTTCCACGAAAATGATTTTGAACGGTTAAACAAGTCATTAATACATTTTACGAAAGCCCATGAGTGTTTCCTCGAACATTGGGTACCTACACCATCTACAATTCTAAATCAACAACGCGGTAATATTTGTGCGGAACGTGGAATAAAAATACTACAAGATATACTATATCCGCTTTATCATATTAAAAAAAAAAATTATTATTAAAAAAAAAATATATATATATTAAAGGCATTCTAGAAATCGCTGTTGGTGCGTACGTTTTTTTTTTACCAAATTGAACTGAAATAGTTTATTTTTCATTAATACAATATTTGCCATTAGAAAACCCCTGGGGAGAATATTGCCCTAAAAAAGTTATCACCCTATTGTACAGCCCTTTATTTGTGACCCCTTTTTCTGCTGTGCATTATATTGGATTTGCTTTTTTGCAAATGACGGTTAATTATAATTATTAGCTTTTTGCTAAACGTTTAGCAGAAAATTGGTTTTGCCAGTGTATTACAAATAAATTCTATGCTAACTACATGACAATTTTTTATTATAAATAAGACTGTAAATGTCAACAATATAATTGGTGTGCACTGTAGCATAAAGAAAACCAGACAAAAATATATTTTTTATGCATTGTAAAAGAACTTACCTTGTCAAAACACAAATGCTAATGGAATTTCCCAAAAGACCAACAACAAAAACACATGGAACTAATATACGTTGCACCACATGACGCACTTGCTCAACATCGTTATCTGTAAACGACATAATGCTTGATTAGCTTGTGCTAAACTTAGAAAATGACTGATAAAAATGTGTAGCACACGGCCACAACAAAGAAGCTGTATTATTGACAGGGTATTATTGAGTTAGCGGTTCTTGCATGCACACTGTCGGTTTCGTGTGTTCTATATAAATTTGTGGTATTTAAAATCCTTGGTTGTTCTTTTTTCTAATCTTCTTTTAATGAACTTTAAAGTAACATAATATGTTCCTTTGTTGTTGTTGGTTTGGTTGCATTGATGTCACGCCTCCTTTTTTATGATTAACATACACAGAATTACATCTTAATATTTAGAAAAATTTGTTATGTGCCACTGGTCAAAAACCCAGTTTAAAATGAATAACGAAGCCTTATTTTTTATTTTTTTATTTTTTGTAGTGTTGATATTGTAATAAATATTTGAGTTTCAATTTCAATCTTGCTGCACCTTTTGTTGTTTAATTGCTGCCTCATAAAATTAAATTTGATACATAAAACGTCCTTTATGGTGAAATTGGTTTGAAAATTTTTCAGCTGTAAACAAACAAACAAACAAAGTTTTTTAAGATATTTATTTTAATCAATGTATATAAAAAAATCGATGTATATAAAAATTTGCTTATTACATAATTGTAAATTTCTCGTGTTTTCTAAATAAAAAAAATTATTTATTTTATTATTAAATTACTATTATAAGTCATTTCACATTGTAAATAAGTCCTTTCAAAGAAAATGAATATTTAAAAAATTCAACATATTGCTACGAATTTTGCTTCGACGTTCGTTTAATATAAATTGAAATTGTTGCAAAATTTAAATGTACTTAATATGAAAAATAGTAATGTTTATTGACTGAATTCAAAGTTCTTCAATATTTATGTATTTATTATTATATGTATATATTACATATGTTTGGAATTGCCATTTCAATTCTCCTCCATAAGTCTTTTGGGCCGGAGGGTAAACCAGGGCTCATCGACACTTGCACGTCCATTGGTTAAACTTTTCAGTACGGCTTATAGTGCTGCTGTGTACTCATCTAACTGGAATATTGCCAATATATCGCCAATCGCCAAAAATTACCGCCCAACAGCAGTATGCTTATTACTCACCAAAATTTCGGAGAGTAAGATAAACCATGGTGGCGGGGTGATGCAATTTTGTCGTCTGTCATTATGGGTAACGTAAATATCGAAGAGACGTACGCACTTGATGTTTTGGGCATGAGAATAAATTCTGATGTCCGTTGGAATGAACACATATTTTGAGTGTCGAAAAAAGTATTCAACTGCTCTTACACCATGTTGTGCTCCATTAATAGCTATCGTATTTGGGATTTTTTGTTAATTGATAATCAAAAATCAAATTTTTATTCCTTTTTCTCAAAGGCTAAGTTGGGATTTTTTGTTAATTGATAATCAAAAATCAAATTTTTATTCCTTTTTCTCAAAGGCTAAGAACAGTCATATACGTAAATCGCAATGATACTTATCGTGCAGTCACTTTGTCTTACATGACTCTAGAGTTCTTCATTACATTTTGGACTAAATGTGTGTTCTTTACCTTCAAACTTTTCAAGTTGGGTTATATCAACTTTATCATCAAGTTTTCTCACACTGAGATGGCAAACATCAATAATAACATAATACTGGAGAAAAAGTTTTTGTATAGTAACACTCTACTTTTGAAGGTAACCTTTTGCACAAGCCTGGCCTTGAATCTTTCAATATACTTCTTGCATTTCTTACTACCATAAATATCCAAGACTGCATTTTGAATTAAGGAAAGCTCTGATATTGTCCAAGTACATACTGGTTTTCAACAGTGCCTCATATTCGGCTTGTATTGCTTTACTCCATTCTCCACCATTTTGTCTGTTCAGGTTCTCATGTACTGTCTTAGAAATTTCTACACTTTGGTCCGATCTTATAAGGCTTAATACATTATATTCTTACCAAAGCCTACCTGAACCACGGGATCGTACTATGCTTCTGGCCTTCTACAATGATTTATTTTTACACGTTATCCTCAGCTGACTTCGAAATCAGTTTCACCCAAATCTTCCATTAACTGCCCATCACAACTTTTTTACACTAGTTCATGTTCTCTTTTCGATAAATCAGTGAATGTGGGAATGTTTATTTCAATAAAATTTTTCTCATTATCAGTGAATGTGGGAATGTTTATTTCAATAAAATTTTTCTCATTAGGTTCAACAAAGTATACATCACAGTTAATGTTGTTTTTGTAAATCATAAAATCTATACGAATTTTCGAAATAACCAACAATATATTACTCCTTGCCTTTCGCTTCAAACTTAATTTGTTTTGTTTATCCAACATAACAGCCGTTGGGCTGTTAGGGTTTAAATGACCAATTATTCTCATATATATGTCCGTTTATCGTTATCAAAACCTAACTAGTTATTGGGCCAAACACGAATTCACACCTATTAAAAATACAATGTTCCGTACATGATATGAGCTGATTAAGCAGTATCTTTGTTCCACGATGAGAGTGAAAGAATCAAGAAAGGACAAGCGGGTTAGGATCCCTTGTTTGGTATCCGTAATTTAGCACTCCACCTTAATACGCGATTTGATTCCGTACCAAAGCAGGCTCGACTGTGTGTTGACGAACAAATGTGTAGCACCAGACTAAAGCACCATTTACGACAATATATACCAATCAAACCCCACAAATGGGGAATTAAGTTATATATGCTATGTGATTCATTCGGATATGCGTATCGTTTTGAAGTGTATAATGGCGCAGGCGACAATGTTATACTGCCAGATATTCCTGATTTTGGGAATAATACAAGGAAGCAAATAATTGGGATAAGCATGTCTCTATTGCCATTTTGTCTCTGCTTAAGAGACACGTCAGGAGACTTTTTCCCAAAGGTGGTAGGCAAAAATACAAACGATTACCTTCTCGATTCTAATTGTGTACCATTTCCAGCTGCGTAACTCAAGAAGGATACATACATACTTATAAGAGCCTTATAAGCCAAATCTCTTAATTTTGTATTCATAAACAAGAAACACTCTCATAAACCATTTATAAATAAAAAAAATTTTATTGTAGGTTTCTAGGTATTTTGCCATACAATAACAAGACATTTGTTATTTAGATTGGATACTGTATAAATAAAACTGGAATAATATAGTATTACAATGAATAAAACGTATATATTTGCAAGTATAGATATATACATATGTACATATTTGAATTCATATAATTTAAAATTTACAAAGTAATTTTTTTCAAATGCGTCATAATAATACATAATGGGCATCTTTGTTGGTGTAGTATATTGCAAACCAAATCAAATTGCGTCCTACCTAAAAACATTTTTAACTAGATATGTAGTTTTTGTTCTGCCACATGACACATTTCTAGAAATGTAAGATTTTACAAATAAAGAAATTCCAGGCATTAAGAGGCTACCCTGCAGTTTTATTCTGTCAATTGACCCATTTTTCGGTTATTTTTCTGACTCAACGTTGTCTTTCGCGATGTCAATTTACACTTTTCTGTCCCTTTGTTATCGAATAAGTGACAATTCACACTTTTCTGTCCCTTTATTATCCCAATCCTGTTTTTAGACGGTCTTCTTTGCACGATTTTGAAATAAAACGAGTTTTACAAAAATTTTAGCTGTTTTTAGACGACTTTTTTTTACACAAATAAAAACATATTAGAGAAATTATTAGTGTATGTGGTGCATAAGTTCGTAGACGAGTGTTGCCACATACCATACTTTAGATGACGGTTAAAATAAGCTTTTAAAAATCTTGTTAAGTGGTAGAATAATTCTTCATAATTCAGCCTTTAGTAACCGCCAGTTCAATTCTGGATGGCTTTTAAATGGCGAATAAATTAGCGGAACATTTTATGGCAAATTATCATGAGCACGAAAGAGCTAAAAAATTTCAATCTGACCTGCAATCATATATGGCTCGATACAAGGAGCTGTATAAAGAGATCTCTAAAGTGGGATCACAGTGTTCCATAGCTGAAATCGCCTTTAAATTAATAAAACCAGTTGTAACCGAAGCAGATATTGACAGCGAAGATGCAAATGCAGACGTACTAGACATATTTTCCGCTTACACTGATATTGAACCACCGCAGCGTAAAAGAATGTTCTTGCTATCAGAAACTGATACTTATTCTTAAGAATATGATTTGTTTTAGGAATAATTGTGAATTATGTTTTTATTATTATTTTAAGTACAAGTGTGGATTTAATTTTTATTTTTTTTGTTAAAAAATGAATAATAAAACTAAATAACATTGAAGAAGGTAGAATTTTAAAAAAAAATCTAATCTAATACAGTAATATAAATATATATGTATGTACACTTTTTTGCACGATTTTTTATTTTTTTTTTTTTTTTTTTTTGCACGGTATTTTCTGTAACGTATGTACCATGTAAAAACAGGATTTGGTGTACTAACTTATAAGGGGAGTTTTTTAGGCCATAGTCCTGAAGATACATACTTAAGAGCCAATCTGTAATCGGCTTTACATATAATAATATACAGTCGAATGAAAAAACAATCCCTTTAATACCATTTGTAGCCAACAAAGGTTTAGACTATTCAACAAGTGGTATGATTTGTCAAATTTTCTTATAGAAGAGTAGCAGCATGATAAAGGGCAGTTTAACCTGTACGACTTTCACACTTTTCTGTGCCTTTGTTATCGAAGAGGTGTTAATTTGAAGTTATGCCTGTACTCAGAAGCATTGTCAACGAAAGTTGAATTTTGTTGCTATGTGAGGTAAATGTGTATGCAGAAAAATAATCCGTTATTCATTTATTTGGTGAGTTGTGCACGTAATAAATGCTTCAGTTATTGTTCTGGAGGGATTGATACTGTGGCACTATTTCTTTCACCAGACCGAATTAACCAGTTAATTTACTGGTACGACGGCATCAACCACGGGATTGATACTGTGGCACTGGTAAACAGACTGTCCCATAGTTATCTATAGGGGGGTCAATTGACTGTTTCTACGACTACCACATGTTAAAATCTCCGGTCGTTTTACCGGTAAAAAGACTATCAGTGTCCTTTAGTGATAGGTGAAAGTACCAATTTGGGACCGGTACAGCGCACTGCAGGGTAGATTGTGCTCTTCTATAAATACACATAACCAAAGTTTTGTAGGTTCATAATTTCAGAAGTTATGCGTTCAATTTTTGGCATAAACTATCGCATTCTATTCTTTTTTATGCTTTTGAATTAATGCTTATAAGTATGTATATAATAAGCAACATGCTGATACATAACAAATTTTAGAAAAATTATGATTTGTTCAAAAACATACTTAAGGCCTGGTGAGCCAAACGTTGATGTAGCTGTAATGTAATGGAACATACGGTTGGTACGTCTGTGCAATTATAGAATTCATAAAAACGTGTCGTATGTTTTTGACATAAGTACATAAATTTGATTTTTTATTATAAAAGAGAAATACAGTGATGGGACTTCAAAATAAAAAATAGTATTAAAAAATATAGAAAGAGTACCAAAGAGTGTAAATAGTATCAAAACGGTATATCAAGTATTTATACACAAATAAATTAACCCTCCGTCTTACACATGTTTTATTTTTCACATTCGTAACACATGAGTCTAGCCAGATTGAGATTAGATATTCAATAGAATTTATTAAGTTTTTTTTTAATAAAAATAAAATAAATTTAGGATGAAATACTTCACAAATATATATAAAAATATATACTTTCAAAAAACAAAAAATATTTTTCGCCTTACTGGCAAAATACATTCAATATAACTTGAAATGTATGCTTTTGGGGATAAGCATGTCTCTATGGGATATGATTCGCATTTAGTCTATAACTATTTTAACATAAGTATTTATAGTTTTGAGTAACACCTTTGGGAAAAGGACTCTTGACGAGTCTCTTAAGCAGAGACGAAATGGCCATAGAGACATGCTTATCCCCAAAAGCATACATTTCAAATTATATTGAATATATACTTTCTTTATGTACAATATTATATACACATTAACATATTTGTAGCTGAGAAAGTAAACCTGAAAATGAAGATGTTTTAATTCAGCATCGGTACTGTTAGTTACTACTGCTGTAACCTAAAGTAGTCAAGGAAAGAATTGATTTCAACAAAAAATGTACAAAATCCTAAAAAAGACTCCAAAGCTGAGGGTGTACATGCTTAATTGTTTGACAATTTACATAGAAAATCTCGTCTAGCATCGTTCTTTCCCAAACCATAATGTCCAACATATTGACAAAAAAAAAAACAAAAGTCCATCTTTTTATAGATTTTATGTTGTAAAATGCGAAACTATTTGATCCATACAATCGACTCCGCATTTGTTTGCATAGTAAAACAAAATCGCTTCAGATTTCTCGCTTTCACTTCACAGTGTGTAGACTAATGGACGGTTGAAAGCAAATTGACACATTTGTTCCATAAATTGAAATCAAGTCTTTATGGAATCCAAACAATGACGAGAGAACACGTCAGAAAGATTGGTTTAAGATTTCTTTAGCAATGAAACCTTAATTTGAACGGATTGTACCAACGAATTCGAGTTCTAGTTTGGTAAGACACTTTATACCGTCTGGGATGTGAAAAAATTATCTGCAATAATTTTTCTGCCACTATTATTGTACGGCTTTGAATGTTGAGATATAATATATAATCCTCAGAATCATACATGTCATTTAGTCATGTTATTTTTAATGTCGGATGCATCATTCGGAACGTAATCCACAAAACATAATTTCAAATTGAAAAAGATCTGGCCAGACCTATGCGTAAGACAAAGGGTTAAAATTTGATATACGTATATAATGTTAAAATATGTGAATATAATACATACATATATGAAATTATATACATTCTATACATATTGATTAGTTTTTTATTAAAGAGATACCTGTTTAAGTATATAAATGCATGGAAATAAATTAAAATATATTTTCACTCAATTCAAACGGGCACAGTGACCTATAAGATCAAACACCTTCAATTTATATATGTATATTGTACATACATAGGTATATACGTAACAAACAAATCAAATTATTGGTGTGTGTATTCATATAAAAAAAAAACAAAATTTTATTGTTTCGTTATTAAATAAGAATTTTAAACTTTCGCATAAAGAGGTAATGTATTTAATTCTTTAAGGAATTTTTATTTTTAATTTTTGTATATTTTTAATATTGGATATGTTTAAAAATTTTTTCAGATCGGTGTTAAAAAATAGTACCAAGGAAAATTAAATAAACACGGTGCACAGTGGAAAATTTTAGTCCTTATCGGATCAAAAATCTGTAACTTTTTTGTTCTTGGAGATAAAGCTCTGAAATTTTGCACGAATATTCTTAAGTGTATTTTCTATTATTCTGTAAAATATGAACCAAATTAAACCAGAACATATAACAGAATTAAGGTAAGAAATTTATTTTCTGCATATAGAGATGACTTTTGTACATGTATTTGGTACAAAATCGCTCTTTTGTGGTTACTTCATCAGTTTAAGCGTACCTTCATTCAAACCTTTTACAAGTTTGGCAGATGGTTTTCGTACCCTTGTTAAGATGTTGAAAACATTAGTGGCTAGGGTGGGTCAATTTGTTCGGGACCGAAAAACATGACAAAGCGTATAGCAAGGTCGTAATCTACGGGAAATTCTAAGAACTTTTCCCCAAGAAACCATGGTTCTAAAATCAAAATCGAGCTTCCGGTTTTTTAAGAGAAAATAGATCATCCAAAAATAATGTTATTTTTTTGGAAGTATTCATTGCAATTGGTGAATAGTTGATCTCTAACGCTGGAAGAGGGCTTATTTTAAAGGAATTTATCTCAGCTTTCTATATCTGTCCTTATTTATAGAAAATTATTTACCCAAATAATGGTTTTGGAGGTTTATGTCAAAAATTTAATAGTTTTAGGTTTTTAACAGTTTGATTATTCTTATTTTGACATAAACCATTATTTGGGTTAATAATTTTCTATAAATGAGGACAGATATAGAAAGCTGAGATAATTTAGTTTATATAAGATGTTACTTTTGATTAATTTTGGTATATTTGAATATTTGAGTTTTGTTATGTTTATTGAAATAAAAATTTTGTATTCAGTATTTTTTTTTTAATAATCTTAAAATATATTTTGAAAAAAACACATTGGGGACGTTTTAATAATTTCTTTCTTAATAAACAACTAATATATATAAGTGGGAGAATGCAGCTGAAGATTCGAACCCATTTATTATATAATAGAAAATATAACAAATATTGTCGTCAACTTGGACATTCTGTGTCTGGTTTTCGACCCACTACTTTTAAAACTGATATTTCATCATCTTCAATATATCACAATTTCTATTTTAAAGACACATGAAAGAATAATTTACAGGTGAATCAAAGTGAAATTTTTCTATAACGGTCTCTACATTAACGACATATTGCGTAAAAATTCACTATTATTCTCGATGATAAGGTCTGTTAAAACTCACCTATACCCGGACTTCTAGGAGACTAAATTAACTTCAGTCATATGACTTTTGGGAAAAAATCATAAAAATTCGTGGATGACCCCACATAGAATTCAGCAACTGTCATGGATGGTTAAGCATTGTCAGCATTTGTCATGATGATTCATAGTATTGGCAAATGACAAATGTCTTTATAGTTTTGGCGATACCTTCAAACAGACATAGTGTAATTGATTTTTGTATGATATTTTTTTTCTGCTATAAAAAATATTTTTTTTCTCTTAACAAGCAGATGAAAGCATCTTTTAATATACAATGTATTCTTACATAAATACATACATACATAACTGGCCTTTACAACCCTGTGTCAGGATTACGTCCTAGCTTCTCGCAGCACTTATGTTGTGTGTGTCAATTTTTATCCATGAGTACCGGGACTCCGAACGACTCCGAACGACAGACTTCAGAAGCCTGTTCATGGCAATTAGTTACTCTCAGAGCTTTTGCCAGAAGACTGCTAAGAGGTAGTCGCCGACAGAAATATTTTTTTCATATTTCTTTTTTTGAAGATGTCAGAGCCTGGAGTCGAACCCAGGGCCAACACACTAACCACTAGACCACGGCGACTACTTTGCGCAGAGGCGATATCGTAACCAATGAGGTTCTACCGAGGTGCGATTGTTGCTAGTTGAAAACTTTAACAATGTATTCTTAATGTTCAATAATTTCCCTTTCTAAATAGTTTTTTTTTGTTAACAAAAAGGATTCTATTTTTTTTTAATATAATTACTCAAACGCATAATTTTAAATAATTATCTTACATAATTTTTTTTATTAATAATATATTAATTAGTTTTTTCTATATCTATACAAAAGCTGCGTTCAATACCGAAAGCTACTAAATTTTAACTAGACTAAAGTATCGCAAGATTGAACAAAAATGTAACACCAACAACAACAAAATTTATATATATAAACATACAGACATACATATGCATATGTGCATATTTGTTTTATTAGCTGCAAGACAGACCTTTTTAATGTTTATCGAATATGCTTTTTTGTGGCTTTTATTTTAAGCATTTCGAAATAATAAATACACACACTTGGTATTATATACCTGTTGAATTCCAATACCCCAATGTCATAGTAGATATTTTTTTTTTTCTTTTCTTGTTAACTTTTAACACGATTCATCAGGTTTTCATATTAGCGGATTTATCCCTAAAATGGGGACTTTTTTGTTTTTTGAAATGGGGTTAAAAAAATGAATTTGTGGATGGAGATTTCATTGGGGATAATTACTGTGACCATACGTTCTGTATTATACAGAACAGTTCCGTTTTTGTAACCAAAATTCTGTATAAATTATTTATTAAGGTAAACTACAAAAATGTTCTGTATTTCATTTAATGTTCAGTATATATTCTGTAGCAAGGTTAATGGTAACAGATTATTTTTAATTACTGTAGATTATTATATTATATTATATTATATTATATTATATTATATTATATTATATTATATTATATTATATTATATTATATTATATTATATTATATTATATTATATTATATTATATTATATTATATTATATTATATTATATTATATTATATTATATTATATTATATTATATTATATTATATTATATTATATTATATTATATTATATTATATTATATTATATTATATTATATTATATTATATTATATTATATTATATTATATTATATTATATTATATTATATTATATTATATTATATTATATTATATTATATTATATTATATTATATTATATTATATTATATTATATTATATTATATTATATTATATTATATTATATTATATTATATTATATTATATTATATTATATTATATTATATTATATTATATTATATTATATTATATTATATTATATTATATTATATTATATTATATTATATTATATTATATTATATTATATTATATTATATTATATTATATTATATTATATTATATTATATTATATTATATTATATTATATTATATTATATTATATTATATTATATTATATTATATTATATTATATTATATTATATTATATTATATTATATTATATTATATTATATTATATTATATTATATTATATTATATTATATTATATTATATTATATTATATTATATTATATTATATTATATTATATTATATTATATTATATTATATTATATTATATTACTGAATGTTAGTGTTTTCTTTTCTATAAGTACATAGAATTTATTGTCGAAAATTTATTGTTGAAAATTTTTTTTAGTTTATAACTATAAGTACTTGTATTTTTGATTAACACCTTTGGAAAAAAGTTCTCCTGACGAGTGTATTAAGCGGAGACAAAATGGGCATAGCTCAACCCCATAAACAATGCATTGTATGTATATTTTAGAGAAAGAAACATAAATTGACCGTTGGCGAGTTCCGTTTGTGTTTAGATGGTTCTAATGCTCATGCAGAAAGTTTTTTTTTATTAAATAATATATATATGGACGAATGAAAAAAGGCTGGATTCCTAAATGCATGTTGCTTTTGTAGTAATAATAATACATTGCAACGTGTTCCTTAATGCAAGCTTTAAAAGATTTACAATGTATTTTGTACTTTTTGTATCACTCTTGTAGCTAATACGCAAGAAAAAGCAAGAAAAGCATCCAAAAAAATTAGATGCAAAATAAGTATAACACATTGGACTATGGCGGAGTAGAAAGATAATATACATATTAGTTAATTATACAGAAAATCATTGACACATAAATATAAAAAACTGTTAATTTATGCAAGATTGGAAATGGAAAAAATATTTTGTACTATGTGAATGGCTTTGGAAAATTCTAAGTCCATAAATGATAGTTTAACATTCTTACAGGACGATATACAATTGTATATATACCGGAGATAAAGTTTCCTTAAACAATTTTGCTGTAACATTATTTATATGTTACAATGCATAGAAATGGTAATAAACGGTTACAGAGTTACAAAGTACTAATACGCAACGTATTATTCTAAACAAACTTCTAATTTGAGAACATCTTCCCCGGGAAAAAAAGTACCTATTACGAATGTCAACCAAAGGGAGAATAAAAAAAAAATAAAACATTTTGAGAATAATTTCGCCAAAAAATTACAAGGGAGTTGTGTTAAAAAATATAAGTATATATTTTAAAAAAATAAATAAATATAATATTTTACAACACAATAGTTAATGCATTTTTATTTTTAAGTCAAAAACAACATAAAAAGCAATGAGAAACTTTTGAAGGCAGTAAAATCCCATCCAAATATTGATAAAATTTACATCTAAAGCCTGGTACTGATTTCAAACTTTCGTACGAAAATCTGTCAAATTACATATAAAAAAATTTCGTTTGCAATAGTTGTGAAATAATGTTTCTGAAGTCTGTTCTGGCTGCAATAAAATTAATTTACACCAGCCTACAAAAATGTTTTGTTATTATAATGAGCAAGATTTTATAATAGAGTTTTTACTGTTGATATAGCTTTGGTGTTGCGTTATTTGAAGTTATATTGAATATTTGAAATACTATAGGCACTCCTTTGAAATTTTGTACATAAAATGCATGAAAAAAAAAAAATTTCATTTCACTGCACAGTAAAGACGTGCACTGTTACAACTGTTTGTACAAGTTTGTGTGTGCTTACTGATGTCTGTGAGTATAGATGAGTAATTTTGTGTTTCTGTTATAGGTTTGTATTGTTATTATTTGTAGCAGATATAGTGTGAGTGGATAAAGAGAAAATGAGAGTAACACATTTGTTTTCCTATGTTTCGCACAGGCAAATACTTGTAGATATTGGTAGAATACAATAAGTAACTTATTGTGCGATGCAAATAAAAATTCGTATTTCATGTTTTACAAAAATTTTACCAAAAAATAGTCTCAAAAAATCTTATTAAATTTTATTATGTTTTACTTAATATTAAAATCATATAAGTAGGTATATATTTATATGTAGGTTTCGATTACTATTTTAAATTATTATAAAAAAAATATTTTTTCATTTAATTTAAATTATTAAATTTTATTATTTTTTACTTAATATTAAAATCATATAAGTAGGTATATATTTATATGTAGGTTTTGATTACTATTTTGAATTATTATAAAAAAATATTTTTTCATTTAATTTAGGTAGGTTTTGATTACTATTTTGAATTATTATAAAAAAATATTTTTTCATTTAATTTAATTAATTAATAAAATTATAATATGTATAATAATAGTAATTTAAATTAAAAATTTTAATTTTGTAAATTTTCCAATCTTCTTTGTTTTTGTTGTTTTTTATTTTACAACCCTTTTCTTGTTTTTCATTGTTTTGTTTGGTGCCGGCTTGTCGGATTGTTTGCAAATTTCATTTTTTAAAATTTTGCCTATCTGCCGTCGGTATTCTACATACATAACTGGCCTTTACAACCCTGTGTCAGGATTACGGCCTAGCTTCTCGCCGTAGGTATTCTGCTGACATTTTATTGTGCGTATTTATTGATAGGTTTTCTTTTACTATTTTTGGCTTGTTTTGCTGATTGTGTGTCACCCTCGCTGTCTATATGGGTAAGCCTGCAAAGGCTAAGGCCTCCGAGTTGCTGAATGTTCGAGAGATGAGTCCTGCTGTGCCTTCTTCGTCTGAGGAGGATACGGTTTTGGGACCTGGAGTGACTAAGAGGTGTAGACGTATCTTTTCTGGAGATGATTTAATTAATTATTAAATTTAAATTAAATAAAATGCAAATTGTTACCTGCTTTATTTTGAAGTAAACCGTTTATCTAAAAATTTTGGGATTTTTCGATTATTTCTATAATATTGTGTAATGTTGTGTGATGGATTTTTTAATAGAATTGAGCATAGTTTTTTTTTTCTTCACATATTTATAAATTAATTCTTATTTCTTTATTAAAAAATTTTATAACTAAATTTTAGTTTTTTTTTAAATTTGTAAAAAAATTATTTATTCTTTTATATCAACTGAAAAACGAAATAAAATAAATTTTACATAAACAACATCTTAATTAGGTATAATTTATTAATTATTTATATAAAATTTTTTTTAAAAATTATATGTACATACATAAATATGTTTATACTTTATTATTATTCTTTTAGAGTTGAAAAATTTTGCAAAATTCTACTTAAACATTTTCATTCATTCTCTTAAAGCACGAATTCAGATCAGTTCACAAAAGTAAAGAAAACCAAAAACACTATCAGAGCTATCTTGTATATTTGCTTCACCAGTAGTATTTTGAAAATACTTATGGTGACAATAAGTATTTGAGAGCAAAAAAAAAATCTATACCATACTCAACTCAAAACCATAAGCAAAATTATGCAATATTGGTTACACTCGTTCTCTCATTTATATCCATAGTAACATAGAAGTATATGGTATATTTGTTTTGGCAATACTTTATATATATATACTTATATATATATATATACAATACTTTATATATATGTATACTCTTGCACGTCTTTACTGCACAGCAGCTAGACTGTTAAGAAATGTCTAAAAAGTGCTGGGGGCTAATTCTGTCATTCGATTACGATCGAATTCTTACTCGTATGTACGTGTTTTTTTTTTACTTTTGGGATTCTATGAGTCGTTATCGAATAACATGTATCGAAATTTCTAATGATGCCATTCGATAACGAATGTTTGTTCGAATGCAGTCTTGCGAGTTTTTACTCGCAAACAAAAAGCCATTCGAATTAATGTTTTTCTATATACACACACAAGACAAAAAATAAACATGTAAGTTAATTTTTTTAATTTCTTCAAATTATAAAATATATTTCAGGTCAAAAATAAATTATGCACAAAGAAATTCTAGGAAATTTCATGGCATAACTTACGGACTTGGCAAAAAACATTTTGCCGAATACTTAGCAGGGAAAGGCAAGACTTTACCCTCTTTGGGATCAAATAGCGTTAAAGTTGAATGCTTATAGTCCACCAATACGAATTTAAATACAAAAATATGAATTTAAATCAATTTTCAGTTCCTACATAAACTTACAGCATGTTTCCAGGAGACGATTGTCACACTAACATAACGTAACAAATTGTAACACGACAGAATATGTTTGTCTGGCTTACGTTATACAATTTTGCTTTGTCAAAACCATTATTGCCATTACTTTATTTTATAGTTTTTGTTTACATTGTTTCTTGTAAAAAATACTTTTTTATGTTATAAAATGGAATCTCTATGCATCAGCTGATAAAATATTGTCTGTACCCAATTGTTTGGTTAAATTATTTTTGTTTGTATATGAAAGCATACATATGTATCTCTAAATAGTGTTTTGTGAATATAGTGCTTTAATACACAAATATCTTTTTTAATATCTTTTTAATATCATTATCACTAAATATATCCATTATTTTTAATTATTTTATAAAAAACAATTTTTTTATTGAATAAATCAAATTTTTAGAGCAAACAAATCAATGACAATGAGTTTTTTCTGATCGTCTATTTTTGACATTTCATATTGTGTAAGACAATTACTTTTGTCATACAGAAACCAATTTACACACAGAAAAATTGACAGTCTTACGTTGTTTGTGTAAAACAATTACGTTTGTCTTATAGAACCCCAATATGATTAATGTTTCTTGTTTTGACAATTTAAAAACAATAATTGTCTCCTGGAAACATGCTGTTTTATTTTCGCCGATTATTTTTCCAATATTTGTTGTGTTGGTTTCAGGGTCATGCTCTGTTTAATTTATTATTTCTAGTTGTGTTTGATATACATTCTCGAAATGAGGAACTTTGGAGATACATAATACATATTCAAATTGCTTATATCAAGATTTACGCATTGCTTGGAAGACTTAAGGGATCACTGGTACTCCGCATTTTTGCCGAATATTTAAATTTTCATCAGTATCGGAAGATGATGAGTAAAAAAATGATGAGGGATTCATTGTAAACTTGCTTTATTTATTTTTTTTAATTTGATTTAAATTTTTTTTTTTCCTTTTTCAATTTTTTTACATATGTATGTATGTATATGGGCAATTTCAAAAATTTTCGACATTTTGATATTTTTTTTTTCAAATTTTTTTTTGTTTTGATGACACGAATGACGCTTTGGTCACGTGAAGGGTGATATTTTAGTATACCAAAACAGTTCGCTTTAATCATTTATTGCAAACGGCTCGAAAGTTATTGAGGTTTTAAAAAAAATTTAAAGATAGATTTATTGGTTTATTTTTATAAATGTTGTATGGATGCATGAAACTCTTTTCAAATTTATCAGTGCAGTCCAAATTTATCAATGCACTGTTAAAATACGTAAAAAAAATATCAATTATAATTAAAATTCCTTAACATTTAAAAACGCGAATTTTTGCAAAAATTTGAATGTTTCATGTGTTTATATAACGCATAACTAATTTACAGAAAAACAATGCTTTGACTTGCAAATTTAAAAAAATTATATAAGAATTATTTTTGAGGTTAGGATTTTTTTTTTGATCTGTAAAATTTAAAATCATGAAAATTTTTTAATGCCTATTCGGTTTTATTATCAAGCTTAAAAAAACCTTTCATTTGGTGTCAATCGCAGCGGAATCTATACATAACTGCAGATGTCACAAAGCAAAATGTGTTTGAAGAAAAATGCCGCAGTAACCGCTAAATATGGACCGAATTCAACCGTATTTATATATGATCGTTAATTCACCGCCGCACTTCATTTCCAATACTTTACATAGATTTTAAACCACTGATTAACTAAAAGAAACGCGAAACCAAATCATGAAATTTCGCAAAATTTTTATTTTCTTTATAAAATTTTTGCGTTTCAAAATATTTTAACGCCTTCTTGTGGTTGAGGTGCCATTTACTAAGAAGTTTAGATCACGCAATACATAAACCAGTTTTAAATAAGATTGCAAATGTCAGGCGCGAAAAATTGTCATTTTTGAAAAATTTACGCCAATTCTATAAAAGTTTGAGGTCATCGTTCTCAGCAACTAGCAGCCTGACATCGACCTGATATGGCGCAAATTTTAGCAAATTACACCGTCTATTAAATACTGAAATGCAATTTTCTTGAACGGCGCAAAAACGCTATAGAAAAAACTGCGAAAATTAAAAAATCGGATAATTTGCACCGCTGTACAACTTTTTCCCAAATAGTAGTATTGGCATAACTTTTGTAGTGTAAATATCTACGAAGTCTAGTGACTTTATTTTATATCAGTGAGCATCGAAAGTTTGAAACTAAAAGTAGAAAAGTGATGAAATATGAAAAAACTCTTGTAAATTTCAAGCCTATTTTTGAGTTTTTCGATATTTGAGTGCCCATAACTTTTAAAAATAAAGAACTGATGGTCTGAAATTTTGAATTTTCCAGTTTTCTAGTGTGGCCTACCATTCCCTTTTGAGCGTTTTGGTCAATTCAAAAAACTGGAGAAATAATAAGCATCTGAACTCAGTTTCAACAAATGTTGAAAATTTTTGAAATTGCTCATATATACATAAGTTTTTTGTTTACTATTTATTGAATTTTTGTCAATATTGACTGTTTTTGCAAACAAACCAAAAATTCGATTCGTATCGAATAACAAAATTAGAAAATTGTTCGTTGTCAAAATTATTCTCTATTCTAATGTAATTTCGATAACGACTGCCAGTAGCGGGATACAGTAACTTTTAACAATACGATATTCGTAAAAGAAGTCGACAGTTTTGTTTGCAGTAACGATTATGTGATTCACTAAGTACATTTTATCGACAGTCTACAACTGTAGTTTTCTTTATGTTTAAATTTCAATAATTTGGCAGCACTGTATAAAAACAGTCAGTTTTTGGGTAAAAAGTTATCAAAGCTCTAAACCTCTAGTTTCTTTGGGTATACAAACCTACAAAAATGGTTCTCAAACAAACTAGTTAATAGCGTAGGCACATCTCTCTACAAAATTTCAGTATAAAAAATTTACGATTTTCCAACTGAATAAACAGCATAAAAATTTTTGGCGTTGGTTTACGACAACAGCCATCGTAAACAAAAAATAATGAATAGCAATATCGACAATTCTGTTGTTTACTGTTGAGGGCAAATGAATTGGTGGACGACCGAATATAGAGCAGAAGTTTTCTGCAAATGAAGAGCTCATCTATAATTTGATTGGAATGAAGGAGTCTGTTGAAAGTATAGGAAATAAGTTTGGCTTTAATATCAATAAAGAAAAAAGAACTGTTTTATCCGAATTATTAGTAGATGAAAACATAAACATTTCGGATGAAAATTCTGAAAATTCACCTTATCCACCAGCAAAAAGGTACTAAAAGACACCAGTTGAAGAGCTGGCGACGGTCTTCTCTGCCGAAATACTTGGAGAAGAAATCTTTATTCATAGAATTATTGGTTTAAAAAAAAAAGAAAAAATTAAAAGAGCAAAAGCGGAATAATACGGTAATGGAGAAGTTGAGAGAGTTGAGGGAAGTTGAAAATAAAATTGAAAAAAACTACTAACTACTGGAAATAAAAAATTAAAAAATTATAGGTGTTGGATTTAATGTTATAAAATTAACTTTATCTGTTACTATGTTGTTTGTTTTTGAACTTCTAGAATATTAATTTTATTTTGCTTTATTTAATTGTAAAAAATAAATTATGTAAAAAAAAGCGCCAAGATTACAATTAAAATAAAAGAAAAAAGCGTATTATGGTAACATTTTAGAGTAAAAAAAGTAACATCTTTATATTGGTGTTGCAAAAAAGTTATTACGTAATCATTTCAAGAGCAACAACATAAGAGATATTGTATTCTACAAACTTCTACATGTGCTACAGATATACATACATATGCATACATACAAAAATAAATTAACATAAGCAGTGATCTCGAAACTGAAAGAAAAATCTAGATACATTGAAATTTAAATAAAAGGCAGAGTAGAGATTTGGAATAAAGTCAGGGGGCTAATTCTGGCAGTCGTGATCGAAATTACATTCGATTAGAGAATAATTTCGATAACGAACAATTTTCTAATTCTGTTATTCGATACGATACGAATCGAATTTTTATTATGTGTTGTAAAACATGCAAAAAAAGTCATTTTACAATACTGACAAAAATTCAACAAATAGTAAACAAAAAACTTATGAGCACAAGATCTTGTTGCTTACTCTTCATAAAGTGCAGTACTGAAGTGTTCTCTTTTCTGTTGTTCTTGATTATAAGAGAACACTGAAATTTGTACTTTATTTTTATTCAAAGTGTACAACTGCAGTCATTGTCAGAGCATATTTCACTAGTGTCAATAAATTTACAGTAGTGTCAGAAGATTTTCAGTAGTGTTGACATTGAAGAATTTGTGCACACATAAACAAGAGAAGTAGATATCAGTGTTGCCACGACTTTTAATTTTTTCTGATCAAAGCAAATATTTAACCAAAATGGAAATAAAATAATCAAATTATTTACTCCAAATGCTGATAGAAACAATTGAGAAAATTCTCTTAAATCAAGTATAACTTTTAAATTTTTTGCAATAACTAAATTAATAAATAAAAAATAAATAGATAAAATAAATAAATAAATAAAATTGCTTTTAAAACAAATAAACATGTTTTCTTTCGCATTAATTACCTTGATATAACGCATTCCGGTTTTAAAAGGATTAAATTCTAAAATTCTACGTCACACCAATCAAAAACAAAAAACACAATCACACAGCCACTCGTATTTGATATGGGAGAATTTTGTTTACATTTTAGATTTTGCTCAAAGCACTATCGTTATTTCTTCGTTTCATCATTCAGCGTTGCCGTTTTTAGCTATTTCTAACCGAAGTTGGTTACTTTTTTCTGCAGTGTGTACATGTGGTGTTTTTTTTCGCCCTGGTTAGTTTTTATTTTGAGGCTAAAGAAAGCCACACTTATTTGAACGGTTTGAATTTAAAATAATAACTTTATAATTTGTAAATAATAATAATATGACACACGTGTGTTGTTTACTATTTTTGCGAATTTCTACCTTAAGTATATAAAAAAACTTTCATTAACGAACATTTTAATTAAATAAAGCTCTCTAGTCTAGGTTGGCACTTTTGTTGTTCTTAATTTCAATTTTGGCATTCTTCTAAAAGTCATAAAAATATTTCTAAAATGAGTGTATCTACCAAAATAGGTGAGTGATGCGATTTGAAAATCAATTAGATAGAAAAAGTCTTTATTATCGGTTTAGAATTAAACCTATCTTTTATACTATTGTGCGTTTATTTAATATACTCATGAGCTTGAGTAATGTGAATGCGAATAGATATTTTATATATTTTGCCTTTTCTCCCATATAATCAGAAAGTAAAATTATATCTTGACAGATTAATTAAAGTATATATATTACATTATATTGCAAAAAACCAAATAGTTATAATTGATTTAACATAATTTTCTTAATTATATCTATTAGAATTAGGACTAAAAATTTGGTAAGATTTTTGCTGAAATTTGGTTTCAAAAATTTAAAAGTCGTGGCAACACTGTTTTCCATTAACTACTAAAAAGAAATGCAGTTGTCACACTATTGTACTCTGAACCAACTGTATATTAAAATGTTGTACAATGGCTTTTGTGTGCTGTTTTTTGTTCTCTGTTTTTGCTGTACTCTTATTTATATTTGGAACTACAATCAGTATTTGCTCATGAGAAAAATACAATACTGTACAATTTTAGCGTCTTGTGCTCACCTCTAATATATACATACATACATATGTAAAAAAAATAAAAAAGGAAAAAAAAATTTAATCAAGGAAAAAAATAAAAAAAACAAGTTTACAATGAATCCATCATTATTTTTTTACTCATCATTTTTCGATACTGATGAGAATTTAAATATGAATCTTGTTTGGCAAAAATGCGGAGTACCAGTGATCCCTTAAGTCTGCCAAACAATGCGTAAATCTTGATATAAGAATGTATATCAAACACCACTAGGAATAATAAATTAAGAACGGTATGATGCTGAAACCAAAACAACAAATATTGGAAAAAAAATCCATATTTTTTATTTAAATTCATATTGGTGGACAAGAAGCATTTAATATTAACGCTATTTGTTCCCAAAGACGGTAAAGTCTTGCCTTTCCTTGCTAAGTATTCGGCAATATTTTCTTTGCCAAGTCCGTAGGTTATGCCATGAAATTTCCTTGAATTTCTTTGTGCATAATTTATTTTTGACCTGAAATATATTTTATAATTTGAAGAAATTAAAAAAAATTGAACTTGCATGTTTATTTTTGTCTTTACTTATGTATGTATATAGAAAAACTTTAATTCTAATGGCTTTTTGTTTGCGAGTAAAAACTCGCAAGACTGCATTCGAACAAATATTCGTTATCGAATGGCATCATTAGAAATTTCGATACATGTTATTCGATAACGACTCATAGAATCCCAAAAGTAAAAAAAAAACTGATACATACGAGTAAGAATTCGATCGTAATCGAACGACAGAATTATCCCCCAGTTGTGATTTAGCTACGATAGAGTAAAGATAAAAAATGAATCCCTATGTGTGGCATTGTTTAACAGTGTATATCCTGTAAAGTGTTTTAACTACATAGTATAAAGTAAATTAGTAAATACACAATCAAAACAAGGCAAATTTATTATCAGGTAGATGCAGCGGCGAGTTTCTGAGCAACTCTGCCTTATTAATATGTCAAATTTGTTTTGTTTATTTTTTTTTGTTGGTGTTAAAATCAAAATAAAAAAAATTTTTTTTGAATACAAATTAAATAGTGAACAACGAGTAAAATTTTGTTATTTAAAATTAAAAATATTAAATCTAGGATTTTAGGGATTCAGTGTTCGGTTTTAGTGTGGTGATAAAATAATCAGTTTTTAAAACAAATGAAAGTGTGTGATAAAAAATCTGTTTTTCTAAAAACAAAATCTAAAATGAGTCGTTGTGCTGTATGCGAAAATGAGTTTGATAAAGGAACTGGTGCATTGTTCTGTCCTCCTACAAATCATGAAACCAGAAGAAAACGGAGTGAAAATTGTGGTGTAAAACTTTCGGCATTCTCAAGTATGATTCGAGTTGGGGAAAGACCGCCACTCTTATCAATTACTAAGCCATATATAAAAGAAACGCAAAAGTAAGTAATTTTGCAATTTATATGTTTATTTTATCTGTTTTATTTGTGCGTACGTATATTTTCCTTTAGAATTTCAGACGCAGACCATGGTACAATAAACAACGAGTCAATGAAGCAACAGTCTGATAACATTATGGAAGATAATTTTGAAAATTTCCGGAAGTAATACCTAAATCAGTAAGTATGAAATAAAAGACCGCGTTTGAATCAAACACAACAAATATTAATATTCCTTATTTTTTAACAGACGAAAAATCTCATTAAAAAAAATCTGAAACGACACATAATTGAGCCTAAAACTTATCAACAAAGAGCTGCTATTAATGATGATTTTTCTATGCAAAGTTGGTGGTTGGTTGGCTATTTTCCGGCTTAAATTGTATGTTTGCTGAAGCAATATCTATTATGCTATTGGATCTTTCTTAGTAGCTCTTCATCACTTTCTATCCTCATCGCTTTTGTCAAACGCTAAGCCATTTACAAATACTTGGAAACAAAAAGCACTTTTCAAGGCTAACACATTTTTCAAAATGAGAGAATGATTTTTGTTAAAAAATATATATATATATATACATATATACAGCATGCCACAAAACTAAAGCACGGATTCTATCATAATTGCAAATTTAATGATAACATAAATACATATAGTCGCTCATATTACAACTATTATTTGTATTGTATTTAGAATACTCAGATTACTATTAAAAATCAAAAAGAAAACACTTGTTGTTGTTGCAGTTTAATTTTGTTTTTATTATATTTAATAATTAGTAAAATAGTGCAGCTACAAAACTAATACTGATAATAATACTAATACTAATAATACTAATACTATGTTTTTTATTTATAAGAAATTATTTACAATAAATACTATTATTTTAAATTTTTTTTTATTTAAAAGAAAATAAACGTATGATCATTCAGCTTTTTGCGTGTCTTAAATAGGAAAGTGTATATTCTAATAATTTAAAAAAATAATGGCTGCAAATAAATACTTTGTGGTTTTAAAAGAAATGATAGTTTATGATTTTGTTAATAGTGAATCAGTGAAGCTAATACCAAAAGAAATTAACGTTCTATGGTATTATTTCCCGTATCATAACTTATTTTGGTACGTCGCACTACTTGTCTACTGTACATAGACACGTAAAAGTAGCAAACGTGAAGACAAACCAATAATTATATTTTTAAAGAAGGATCTTTTTATGTCAGGAAGGTCTATAGCTTCTTAATTGGCGTTAAATATTCCATATAAAATTATTTAAAGACGAGCTGTAGAAGGTGGCATAAAATTTTATAGACGCGCACATTGATTGGATTAGCTCTCAATAAAATTCTGTACTTTTCTCTGGTAAATCCAAATGCAATCTAAATATTCTGCTGAAATAGTCAGTACGAAAAGAAGAAAGACAGCGCCCTAAACCAAGATACACCAGTTACAGTAAAACAATGTATGTAATGCTTCGGGAATCTTTTTATGCGCATGGTAACGATCCATTTCATAGAATTAATAGTAGATTGGACTGTTGTCTTTACAGGAACAATTGGCAAAACGTCATGCTTTCTTTCGTTGATATTGCGTGACAACTACGAAAATATTGATGTGTTATTGAGTAGATGTGCTATTAAAGTGATAACTTACTTGAGTCTACTACTTATAGGTGTGCAGAAGTTTAAAAAAATAATGGTTAGGCCATTAAAAATTACATTATTCTTAGTAAATATGTTTTTGTTCTTCTTGCCATAAGAAAAATTATTAAAAAAATAAAAAAACGACTGTCATAAATTTTTGACAGTTTAAGTAAATGAATTCGCCGCTACACTAACAAAATGCATGTTGTTTTTTTAGTGTTATTTTGTTGTAGGGAATAGTCTACCTTGTTTATTGTACCATGAATCAAATCAAGTGTTTATTATTGCAATCCACATAATAAATTATTTTTATAGAAAAGGTTTATAGAAATAAAACGTTTAAAACAAGTAAAAACGTAACAATATAAATTAGAGAAGTAGGCAGAAAAATGCAACTTTGACGAGCAATTTATTGCAAATTCTTCTTTATTGTTTTTGTGTAATAAGCACTTCTCATTAGAGCTTATTGGGAAGAAATTTTTGAGGCGAAGTGTCGTGCTTAACTGAAAATAACGAGGAAATGAGTGTAGAAAGAATCGAAGTCAATTCTGAAAATGATTTGCAACTTATCAGATCTCCACCACAAAGGCGTTGAGGATCAAAATCGTTTTCACCTTTATGTACAAATTGTGAAAAAAATTTAAAAAATTTAGAACTTTACTGAAAAAATACTACAATATAATTAAGAAGTTAATGCAAAAATGCTATATGTTCGTGATTTAAGGTCAAAAAATGAGTCTTTGAAGAAAAGAGTGACGGTAATGGAAAAAAAAGTTACAGTTAAAGAAGTCCATTGAAAGCGAAATAGATGAGTTGCATATTGACCCATTATGAAAAACGCTTCGTAAAATGAACATAAATCAAAACAGAAAATCAAATGCTTGATGGTAAGAACAGGAGAGAACTTTGGTGGCTGAAAGTATTTATTATAGATCCACCTCTACGTATTTATTTATAAGAAATACTTTAAAATTCAACCTTCCTAGCCTTTCTTCCCAAAGCAATTAGAGCGATATTAAGAATTTGCAGCCTGGCAATAATTTATGCATATATAATGCACTGGAGCAGCAGTTCGTAAAATGCAGCATGCAGAAAAACAATTTTTCCTAATTTTTGATGAAGTATCTATCCAGCGTAATTTTACATATAATAACTCTGAAGAATTTATAGATGGAGTGCATGATGCAGATCTTGGATATGAGAGCAAAAATGAAGTCGGTACACAAATTTGTGTTTTATGTTAAAAGGGGATATTCTAATATCTATTGGATATTGTAACCAAAAGAGGACTCAACGTACGCGCAGTAACTTGTGACCAAGGTCCCAACAACAGTGCTATGAGCTTTTGGGTGCATCCTCAGAAAAACCTTATTTTTCATACAACAGTATGAATATCTACTTACTGTACGATATGCCCCCTATTATCAAGTCTATTAGAAATGCCTTTCTCAAAGCAGATTTAAAAACACCTGATGGAATAGCTCGGTTTTATGTAATCCGATAAATTTTCCAATTAGAGCACGGAAAAAAAAATGGCAAAATTGACAGTAAGTCATATTAATTCTACGAATTTTAAGAAAATGCGTGTAGACATAGCTATTCAAACTTTGAATCACTCAGATGCTGCTGCAATTCACTCTGCAAACGAAAACCGCCAAATTACACGAAATACAGTGGAAGCTGCTGCTTCAACTTGCGCATTTATTAAAGAGCTGCACAAATATTTTGATTGCTTAAATAGCAAGGTTTTCAAAGACCCCAACCCATTAGGGAGTAGATTACAACGGAACAATAGAATATGGAAAACTCTAAAGGATTTACTAAGCTACATAAGTCAAAAAAATAAGTAAAAAAATCTTTATAAGGAATTTTAGTCGGAAATTTTAAGATTGGCGTTTGTATATTCAAGCATAAAATCTAACTTTTTGCTCATATTAAGGAATTTTATCAAAACATACACAATACTGAAACTGATTTTAAAAATGATAATTGATTAATGTACCAACACTTAAAAGAACATCTTTTTGCGAAATTTCCAAATTTCTTTGCAGTCTTGCCTTAATTTCCTGCGGATATAAGATTTTTTGTAAAGCGTACACAATTATGTTTTACCTTCCTCTTTGCATTTCCTGTATCAACATGCCCTTTTTTATGTCCCAAATAACAAAATTCATCTTAAGCTACGTACAGACGATTGTCAGATCTAACAATATTGGCAGTAAAATTTGCTAAAAATATCTAACAACCGTCTAAACTTATAATTTTTATCTTACAACGTTTTAAAAAAAAGGATTGTCAGTACATTGTAAGACAATAATATTTCCACATCCCAGACAATAGTGGGAACACTCAACGATTTTGTTGTCTGATGATTGGTAGTCATTGTCAGCTCATTTTTTATTGGCAGATGTATTAAATTTAATGCCTCTGACAATGGCATAATTGTCAGAGAAATATTTCTATTGGCTACTCCGGTTGAAAACAAAATAACAAAAAGATATAAAAGCTACAAAAGGTGCTAAATAAATTAAAACCAAAAATTATAATTAATTTAAAAAAATTTAATGCACTATAATTCACAAACAGAAAAAATTAATAATTTTCTTCAATTGTTTTTTAAGTTTGGCAATGATCTGGCCATTTTTTATATACAGCAATCTGACAACCGTGTGAGCTGACAATTTGGCATATAAATTTATTGTGTCTGCAACAATGGGTCTGGCGGTAAATGAGAGCAAGACGAAGTACATGTTGTCGACGAGTAGGGACGTTGATCGTATCGGCTCCCAGGTTACAGCCGGTAATTATACATTCAATGTGGTCAAGGAGTTCATCTACCTTGGCACCGCTATTACCAGCAAGAATGATGTCAGTCTAGAGATCAGGCGAAGAATCACACTGGCCAACAGTAGGCAGTTTAGTAATAGAGACCTCTCTCGTGCGACAAAATTAACACTCTAAAAGTCGCTTATTCTCCCGGTGCTTCTCTATGGTGCGGACGCTGTCTTGTGCCTATGCAGCGGTCCTGGGGGTGTTCGAGAGAAGATCTTTGGTCCTCTAGGGCATGGCGATGATTTTCGCATTAGAACCAACCATGAGCTGTATGAGCTCCCCGGCGATGTAGGCTTTGTCCAGCTTATTAACATCCAGCGGCTACGCTGGCTCGGCCACATTGTTCGGATGGAAGAATCTGCTCCAGCGTATAGAACTTTAAGTTGGCATCACTTTTTTAACTGGCGGCCATTTTGTCAGCTGTCAAGTGATTTATATTTAGTTTGGTTTGCCATTTCATCATGAACAGGTTGACAAAAGAACAACGCTTGCAAATCGTGAAAAATTTATTTCGAAAATAATGGTTCAGTTCGCGAAGTTTACCGCAAGCTCCGTCCATTTTATGGTCGACATAATCGTCCATCAGAGCAATTAATTCGGTTAACCATGGATCGTTTTCGCACTACGTTTACTCTATGTGATAATACGCATCCGCAGAGACGTCGAACAGTGCGCACCGAAGAAACAATTGCCGCTGTAGAGCAAAGTGTTGAAGAGAACCCGAATGAATCGACTCACCACCGTGCACAGCAATTGGAGCCTTGTCCATCAACTTTATGGAAGATTTTGCGCAAAGGTCTTGGCTTGCGACCTTACAAGATCCAGCTTGTGCAAAAATTAAAGCCGCGAGACCATGCAATGCGTCGTGATTTTCGTGTATGCGCCGAAAATGAGATTGATCTCGATGCTGATTTTCATCGCAAAATTTTGTTCAGTGATGCGTCTCATTTTTGGTTGAATGGCTACGTCAACAAGCAAAATTGCCGCATTTGGAGTGAAGAGAATCCACATGAGACCCTTGAGACGCCATTACATCTACAAAAACTGACTGTTTGGTGTGCTCTATGGGCTGGTGGAGTCATTGGGCCATACTTCTTCCGAAATAATGCTGGAGAGTCAGTTACCGTCAATGGAGACCGGTATAGAGCCATGATAACCGACTATTTTGTTCCCGAATTGTATGGCATGAATGTGGATGAGTTGTGGTTCCAACAAGACGGCGCTACATGCCACACAGCGCACGTCACAATCAATTTATCACAATCATATTTATTATTCGATGAGCGCATAATTTCGCGGAATGGACCTGTCAATTGGCCACTAATATCGTGTGATTTGACACCATTGGATTATTTTCTTTGGGGATATGTGAAGTCGCTCGTCTACACCAACAAACCAGAAACGTTAGGGGACTTGCAAGCCAACATTCGTGGCGTTATTGCGAACATACGGCCCCATATGCTCGAAAAAGTGGTTGAAATTTGGACCTGTAGAATTGGCTTTATTCGAGCTAGCCGCGGCGGACACAATGCCGAAATCATATTTAAACATTAATGGCATAAAATTATCCTCCCAATGAAGCCAAAGTGATGGACATTAAAACGACTTTCTTGTGTTTTATTTCAATTCGAAGCTCTATACCTCTAAAAAAAAACACCCTGTACATGTTGTCGCAGAATTTATTCGTTTCTGTCCCAGCCAGCATTTACATAATTGATTTTTCGATGATCATCTTTCGTACTTAATTTTGACTACTTTAGGTGATTAAAAATTGAGTTTTCATATAATTAGTAGAGTTGTCTAGACCGGTTTTCAACCCGGTTTTTCGGTTTTTAAAACCGGTTTTAAAAATGTAGGGGCTTTCGAGGTATTCGAAAAACCGGTTTTTTAGTGTCGAACTATTCAACATTTTCGAATACTTTTTATTTTAGGTGTATTATATTTTACGGATTTTTTTCTAACACTTTAAATTACGTATGCAAGACTTTTTATCTAAAAAACTAAGCCGCGATTCAGTAACTTTTAACAATACGATATTCGCAAAAGAAGTCGACATTTTTTATTGTTTGCAGTAACGATTATATGTTTAACAAGTACATTTTATCGACATTCGACAAGTGAATTTTAAATTGCAGTAATGGGGCAGCAACGTATAAAATTAGTCAGTTTTTGAGTACTTGGCAAAAGTACCACAAAATGGGTAGATAGTTAGCAAAGTTACAAACCACTAGTTTCTTTAGGTATAAAAACACACAAAAATGGCGTACGCACATCTCTCCACAAAATTTCAAAATAAAAAATTTCCGATTTTCCAACTGAATAAACAGCATAACAATTTTTGTCTTTAGTTTACAATAGCCACTGGGACTATCGTAAACAAAAGGTAATGAATAGCAATATCGACAATTCTGTTGAAAACAATGCGATTATCGTAAAAATATGTTACTAAATCGTGCCACTGTTCTGTTTAATACAGAACGGATGGTCTTCGTACTTATTGTAGAAGTTGGGTTAATTATGAATAGCCCTGTAAAAAATTTTTATGAAGCTTATTTAGTTGGAAAACCGTAAATTTTTTATATTGAAATTTTGTAGAGAAATGTGCCTACGCTATTAACTAGTATTTTTGAGAACAATTTTTGTTTGTTTTAATACCCAAAGAAACTAGAGGTTTGTAGTTTTACTAACTTTCTACCAATTTTAATTGCCAACTACTCAAAAACTGACCATTATTGCAAATTATCTGGAATAATTATTTTTTATCATTAAATATGTGTTTCTTTCTACATACATACATACATATTTACATATGTACTATTTTATAATTTTCAAAATTTTAAATTTATTTTAAATTAATATTAAGAATGAAATGTGATGAACCGGAAACAGAAAACCTGTTTTAAAAAATGTACGGTTTTACACTATTCGAAAACCACTATTCTTTGAATTGTTGAGAACTCTAATAATTAGTCAAAAGGAATAGTAAAATAATAATATTCCCTAATTGATCGCATTTTTTAATCAAATTTCTGAGTTCTTTTGCACATTATTTTTTTGCATTGTTGTTTTTGTAATAAATAGAGAGAAGTCATTTTTTAATCATTCTACTTATGTTCGAAATTTCTTTCTTTATACTGAATGCTGCAGTTTTTGGTCTTCAATATGATTAAATTCTGATTTTGTCTTTTGAGCGTTTATTCTTATAACGGGACATTTTTTATGGAGTTAAATGTTGCATATTTTTTAAGTTCAAATGCAATTTGATATTCATATATTTGATATAGCGCTTAGAGGGCTCGCACAGACTAAAACGACCGAGGTTCAAATCCCAGCGAAAGAGAACAAATTTTTAAAATAAAAATTTGCGGTTTTTCGAAAAATTATGATTTAAAAATAATAATAAATACTAAAGTTAAATGAATTGTCAATGGAAGTTCAAATTATAGTAAGAATTGACTCAAAAATGGGTCGATTATTATCAAATATATGATAATAAAATGTTTCAAATTAAAATAAAATGGGACTAAGAAATGAATCAGAAGTAGTTAAAAATATGATCATAAGATTGCAAATTTAATTAAAAAGCGACTAAAAAAGGGAAAACAAATGATATCAAATATACATGAAAGCTGCATGGAAGAAGACATCATAAATGGCTGTTTAGGAATAATTATATGCAGGGACAATTTTCTCCCGATGGCAGAGTAATTTTTGATTAAAAATGAGTGCATATTTCATTGTTTTATCACCTAGAAGAATCAAATATGACTAGTTTTTGATCAATATTCTCGCAAAATATTGGCTGGGGTTTGTAGTGTTTTGTTAATTTTATATTGTGTGCTTGTATTATTCTTATTACCCTGCAGTGCGCTGGACCGGTCCCAAATTGGTACCTATCACTAAGGGTCACTGTTAGTCTTTTTACCGGTAAAACGACCGGAGATTTTAACATGTGGTAGTCGTAGAAGGAGTCAATTGACTCCCATATAAATAACTATGGGACAGTCTGTTTACCGGTGCCACAATATCAATCCCGTGGTTGATGCCGTCGTACCAGTTAATTAACTGGTGAATACGGTCAGGTTAACTAAATAGTTCCAAAGTACTTTATCTCTAATTTTCCCTGATAAGCCAATGATTACTTATTAACATGTAAGAATAACACACAATATAAACAATTTTAATTTTAACATTGTTTATATATAAAACGAAATCAAATATATAAATCTAATCAAAGAAGAAAGTATTTAATTAAAACCAAAGGGGAATTCATTACTATAAATTAAATAAAAGTGAAATTAATTCATTAGGTAAAATTAAATTTAATTTATAGCCTGTTTCCATATTACAATTACGTAAGAAATTGGGTTTTTATAGCACAATTGTCTGACTTACGTTTGTTTACTTTATTTTCTCAATTTTTCTCTTTGAGCCCAAATTCTATGACTGCCATGGTATATAATTTTCAGTTTTGCTCAATTTTTCTAATATAAAAAAATAATTTTTACATAATAATATGGCAACCAAAATAAATATATTATATTATTATTACAAAATAAATTCAATTAGAGAAAATATAATTTTTGTTGTAGAGAAAAAAAAATATTTCTTATTAATAAATTTTTCATTACAGGCCTGTTCTGAAAATCGCTTTTTGTAAAAAAATTACGAAATTTATGAAATAATGATTTTTATATATAAAATGTATGATATTAAAAATATAAAAAATGAAACAATTACATGAAAGGCCTTTTTTTAAGAAAGTGGTATTTGCCTTTATGATTTTTCTTTATGTTTTTCGGACTTTAATTTGCTCTCAATTTTACAAACAAAGTTATTGATCTTTGTATTCACTTCTTATTTGGATCAAAATACAAATAATTTTACAATTTAAAAGTAAAATTCCACCAAAATTCGATTTAGTAACATATTTTTACGATAATCGCATTGTTTTCAACAGAATTGTCGATATTGCTATTCATTACCTTTTGTTTACGATAGTCCCAGTGGCTATTGTAAACTAAAGACAAAAATTGTTATGCTGTTTATTCAGTTGGAAAATCGGAAATTTTTTATTTTGAAATTTTGTGGAGAGATGTGGTTTGTAACTTTGCTAACTATCTACCCATTTTGTGGTACTTTTGCCAAGTACTCAAAAACTGACTAATTTTATACGTTGCTGCCCCATTACTGCAATTTAAAATTCACTTGTCGAATGTCGATAAAATGTACTTGTTAAACATATAATCGTTACTGCAAACAATAAAAAATGTCGACTTCTTTTGCGAATATCGTATTGTTAAAAGTTACTGAATCGCGGCTTAGTTTTTTAGATAAAAAGTCTTGCATACGTAATTTAAAGTGTTAGAAAAAAATCCGTAAAATATAATACACCTAAAATAAAAAGTATTCGAAAATGTTGAATAGTTCGACACTAAAAAACCGGTTTTTCGAATACCTCGAAAGCCCCTACATTTTTAAAACCGGTTTTAAAAACCGAAAAATTATTATTGTGATGTCGTGGTATAGTGGTAAGACGCTCGCACAGAAATTCAAACGACCGAGGTTCAATCCCAGCAAAGGCCAAAAATTATAAAATAAAATTTAAGGTATTTCTAAATTATAATTTAAAAAATAAGAAGAAGTCCATCTTCAAGAAACCGCTCCTTACATTCCAGTCTATTCCACCAAAAACTTGTCTCATCAATAAAAAGGCGCATAATATACATAAAAAAAAAGAAGTCGTTCAGTTGAGCTTGATGAATTTATTTTTTTTTTTTGTTTTTTTTTTTAAATTTTTAAACATAATTTTTATTATTGTAAACATAATAAAAATATAAGTAAAACTCGTTTAGTGTGCGGAATCACAAATGACTCGTTCAGGGGAGTCGCGGCAAGAGTACATTTTTCTTGATGAATTTATTTTTTTTTTTTGTTTTTTTACATTTTTAAACAAAATACAATATTTTTATTATTGTAAAGATAATAAAAAGATAAGTAAAACTCGTTTAGTGTGTGGAGTTACAAATGACTCGTTCAAGGGAGTCATAAATGACTCGTTCAGGGGAGTCGCGGCAAGGGTACATTTTTCTCCCGACAAAACATTCATTATCGACTCATAAATGAGCTGATAAGTGACTATTTTAATCGCCCAGAGAAATCAAAAAGACTCATTATTGACCAAAAATGCTGACTGGGAATTTTAGCGTCTTGTGATCACCTCTACTACATACGCAAATAATATAATTATATTTTAACCTTATGAATAAAGGCGCCAGAAATGTGGAAGTTTGTTTTTAAATATCAAAATTTATGTATTAAATTTGAATTGAGTTCACAATTTTTTCAATATCAAAAATGCATTTGAATTAGTTAGTACATATGTATGAAAATGAAAAATATTATACTTGCCAGCGAAAATTTATCTGCGTGCCATAGGTTCGCCATCCCTGTTCTATAAGATCTAACAAACTAAACCGCGATTCTTTTTTTTTTAACAATACGATATTCGCAGAAGAAGTCGACATTTTTTATTGTTTGCAGTTACGATTATGTGATTAACTAAGTACATTTTATCGACAGTCGACAACTGAATTTTAATTTGCAGAAATGGGGCAGCACCGCATAAAATCGTAAATTTTTTATATTGAAATTTTGTAGAGAGATGTGCCTACGCTATTAACTAGTTTGTTTGAGAACCATTTTTGTGTGTTTGTATACCCAAAGAAACTAGAGGTTGTAGCTTTGCTAACTTTCTACCCAAAAACTGACTGATTTTATACAGTGCTGCCAAATTATTGAAATTTAATCATAAAGAAAACTTCAGTTGTAGACTGTCGATAAAACGTACTTAATGAATCACATAATCGTTACTGCAAACAATAAAAACTGTCGACTTTTTTTGCGAATATCGTATTGTTAAAAGTTACTGAATCGCGGTACAGAAGCGCGATTCAGTAAAATATTTTTACGATAATCGCATTGTTTTCAACAGTAAAGAACAGAATTGTCAATATTGCTATTCATTATCTTTTGTCCTACCAAAAAACTTTATAAAACAAACCAAACAAACGTTTGCATCCTACTAAAGCTGAATAATATAAAAAATTGTAATATAATAATAATTTCAGTATGAGCACTTAATACACTTTTAAGCCACCAACATCTGCAGCCATAACATTAGCCCCATCTGTGGCCAACCCAACCTGAATAATAGAAAAAATTGTAATATAATAATAATTTCAGTATGAGCACTTAATACACTTTTAAGCCACCAACATCTGCAGCCATAACATTAGCCCCATCTGTGGCCAACCCAACCTGAATAATAGAAAAAATTGTAATATAATAATAATTTCAGTATGAGCACTTAATACACTTTTAAGCCACCAACATCTGCAGCCATAACATTAGCCCCATCTGTGGCCAACCTTGATAACATTGTTTGGCCAGAGTCTGGGTAACATTCAGCATTTAATTTATTAGGTTGTGGGTAATGCAAATCATTATCAAAGCTTATTTAGCATGCCATAGCACTTTTAAGTTATGTATTGTTTTTCAATCAAAATTTGTGTTATACTTGTTTGGTTTTTTCTTTGGAATTAATCACAGCAAATAAATACAGTGAACTCGCGAAAACGTGATCTAATTTTTAAGCATACATACATTATACATTATTTTAAATAAAGACTTTGAATTGAATTGTTATAAATTTAATCGGAATATTTGGTATTTTGGAATAGGAAAGAAATCCATTGCACACAAATCTCCAACAAAAAAAAATATGCCAGCAAATAAATACAGCGAACTCGCGGAAACGTGAACTAACCAGAGAATCCTAGAGAATGAATTCGGTGCAACATTCAGCCCAAAATGATCCTTTATCGGTGCTAAATGCGGTAACGTCACGCAAATCTTGATGTAAAGGACTCTGGTGAAATTTGATTTAATTTTTCTGACTTGCAGTCAATGACTTTTTTCGTTATAACTGGATTTCCCATCTTGAGACAATTAATAAAAACCGACTTATGTAAATGAACGCAAAAATGACTTAAAAATGATTTAACAGTGAAAAAGAGATAAAATTTATAGAGATAAAGTAAAACAGCTGCAAAAAGTCTTTGTTACAAAATTATTAAATGGTAAAGTTATTAAAATTTCTAAACGTACCAAGGTACTGCAGCTTCTTTTTTTTCTTGTTTGGCACCAGATCTAAAAAATTGGTGCTTTGGAAAACCAAAAATAATTAAAAATAGTGCCAAAAGGTTTTTTAACCGGTTTTAAAAAATTATATTTATTAAATGAAAATACATGCATTTTAAAAATTATATATAGATTCTTTTCTATAATATGCTGACATATTTTTTAATGGAATTTTTGTTGGTGAATATTTCTCGATAATGCATACGGATCAAAGTTTGACAATTTTAATGAAATACAAGGAAATATCCGTTAAAAACATTTTAATCAAATTAAACCTATCTTTTGTAGTATTGTGCGTTGATTTAATATACTCATGAGCTTGATTAATGTGAATGCGAATAAAGGTTTTATATATTTTTCAATTTCTCCCATATAACCAGAAAGTAAAATTATCTTGACAGATTAATCAAAGTATATGTATATTACATTATATTGCAAAAAACCAAATAGTTATAATTGATTTAACATAATTTTCTTAATTATTTCTATTAGAATTAGGATTTAAAAATTTGGTAAGATTTTTGCTGATATTTGGTTACAAAAATTTTAAAGTCGTGGCAACACTATCTCCCATTAACTACTAAAAACAATGCAGTTGTCACACTATGTACTGTACAACTCTGTCAGCAATTGGAAGATTGCTTGCTCATAAATCACCAAAATGAGTCTTATAAGACTCCCTTAGGTGATCAAAAACTGATTAAATGTGCGGAATCATAAAATAAGTAATTGTGCAGACGTTCGAAATACGACTGCTTTTATAATTATTTTGCGTTGTATTTTATTGTTTACTTCTGCATTTCGCTACAATGGGATTTATTTTACTTGCAATTATTGTGATGTCGTGGTATAGTGGTAAGACGCTCGCACAGAAATTCAAACGACCGAGGTTCAATCCCAGCAAAGGCCAAAAATTATAAAATAAAATTTAAGGTATTTCTAAATTATAATTTAAAAAATAAGAACAAGTCCATCTTCAAGAAACCGCTCCTTACATTCCAGTCTATTCCACCAAAAACTTGTCTCATCAATAAAAAGGCGCATAATATACATAAAAAAAAAGAAGTCGTTCAGTTGAGCTTGATGAATTTATTTTTTTTTTTGTTTTTTTTTTTTTAAATTTTTAAACATAATTTTTATTATTGTAAACATAATAAAAATATAAGTAAAACTCGTTTAGTGTGCGGAGTCACAAATGACTCGTTCAGGGGAGTCGCGGCAAGAGTACATTTTTCTTGATGAATTTATTTTTTTTTTTGTTTTTTTACATTTTTAAACAAAATACAATATTTTTATTATTGTAAAGATAATAAAAAGATAAGTAAAACTCGTTTAGTGTGTGGAGTTACAAATGAATCGTTCAGGGGAGTCACAAATGACTCGTTCAAGGGAGTCATAAATGACTCGTTCAGGGGAGTCGCGGCAAGGGTACATTTTTCTCCCGACAAAACATTCATTATCGACTCATAAATGAGCTGATAAGTGACTATTTTAATCGCCCAGAGAAATCAAAAAGACTCATTATTGACCAAAAATGCTGACTGGGAATTTTAGCGTCTTGTGATCACCTCTACTACATACGCAAATAATATAATTATATTTTAACCTTATGAATAAAGGCGCCAGAAATGTGGAAGTTTGTTTTTAAATATCAAAATTTATGTATTAAATTTGAATTGAGTTCACAATTTTTTCAATATCAAAAATGCATTTGAATTAGTTAGTACATATGTATGAAAATGAAAAATATTATACTTGCCAGCGAAAATTTATCTGCGTGCCATAGGTTCGCCATCCCTGTTCTATAAGATCTTAAATGGTAAAGTTATTAAAATTTCTAAACGTACCAAGGTACTGCAGTTTCTTTTTTTTCTTGTTTGGCACCAGAACTAAAAAATTGGTGCTTTGGAAAACCAAAAAGCATTAAAAATAGTGCCAAAAGGTTTTTTAACCGGTTTTAAAAATGTGGCGGTTTTCGACGTATTCGAAAAACCGGTTTTTAGTGTCGAACTATTCGACATTTTCGAATATTTTTTATTTTAGGTGTATTATATTTTACGGATTTTTATCTAACAAGTTTAAATTACGTATGCAAGACTTCTTATTTTCTATAACAGGGATGGGAACCTTTTTTTGACTGCGTGCCAATAAATATTATTTTTATAAAATGAAAATACATGCGTGCCAAAAAAATTATTTTTATTAAATGAAAATACATGCATTTTAAAAATTATATATAGATTCTCTTCTATAATATGCTGACATATTTTTTAATGGAATTTTTGTTGGTGAATATTTCTCGATAATGCATACGGATCAAAGTTTGACAATTTTAATGAAATACAAGGAAATATCCGTTAAAAACATTTTAATCAAATTAAACCTATCTTTTGTAGTATTGTGCGTTGATTTAATATACTCATGAGCTTGATTAATGTGAATGCGAATAAAGGTTTTATATATTTTTCAATTTCTCCCATATAACCAGAAAGTAAAATTATCTTGACAGATTAATCAAAGTATGTATATGTATATTACATTATATTGCAAAAAACCAAATAGTTATAATTGATTTAACATAATTTTCTTAATTATTTCTATTAGAATTAAGACTTAAAAATTTGGTAAGATTTTTGCTGATATTTGGTTACAAAAATTTTATAGTCGTGGCAACACTATCTCCCATTAACTTCTAAAAACAATGCAGTTGTCACACTATGTACTGTACAACTCTGTCAGCAATTGGAAGATTGCTTGCTCATAAATCACCAAAATGAGTCTTATAAAACTCCCTTAGGTGATCAAAAACTGATTAAATGTGCGGAATCATAAAATAAGTAATTGTGCAGACGTTCGAAATACGACTGCTTTTATAATTATTTTGCGTTGTATTTTATTGTTTACTTCTGCATTACGCTACAATGGGATTTATTTTACTTGCAATTATTGTGATGTCGTGGTATAGTGGTAAGACGCTCGCACAGAAATTCAAACGACCGAGGTTCAATCCCAGCAAAGGCCAAAAATTATAAAATAAAATTTAAGGTATTTCTAAATTATAATTTAAAAAATAAGAAGAAGTCCATCTTCAAGAAACCGCTCCTTACATTCCAGTCTATTCCACCAAAAACTTGTCTCATCAATAAAAAGGCGCATAATATACATAAAAAAAAGAAGTCGTTCAGTTGAGCTTGATGAATTTATTTTTTTTTTTGTTTTTTTTTTTTAAATTTTTAAACATAATTTTTATTATTGTTAACATAATAAAAATATAAGTAAAACTCGTTTAGTGTGCGGAGTCACAAATGACTCGTTCAGGGGAGTCGCGGCAAGAGTACATTTTTCTTGATGAATTTATTTTTTTTTTTTTGTTTTTTTACATTTTTAAACAAAATACAATATTTTTATTATTGTAAAGATAATAAAAAGATAAGTAAAACTCGTTTAGTGTGTGGAGTCACAAATGAATCGTTCAGGGGAGTCACAAATGACTCGTTCAAGGGAGTCATAAATGACTCGTTCAGGGGAGTCGCGGCAAGGGTACATTTTTCTCCCGACAAAACATTCATTATCGACTCATAAATGAGCTGATAAGTGACTATTTTAATCGCCCAGAGAAATCAAAAAGACTCATTATTGACCAAAAATGCTGACTGGGAATTTTAGCGTCTTGTGTTCACCTCTACTACATACGCAAATAATATAATTATATTTTAACCTTATGAATAAAGGCGCCAGAAATGTGGAAGTTTGTTTTTAAATATCAAAATTTATGTATTAAATTTGAATTGAGTTCACAATTTTTTCAATATCAAAAATGCATTTGAATTAGTCAGTACATATGTATGAAAATGAAAAATATTATACTTGCCAGCGAAAATTTATCTGCGTGCCATAGGTTCGCCATCCCTGTTCTATAAGATCTACCAAACTAAACCGCGATTCTTTTTTTTTAACAATACGATATTCGCAGAAGAAGTCGACATTTTTTATTGTTTGCAGTTACGATTATGTGATTAACTAAGTACATTTATCGACAGTCTACAACTGAATTTTAATTTGCAGAAATGGGGCAGCACCGTATAAAATCGTAAATTTTTTATATTGAAATTTTGTAGAGAGATGTGCCTACGCTATTAACTAGTTTGTTTGAGAACCATTTTTGTGTGTTTGTATACCCAAAGAAACTAGAGGTTGTAGCTTTGCTAACTTTCTACCCAAAAACTGACTGATTTTGTACAGTGCTGCCAAATTATTGAAATTTAATCATAAAGAAAACTTCAGTTGTAGACTGTCGATAAAACGTACTTAATGAATCACATAATCGTTACTGCAAACAATAAAAACTGTCGACTTCTTTTGCGAATATCGTATTGTTAAAAGTTACTGAATCGCGGTACAGAAGCGCGATTCAGTAAAATATTTTTACGATAATCGCATTGTTTTCAACAGTAAAGAACAGAATTGTCAATATTGCTATTCATTATCTTTTGTCCTACCAAAAAACTTTATAAAACAAACCAAACAAACGTTTGCATCCTACTAAAGCTGAATAATATAAAAAATTGTAATATAATAATAATTTCAGTATGAGCACTTAATACACTTTAAAGCCACCAACATCTGCAGCCATAACATTGTTTGGCCAGAGTCTGGGTAACATTCAGCATTTAATTTATTAGGTTGTGGGTAATGCAAATCATTATCAAAGCTTATTTAGCATGCCATAGCACTTTTAAGTTATGTATTGTTTTTCAATCAAAATTTGTGTTATACTTGTTTGGTTTTTTCTTTGGAATTAATCACAACAAATAAATACAGTGGACTCGCGGAAACGTGAACTAACCTGAGAATCCTAGAGAATGAATTCGGTGCAACATTCAGCCCAAAATGATCCTTTATCGGTGCTAAATGCGGTAACGTCACGCAAATCTTGATGTAAAGGACTCTGGTGAAATTTGATTTAATTTTTCTGACTTGCTTCTGTCAATGACTTTTTTCGATATAACTGGATTTCCCATCTTGAGACAATTAATAAAAACCGATTTATGTAAATGAACGCAAAAATGACTTAAAAATGATTTAACAGTGAAAAAAAGAAAAAATTTATAGAGATAAAGTAAAACAGCTGCAAAAAGTCTTTGTTACAAAATTATTAAATGGTAAAGTTATTAAAATTTCTAAACGTACCAAGGTACTGCAGTTACTTTTTTTTCTTGTTTGGCACCAGAACTAAAAAATTTGTGCTTTGGAAAACCAAAAAGCATTAAAAATAGTGCCAAAAGGTTTTTAACCGGTTTTAAAAATGTGGCGGTTTTCGACGTATTCGAAAAACCGGTTTTTAGTGTCGAACTATTCGACATTTTCGAATATTTTTTATTTTAGGTGTATTATATTTTACGGATTTTTATCTAACAAGTTTAAATTACGTATGCAAGACTTCTTATTTTCTATAAAAGGGATGGGAACCTTTTTTTGACTGCGTGCCAATAAATATTATTTTTATAAAATGAAAATACATGCGTGCTAAAAAAATTATTTTTATTAAATGAAAATACATGCATTTTAAAAATTATATATAGATTCATTTCTATAATATGCTGACATATTTTTTAATGGAATTTTTGTTGGTGAATATTTCTCGATAATGCATACGGATCAAAGTTTGACAATTTTAATGAAATACAAGGAAATATCCGTTAAAAACATTTTAATCAAATTAAACCTATCTTTTGTAGTATTGTGCGTTGATTTAATATACTCATGAGCTTGATTAATGTGAATGCGAATAAAGGTTTTATATATTTTTCAATTTCTCCCATATAACCAGAAAGTAAAATTATCTTGACAGATTAATCAAAGTATATGTATATTACATTATATTGTAAAAAATCAAATAGTTATAATTGATTTAACATAATTTTCTTAATTATTTCTATTAGAATTAGGACTTAAAAATTTGGTAAGATTTTTGCTGATATTTGGTTACAAAAATTTTAAAGTTGTGGCAACACTATCTCCCATTAACTACTAAAAACAATGCAGTTGTCACACTATGTACTGTGCAACTCTGTCAGCAATTGGAATATTGCTTGCTCATAAATCACCAAAATGAGTCTTATAAGACTCCCTTAGGTGATCAAAAACTGATTAAATGTGCAGAATCATAAAATAAGTAATTGTGCAGACGTTCGAAATACGACTGCTTTTATAATTATTTTGCGTTGTATTTTATTGTTTACTTCTGCATTTCGCTACAATGGGATTTATTTTACTTGAAAGAATAAGAGTTATGCAATTATTGTGATGTCGTAGTATAGTGGTAAGACGCTCGCACAGAAATTCAAACGACCGAGGTTCAATCCCAGCAAAGGCCAAAAATTATAAAATAAAATTTAAGGTATTTCTAAATTATAATTTAAAAAATAAGAAGAAGTCCATCTTCAAGAAACCGCTCCTTACATTCCAGTCTATTCCACCAAAAACTTGTCTCATCAATAAAAAGGCGCATAATATACATAAAAAAAGAAGTCCTTCAGTTGAGCTTGATGAATTTATTTTTTTGTTTGTTTTTTTTTTAAATTTTTAAACATAATTTTATTATTGTAAACATAATAAAAATATAAGTAAAACTCGTTTAGTGTGCGGAGTCACAAATGACTCGTTCAGGGAGTCGCGGCAAGAGTACATTTTTCTTTATGAATTTATTTTTTTTTTTGTTTTTTTACATTTTTAAACAAAATACAATATTTTTATTATTGTAAAGATAATAAAAAGATAAGTAAAACTCGTTTAGTGTGTGGAGTCACAAATGAATCGTTCAGGGGAGTCACAAATGACTCGTTCAAAGGAGTCATAAATGACTCGTTCAGGGGAGTCGCGGCAAGGGTACATTTTTCTCCCGACAAAACATTCATTATCGACTCATAAATGAGCTCATAAGTGACTATTTTAATCGCCCAGAGAAATCAAAAAGACTCATTATTGACCAAAAATGCTGACTGGGAATTTTAGCGTCTTGTGTTCACCTCTACTACATACGCAAATAATATAATTATAATTTAACCTTATGAATAAAGGCGCCAGAAATGTGGAAGTTTGTTTTTAAATATCAAAATTTATGTATTAAATTTGATTTGAGTTCACAATTTTTTCAATATCAAAAATGCATTTGAATTAGTCAGTACATATGTGTGAAAATGAAAAATATTATACTTGCCAGCGAAAATTTATCTGCGTGCCATAGGTTCGCCATCCCTGTTCTATAAGATCTAACAAACTAAACCGCGATTCTTTTTTTTTTAACAATACGATATTCGCAGAAGAAGTCGACATTTTTTATTGTTTGCAGTTACGATTATGTGATTAACTAAGTACATTTTATCGACAGTCGACAACTGAATTTTAATTTGCAGAAATGGGGCAGCACCGTATAAAATCGTAAATTTTTTATATTGAAATTTTGTAGAGAGATGTGCCTACGCTATTAACTAGTTTGTTTGAGAACCATTTTTGTGTGTTTGTATACCCAAAGAAACTAGAGGTTGTAGCTTTGCTAACTCTCTACCCAAAAACTGACTGATTTTATACAGTGCTGCCAAATTATTGAAATTTACTCATAAAGAAAACTTCAGTTGTAGACTGTCGATAAAACGTACTTAATGAATCACATAATCGTTACTGCAAACAATAAAAACTGTCGACTTCTTTTGCGAATATCGTATTGTTAAAAGTTACTGAATCGCGGTACAGAAGCGCGATTCAGTAAAATATTTTTACGATAATCGCATTGTTTTCAACAGTAAAGAACAGAATTGTCAATATTGCTATTCATTATCTTTTGTCCTACCAAAAAACTTTATAAAACAAACCAAACAAACGTTTGCATCCTACTAAAGCTGAATAATATAAAAAATTGTAATATAATAATAATTTCAGTATGAGCACTTAATACACTTTTAAGCCACCAACATCTGCAGCCATAACATTAGCCCCATCTGTGGCCAACCCAACCTGAATAATAGAAAAAATTGTAATATAATAATAATTTCAGTATGAGCACTTAATACACTTTTAAGCCACCAACATCTGCAGCCATAACATTAGCCCCATCTGTGGCCAACCTTGATAACATTGTTTGGCCAGAGTCTGGGTAACATTCAGCATTTAATTTATTAGGTTGTGGGTAATGCAAATCATTATCAAAGCTTATTTAGCATGCCATAGCACTTTTAAGTTATGTATTGTTTTTCAATCAAAATTTGTGTTATACTTGTTTGGTTTTTTCTTTGGAATTAATCACAGCAAATAAATACAGTGAACTCGCGAAAACGTGATCTAATTTTTAAGCATACATACATTATACATTATTTTAAATAAAGACTTTGAATTGAATTGTTATAAATTTAATCGGAATATTTGGTATTTTGGAATAGGAAAGAAATCCATTGCACACAAATCTCCAACAAAAAAAAATATGCCAGCAAATAAATACAGTGAACTCGCGGAAACGTGAACTAACCAGAGAATCCTAGAGAATGAATTCGGTGCAACATTCAGCCCAAAATGATCCTTTATCGGTGCTAAATGCGGTAACGTCACGCAAATCTTGATGTAAAGGACTCTGGTGAAATTTGATTTAATTTTTCTTGCTTCTGTCAATGACTTTTTTCGTTATAACTGGATTTCCCATCTTGAGACAATTAATAAAAACCGATTTATATTAATGAACGCAAGAATGACTTAAAAATGATTTAACAGTGAAAAAAAAAAGAAAAAATTTATAGGGATAAAGTAAAACAGTGCAAAAAGTCTTTGTTACAAAATTATTAAATGGTAAAGTTATTAAAATTTCTAAACGTACCAAGGTACTGCAGTTTCTTTTTTTCTTGTTTGGCACCAGAACTAAAAAATTGGTGCTTTGGAAAACCAAAAAGCATTAAAAATAGTGCCAAAAGGTTTTTTAACCGGTTTTAAAAATGTGGCGGTTTTCGACGTATTCGAAAAACCGGTTTTTAGTGTCGAACTATTCGACATTTTCGAATATTTTTTATTTTAGGTGTATTATATTTTACGGATTTTTATCTAACAAGTTTAAATTACGTATGCAAGACTTCTTATTTTCTATAAAAGGGATGGGAACCTTTTTTTGACTGCGTGCCAATAAATATTATTTTTATAAAATGAAAATACATGCGTGCCAAAAAAATTATTTTTATTAATTGAAAATACATGCATTTTAAAAATTATATATAGATTCATTTCTATAATATGCTGACATATTTTTTAATGGAATTTTTGTTGGTGAATATTTCTCGATAATGCATACGGATCAAAGTTTGACAATTTTAATGAAATACAAGGAAATATCCGTTAAAAACATTTTAATCAAATTAAACCTATCTTTTGTAGTATTGTGCGTTGATTTAATATACTCATGAGCTTGATTAATGTGAATGCGAATAAAGGTTTTATATATTTTTCAATTTCTCCCATATAACCAGAAAGTAAAATTATCTTGACAGATTAATCAAAGTATATGTATATTACATTATATTGCAAAAAACCAAATAGTTATAATTGATTTGACATAATTTTCTTAATTATTTCTATTAGAATTAGGACTTAAAAATTTGGTAAGATTTTTGCTGATATTTTGTTACAAAAATTTTAAAGTCGTGGCAACACTATCTCCCATTAACTACTAACAACAATGCAGTTGTCACACTATGTACTGTACAACTCTGTCAGCAATTGGAAGATTGCTTGCTCATAAATCACCAAAATGAGTCTTATAAGACTCCCTTAGGTGATCAAAAACTGATTAAATGTGCGGAATCATAAAATAAGTAATTGTGCAGACGTTCGAAATACGACTGCTTTTATAATTATTTTGCGTTGTATTTTATTGTTTACTTCTGCATTTCGCTACAATGGGATTTATTTTACTTGAAAGAATAAGAGTTATGCAATTATTGTGATATCGTGGTATAGTGGTAAGACGCTCGCACAGAAATTCAAACGACCGAGGTTCAATCCCAGCAAAGGCCAAAAATTATAAAATAAAATTTAAGGTATTTCTAAATTATAATTTAAAAAATAAGAAGAAGTCCATCTTCAAGAAACCGCTCCTTACATTCCAGTCTATTCCACCAAAAACTTGTCTCATCAATAAAAAGGCGCATAATATACATAAAAAAAAAGAAGTCCTTCAGTTGAGCTTGATGAATTTATTTTTTTTTTGTTTTTTTTTTTAAATTTTTAAACATAATTTTTATTATTGTAAACATATAAAAATATAAGTAAAACTCGTTTAGTGTGCGGAGTCACAAATGACTCGTTCAGGGGAGTCGCGGCAAGAGTACATTTTTCTTGATGAATTTATTTTTTTTTTTTGTTTTTTTACATTTTTAAACAAAATACAATATTTTTATTATTGTAGAGATAATAAAAAGATAAGTAAAACTCGTTTAGTGTGTGGAGTCACAAATGAATCGTTCAGGGGAGTCATAAATGACTCGTTCAAGGGAGTCATAAATGACTCGTTCAGGGGAGTCGCGGCAAGGGTACATTTTTCTCCCGACAAAACATTCATTATCGACTCATAAATGAGCTGATAAGTGACTATTTTAATCGCCCAGAGAAATCAAAAAGACTCATTATTGACCAAAAATGCTGACTGGGAATTTTAGCGTCTTGTGTTCACCTCTACTACATACGCAAATAATATAATTATATTTTAACCTTATGAATAAAGGCGCCAGAAATGTGGAAGTTTGTTTTTAAATATCAAAATTTATGTATTAAATTTGAATTGAGTTCACAATTTTTTCAATATCAAAAATGCATTTGAATTAGTCAGTACATATGTATTAAAATGAAAAATATTATACTTGCCAGCGAAAATTTATCTGCGTGCCATAGGTTCGCCATCCCTGTTCTATAAGATCTAACAAACTAAACCGCGATTCTTTTTTTTTTAACAATACGATATTCGCAGTCGACATTTTTTAATGTTTGCAGTTACGATTATGTGATTAACTAAGTACATTTTATCGACAGTCGACAACTGAATTTTAATTTGCAGAAATGGGGCAGCACCGTATAAAATCGTAAATTTTTTATATTGAAATTTTGTAGAGAGATGTGCCTACGCTATTAACTAGTTTGTTTGAGAACCATTTTTGTGTGTTTGTATACCCAAAGAAACTAGAGGTTGTAGCTTTGCTAACTTTCTACCCAAAAACTGACTGATTTTATACAGTGCTGCCAAATTATTGAAATTTAATCATAAAGAAAACTTCAGTTGTAGACTGTCGATAAAACGTACTTAATGAATCACATAATCGTTACTGCAAACAATAAAAACTGTCGACTTCTTTTGCGAATATCGTATTGTTAAAAGTTACTGAATCGCGGTACAGAAGCGCGATATAATAATAATTTCAGTATGAGCACTTAATACACTTTTAAGATACCAACATCTGCAGCCATAACATTAGCCCCATCTGTGGCCAACCCAACCTGAATAATATAAAAAATTGTAATATAATAATAATTTCAGTATGAGCACTTAATACACTTTTAAGCCACCAACATCTGCAGCCATAACATTAGCCCCATCTGTGGCCAACCCTGATAACATTGTTTGGCCAGAGTCTGGGTAACATTCAGCATTGTGGGTAATGCAAATCATTATCAAAGCTTATTTAGCATGCCATAGCACTTTTAAGTTATGTATTGATTTTCAATCAAAATTTGTGTTATACTTGTTTGGTTTTTTCTTTGGAATTAATCACAGCAAATAAATACAGTGAACTCGCGGAAACGTGAACTAATTTTTAAGCATACATACATTATACATTATTTTAAATAAAGACTTTGAATTGAATTGTTTTACTGTTTTATCGTTTAATCGGAATATTTGGTATTTTGGAATAGGAAAGAAATCCATTGCACACAAATCTCCAACGAAAAAAAAAAAAAAAAAAATATGCCAGCAAATAAATACAGTGAACTCGCGGAAACGTGAAATCACCAAAATGAGTCTTTTAAGACTCCCTTAGGTGATCAAAAACTGATTAAATGTGCGGAATCATAAAATAAGTAATTGTGCAGACGTTCGAAATACGACTGCTTTTATAATTATTTTGCGTTGTATTTTATTGTTTTCTTCTGCATTTCGCTACAATGGGATTTCTTTTACTTGAAAGAATAAGAGTTATGCAATTATTGTGATGTCGTGGTATAGTGGTAAGACGCTCGCACAGAAATTCAAACGACCGAGGTTCAATCCCAGCAAAGGACAAAAATTATAAAATAAAATTTAAGGTATTTCTAAATTATAATTTAAAAAAATAAGAAGAAGTCCATCTTCAAGAAACCGCTCCTTACATTCCAGTCTATTCCACCAAAAACTTGTCTCATCAATAAAAAGGCGCATAATATACATAAAAAAAAGAATTCCTTCAGTTGAGCTTGATGAATTTATTTTTTTTTTTTTATTTTTTTTACATTTTTAAACAAAATACAATATTTATCGTATGAAATTTAATAGCCTAAGATCCTAATACTGGTTATTCTTATGAGAATTAACATCCGTTAAGGAATATGTACAAACACTAGCAGAACTGAACTAGTTTTCGACCCAGCTACGAAAGGTCTCATCAGAGTTCTTTGTGTTATACATATTCATATTTTAATACTTCTATTTAACACGTTGACTGCCACGCGTGTTTACAACAAAATCCCCGTCAGGCCACTTTTTGTCCAAGCTGCCCTGGTCAACCGCAACTTTGCAGTGAATGCTTCAATATTTTGCACTGTAAATAATTTTGTTAATAAACGATTTTTAAAAAAATTCAACAGTATTATTATCTCCTGTCATATATTTATCTAAATATGTTCGGAAATCCTTTGGAAGGAGTCACCCGATGTGACCTGATGAGAACTCTTGCTGTCACCCGAATACGGGTGACGTGGCCTGATGAGAACTTTTGCTGTCACCCGAATACGGGTGACACGGCAGTTAACGTGTTAAAGCACAATCTATTGGAAATAGATTATGTGAATTATATTTGAATGTTATTCATCTGTACCGCGATTCAGTAAAATATTTTTACGATAATCGCATTGTTTTCAACAGTAAAGAACAGAATTGTCAATATTGCTATTCATTATTTTTTGTCCTACCAAAAAACTTTATAAAACAAACCAAACAAACGTTTGCATCCTACTAAAGCTGTACCGGGATTCAGTAACTTTTAACAATACGATATTCGCAAAAGAAGTCGACAGTTTTTATTGTTTGCAGTAACGATTATGTGATTCACTAAGTACATTTTATCGACAGTCTACAACTGTAGTTTTCTTTATGTTTAAATTTCAATAATTTGGCAGCACTGTATAAAAACAGTCAGTTTTTGGTTAGAGAGTTAGCAAAGCTACAAACCTCTAGTTTCTGTGTGTATACAAAAACACAAAAATGGTTCCCAAACAAACTAGTTAATAGCATAGACACTTCTCTCTACAAAATTTCAATATAAAAAGTTTACGATTTTCCAACTGAATAAACAGCATAAAAATTTTTGGCGTTAGTTTACGACAACAGCCATCGTAAACAAAAAATAATGAATAGCAATATCGACAATTCTGTTGTTTACTGTCAGTGTTGCCACTGAAAAAATTTTAATTCTACCAAAATATCATTCAAAATCTACCAAAATTGATCAAAATCTACCAAAAACCATTTTTATTTAAAAACCATTTAAGACCATTGTTGAGATGGAACACAATTTTTATTAATACCTTTATATGTACATATAAATAACCAAAAATAAAAATATAACGAAAAGAATTCAGTTCTTTGAACATACAACAAAAAATACACAATTTTTATTAATACCTTTATATGTACATATAAATAACCAAAAATAAAAATATAACGAAAAGAATTCAGTTCTTTGAACATACAACAAAAAATACACATATAACAAAAAAATTCAATTTCTAAACAATAAAATCAAAAATACATTAATAAATACAAAAAATTTAAAGAAAACAATTCGATTTTTCAAAAATAAGCTAAATGGATATGTAGGTATAAAAATTTAAATTTTTGCCAACCACACGTAGTGACCATCATTAGCTTTTGCAATTAATTGTATCTATTTCTGGTTTGTTTCTCAATTTGGTTTTGATTAAGGAAAGAGTTGACAATTTGCGTTCAGCTGCTGAAGAACTATGCGGAAGAGAAAGTAAATTAAAAACAAAGTTGTTTAATTCACTAAAACTTTTCTCATTTAAACCGTTTTTAATTGAACAATAATTCAATGTTTAATTCCGTTGAAAGATTTGTTTCTCTTAATCGCAACATAATAATATCAAGATCACAGTCTATAAGATTAGAAAATTTTAAAACAAGAGACAATATAAGCAAGTCTTCTTCTGACAATACTTTCTCAGGAGCAATTATTTGTAACAATTTAATATCTTCTCCATTAAAATCAAATCTGTCTTTGATTTAGTAATTCAATGTAAAATTGCAAAATCTCATGCTTAACATCAAAAACTTCTTCCGGGTTAAGAGTTTTAGTAGTATACATTTCGGCTTTTGTAGTGATAAAAATTGTTCAAACATCAATGTGATTATTAGTATTTTTAAAATCAGTTTCATATAAATACGCCGATCTTGAACTTTCCGACTGAAATTCCTTATGAAGATTTTTTTTAGCTTCTGCTAAAATCTACCAAAATCATATTCAGCCTACCATCCTACCAAATGAAAAATTTTCTACCAGTTTTGGTAGAATTTTACCAATAGTGGCAACGCTGTTCACTGTTGAAAACAATGCGATTATCGTAAAAATATGTTACTGAATCGCACCACTGAATAATATAAAAAATTGTAATATAATAATAATTTCAGTATGAGCACTTAATACACTTTTAAGCCACCAACATCTGCAGCCATAACATTAGCCCCATCTGTGGCCAACCCTGATAACATTGTTTGGCCAGAGTCTGGGTAACATTCAGCATTTAATTTATTAGGTTGTGGGTAATGCAAATCATTATCAAAGCTTATTTAGCAAGCCATAGCACTTTTAAGTTATGTATTGATTTTCAATCAAACTTTGTGTTATACTTGTTTGGCTTTTTCTTTGGAATTAATCACAGCAAATAAATACAGTGAACTCGCGGAAACGTGAACTAATTTTTAAGCATACATACATTATACATTATTTTAAATAAAGACTTTGAATTGAATTGTTATAAATTTAATCGGAATATTTGGTATTTTGGAATAGGAAAGAAATCCATTGCACACAAATCTCCAACAACAAAAAAAAATATGCCAGCAAATAAATACAGTGAACTCGCGGAAACGTGAACTAAACAAAGAATTCTAGAGAATGAATTCGGTGCAACATTCAGCCCAAAATGATTCTTTATCGGTGCAAAATGCGGTAACGTCACGCAAATCTAGATGTAAAGGACTCTGGTGAAATTTGATTTAATTTTTCTGACTTGCTTCTATCAATGACTTTTTTCGTTATACTGGATTTCCCATCCTGAGACAATTAATAAAAACCGACTTATGTAAATGAACGCAAAAATGACTTAAAAATGATTTAACAGTGAAAAAAAAAAGAAAAAATTTATAGAGATAAAGTAAAACAGCTGCAAAAAGTCTTTGTTACAAAATTATTAAATGGTAAAGTTATTAAAATTTCTAAACGTACCAAGGTACTGCAGTTACTTTTTTTTCTTGTTTGGCACCAGAACTAAAAAATTTGTGCTTTGGAAAACCAAAAAGCATTAAAAATAGTGCCAAAAGGTTTTTAACCGGTTTTAAAAATGTGGCGGTTTTCGACGTATTCGAAAAACCGGTTTTTAGTGTCGAACTATTCGACATTTTCGAATATTTTTTATTTTAGGTGTATTATATTTTACGGATTTTTATCTAACTAGTTTAACAGCCAGGCCCACGATATCGAATCGTGTAGTTTTAAGCGACAGACAGCTGATTTGCAGCACACTAATTCTTGTGTCGCCAAAAATAAATGCGATTAGTAACACAAAACTTTTTTACACACATATACATAAATAAACAAATTCGGAATAGCTTTGTTTACTACATTTCTGTCAAGTTAACCCGGCGTTTAGACATGCAAGTGCAAGTTCGAAAAACTCAATACACTAATACTTTTTTACTCACACAATCACATTTTTTACACTTGCAGCTCAACTTACAAGAGAATTTCCTTGTAAGTAAATTTTTGGCACTTGCGACAAGTGAAATGAAATATGAAAAAAACGGTGTTACCACGGTTAAGTTTTGTATAAATTTTTAGCTGATTTTCGCACTATTTATACAGAATTATAAATAAAAAAATAAAAGAATTGTCCAATTATTCACCCAAAAAGTATTTTTAATTATATATTTCATGCACTTGGGGGAAAAAATACTTATCCATATATTTTTTCAGTAATTTTATAAAGTCAGAAACACAGCAACACTGAATTTATAAAATATCAAAAAATTTAAAAATAAAGCAATATTCATATGTATTTTTATTCTAGATGAAGAAAAAGTTAAATAAAGAGGAAATTTTGTAATTAATTTCTTTATATCACTCAAATGAAGTTCTGTGGAACATGAACAACAACTGTCTTTTTATTTTTTTTAATATTATAATTATTGTTTTGTATTTCTAGTTTTTTTAATTCTAGAAGTAAAGCTATTTGCATATGATGTTTACGCTTCGTGAACATTCAGAAAATGAACTTGCAACTGGCTGTGTAAACACTCAAGCTACTTGCAAATATTCGGCTATTTTTTAGGCATTTTCGATGTTAATACGTATGCTCTACTTGCAAGTGATTACTTGCATGTCTAACGGCAGTGTAAACTAGCACACTGTTGCATTTTTTACTGTACAATTTAAGCATTTCAGTGCTTTTTTCGTGTATATTCGCGATTATTTTTTGATATGTTGATATGGCAGCTTTGTTGTTTATTTGCATTACGTTGGTAACGTAAAGCAAAGCGAACGATAAAGTGACAATTAGAGGACCGCAGTTTAGATTCACAGTGAGTGACTGAGTTTCTTTCGCTTAAGTTTTCTTTCGATATCGTGGGCTTGGCTGTAAATTACGTATGCAAGACTTCTTATTTTCTATAACAGGGATGGGAACCTTTTTTTGACTGCGTGCCAATAAATATTATTTTTATAAAATGAAAATACATGCGTGCCAATAAAAATTATTTTTATTAAATGAAAATACATGCATTTTAAAAATTATATATAGATTCATTTCTATAATATGCTGACATATTTTTTAATGGAATTTTTGTTGGTGAATATTTCTCGATAATGCATACGGATGAAAGTTTGACAATTTTAATGAAATACAAGGAAATATCCGTTAAAAACATTTTAATCAAATTAAACCTATCTTTTGTAGTATTGTGCGTTGATTTAATATACTCATGAGCTTGATTAATGTGAATGCGAATAAAGGTTTTATATATTTTTCAATTTCTCCCATATAACCAGAAAGTAAAATTATCTTGACAGATTAATCAAAGTATATGTATATTACATTATATTGCAAAAAACCAAATAGTTATAATTGATTTAACATAATTTTCTTAATTATTTCTATTAGAATTAGGACTTAAAAATTTGGTAAGATTTTTGCTGATATTTGGTTACAAAAATTTTAAAGTCGTGGCAACACTATCTCCCATTAACTACTAAAAAAAATGCAGTTGTCACACTATGTACTGTATAACTCTGTCAGCAATTGGAAGATTGCTTGCTCATAAATCACCAAAATTAGTCTTTTAAGACTCCCTTAGGTGATCAAAAACTGATTATGTGTGCGGAATCATAAAATAAGTAATTGTGCAGACGTTCGAAATACGACTGCTTTTATAATTATTTTGCGTTGTATTTTATTGTTTTCTTCTGCACTTCGCTACAATGGGATTTATTTTACTTGAAAGAATAAGAGTTATGCAATTATTGTGATGTCGTGGTATAGTGGTAAGACGCTCGCACAGAAATTCAAACGACCGAGGTTCAATCCCAGCAAAGGCCAAAAATTATAAAATAAAATTTAGGGTATTTCTAAATTATAATTTAAAAAAATAAGAAGAAGTCCATCTTCAAAAAACCGCTCCTTACATTCCAGTCTATTCCACCAAAAACTCAATAAAAAGGCGCATAATAAACATAAAAAAAAGAATTCCTTCAGTTGAGCTTGATGAATTAATTTTTTTTTTTTTTGTTTTTTTACATTTTTAAACAAAATACAATATTTTTATTATTCTTAGTATATATATATATTTTGTTTATATTTATATTTGTATCAACAGAATTGTCGATATTGCTATTCTTTATTTTTTGTTAACGATGGCTGTTGTCGTAAACTAACGCCAAATATTTTTATGCTGTTTATTCAGTTGGAAAATCGTAAATTTTTTATATTGAAATTTTGTAGAGAGATGCACCTCGCTATTAACTAGTTTGTTTGAGAACCATTTTTGTGTGTTTGTATACCCAAAGAAACTAGAGGTTTGTAGCTTTGCTAACTTTCTACCCAAAAACTGACTGATTTTATACAGTGCTGCCAAATCATTGAAAATTAATCATAAAGAAAACTACAGTTATAGACTGTCGATAACATGTACTTAGTGAATCACATAATCATTACTGCAAACAATAAAAACTGTCGACTTCTTTTGCGAATAACGTATTTATAAAAGTTACTGAATCGCGGTACAGAAGCGCGATTCAGTAACATATTTTTACGATAATCGCATTGTTTTCAACACTAAAGAACAGATTTTGTCCTACCAAAAAACTTTAAAATACAAACCAAAAAACGTTTGCATCCTACTAAAGCTGAATAATATAAAAAAATTGTAATATAATAATAATTTCAGTATGAGCACTTACTTTTAAGCCACCAACATCTGCAGCCATAACATTAGCCCCATCTGTGGCCAACCCGAATAACATTGTTTGGCCAGAGTCTGGGTAACATTCAGCATATAATTTATTAGTTTGTGGGTAATGCAAATCAAAAAAAAAAAACAAACCAAAAAAACGTTTGCATCCTACTAAAGCTGAATAATATAAAAAATTGTAATATAATAATAATTTCAGTATGAGCACTTAATACACTTTTAAGCCACCAACATCTGCAGCCATAACATTAGCCCCATCTGTGGCCAACCCGGATAACATTGTTTGGCCAGAGTCTGGGTAACATTCAGCATATAATTTATTAGGTTTTGGGTAATGCAAATCATTATCAAAGCTTATTTAGCATGCCATAGCACTTTTAAGTTATGTATTGATTTTGAATCAAAATTTGTGTTATACTTGTTTGGTTTTTTTTTTTGGAATTAATCACAGCAAATAAATACAGTGAACTCGCGGAAATGTGAACTAATTTTTAGGCCTACATACATTATACATTATTTTAAATAAAGACTTTGAATTGAATTGTTATAAATTTAATCGGAATATTTGGTATTTTGGAATAGGAAAGAAATCAATTGCACACAAATCTCCAACAAAAAAAAAATTTGCCAGCAAATAAATACAGTGAACTCGCGGAAACGTGAACCAACCAGAGAATCCTAGAGAATGAATTCGGTGCAAGATTCAGCACAAAATGATCCTTTATCGGTGCTAAATGCGGTAACGTCGCGCAAATCTTGATGTAAAGGACTCTGGTGAAATTTGATTTAATTTTTCTTTCAATGACTTTTTTCGTTATAACTGGATTTCTATTTTGAGACAATTAATAAAAACCGACTTATGGAAATGAACGCAAAAATGATTTAACAGTGAAAAAAAGAAAAAATTTATAGAGATATCGTAAAACAGCTGCAAAAAGTCTTTATTACAATATTATTAAATGGTAAAGTTATTAAAATTTCTAAACGTACCAAGGTACTGCAGTTTCTTTTTTTTCTTTTTTGGCACCAGAACTAAAAAATTGGCGCTATGGAAAACCAAAACCGGTTTTAAAAATGTGGCGGTTTTCGAGGTATTTGAAAAACCGTTTTTTTAGTGTCGAACTATTCGACATTTTCGAATATTTTTTATTTTAGGTGTATTATAATTTACGGATTTTTTTCCAACAAATTTAAATTACGTATGCAAGACTTCTTATTTTCTTACAGTTACATAATAGTGCGTTTACATTACACCGAAAACTATGGCCCGTATTCGTAGTCAAAAATAAAGTCGACTTTAAGAGAAATAGAGCCGACTTTTGTATATATCGACTCTAACTCATTCATAAACAACTTACTGTCTAATTCATAATGAGATAAAACGTGCTTATAAGCAAAATCTCTTAATTTTGTATTCATAAACAAGAAACAGTGTCATAACGCTCTCATAAACCATTTATAAATAAGAAATTTTTATTGTAGGTTTGTTTCTAGGTACTTTAACCGTACAATAACACGACATTTGTGAGTTAGATTGGATATTGTATAAATAAAAGTGAAATAATATTGTATTACAATGAATAAAACTTATATAGTTGCAAGTATAGATACATATTTAAGTTCACATAATTAAAAATTTTCGTATAATAGCAAATGATTGCAGTCTCTGTACAAAATAAAATTTCTAAATGGCCAAGAAATTGTTTTTATTTTGTATTACATATCCCATCTCTTTCCTTTACAGGCTCTGTCATTAATGCCTGTAGAAATTACGAATGTAAATCTCTCTTTCTCTTTCTCTCCAGTTTACAATTCCATTTTACCAAATTTTGAAAAAAAAAATGTAAACAGAATAGTGATGCACAAACCAAAAAGAGAATGGTAGTATTCGATTACTTTATACATGAATTAAAAAAATGTGCTTCAAAGGAAATTTTTTTTGTATTTTTTCTGTTTATTTTAGTTATTTTTTAACAGCAGTAAATATTACTTCAATCACATCTATTTTATGTATAATTGTGTTACTATTACATTATTTTAATGAATATTAAAAAATTACCGAAGTAACCGATAGCTTTTATTGTGCATCACTATGCTGAAATAACATCATGGTATTGCCAGCATGACATTAAAATCGTTTATTAGTTTATTTGCTCATATGAAAGGTTTATGAATAAGATTTTTTATTTTGAGCTTATAAGACAGATAACGTCTCATAACTAATGTATGGATAAAACCAAAGAATATAAATCATATAGAATGTGCATCACGTACAAGTAAAATTTCTTATGGCGGGTCGTAATGTTGGAACCCGCAAAAAGAATTGTTACTCTCTTACTCAGCAAAGAGAATTCGTTTACTCTCTTACTTTGCACACACAACATCACAGTGTATAAGACGATAGCCACAACAAAATTTGTACTTCGTGTCTTTTTTTTTTGCTTAAGTACAGATACGGTTTCATGCTAACAACAATATTCACATACAATACAATTTATGTGTTTGTGTTTCTTATTCATTGTGAGCTGTTTTCGTTTTTAAATTTTAAAACTTAGAGAATAAAGTTGTTGGTTCAAATATGTATTTTTGTGTAATAAAGAATACAGTGCTCCGATACGACTATATATGCTAGTGTAGGGCAAAGCATATTTAATTTGTAGTTGCGCGAAGGAAAATACATTAATCTACATCGAATATATGGCGCCCTATTTAATATCGTAATAAAAGTGTAGTTAGAAATATATTTTATTATTATTATTTATTTAAGCTCAACAATTGATTTTATATTTATTTGAAATAAAAGGTTAACTAAACCAAAGAATGTAATTCCAAAAATATTAAAAAAAACAAGTACATATGTATATGTATATTCATTAATGACAAATTTTCGAATGATAAATTGATGATCTCTCAATTATAAAAAAATTCAATTTTTATTTTTAATTTATATATGTATGTATGTATGTATTATATATATGTACATATATGTATATATACATTTTTAAAAGAAAAGACACTTCAATTTTTGTATGTTATATATATATAATACATACATACATACATATATAAATTAAAAATAAAAATTGAATTTTTTTATAATTGAGAGATCATCAATTTATCATTCGAAAATTTGTCATTAATGAATATACATATACATATGTACTTGTTTTTTTTAATATTTTTGGAATTACATTCTTTGGTTTAGTTAACCTTTTATTTCAAATAAATATAAAATTAATTGTTGAGCTTAAATAAATAATAATAATAAAATATATTTCTAACTACACTTTTATTACGATATTAAATAGGGCGCTATATATTCGACGTAGATTAATGTATTTTCCTTCGCGCAACTACAAATTAAATATGCTTTGCCCTACACTAGCTTACATAGTCGTATCGGAGCACTGAATTCTTTATCACACAAAAATATTTGAACCAACAATATTATTCTTTAAGTTTTAAAATTTAAAAAACGAAAACAGCTCACAATGAATAAGAAACACAAATACATAAATTGTATTGTATGTGAATATTGTTGTTAGCATGAAACCGTTTCTGTACTTAAGCAAAAAAAAAAACACGAAGTAAAAATTTTGTTGTGGCTATCGTCTTATACACTGTGATGTTGTGTGTGCAAAAATTTTGTTGTGGCTATCTTGCTGTGTGATGTTCTTGTTATAGTTGTTGGAGTTTCGTCACTGTATGTACTGTGGCTGAACGAAAAAACTAAACAACAATGCAAAAGAAATAAAACACACATTAGCACAGTGCATACACTGTGACATTAGTTTCTCTTATTTTGTTACGCTCTTTTCTTTTGTTTTGCCTTTTGTCCTTCCTTCCCGCGTCTGAAAAAATTTTGACAAAATATTTGGATAAGTGTTGAGATGCATTCTATATGATTTATATTCTTTGATAATACCTAAATTAAGGAATTATTATGAATTAGACCGTACTAATTTAAGGAAATAATGGCTGGAAATAAATATTTAGTGGATTTAAAAGAAAAGATAGTTTATGAAGAAAGAAATTAACATTCACTATGGTGTAATTTCCCGTATCATAACTTATTTTAGTACGTCGCACTACTTGTCTACTCTACATAGTCACGTCAAGCCATCAAACGTGAGGACAAAGCCAGTATTAGTTTTTTATAAAAAGGATAATTTTATGTTTGGAAGGTCTATAGCTTCTTAATTGGCTTTAAATATTTCATCTAAAATTATTTAAAGACCAGATGTAGAAGGTGGCATAAAATTGTATAGAAGCACAAAAAAACTTATTTTTTCCAGACAAAAAAGTAAAGTGAGAATCGATCTTTAAAAAGCGCACATTGGTTGGACTACCTCTCAATGAAATTCTGTGCTTTTCTCTGGTAAATTCAAAGCAACGTATGGTAACGATCCATTTCATAGAATTAATAGTTGATTGGACCGTTGGAACAGGAACAATTGGAAAAACGTCATGCTTCCTTTCGTGGATATTGTGTGACAACTGCAAAAATGTTGACGTATTATTTAATTGATGTGCTTTTAAAGTGGTATCTTACTTGAGTCCACGCCTCACAGGTGTGCAAAAGTTTAAAAAAATAATTGTTAGGCCATTAAATATTACATTACCCTTAATAAATATTTTATTACTTTAATTTGTGCTTTATTTTGCCTTCTTGCCATAAGAAAAATTATAAAAAAATAAAAAAATGACTGTCATAAATTTTTGACAGCTTAGGTAAATGAATTCGCCGCTACACTAACAAAATGCATGTTGTTTTTTTTAGTGCTATTTTGTTGTAGGGAATAGTCTACCTTGTTTATTGTACCATGGATTATAGCATAAGACTACATGTGAACAGTGATGCAAATTTAGTTCTTTTGGCACTAGTTTTAGTGCTTTTTGATGTTCCAAAACGCCAAATATTCAGCTCTGATGCCAAAAAAAGAAAAAGCACGAGCTTGGTGCTTTTAAAATTTTCCAATGGTGCCTGTTACCTGTTATTCCAAAATACATCTCTACCAATAATTTTATTAAATATGTTATTTTATTAGTGCTTAGCATTTTATTATTTACAAGTCATCTAATAATTTTCGACGCGGAATTTCCAAAAATTTTGTCCTATAACCGCAAGATTTTAAGTCAGTTCTAATAATAACTTACAAGAAAAACGCTCTTGGTGATTACACCAAAAAGAATTTTTAACATTAGAAATATATGTAACTCTATTAAATTAAATTCTATTTGAATAAATAAAACAAATTGGATTAAAATCAATACAAAATATTTCTGTGTTTGTAATGTATATTAATCACTGGGAACTGGCAGATACCCCGTCAACAGTGCCTTTAGTGCTTTTACAAATTTTAATATCTTTACATTTTCTAATAAAGACTTTTTGCAGCTCTTTTACTTTATCTTTGTAAAATTTATTTTTTTTATATTGGTAAATCCTGGTAGTCGCCGTGGTCTAGTGGTTAGTGTGTTGGCTTACTAAGACATGAGACCTGGGTTCGACTCCAGGCTCTGACATCTTCAAAAAAAGAAATATGAAAAAAATATTTCTTTCGGCGACTACCTCTCAGCAGTCTTCTGGCAAAAGCTCTGAGAGCAACTAATTGCCATGAACAAACTTCTCAAGTCTGTCGTTCGGAGTCGACATTAAAACTGTAGGTCCCCTGCGAGAAGCTAGGCCGTAATCCTGACACAGGTTTGTAAAGGCCAGTTATGTATGTATGTATGTATTGGTAAATCCTTTGTAAGACATAATTTTTTGGGACAGAATTTTGAAAAGGAATTTAAAGACGGAAAATGCAAAGAAGGAGATAAAAAATAATTGTGTACGCTTTACAAAAAATCATACAGGAAGGTACAGCAAGACAGCCAAATATTTGGAAATTTCGCAAAAGGTTAATCTCTTATGTATTTGGTAATAACAATAAAAATTATATTATTAGTTTCGTGAAACATTTTAATATGTGTCGATATTCGAAATTAAATTTTTTAGTACTTTTTTTAATTTATATGTGCTTTTTGTTCCAAAAAAGTTTGCATCACTACATGTGAACTCCCTCAGCTCAATTGAGCTATGAAATTCAGTGGTGCCAATTCGGAGAGAAAAATTGGGCAACTTTTGAGTTTGTAGACGTTTACGATGAGGGGAATAAAAGAGGAAAAATGATTGCCCGTTCTCGGGGATTCTTTATATTCCAATATTGGTTTTTTTTTCTTTGTTCTTTCAAGGTGATTATTTGACATTTCCTTTCATATTTTTTTCGCTTTTTGTGTGTACACGTCTCTTTCATACAATCGCTGTGTTCGTTTTTCATGGGTTTTTTCTTTTTAATAAATACAGCGTGGCCAGTTTATGTGTAATTACACAAAAATGGAAGAGAACACTTTTTCTTTAACTATTTTTAGGCCATACATTTTTATGTAATTTTGTCTCACCATTATTTCAATTAAATTATTTATAATACAATTTAATTCAATTCTTTATGTTTTTAAGTCAACCCATAATATTGGTCACCATACAATTTCATTTCATAGAAATTAAACGATATTCAATACCAAAAACAATATGAATCTTATGATAGCAAGATGTCGGTTAGAAACCACGAAGCAACGCATTGGATATATGGATAGTATGGAATTTAATAATCTCCCTCAAGATATTAAAAATATACAAAGAACTTAAATTTCCAAGAAAATGATAAAGGAATATTTGCTTCAAGACTTAGAAACTCTTTTCATATGATTTACAGCAATCGTATACAATATCCTATAAATTAATAATTAAATTTTGTGTGTATATATTACTATTTTTTACTTATTTTATTTCTTTCCTTTCTTTTGTAAATTATATAAATATATAGAATTAAATATCTTAAAATAAAATATTTGGGGATTCAAAGTCATATATCATAAAACAATAAAACGAAAAAATATGATTTCTGTAAACAACCCGTCATAGTTTAGTATATTATTTTTAATTTTATTTTTTTGATATATTTTATTTTTCAATTTAGGACAAAATGGTAAACATAGGTTGTAAAGTATTTATTGTTTTATTCAAAGACCAACAACAAATTTTTTAAACTATTTTAAAATTGTATGATATTATGACAATATGACTTGATAAGAACCAGTTTTAATACCCCAATTATATATTGTACATGTGTAATTTAAAGCTGTAAATGTTTTACCAGCTCGCATCAATAATGTCTAAGTGCTGCTGAGCCAATCTTAATTTGATATGCTAATGATATAAAGCAATGAATAATAACAAAAAAAAAAAACAAAAAATTATTTACGCATTAATAGTTCTGATGTATATTGTGGCTAGAAGAGGGGTGTGTGTCACTATGACTTGGGGGACCCACAAACAAGACAGTTCGGATGTAAGGAAACATAATCCAATATCTTCCAATCTTGAGTGTGGAAATACCAGAAATGTTTCCAACTGTCTCGTTTGACCGAAGTCAAAGTAACACAATGATCAGTGAAATTTAAGAGAATGCTGTACTGAATAGTAAAACATTAAAATATTTTCAAGATGACTTTTTCAAAATTTAAACCAATTTTAAAATAAGGAGTGCGCACAAAAAAATGGGTTTACTTTTAGGCTTATAACTTTTATCATAATTGAAAAAAATTAATACCGTTACATTGTTTTTGTTAGTCATCTGTTTTAAAATCCACGTGCTAAATGTCATTGCAATAGCAAAATTAGTTTTTTGAAAATGGGCACCCAACAAGAATGTCGTAAAAAAATAATTGAAATTTTTAATGAAAAATTTCTTTCTTTCACGGGGGTGAATTTCGGAGTGAATGGAGCTCATTAGAAAGACGATCGGAGAACGACCTGGCTGTCTCTTGTGATCGCAGCTTTTTGATGTCCAGCTTCCCTCGAACACTAGAACGTGCCATATTCGCTGCGCATCTGCGCAATCGCATCTTGGCTGCGACAAGATAATGGTCCGAGTCGACATTCGGACCTCTAAATGTGCGCGCCGGACACATATCGTATACATCCTCGAGCTTTGCGTAGAAAGCATCTTTGACCGCATCATCCTTCTCTTCTCTCTCTTATAAAATTTCGCCTTCATCCGGATCGTAGCTATTCTTTCGTTCACGGGGGTGAACTCTGAGACAAGGTGGCGAAGTCTCTTGCTAACTACGAATCCGCAGCCAAATTCACGTCTGTTATCATGGCAGCTGTAGTAGATGTCACATGTTGCTTGCCTTGTACAGCCCTGTCCTATCCATCGCATTTCCTGGATGGCGGTGATGTCAGCCCTACATTTTTTGAGAGCATCCGCCAATTGGATAGAGGCACCTTCCCTATAAAGGGTTCTCACGTTCCAGGTGCATATCCTTAAATCATAGTCCTTAAAACGTTTGCCATGGTCGTCAACATAAAAGGGGGTCCGTTTAGAGGCTTTTGCTGAAGTTTTCATTGAAATTATGTTTTTACGTGGTGGATTTCAAGCCCTACGCACAACCCAAATTTAAAGTCCAGGGGATTGGACAATCGCCGCATACATTAGTTAACAAGCTAGCGGGTGCTAGAATGTTATCCAGGAGGGCCGCGTGGAGGCTGTATGTCGACTTGAATACAACGGGAACAAGGATCGTTCTGGAGGCCGCCAGGTTGACCCCGATCAGAGACTTTGCCTTGTCCGAAGTATCCCATCCCATCCCTTCTATTATGTATAATATGTAAATATATGTAAGTATAATGTGTAGATATAGGTAAGTATAATAAGTAAATATAGGTAAGTATAAAAAAGGGTGTGAAGATAAAGTCTAAAGTTAAATACGTCCCACACGCATGTTAAATGTATTCCACACAAATGTTAAATATAAAAATTTTTAAAATTTCTTATTTTTTCGCTAAAAATTAAAAATAAATTATTGTTTTAAACAAATCATGGAGAAAACAAAATGTTTTTTCATATTTCATTAAGGAAAAAGATGAAAGGTACTTAAATTTCCGTGTATAACAATATCTATACCGAAGTATTTATGAGCTCTAAGCGGCATTTCCAAAGGACATGAATAAGGTCTCCATATATCACTGGATAGGCCTAAGAGAGAAGATTCCACCCATGCATAAATCATATCCAGTTGTTTCTCAGGGAAAAAGTTATAGCCAAAATAGTTCGAGGGGTGGTCTATTTTCACACATTGGGGAATGTTAAATTGAGTAATATACGTATTTCCAAGCGACATAAATAAGCTTCCGATATGTCATTAGAAAGGCCAAAGAAAGTAGTTTCCAACCGTATATAGACCATACGAAGATCTTTCTCAGATAAAAAATTATAGCGAATAAAGTCTGCAGAAGTTGAATTTATATATAAACTTAGTTTAGACCTATTTCTAAAAGATATGAATGAGGTTTTTATATATCGTTGGATAGGCCTCAGAATGTAGATTCCAACCATGTATAGAACATACCCAGTTGTTTCTCAGGGAAAAAGTTATTACCTGTGGAATCCAACAATATTTTCAGCATATATACAGTTTACATTATAAAAGTTTTGTAAACTAACCATTTATTAAAGACATAAACCTATGTATAAAAATAATGACATTCTCTATATAGTTTATATTACTTCTGGAAATAAACCATTTATCAAAGACTTAAACCGCTGTTTATTTTGATGTAAGTAACATAAAAGCCATACATGAAAACGCTATAGAAATCACTTTCCTAAAATTAAAGGTAGAACTAGACCTATTTACCAGCGCTATGAAGTAGATTTCAATATATCAATAGAAAGTCTAAAGGGAGTAGATTGTAATTATATATAGACAATGCCCAGCATTTTCTCAAAAAAAAAGTTATAAACAAAAAAGTACCAGGGGTAGTGTAATTTTACATTATGGGTAATGTTGGACTGGGTATTTGAAGTATTTCCAGACGACATGAATGAGGTTGCTATATATCGCTAAAAAGGTCTAAGGGAGTAGATTCCAACTATGTATAGCCCATATCCAGTTGTTTCTCAGGGAAAAAGTTATAAATGAAAAAGTACCCGGGGTAGTGTAATTTTACATTATGGGTAATGTTGGACTGGGTATTTGAAGTATTTCCAGACGATATGAATGAGGTTGCTATATATCGCTAAAAAGGTCTAAGGGAGTAGATTCCAACCATATATAGTTTATATCCAGTTGTTTCTCAGGGAAAAAGTTATAGATGAAAAAGTACCCGGGGTAGTGTAATTTTACATTATGGGTAATGTTGGACTGGGTATTTGAAGTATTTCCAGACGACATGAATGAGGTTGCTATATATCGCTAAAAAGGTATAAGGGAGTAGATTCCAACTATGTATAGCCCATATCCAGTTGTTTCTCAGGGAAAAAGTTATAGATGAAAAAGTACCCGGGGTAGTGTAATTTTACATTATGGGTAATGTTGGACTGGGTATTTGAAGTATTTCCAGATGACATGAATGAGGTTGCTATAAATCGCTAAAGAGGCCTAACGGAGTAGATTCCAACCATATATAGCCCATATCCAGTTGTTTCTCAGGGAAAAAGTTATAGATGAAATGTATAGATGTTTGCGTGGGGAGTCGGGGGTTCGGACACTCGGGAACCGTTTGGAGCCAATGGGGGAGGTGTTCTTGATTTTTCCAATGATACACGATTGTTGAGTTTTCAGTTTGGTTTTTTATTGTTTTTAATGTTTGGGCATTGTTGGCCTCTTTTCACATTTATTTGTCACTTAAGCAAATTTACTTATTAATATATTAAAGTTACATATATATTATGTATTAAACAATATCAAGAAATAATTAAGGGTTATTAAAACTTTAGTAGTGTAATTTTACATTATGGGTAATGTTAGACTGATAATTTGGTATGGTTCAATTATGTATTGACATTTAGGTGTGGTTTACATTCAACATCGGCACTTAAAATTTAATCACCCGATATATCGTATTCATATTTTGTGAAATCAATTATATCGCACCCTAAATACAAAAGGGGCACAACTCAAAATACTTAAATTTTCAGGACAGACATAAAACTGTAAAAATGATTGTATTATTTAAAGAAAATATTGCTCCATTATGAAAAAATTTCAATATTGAATTTTATGTCTGTCTTGAAAATTTAAAAATTTTAAGTTGTGCCCCTTTTGTATTTAGGGTGCGATATAATTGATTTCACAAAATATGAATACACACACCACACCTAAATGTCAATACATAATTGAACCATACCAAATTATCAGTCTAACATTACCCATAATGTAAAATTACACTACCCCGAGTACTTTTTCATCTATAACTTTTTCCCTGAGAAACAACTGGATATGGGCTATATATGGTTGGAATCTACTCCCTTAGGCCTCTTTAGCGATTTATAGCAACCTCATTCATGTCATCTGGAAATACTTCAAATACCCAGTCCAACATTACCCATAATGTAAAATTACACTACCCCGGGTACTTTTTCATCTATAACTTTTTCCCTGAGAAACAACTGGATATGGGCTATACATAGTTGGAATCTACTCCCTTATACCTTTTTAGCGATATATAGCAACCTCATTCATGTCGTCTGGAAATACTTCAAATACCCAGTCCAACATTACCCATAATGTAAAATTACACTACCCCGGGTACTTTTTCATCTATAACTTTTTCCCTGAGAAACAACTGGATATAAACTATATATGGTTGGAATCTACTCCCTTAGGCCTTTTTAGCGATATATAGCAACCTCATTCATGTCGTCTGGAAATACTTCAAATACGCAGTCCAACATTACCCATAATGTAAAATTACACTACCCCGGGTACTTTTTCATCTATAACTTTTTCCCTGAGAAACAACTGGATATGGGCTATATATGGTTGGAATCTACTCCCATAGACCTTTTTAGCAATATATAGCAACCTCATTCATGTCGTCTGGAAATACTTCAAATACCCAGTCCAACATTACCCATAATGTAAAATTACACTACCCCGGGTACTTTTTCATCTATAACTTTTTCCCTGAGAAACAACTGGATATGGGCTATATATGGTTGGAATCTACTCCCTTAGGCCTCTTTAGCGATTTATAGCAACCTCATTCATGTCGTCTGGAAATACTTCAAATACCCAGTCCAACATTACCCATAATGTAAAATTACACTACCCCGGGTACTTTTTCATCTATAACTTTTTCCTTGAGAAACAACTGGATATAAACTATATAAGGTTGGAATCTACTCCCTTAGACCTTTTTAGCGATATATAGCAACCTCATTCATGTCGTCTGGAAATACTTCAAATACCCAGTCTAAGATCACCCATAATGTAAAATTACACCACCCCGGGTACTTTTTCATCTATAACTTTTTCCCTGAGAAACAACTGTATATGGGCTATACATAGTTGGAATCTACTCCCTTAGACCTTTTTAGCAATATATAGCAACCTCATTCATGTCGTCTGGAAATACTTCAAATACCCAGTCCAACATTACCCATAATGTAAAATTACACTACCCCGGGTACTTTTTCATCTATAACTTTTTCCCTGAGAAACAACTGGATATAAACTATATATGGTTGGAATCTACTCCCTTAGACCTTTTTAGCGATATATAGCAACCTCATTCACGTCATCTGGAAATACTTCAAATACCCAGTCTAAGATCACCCATAATGTAAAATTACACCACCCCGGGTACTTCTTTGTCTATAACTTTTTCCCTGAGAAACAACTGGATATGGGCTATACATAGTTGGAATCTACTCCCTTAGACCTTTTTAGCAATATATAGCAACCTCATTCATGTCGTCTGGAAATACTTCAAATACCCAGTCTAAGATCACCCATAATGTACAATTACACTACCCCGGGTACTTTTTCATCTATAACTTTTTCCCTGAGAAACAACTGGATATAAACTATATATGGTTGGAATCTACTCCCTTAGGACTCTTTAGCGATTTATAGCAACCTCATTCATGTCATCTGGAAATACTTCAAATACCCAGTCCAACATTACCCATAATGTAAAATTACACTACCCCGGGTACTTTTTCATCTATAACTTTTTCCCTGAGAAACAACTGGCTATGGGCTATACATAGTTGGAATCTACTCCCTTAGACCTTTTTAGCAATATATAGCAACCTCCTTCATGTCATCTGGAAATACTTCAAATACCCAGTCCAACATTACCCATAATGTAAAATTACACTACCCCGGGTACTTTTTTGTCTATAACTTTTTCCCTGAGAAACAACTGGATATGGGCTATACATAGTTGGAATCTACTCCCTTATACCTTTTTAGCGATATATAGCAATCTCATTCATGTCGTCTGGAAATACTTCAAATACCCAGTCCAACATTACCCATAATGTAAAATTACACTACCCCGGGTACTTTTTCATCTATAACTTTTTCCTTGAGAAACCACTGGATATAAACTATATAAGGTTGGAATCTACTCCCTTAGACCTTTTTAGCGATATATAGCAACCTCATTCATGTCGTCTGGAAATACTTCAAATACCCAGTCTAAGATCACCCATAATGTAAAATTACACCACCCCGGGTACTTTTTCATCTATAACTTTTTCCCTGAGAAACAACTGTATATGGGCTATACATAGTTGGAATCTACTCCCTTAGACCTTTTTAGCAATATATAGCAACCTCATTCATGTCGTCTGGAAATACTTCAAATACCCAGTCCAACATTACCCATAATGTAAAATTACACTACCCCGGGTACTTTTTCATCTATAACTTTTTCCCTGAGAAACAACTGGATATGGGCTATACATAGTTGGAATCTACTCCCTTAGGACTCTTTAGCGATTTATAGCAACCTCATTCATGTCATCTGGAAATACTTCAAATACCCAGTCCAACATTACCCATAATGTAAAATTACACTACCCCGGGTACTTTTTCATCTATAACTTTTTCCCTGAGAAACAACTGGATATGGGCTATACATAGTTGGAATCTACTCCCTTAGACCTTTTTAGCAATATATAGCAACCTCATTCATGTCATCTATAAATACTTCAAATACCCAGTCTAAGATCACCCATAATGTAAAATTACACTACCCCGGGTACTTCTTTCTCTATAACTTTTTCCCTGAGAGACAACTGGATAATGGCTATACATGGTTGGAATCTACTCCCTTAGGCCTCTCTAGCGATATATAGCAACCTCATTCATGTCATCTGGAAATACTTCAAATACCCAGTCTAAGATCACCCATAATGTAAAATTACACCACCCCGGGTACTTCTTTGTCTATAACTTTTTCCCTGAGAAACAACTGGATATGGGCTATACATAGTTGGAATCTACTCCCTTAGACCTTTTTAGCAATATATAGCAACCTCATTCATGTCGTCTGGAAATACTTCAAATACCCAGTCTAAGATCACCCATAATGTAAAATTACACCACCCCGGGTACTTTTTCATCTATAACTTTTTCCCTGAGAAACAACAGGATATATGCTATACATAGTTGGAATCTACTCCCTTAGACCTTTTTAGCGATATATAGCAACCTCATTCATGTCGTCTGGAAATACTTCAAATACCCAGTCCAACATTACCCATAATGTAAAATTACACCACCCCGGGTACTTTTTCATCTATAACTTTTTCCCTGAGAAACAACAGGATATATGCTATACATAGTTGGAATCTACTCCCTTAGACCTTTTTAGCGATATATAGCAACCTCATTCATGTCGTCTGGAAATACTTCAAATACCCAGTCCAACATTACCCATAATGTAAAATTACACTACCCCGGGTACTTTTTCATCTATAACTTTTTCCCTGAGAAACAACTGGATATGGGCTATACATAGTTGGAATCTACTCCCCTAGACCTTTTTAGCAATATATAGCAACCTCATTCATGTCATCTATAAATACTTCAAATACCCAGTCTAAGATCACCCATAATGTAAAATTACACTACCCCGGGTACTTCTTTCTCTATAACTTTTTCCCTGAGAGACAACTGGATAATGGCTATACATGGTTGGAATCTACTCCCTTAGGCCTCTCTAGCGATATATAGCAACCTCATTCATGTCATCTGGAAATACTTCAAATACCCAGTCTAAGATCACCCATAATGTAAAATTACACCACCCCGGGTACTTCTTTGTCTATAACTTTTTCCCTGAGAAACAACTGGATATGGGCTATATATGGTTGGAATCTTCTCCCTTATACCTTTTTAGCGATATATAGCAACCTCATTCATGTCGTCTGGAAATACTTCAAATACCCAGTCCAACATTACCCATAATGTAAAATTACACTACCCCGGGTACTTTTTCATCTATAACTTTTTCCCTGAGAAACAACTGGATATGGGCTATACATAGTTGGAAACTACTCCCTTATACCTTTTTAGCGATATATAGCAACCTCATTCATGTCGTCTGGAAATACTTCAAATACCCAGTCCAACATTACCCATAATGTAAAATTACACTACCCCGGGTACTTTTTCATCTATAACTTTTTCCCTGAGAAACAACTGGATATGGGCTATATATGGTTGGAATCTACTCCCTTGGAACTCTTTAGCGATTTATAGCAACCTCATTCATGTCATCTGGAAATACTTCAAATACCCAGTCCAACATTACCCATAATGTAAAATTACACTACCCCGGGTACTTTTTCATCTATAACTTTTTCCCTGAGAAATAACTGGATATGGGCTATACATAGTTGGAATCTACTCCCTTATACCTTTTTAGCGATATATGGCAACCTCATTCATGTCGTCTGGAAATACTTCAAATACCCAGTCCAACATTACCCATAATGTAAAATTACACTACCCCGGGTACTTTTTCATCTATAACTTTTTCCGTGAGAAACAACTGGATGTAAGCTATATATGGTTGGAATCTACTCCCTTAGACCTTTTTAGCGATATATAGCAACCTCATTCATGTAGTCTCGAAATACTTCAAATACCCAGTCCAACATTACCCATAATGTAAAATTACACTACCCCGGGTACTTTTTCATCTATAACTTTTTCCCTGAGAAACAACTGGATGTGGGCTATACATAGTTGGAATCTACTCCCTTAGACCTTTTTAGCGATATATAGCAACCTCATTCATGTCATCTGGAAATACTTCAAATACCCAGTCTAAGATCACCCATAATGTAAAATTACACCACCCCGGGTACTTCTTTCTCTATAACTTTTTCCCTGAGAGACAACTGGATATTGGCTATACATGGTTGGAATCTATTCCCTTAGGCCTCTTTAGCGATATATAGCAACCTCATTCATGTCATCTGGAAATACTTCAAATACCCAGTCTAAGATCACCCATAATGTAAAATTACACCACCCCGGGTACTTTTTCATCTATAACTTTTTCCCTGAGAAACAACAGCATATATGCTATACATAGTTGGAATCTACTCCCTTAGACCTTTTTAGCGATATATAGCAACCTCATTCATGTCTTTTGGAAATACTTCAAATACCCAGTCCAACATTACCCATAATGTAAAATTACACTACCCCGGGTACTTTTTCATCTATAACTTTTTCCCTGAGAAACAACTGGATATGGGCTATACATGGTTAGAATCTACTCCCTTAGGCCTCTTTAGCGATTTATAGCAACCTCATTCATGTCATCTGGAAATACTTCAAATACCCAGTCCAACATTACCCATAATGTAAAATTACACTACCCCGGGTACTTTTTCATCTATAACTTTTTCCCTGAGAAACAACTGGATATGGGCTATATATGGTTGGAATCTACTCCCTTGGGACTCTTTAGCGATTTATAGCAACCTCATTCATGTCATCTGGAAATACTTCAAATACCCAGTCCAACATTACCCATAATGTAAAATTACACTACCCCGGGTACTTTTTCATCTATAACTTTTTCCCTGAGAAACAACTGGATATGGGCTATATATGGTTGGAATCTACTCCCTTATACCTTTTTAGCGATATATAGCAACCTCATTCATGTCGTCTGGAAATACTTCAAATACCCAGTCCAACATTACCCATAATGTAAAATTACACTACCCCGGGTACTTTTTCATCTATAACTTTTTCCCTGAGAAACAACTGGATATGGGCTATACATAGTTGGAATCTACTCCCTTATACCTTTTTAGCGATATATGGCAACCTCATTCATGTCGTCTGGAAATACTTCAAATACCCAGTCCAACATTACCCATAATGTAAAATTACACTACCCCGGGTACTTTTTCATCTATAACTTTTTCCCTGAGAAACAACTGGATGTAAGCTATATATGGTTGGAATCTACTCCCTTAGACCTTTTTAGCGATATATAGCAACCTCATTCATGTCGTCTGGAAATACTTCAAATACCCAGTCCAACATTACCCATAATGTAAAATTACACTACCCCGGGTACTTTTTCATCTATAACTTTTTCCCTGAGAAACAACTGGATATGGGCTATACATAGTTGGAAACTACTCCCTTATACCTTTTTAGCGATATATAGCAACCTCATTCATGTCGTCTGGAAATACTTCAAATACCCAGTCCAACATTACCCATAATGTAAAATTACACTACCCCGGGTACTTTTTCATCTATAACTTTTTCCCTGAGAAACAACTGAATATGGGCTATATATGGTTGGAATTTACTCCCTTAGAACTCTTTAGCGATATATGGCAACCTCATTCATGTCATCTGGAAATACTTCAAATACCCAGTCCAACATTACCCATAATGTAAAATTACACTACCCCGGGTACTTTTTCATCTATAACTTTTTCCCTGAGAAACAACTGGATATGGGCTATACATAGTTGGAATCTACTCCCTTATACCTTTTTAGCGATATATGGCAACCTCATTCATGTCGTCTGGAAATACTTCAAATACCCAGTCCAACATTACCCATAATGTAAAATTACACTACCCCGGGTACTTTTTCATCTATAACTTTTTCCCTGAGAAACAACTGGATGTAAGCTATATATGGTTGGAATCTACTCCCTTAGACCTTTTTAGCGATATATAGCAACCTCATTCATGTCGTCTGGAAATACTTCAAATACCCAGTCTAACATTACCCATAATGTAAAATTACACCACCCCGGGTACTTTTTCATCTATAACTTTTTCCCTGAGAAACAACAAGATATATGCTATACATAGTTGGAATCTACTCCCTTAGACCTTTTTAGCAATATATAGCAACCTCATTTATGTCATCTGGAAATACTTCAAATACCCAGTCTAAGATCACCCATAATGTAAAATTACACCACCCCGGGTACTTTTTCATCTATAACTTTTTCCCTGAGAAACAACAGGATATATGCTATACATAGTTGGAATCTACTCCCTTAGACCTTTTTAGCGATATATAGCAACCTCATTCATGTCGTCTGGAAATACTTCAAATACCCAGTCCAACATTACCCATAATGTAAAATTACACCACCCCGGGTACTTTTTCATCTATAACTTTTTCCCTGAGAAACAACAAGATATATGCTATACATAGTTGGAATCTACTCCCTTAGACCTTTTTAGCGATATATAGCAACCTCATTCATATTGTCTGGAAATACTTCAAATACCCAGTCCAACATTACCCATAATGTAAAATTACACTACCCCGGGTACTTCTTTCTCTATAACTTTTTCCCTGAGAGACAACTGGATAATGGCTATACATGGTTGGAATCTACTCCCTTAGGCCTCTTTAGCGATATATAGCAACCTCATTCATGTCATCTGGAAATACTTCAAATACCCAGTCTAAGATCACCCATAATGTAAAATTACACCACCCCGGGTACTTCTTTGTCTATAACTTTTTCCCTGAGAAACAACTGGATATGGGCTATACATAGTTGGAATCTACTCCCTTAGACCTTTTTAGCAATATATAGCAACCTCATTCATGTCGTCTGGAAATACTTCAAATACCCAGTCTAAGATCACCCATAATGTAAAATTACACCACCCCGGGTACTTTTTCATCTATAACTTTTTCCCTGAGAGACAACAGGATATATGCTATACATAGTTGGAATCTACTCCCTTAGACCTTTTTAGCGATATATAGCAACCTCATTCATGTCGTCTGGAAATACTTCAAATACCCAGTCCAACATTACCCATAATGTAAAATTACACCACCCCGGGTACTTTTTCATCTATAACTTTTTCCCTGAGAAACAACAAGATATATGCTATACATAGTTGGAATCTACTCCCTTAGACCTTTTTAGCGATATATAGCAACCTCATTCATGTCGTCTGGAAATACTTCAAATACCCACTCCAACATTACCCATAATGTAAAATTACACTACCCCGGGTACTTTTTCATCTATAACTTTTTCCCTGAGAAACAACTGGATATGGGCTATATATGGTTGGAATCTACTCCCTTATACCTTTTTAGCGATATATAGCAACCTCATTCATGTCGTCTGGAAATACTTCAAATACCCAGTCCAACATTACCCATAATGTAAAATTACACTACCCCGGGTACTTTTTCATCTATAACTTTTTCCCTGAGAAACAACTGGATATGGGCTATATATGGTTGGAATCTACTCCCTTGGAACTCTTTAGCGATTTATAGCAACCTCATTCATGTCATCTGGAAATACTTCAAATACCCAGTCCAACATTACCCATAATGTAAAATTACACTACCCCGGGTACTTTTTCATCTATAACTTTTTCCCTGAGAAATAACTGGATATGGGCTATACATAGTTGGAATCTACTCCCTTATACCTTTTTAGCGATATATGGCAACCTCATTCATGTCGTCTGGAAATACTTCAAATACCCAGTCCAACATTACCCATAATGTAAAATTACACTACCCCGGGTACTTTTTCATCTATAACTTTTTCCTTGAGAAACAACTGGATGTAAGCTATATATGGTTGGAATCTACTCCCTTAGACCTTTTTAGCGATATATAGCAACCTCATTCATGTAGTCTCGAAATACTTCAAATACCCAGTCCAACATTACCCATAATGTAAAATTACACTACCCCGGGTACTTTTTCATCTATAACTTTTTCCCTGAGAAACAACTGGATATGGGCTATACATAGTTGGAATCTACTCCCTTAGACCTTTTTAGCAATATATAGCAACCTCATTCATGTCATCTGGAAATACTTCAAATACCCAGTCTAAGATCACCCATAATGTAAAATTACACCACCCCGGGTACTTCTTTCTCTATAACTTTTTCCCTGAGAGACAACTGGATATTGGCTATACATGGTTGGAATCTATTCCCTTAGGCCTCTTTAGCGATATATAGCAACCTCATTCATGTCATCTGGAAATACTTGAAATACCCAGTCTAAGATCACCCATAATGTAAAATTACACCACCCCGGGTACTTTTTCATCTATAACTTTTTCCCTGAGAAACAACAGCATATATGCTATACATAGTTGGAATCTACTCCCTTAGACCTTTTTAGCGATATATAGCAACCTCATTCATGTCTTTTGGAAATACTTCAAATACCCAGTCCAACATTACCCATAATGTAAAATTACACTACCCCGGGTACTTTTTCATCTATAACTTTTTCCCTGAGAAACAACTGGATATGGGCTATACATGGTTAGAATCTACTCCCTTAGGCCTCTTTAGCGATTTATAGCAACCTCATTCATGTCATCTGGAATACTTCAAATACCCAGTCCAACATTACCCATAATGTAAAATTACACTACCCCGGGTACTTTTTCATCTATAACTTTTTCCCTGAGAAACAACTGGATATGGGCTATATATGGTTGGAATCTACTCCCTTGGGACTCTTTAGCGATTTATAGCAACCTCATTCATGTCATCTGGAAATACTTCAAATACCCAGTCCAACATTACCCATAATGTAAAATTACACTACCCCGGGTACTTTTTCATCTATAACTTTTTCCCTGAGAAACAACTGGATATAAACTATATATGGTTGGAATCTACTCCCTTATACCTTTTTAGCGATATATAGCAACCTCATTCATGTCGTCTGGAAATACTTCAAATACCCAGTCCAACATTACCCATAATGTAAAATTACACTACCCCGGGTACTTTTTCATCTATAACTTTTTCCCTGAGAAACAACTGGATATGGGCTATACATAGTTGGAAACTACTCCCTTATACCTTTTTAGCGATATATAGCAACCTCATTCATGTCGTCTGGAAATACTTCAAATACCCAGTCCAACATTACCCATAATGTAAAATTACACTACCCCGGGTACTTTTTCATCTATAACTTTTTCCCTGAGAAACAACTGAATATGGGCTATATATGGTTGGAATTTACTCCCTTAGAACTCTTTAGCGATATATGGCAACCTCATTCATGTCATCTGGAAATACTTCAAATACCCAGTCCAACATTACCCATAATGTAAAATTACACTACCCCGGGTACTTTTTCATCTATAACTTTTTCCCTGAGAAACAACTGGATATGGGCTATACATAGTTGGAATCTACTCCCTTATACCTTTTTAGCGATATATGGCAACCTCATTCATGTCGTCTGGAAATACTTCAAATACCCAGTCCAACATTACCCATAATGTAAAATTACACTACCCCGGGTACTTTTTCATCTATAACTTTTTCCCTGAGAAACAACTGGATGTAAGCTATATATGGTTGGAATCTACTCCCTTAGACCTTTTTAGCGATATATAGCAACCTCATTCATGTCGTCTGGAAATACTTCAAATACCCAGTCCAACATTACCCATAATGTAAAATTACACTACCCCGGGTACTTTTTCATCTATAACTTTTTCCCTGAGAAACAACTGGATATGGGCTATACATAGTTGGAATCTACTCCCTTAGACCTTTTTAGCGATATATAGCAACCTCATTCATGTCGTCTGGAAATACTTCAAATACCCAGTCTAAGATCACCCATAATGTAAAATTACACCACCCCGGGTACTTTTTCATCTATAACTTTTTCCCTGAGAAACAACAGGATATATGCTATACATAGTTGGAATCTACTCCCTTAGACCTTTTTAGCGATATATAGCAACCTCATTCATGTCGTCTGGAAATACTTCAAATACCCAGTCCAACATTACCCATAATGTAAAATTACACCACCCCGGGTACTTTTTCATCTATAACTTTTTCCCTGAGAAACAACAAGATATATGCTATACATAGTTGGAATCTACTCCCTTAGACCTTTTTAGCGATATATAGCAACCTCATTCATGTCGTCTGGAAATACTTCAAATACCCAGTCCAACATTACCCATAATGTAAAATTACACTACCCCGGGTACTTTTTCATCTATAACTTTTTCCCTGAGAAACAACTGGATATGGGCTATACATAGTTGGAATCTACTCCCTTAGACCTTTTTAGCGATATATAGCAACCTCATTCATGTCGTCTGGAAATACTTCAAATACCCAGTCCAACATTACCCATAATGTAAAATTACACCACCCCGGGTACTTTTTCATCTATAACTTTTTCCCTGAGAAACAACAGGATATATGCTATACATAGTTGGAATCTACTCCCTTAGACCTTTTTAGCGATATATAGCAACCTCATTCATGTCGTCTGGAAATACTTCAAATACCCAGTCCAACATTACCCATAATGTAAAATTACACTACCCCGGGTACTTTTTCATCTATAACTTTTTCCCTGAGAAACAACTGGATATGGGCTATACATAGTTGGAATCTACTCCCTTAGACCTTTTTAGCGATATATAGCAACCTCATTCATGTCGTCTGGAAATACTTCAAATACCCAGTCCAACATTACCCATAATGTAAAATTACACCACCCCGGGTACTTTTTCATCTATAACTTTTTCCCTGAGAAACAACAAGATATATGCTATACATAGTTGGAATCTACTCCCTTAGACCTTTTTAGCGATATATAGCAACCTCATTCATATTGTCTGGAAATACTTCAAATACCCAGTCCAACATTACCCATAATGTAAAATTACACTACCCCGGGTACTTCTTTCTCTATAACTTTTTCCCTGAGAGACAACTGGATAATGGCTATACATGGTTGGAATCTACTCCCTTAGGCCTCTTTAGCGATATATAGCAACCTCATTCATGTCATCTGGAAATACTTCAAATACCCAGTCTAAGATCACCCATAATGTAAAATTACACCACCCCGGGTACTTCTTTGTCTATAACTTTTTCCCTGAGAAACAACTGGATATGGGCTATACATAGTTGGAATCTACTCCCTTAGACCTTTTTAGCAATATATAGCAACCTCATTCATGTCGTCTGGAAATACTTCAAATACCCAGTCTAAGATCACCCATAATGTAAAATTACACCACCCCGGGTACTTTTTCATCTATAACTTTTTCCCTGAGAAACAACAGGATATATGCTATACATAGTTGGAATCTACTCCCTTAGACCTTTTTAGCGATATATAGCAACCTCATTCATGTCGTCTGGAAATACTTCAAATACCCAGTCCAACATTACCCATAATGTAAAATTACACCACCCCGGGTACTTTTTCATCTATAACTTTTTCCCTGAGAAACAACAAGATATATGCTATACATAGTTGGAATCTACTCCCTTAGACCTTTTTAGCGATATATAGCAACCTCATTCATGTCGTCTGGAAATACTTCAAATACCCACTCCAACATTACCCATAATGTAAAATTACACTACCCCGGGTACTTTTTCATCTATAACTTTTTCCCTGAGAAACAACTGGATATGGGCTATATATGGTTGGAATCTACTCCCTTATACCTTTTTAGCGATATATAGCAACCTCATTCATATCGTCTGGAAATACTTCAAATACCCAGTCCAACATTACCCATAATGTAAAATTACACTACCCCGGGTACTTTTTCATCTATAACTTTTTCCCTGAGAAACAACTGGATATGGGCTATATATGGTTGGAATCTACTCCCTTGGAACTCTTTAGCGATTTATAGCAACCTCATTCATGTCATCTGGAAATACTTCAAATACCCAGTCCAACATTACCCATAATGTAAAATTACACTACCCCGGGTACTTTTTCATCTATAACTTTTTCCCTGAGAAATAACTGGATATGGGCTATACATAGTTGGAATCTACTCCCTTATACCTTTTTAGCGATATATGGCAACCTCATTCATGTCGTCTGGAAATACTTCAAATACCCAGTCCAACATTACCCATAATGTAAAATTACACTACCCCGGGTACTTTTTCATCTATAACTTTTTCCTTGAGAAACAACTGGATGTAAGCTATATATGGTTGGAATCTACTCCCTTAGACCTTTTTAGCGATATATAGCAACCTCATTCATGTAGTCTCGAAATACTTCAAATACCCAGTCCAACATTACCCATAATGTAAAATTACACTACCCCGGGTACTTTTTCATCTATAACTTTTTCCCTGAGAAACAACTGGATATGGGCTATACATAGTTGGAATCTACTCCCTTAGACCTTTTTAGCAATATATAGCAACCTCATTCATGTCATCTGGAAATACTTCAAATACCCAGTCTAAGATCACCCATAATGTAAAATTACACCACCCCGGGTACTTCTTTCTCTATAACTTTTTCCCTGAGAGACAACTGGATATTGGCTATACATGGTTGGAATCTATTCCCTTAGGCCTCTTTAGCGATATATAGCAACCTCATTCATGTCATCTGGAAATACTTGAAATACCCAGTCTAAGATCACCCATAATGTAAAATTACACCACCCCGGGTACTTTTTCATCTATAACTTTTTCCCTGAGAAACAACAGCATATATGCTATACATAGTTGGAATCTACTCCCTTAGACCTTTTTAGCGATATATAGCAACCTCATTCATGTCTTTTGGAAATACTTCAAATACCCAGTCCAACATTACCCATAATGTAAAATTACACTACCCCGGGTACTTCTTCATCTATAACTTTTTCCCTGAGAAACAACTGGATATGGGCTATACATGGTTAGAATCTACTCCCTTAGGCCTCTTTAGCGATTTATAGCAACCTCATTCATGTCATCTGGAAATACTTCAAATACCCAGTCCAACATTACCCATAATGTAAAATTACACTACCCCGGGTACTTTTTCATCTATAACTTTTTCCCTGAGAAACAACTGGATATGGGCTATATATGGTTGGAATCTACTCCCTTATACCTTTTTAGCGATATATGGCAACCTCATTCATGTCGTCTGGAAATACTTCAAATACCCAGTCCAACATTACCCATAATGTAAAATTACACTACCCCGGGTACTTTTTCATCTATAACTTTTTCCCTGAGAAACAACTGGATATGGGCTATACATAGTTGGAAACTACTCCCTTATACCTTTTTAGCGATATATAGCAACCTCATTCATGTCGTCTGGAAATACTTCAAATACCCAGTCCAACATTACCCATAATGTAAAATTACACTACCCCGGGTACTTTTTCATCTATAACTTTTTCCCTGAGAAACAACTGAATATGGGCTATATATGGTTGGAATTTACTCCCTTAGAACTCTTTAGCGATATATGGCAACCTCATTCATGTCATCTGGAAATACTTCAAATACCCAGTCCAACATTACCCATAATGTAAAATTACACTACCCCGGGTACTTTTTCATCTATAACTTTTTCCCTGAGAAACAACTGGATATGGGCTATACATAGTTGGAATCTACTCCCTTATACCTTTTTAGCGATATATGGCAACCTCATTCATGTCGTCTGGAAATACTTCAAATACCCAGTCCAACATTACCCATAATGTAAAATTACACTACCCCGGGTACTTTTTCATCTATAACTTTTTCCCTGAGAAACAACTGGATGTAAGCTATATATGGTTGGAATCTACTCCCTTAGACCTTTTTAGCGATATATAGCAACCTCATTCATGTCGTCTGGAAATACTTCAAATACCCAGTCCAACATTACCCATAATGTAAAATTACACTACCCCGGGTACTTTTTCATCTATAACTTTTTCCCTGAGAAACAACTGGATATGGGCTATACATAGTTGGAATCTACTCCCTTAGACCTTTTTAGCAATATATAGCAACCTCATTCATGTCATCTGGAAATACTTCAAATACCCAGTCTAAGATCACCCATAATGTAAAATTACACCACCCCGGGTACTTTTTCATCTATAACTTTTTCCCTGAGAAACAACAGGATATATGCTATACATAGTTGGAATCTACTCCCTTAGACCTTTTTAGCGATATATAGCAACCTCATTCATGTCGTCTGGAAATACTTCAAATACCCAGTCCAACATTACCCATAATGTAAAATTACACCACCCCGGGTACTTTTTCATCTATAACTTTTTCCCTGAGAAACAACAAGATATATGCTATACATAGTTGGAATCTACTCCCTTAGACCTTTTTAGCAATATATAGCAACCTCATTCATGTCATCTGGAAATACTTCAAATACCCAGTCTAAGATCACCCATAATGTAAAATTACACCACCCCGGGTACTTTTTCATCTATAACTTTTTCCCTGAGAAACAACAGGATATATGCTATACATAGTTGGAATCTACTCCCTTAGACCTTTTTAGCGATATATAGCAACCTCATTCATGTCGTCTGGAAATACTTCAAATACCCAGTCCAACATTACCCATAATGTAAAATTACACCACCCCGGGTACTTTTTCATCTATAACTTTTTCCCTGAGAAACAACAAGATATATGCTATACATAGTTGGAATCTACTCCCTTAGACCTTTTTAGCGATATATAGCAACCTCATTCATGTCGTCTGGAAATACTTCAAATACCCACTCCAACATTACCCATAATGTAAAATTACACTACCCCGGGTACTTTTTCATCTATAACTTTTTCCCTGAGAAACAACTGGATATGGGCTATATATGGTTGGAATCTACTCCCTTATACCTTTTTAGCGATATATAGCAACCTCATTCATGTTGTCTGGAAATACTTCAAATACCCAGTCCAACATTACCCATAATGTAAAATTACACTACCCCGGGTACTTTTTCATCTATAACTTTTTCCCTGAGAAACAACTGGATATGGGCTATACATAGTTGGAAACTACTCCCTTGTACCTTTTTAGCGATATATAGCAACCTCATTTATGTCGTCTGGAAATACTTCAAATACCCAGTCCAACATTACCCATAATGTAAAATTACACTACCCCGGGTACTTTTTCATCTATAACTTTTTCCCTGAGAAACAACTGGATATGGGCTATATATGGTTGGAATCTACTCCCTTGGAACTCTTTAGCGATTTATAGCAACCTCATTCATGTCATCTGGAAATACTTCAAATACCCAGTCCAACATTACCCATAATGTAAAATTACACTACCTCGGGTACTTTTTCATCTATAACTTTTTCCCTGAGAAATAACTGGATATGTGCTATACATAGTTGGAATCTACTCCCTTATACCTTTTTAGCGATATATGGCAACCTCATTCATGTCGTCTGGAAATACTTCAAATACCCAGTCCAACATTACCCATAATGTAAAATTACACTACCCCGGGTACTTTTTCATCTATACCTTTTTCCTTGAGAAACAACTGGATGTAAGCTATATATGGTTGGAATCTACTCCCTTAGACCTTTTTAGCGATATATAGCAACCTCATTCATGTAGTCTCGAAATACTTCAAATACCCAGTCCAACATTACCCATAATGTAAAATTACACTACCCCGGGTACTTTTTCATCTATAACTTTTTCCCTGAGAAACAACTGGATATGGGCTATACATAGTTGGAATCTACTCCCTTAGACCTTTTTAGCAATATATAGCAACCTCATTCATGTCATCTGGAAATACTTCAAATACCCAGTCTAAGATCACCCATAATGTAAAATTACACCACCCCGGGTACTTCTTTCTCTATAACTTTTTCCCTGAGAGACAACTGGATATTGGCTATACATGGTTGGAATCTATTCCCTTAGGCCTCTTTAGCGATATATAGCAACCTCATTCATGTCATCTGGAAATACTTGAAATACCCAGTCTAAGATCACCCATAATGTAAAATTACACCACCCCGGGTACTTTTTCATCTATAACTTTTTCCCTGAGAAACAACAGCATATATGCTATACATAGTTGGAATCTACTCCCTTAGACATTTTTAGCGATATATAACAACCTCATTCATGTCTTTTGGAAATACTTCAAATACCCAGTCCAACATTACCCATAATGTAAAATTACACTACCCCGGGTACTTTTTCATCTATAACTTTTTCCCTGAGAAACAACTGGATATGGGCTATACATGGTTAGAATCTACTCCCTTAGGCCTCTTTAGCGATTTATAGCAACCTCATTCATGTCATCTGGAAATACTTCAAATACCCAGTCCAACATTACCCATAATGTAAAATTACACTACCCCGGGTACTTTTTCATCTATAACTTTTTCCCTGAGAAACAACTGGATATGGGCTATACATAGTTGGAATCTACTCCCTTATACCTTTTTAGCGATATATGGCAACCTCATTCATGTCGTCTGGAAATACTTCAAATACCCAGTCCAACATTACCCATAATGTAAAATTACACTACCCCGGGTACTTTTTCATCTATAACTTTTTCCCTGAGAAACAACTGGATGTAAGCTATATATGGTTGGAATCTACTCCCTTAGACCTTTTTAGCGATATATAGCAACCTCATTCATGTCGTCTGGAAATACTTCAAATACCCAGTCCAACATTACCCATAATGTAAAATTACACCACCCCGGGTACTTCTTTGTCTATAACTTTTTCCCTGAGAAACAACTGGATATGGGCTATACATAGTTGGAATCTACTCCCTTAGACCTTTTTAGCAATATATAGCAACCTCATTCATGTCGTCTGGAAATACTTCAAATACCCAGTCTAAGATCACCCATAATGTAAAATTACACCACCCCGGGTACTTTTTCATCTATAACTTTTTCCCTGAGAAACAACAGGATATATGCTATACATAGTTGGAATCTACTCCCTTAGACCTTTTTAGCGATATATAGCAACCTCATTCATGTCGTCTGGAAATACTTCAAATACCCAGTCCAACATTACCCATAATGTAAAATTACACTACCCCGGGTACTTTTTCATCTATAACTTTTTCCCTGAGAAACAACAAGATATATGCTATACATAGTTGGAATCTACTCCCTTAGACCTTTTTAGCGATATATAGCAACCTCATTCATGTCGTCTGGAAATACTTCAAATACCCACTCCAACATTACCCATAATGTAAAATTACACTACCCCGGGTACTTTTTCATCTATAACTTTTTCCCTGAGAAACAACTGGATATGGGCTATATATGGTTGGAATCTACTCCCTTATACCTTTTTAGCGATATATAGCAACCTCATTCATGTCGTCTGGAAATACTTCAAATACCCAGTCCAACATTACCCATAATGTAAAATTACACTACCCCGGGTACTTTTTCATCTATAACTTTTTCCCTGAGAAACAACTGGATATGGGCTATACATAGTTGGAAACTACTCCCTTATACCTTTTTAGCGATTTATAGCAACCTCATTCATGTCATCTGGAAATACTTCAAATACCCAGTCCAACATTACCCATAATGTAAAATTACACTACCCCGGGTACTTTTTCATCTATAACTTTTTCCCTGAGAAATAACTGGATATGGGCTATACATAGTTGGAATCTACTCCCTTAGACCTTTTTAGCAATATATAGCAACCTCATTCATGTCATCTGGAAATACTTCAAATACCCAGTCTAAGATCACCCATAATGTAAAATTACACCACCCCGGGTACTTCTTTCTCTATAACTTTTTCCCTGAGAGACAACTGGATATTGGCTATACATGGTTGGAATCTACTCCCTTAGACCTTTTTAGCGATATATAGCAACCTCATTCATGTCGTCTGGAAATACTTCAAATACCCAGTCCAACATTACCCATAATGTAAAATTACACTACCCCGGGTACTTTTTCATCTATAACTTTTTCCCTGAGAAACAACTGGATATGGGCTATACATAGTTGGAAACTACTCCCTTATACCTTTTTAGCGATTTATAGCAACCTCATTCATGTCGTCTGGAAATACTTCAAATACCCACTCCAACATTACCCATAATGTAAAATTACACTACCCCGGGTACTTTTTCATCTATAACTTTTTCCCTGAGAAACAACTGGATATGGGCTATACATAGTTGGAAACTACTCCCTTATACCTTTTTAGCGATTTATAGCAACCTCATTCATGTCGTCTGGAAATACTTCAAATACCCACTCCAACATTACCCATAATGTAAAATTACACTACCCCGGGTACTTTTTCATCTATAACTTTTTCCCTGAGAAACAACAAGATATATGCTATACATAGTTGGAATCTACTCCCTTAGACCTTTTTAGCGATATATAGCAACCTCATTCATGTCGTCTGGAAATACTTCAAATACCCAGTCCAACATTACCCATAATGTAAAATTACAATACCCCGGGTACTTTTTCATCTATAACTTTTTCCTTGAGAAACAACTGGATGTAAGCTATATATGGTTGGAATCTACTCCCTTAGACCTTTTTAGCGATATATAGCAACCTCATTCATGTAGTCTCGAAATACTTCAAATACCCAGTCCAACATTACCCATAATGTAAAATTACACTACCCCGGGTACTTTTTCATCTATAACTTTTTCCCTGAGAAACAACTGGATATGGGCTATACATAGTTGGAATCTACTCCCTTAGACCTTTTTAGCAATATATAGCAACCTCATTCATGTCATCTGGAAATACTTCAAATACCCAGTCTAAGATCACCCATAATGTAAAATTACACCACCCCGGGTACTTCTTTCTCTATAACTTTTTCCCTGAGAGACAACTGGATATTGGCTATACATGGTTGGAATCTATTCCCTTAGGCCTCTTTAGCGATATATAGCAACCTCATTCATGTCATCTGGAAATACTTGAAATACCCAGTCTAAGATCACCCATAATGTAAAATTACACCACCCCGGGTACTTTTTCATCTATAACTTTTTCCCTGAGAAACAACAGCATATATGCTATACATAGTTGGAATCTACTCCCTTAGACCTTTTTAGCGATATATAGCAACCTCATTCATGTCTTTTGGAAATACTTCAAATACCCAGTCCAACATTACCCATAATGTAAAATTACACTACCCCGGGTACTTTTTCATCTATAACTTTTTCCCTGAGAAACAACTGGATATGGGCTATACATGGTTAGAATCTACTCCCTTAGGCCTCTTTAGCGATTTATAGCAACCTCATTCATGTCATCTGGAAATACTTCAAATACCCAGTCCAACATTACCCATAATGTAAAATTACACTACCCCGGGTACTTTTTCATCTATAACTTTTTCCCTGAGCAACAACTGGATATGGGCTATATATGGTTGGAATCTACTCCCTTGGGACTCTTTAGCGATTTATAGCAACCTCATTCATGTCATCTGGAAATACTTCAAATACCCAGTCCAACATTACCCATAATGTAAAATTACACTACCCCGGGTACTTTTTCATCTATAACTTTTTCCCTGAGAAACAACTGGATATGGGCTATACATAGTTGGAATCTACTCCCTTAGACCTTTTTAGCAATATATAGCAACCTCATTCATGTCATCTGGAAATACTTCAAATACCCAGTCTAAGATCACCCATAATGTAAAATTACACCACCCCGGGTACTTTTTCATCTATAACTTTTTCCCTGAGAAACAACAGGATATATGCTATACATAGTTGGAATCTACTCCCTTAGACCTTTTTAGCGATATATAGCAACCTCATTCATGTCGTCTGGAAATACTTCAAATACCCAGTCCAACATTACCCATAATGTAAAATTACACCACCCCGGGTACTTTTTCATCTATAACTTTTTCCCTGAGAAACAACAAGATATATGCTATACATAGTTGGAATCTACTCCCTTAGACCTTTTTAGCGATATATAGCAACCTCATTCATGTCGTCTGGAAATACTTCAAATACCCACTCCAACATTACCCATAATGTAAAATTACACTACCCCGGGTACTTTTTCATCTATAACTTTTTCCCTGAGAAACAACTGGATATGGGCTATATATGGTTGGAATCTACTCCCTTATACCTTTTTAGCGATATATAGCAACCTCATTCATGTTGTCTGGAAATACTTCAAATACCCAGTCCAACATTACCCATAATGTAAAATTACACTACCCCGGGTACTTTTTCATCTATAACTTTTTCCCTGAGAAACAACTGGATATGGGCTATACATAGTTGGAAACTACTCCCTTATACCTTTTTAGCGATATATAGCAACCTCATTCATGTCGTCTGGAAATACTTCAAATACCCAGTCCAACATTACCCATAATGTAAAATTACACTACCCCGGGTACTTTTTCATCTATAACTTTTTCCCTGAGAAACAACTGGATATGGGCTATATATGGTTGGAATCTACTCCCTTGGAACTCTTTAGCGATTTATAGCAACCTCATTCATGTCATCTGGAAATACTTCAAATACCCAGTCCAACATTACCCATAATGTAAAATTACACTACCCCGGGTACTTTTTCATCTATAACTTTTTCCCTGAGAAATAACTGGATATGGGCTATACATAGTTGGAATCTACTCCCTTATACCTTTTTAGCGATATATGGCAACCTTATTCATGTCGTCTGGAAATACTTCAAATACCCAGTCCAACATTACCCATAATGTAAAATTACACTACCCCGGGTACTTTTTCATCTATAACTTTTTCCTTGAGAAACAACTGGATGTAAGCTATATATGGTTGGAATCTACTCCCTTAGACCTTTTTAGCGATATATAGCAACCTCATTCATGTAGTCTCGAAATACTTCAAATACCCAGTCCAACATTACCCATAATGTAAAATTACACTACCCCGGGTACTTTTTCATCTATAACTTTTTCCCTGAGAAACAACTGGATATGGGCTATACATAGTTGGAATCTACTCCCTTAGACCTTTTTAGCAATATATAGCAACCTCATTCATGTCATCTGGAAATACTTCAAATACCCAGTCTAAGATCACCCATAATGTAAAATTACACCACCCCGGGTACTTCTTTCTCTATAACTTTTTCCCTGAGAGACAACTGGATATTGGCTATACATGGTTGGAATCTATTCCCTTAGGCCTCTTTAGCGATATATAGCAACCTCATTCATGTCATCTGGAAATACTTCAAATACCCAGTCCAACATTACCCATAATGTAAAATTACACTACCCCGGGTACTTTTTCATCTATAACTTTTTCCCTGAGAAACAACTGGATATAAACTATATATGGTTGGAATCTACTCCCTTAGGACTCTTTAGCGATTTATAGCAACCTCATTCATGTCATCTGGAAATACTTCAAATACCCAGTCCAACATTACCCATAATGTAAAATTACACTACCCCGGGTACTTTTTCATCTATAACTTTTTCCCTGAGAAACAACTGGATATGGGCTATATACGGTTGGAATCTACTCCCTTAGGCCTCTTTAGCGATTTATAGCAACCTCATTCATGTCGTCTGGAAATACTTCAAATACCCAGTCCAACATTACCCATAATGTAAAATTACACTACCCCGGGTACTTTTTCATCTATAACTTTTTCCCTGAGAAACAACTGGATGTAAGCTATATATGGTTGGAATCTACTCCCTTATACCTTTTTAGCGATATATAGCAACCTCATTCATGTCGTCTGGAAATACTTCAAATACCCAGTCCAACATTACCCATAATGTAAAATTACACTACCCCGGGTACTTTTTCATCTATAACTTTTTCCCTGAGAAACAACTGAATATGGGCTATATATGGTTGGAATTTACTCCCTTAGAACTCTTTAGCGATATATGGCAACCTCATTCATGTCATCTGGAAATACTTCAAATACCCAGTCCAACATTACCCATAATGTAAAATTACACTACCCCGGGTACTTTTTCATCTATAACTTTTTCCCTGAGAAACAACTGGATATGGGCTATACATAGTTGGAATCTACTCCCTTATACCTTTTTAGCGATATATGGCAACCTCATTCATGTCGTCTGGAAATACTTCAAATACCCAGTCCAACATTACCCATAATGTAAAATTACACTACCCCGGGTACTTTTTCATCTATAACTTTTTCCCTGAGAAACAACTGGATGTAAGCTATATATGGTTGGAATCTACTCCCTTAGACCTTTTTAGCGATATATAGCAACCTCATTCATGTCGTCTGGAAATACTTCAAATACCCAGTCCAACATTACCCATAATGTAAAATTACACTACCCCGGGTACTTTTTCATCTATAACTTTTTCCCTGAGAAACAACTGGATATGGGCTATACATAGTTGGAATCTACTCCCTTAGACCTTTTTAGCAATATATAGCAACCTCATTCATGTCATCTGGAAATACTTCAAATACCCAGTCTAAGATCACCCATAATGTAAAATTACACCACCCCGGGTACTTCTTTCTCTATAACTTTTTCCCTGAGAGACAACTGGATATTGGCTATACATGGTTGGAATCTATTCCCTTAGGCCTCTTTAGCGATATATAGCAACCTCATTCATGTCATCAGGAAATACTTCAAATACCCAGTCTAAGATCACCCATAATGTAAAATTACACCACCCCGGGTACTTTTTCATCTATAACTTTTTCCCTGAGAAACAACAGGATATATGCTATACATAGTTGGAATCTACTCCCTTGGACCTTTTTAGCGATATATAGCAACCTCATTCATGTCTTTTGCAAATACTTCAAATACCCAGTCCAACATTACCCATAATGTAAAATTACACTACCCCGGGTACTTTTTCATCTATAACTTTTTCCCTGAGAAACAACTGGATATGGGCTATATATGGTTAGAATCTACTCCCTTAGGCCTCTTTAGCGATTTATAGCAACCTCATTCATGTCATCTGGAAATACTTCAAATACCCAGTCCAACATTACCCATAATGTAAAATTACACTACCCCGGGTACTTTTTCATCTATAACTTTTTCCCTGAGAAACAACTGGATATGGGCTATATATGGTTGGAATCTACTCCCTTAGGACTCTTTAGCGATTTATAGCAACCTCATTCATGTCATCTGGAAATACTTCAAATACCCAGTCCAACATTACCCATAATGTAAAATTACACTACCCCGGGTACTTTTTCATCTATAACTTTTTCCCTGAGAAACAACAGGATATAAACTATATATGGTTGGAATCTACTCCCTTAGACCTTATTAGCGATATATAGCAACCTCATTCACGTCATCTGGAAATACTTCAAATACCCAGTCCAACATTACCCATAATGTAAAATTACACTACCCCGGGTACTTTTTTGTCTATAACTTTTTCCCTGAGAAACAACTGGATATGGGCTATACATAGTTGGAATCTACTCCCTTATACCTTTTTAGCGATATATAGCAACCTCATTCATGTCGTCTGGAAATACTTCAAATACCCAGTCCAACATTACCCATAATGTAAAATTACACTACCCCGGGTACTTTTTCATCTATAACTTTTTCCCTGAGAAACAACTGGATATAAACTATATATGGTTGGAATCTACTCCCTTAGACCTTTTTAGCGATATATGGCAACCTCATTCATGTCATCTGGAAATACTTCAAATACCCAGTCTAAGATCACCCATAATGTAAAATTACACCACCCCGGGTACTTCTTTGTCTATAACTTTTTCCCTGAGAAACAACTGGATATGGGCTATATATGGTTGGAATCTACTCCCTTGGAGCTCTTTAGCGATTTATAGCAACCTCATTCATGTCATCTGGAAATACTTCAAATACCCAGTCCAACATTACCCATAATGTAAAATTACACTACCCCGGGTACTTTTTCATCTATAACTTTTTCCCTGAGAAATAACTGGATATGGGCTATACATAGTTGGAATCTACTCCCTTATACCTTTTTAGCGATATATGGCAACCTCATTCATGTCGTCTGGAAATACTTCAAATACCCAGTCCAACATTACCCATAATGTAAAATTACACTACCCCGGGTACTTTTTCATCTATAACTTTTTCCTTGAGAAACAACTGGATGTAAGCTATATATGGTTGGAATCTACTCCCTTAGACCTTTTTAGCGATATATAGCAACCTCATTCATGTAGTCTCGAAATACTTCAAATACCCAGTCCAACATTACCCATAATGTAAAATTACACTATCCCGGGTACTTTTTCATCTATAACTTTTTCCCTGAGAAACAACTGGATATGGGCTATACATAGTTGGAATCTACTCCCTTAGACCTTTTTAGCAATATATAGCAACCTCATTCATGTCATCTGGAAATACTTCAAATACCCAGTCTAAGATCACCCATAATGTAAAATTACACCACCCCGGGTACTTCTTTCTCTATAACTTTTTCCCTGAGAGACAACTGGATATTGGCTATACATGGTTGGAATCTATTCCCTTAGGCCTCTTTAGCGATATATAGCAACCTCATTCATGTCATCTGGAAATACTTCAAATACCCAGTCTAAGATCACCCATAATGTAAAATTACACCACCCCGGGTACTTTTTCATCTATAACTTTTTCCCTGAGAAACAACAGCATATATGCTATACACAGTTGGAATCTACTCCCTTAGACCTTTTTAGCGATATATAGCAACCTCATTCATGTCTTTTGGAAATACTTCAAATACCCAGTCCAACATTACCCATAATGTAAAATTACACTACCCCGGGTACTTTTTCATCTATAACTTTTTCCCTGAGAAACAACTGGATATGGGCTATATATGGTTGGAATCTACTCCCTTAGGCCTCTTTAGCGATTTATAGCAACCTCATTCATGTCATCTGGAAATACTTCAAATACCCAGTCCAACATTACCCATAATGTAAAATTACACTACCCCGGGTACTTTTTCATCTATAACTTTTTCCCTGAGAAACAACTGGATATGGGCTATATATGGTTGGAATCTACTCCCTTATACCTTTTTACCGATATATAGCAACCTCATTCATGTCGTCTGGAAATACTTCAAATACCCAGTCCAACATTACCCATAATGTAAAATTACACTACCCCGGGTACTTTTTCATCTATAACTTTTTCCCTGAGAAACAACTGGATATGGGCTATACATAGTTGGAAACTACTCCCTTATACCTTTTTAGCGATATATAGCAACCTCATTCATGTCGTCTGGAAATACTTCAAATACCCAGTCCAACATTACCCATAATGTAAAATTACACTACCCCGGGTACTTTTTCATCTATAACTTTTTCCCTGAGAAACAACTGAATATGGGCTATATATGGTTGGAATTTACTCCCTTAGAACTCTTTAGCGATATATGGCAACCTCATTCATGTCATCTGGAAATACTTCAAATACCCAGTCCAACATTACCCATAATGTAAAATTACACTACCCCGGGTACTTTTTTGTCTATAACTTTTTCCCTGAGCAACAACTGGATGTAAGCTATATATGGTTGGAATCTACTCCCTTAGACCTTTTTAGCGATATATAGCAACCTCATTCTTGTCGTCTGGAAATACTTCAAATACCCAGTCCAACATTACCCATAATGTAAAATTACACTACCCCGGGTACTTTTTCATCTATAACTTTTTCCCTGAGAAACAACTGAATATGGGCTATATATGGTTGGAATTTACTCCCTTAGAACTCTTTAGCGATATATGGCAACCTCATTCATGTCATCTGGAAATACTTCAAATACCCAGTCCAACATTACCCATAATGTAAAATTACACTACCCCGGGTACTTTTTTGTCTATAACTTTTTCCCTGAGCAACAACTGGATGTAAGCTATATATGGTTGGAATCTACTCCCTTAGACCTTTTTAGCGATATATAGCAACCTCATTCTTGTCGTCTGGAAATACTTCAAATACCCAGTCCAACATTACCCATAATGTAAAATTACACTACCCCGGGTACTTTTTCATCTATAACTTTTTCCCTGAGAAACAACTGAATATGGGCTATATATGGTTGGAATTTACTCCCTTAGAACTCTTTAGCGATATATGGCAACCTCATTCATGTCATCTGGAAATACTTCAAATACCCAGTCCAACATTACCCATAATGTAAAATTACACTACCCCGGGTACTTTTTCATCTATAACTTTTTCCCTGAGAAACAACTGGATATGGGCTATACATAGTTGGAATCTACTCCCTTATACCTTTTTAGCGATATATGGCAACCTCATTCATGTCGTCTGGAAATACTTCAAATACCCAGTCCAACATTACCCATAATGTAAAATTACACTACCCCGGGTACTTTTTCATCTATAACTTTTTCCCTGAGCAACAACTGGATGTAAGCTATATATGGTTGGAATCTACTCCCTTAGACCTTTTTAGCGATATATAGCAACCTCATTCTTGTCGTCTGGAAATACTTCAAATACCCAGTCCAACATTACCCATAATGTAAAATTACACTACCCCGGGTACTTTTTCATCTATAACTTTTTCCCTGAGCAACAACTGGATGTAAGCTATATATGGTTGGAATCTACTCCCTTAGACCTTTTTAGCGATATATAGCAACCTCATTCTTGTCGTCTGGAAATACTTCAAATACCCAGTCCAACATTACCCATAATGTAAAATTACACTACCCCGGGTACTTTTTCATCTATAACTTTTTCCCTGAGAAACAACTGGATATGGGCTATACATAGTTGGAATCTACTCCCTTATACCTTTTTAGCGATATATGGCAACCTCATTCATGTCGTCTGGAAATACTTCAAATACCCAGTCCAACATTACCCATAATGTAAAATTACACTACCCCGGGTACTTTTTTGTCTATAACTTTTTCCCTGAGCAACAACTGGATGTAAGCTATATATGGTTGGAATCTACTCCCTTAGACCTTTTTAGCGATATATAGCAACCTCATTCTTGTCGTCTGGAAATACTTCAAATACCCAGTCCAACATTACCCATAATGTAAAATTACACTACCCCGGGTACTTTTTCATCTATAACTTTTTCCCTGAGAAACAACTGGATATGGGCTATACATAGTTGGAATCTACTCCCTTATACCTTTTTAGCGATATATGGCAACCTCATTCATGTCGTCTGGAAATACTTCAAATACCCAGTCCAACATTACCCATAATGTAAAATTACACTACCCCGGGTACTTTTTCATCTATAACTTTTTCCCTGAGCAACAACTGGATGTAAGCTATATATGGTTGGAATCTACTCCCTTAGACCTTTTTAGCGATATATAGCAACCTCATTCTTGTCGTCTGGAAATACTTCAAATACCCAGTCCAACATTACCCATAATGTAAAATTACACTACCCCGGGTACTTTTTCATCTATAACTTTTTCCCTGAGAAACAACTGGATATGGGCTATACATAGTTGGAATCTACTCCCTTATACCTTTTTAGCGATATATGGCAACCTCATTCATGTCGTCTGGAAATACTTCAAATACCCAGTCCAACATTACCCATAATGTAAAATTACACTACCCCGGGTACTTTTTTGTCTATAACTTTTTCCCTGAGCAACAACTGGATGTAAGCTATATATGGTTGGAATCTACTCCCTTAGACCTTTTTAGCGATATATAGCAACCTCATTCTTGTCGTCTGGAAATACTTCAAATACCCAGTCCAACATTACCCATAATGTAAAATTACACTACCCCGGGTACTTTTTCATCTATAACTTTTTCCCTGAGAAACAACTGAATATGGGCTATATATGGTTGGAATTTACTCCCTTAGAACTCTTTAGCGATATATGGCAACCTCATTCATGTCATCTGGAAATACTTCAAATACCCAGTCCAACATTACCCATAATGTAAAATTACACTACCCCGGGTACTTTTTTGTCTATAACTTTTTCCCTGAGCAACAACTGGATGTAAGCTATATATGGTTGGAATCTACTCCCTTAGACCTTTTTAGCGATATATAGCAACCTCATTCTTGTCGTCTGGAAATACTTCAAATACCCAGTCCAACATTACCCATAATGTAAAATTACACTACCCCGGGTACTTTTTCATCTATAACTTTTTCCCTGAGAAACAACTGGATATGGGCTATACATAGTTGGAATCTACTCCCTTATACCTTTTTAGCGATATATGGCAACCTCATTCATGTCGTCTGGAAATACTTCAAATACCCAGTCCAACATTACCCATAATGTAAAATTACACTACCCCGGGTACTTTTTTGTCTATAACTTTTTCCCTGAGCAACAACTGGATGTAAGCTATATATGGTTGGAATCTACTCCCTTAGACCTTTTTAGCGATATATAGCAACCTCATTCTTGTCGTCTGGAAATACTTCAAATACCCAGTCCAACATTACCCATAATGTAAAATTACACTACCCCGGGTACTTTTTCATCTATAACTTTTTCCCTGAGAAACAACTGAATATGGGCTATATATGGTTGGAATTTACTCCCTTAGAACTCTTTAGCGATATATGGCAACCTCATTCATGTCATCTGGAAATACTTCAAATACCCAGTCCAACATTACCCATAATGTAAAATTACACTACCCCGGGTACTTTTTCATCTATAACTTTTTCCCTGAGAAACAACTGGATATGGGCTATAAATGGTTAGAATCTACTCCCTTAGGCCTCTTTAGCGATTTATAGCAACCTCATTCGTGTCATCTGGAAATACTTCAAATACCCAGTCCAACATTACCCATAATGTAAAATTACACTACCCCGGGTACTTTTTCATCTATAACTTTTTCCCTGAGAAACAACTGGATATGGGCTATATATGGTTGGAATCTACTCCCATAGGACTCTTTAGCGATTTATAGCAACCTCATTCATGTCATCTGGAAATACTTCAAATACCCAGTCCAACATTACCCATAATGTAAAATTACACTACCCCGGGTACTTTTTCATCTATAACTTTTTCCCTGAGAAACAACAGGATATAAACTATATATGGTTGGAATCTACTCCCTTAGACCTTATTAGCGATATATAGCAACCTCATTCACGTCATCTGGAAATACTTCAAATACCCAGTCCAACATTACCCATAATGTAAAATTACACTACCCCGGGTACTTTTTTGTCTATAACTTTTTCCCTGAGAAACAACTGGATATATGCTATACATAGTTGGAATCTACTCCCTTATACCTTTTTAGCGATATATAGCAACCTCATTCATGTCGTCTGGAAATACTTCAAATACCCAGTCCAACATTACCCATAATGTAAAATTACACTACCCCGGGTACTTTTTCATCTATAACTTTTTCCCTGAGAAACAACTGGATATAAACTATATATGGTTGGAATCTACTCCCTTAGACCTTTTTAGCGATATATGGCAACCTCATTCATGTCATCTGGAAATACTTCAAATACCCAGTCTAAGATCACCCATAATGTAAAATTACACCACCCCGGGTACTTCTTTGTCTATAACTTTTTCCCTGAGAAACAACTGGATATGGGCTATACATAGTTGGAATCTACTCCCTTATACCTTTTTAGCAATATATAGCAACCTCATTCATGTCGTCTGGAAATACTTCAAATACCCAGTCTAAGATCACCCATAATGTAAAATTACACCACCCCGGGTACTTTTTCATCTATAACTTTTTCCCTGAGAAACAACAGGATATATGCTATACATAGTTGGAATCTACTCCCTTAGACCTTTTGAGCGATATATAGCAACCTCATTCATGTCGTCTGGAAATACTTCAAATACCCAGTCCAACATTACCCATAATGTAAAATTACACTACCCTGGGTACTTTTTCATCTATAACTTTTTCCCTGAGAAACAACTGGATATGGGCTATACATAGTTGGAATCTACTCCCTTATACCTTTTTAGCGATATATGGCAACCTCATTCATGTCGTCTGGAAATACTTCAAATACCCAGTCCAACATTACCCATAATGTAAAATTACACTACCCCGGGTACTTTTTCATCTATAACTTTTTCCCTGAGAAACAACTGGATGTAAGCTATATATGGTTGGAATCTACTCCCTTAGACCTTTTTAGGGATATATAGCAACCTCATTCATGTCGTCTGGAAATACTTCAAATACCCAGTCCAACATTACCCATAATGTAAAATTACACTACCACGGGTACTTTTTCATCTATAACTTTTTCCCTGAGAAACAACTGGATATGGGCTATACATAGTTGGAATCTACTCCCTTAGACCTTTTTAGCAATATATAGCAACCTCATTCATGTCATCTGGAAATACTTCAAATACCCAGTCTAAGATCACCCATAATGTAAAATTACACCACCCCGGGTACTTCTTTCTCTATAACTTTTTCCCTGAGAGACAACTGGATATTGGCTATACATGGTTGGAATCTATTCCCTTAGGCCTCTTTAGCGATATATAGCAACCTCATTCATGTCATCAGGAAATACTTCAAATACCCAGTCTAAGATCACCCATAATGTAAAATTACACCACCCCGGGTACTTTTTCATCTATAACTTTTTCCCTGAGAAACAACAGGATATATGCTATACATAGTTGGAATCTACTCCCTTGGACCTTTTTAGCGATATATAGCAACCTCATTCATGTCTTTTGGAAATACTTCAAATACCCAGTCCAACATTACCCATAATGTAAAATTACACTACCCCGGGTACTTTTTCATCTATAACTTTTTCCCTGAGCAACAACTGGATGTAAGCTATATATGGTTGGAATCTACTCCCTTAGACCTTTTTAGCGATATATAGCAACCTCATTCATGTCGTCTGGAAATACTTCAAATACCCAGTCCAACATTACCCATAATGTAAAATTACACTACCCCGGGTACTTTTTCATCTATAACTTTTTCCCTGAGAAACAACTGGATATGGGCTATATATGGTTGGAATCTACTCCCTTAGGACTCTTTAGCGATATATGGCAACCTCATTCATGTCATCTGGAAATACTTCAAATACCCAGTCCAACATTACCCATAATGTAAAATTACACTACCCCGGGTACTTTTTCATCTATAACTTTTTCCCTGAGAAACAACTGGATATGGGCTATACATAGTTGGAATCTACTCCCTTAGACCTTTTTAGCAATATATAGCAACCTCATTCATGTCATCTGGAAATACTTCAAATACCCAGTCTAAGATCACCCATAATGTAAAATTACACCACCCCGGGTACTTCTTTCTCTATAACTTTTTCCCTGAGAGACAACTGGATATGGGCTATACATAGTTGGAATCTACTCCCTTAGACCTTTTTAGCGATATATAGCAACCTTATTCATGTCGTCTGGAAATACTTCAAATACCCAGTCCAACATTACCCATAATGTAAAATTACACTACCCCGGGTACTTTTTCATCTATAACTTTTTCCCTGAGAAACAACTGGATATGGGCTATATATGGTTGGAATCTACTCCCTTAGACCTTTTTAGCGATATATAGCAACCTCATTCATGTCGTCTGGAAATACTTCAAATACCCAGTCCAACATTACCCATAATGTAAAATTACACTACCCCGGGTACTTTTTCATCTATAACTTTTTCCCTGAGAAACAACTGGATATGGGCTATATATGGTTGGAATCTACTCCCTTAGACCTTTTTAGGGATATATAGCAACCTCATTCATGTCGTCTGGAAATACTTCAAATACCCAGTCCAACATTACCCATAATGTAAAATTACACTACCCCGGGTACTTTTTCATCTATAACTTTTTCCCTGAGAAACAACTGGATATGGGCTATACATAGTTGGAATCTACTCCCTTAGACCTTTTTAGCAATATATAGCAACCTCATTCATGTCATCTGGAAATACTTCAAATACCCAGTCTAAGATCACCCATAATGTAAAATTACACCACCCCGGGTACTTCTTTCTCTATAACTTTTTCCCTGAGAGACAACTGGATATTGGCTATATATGGTTAGAATCTACTCCCTTAGGCCTCTTTAGCGATTTATAGCAACCTCATTCATGTCATCTGGAAATACTTCAAATACCCAGTCCAACATTACCCATAATGTAAAATTACACTACCCCGGGTACTTTTTCATCTATAACTTTTTCCCTGAGAAACAACAGGATATAAACTATATATGGTTGGAATCTACTCCCTTAGACCTTATTAGCGATATATAGCAACCTCATTCACGTCATCTGGAAATACTTCAAATACCCAGTCCAACATTACCCATAATGTAAAATTACACTACCCCGGGTACTTTTTTGTCTATAACTTTTTCCCTGAGAAACAACTGGATATGGGCTATACATAGTTGGAATCTACTCCCTTATACCTTTTTAGCGATATATAGCAACCTCATTCATGTCGTCTGGAAATACTTCAAATACCCAGTCCAACATTACCCATAATGTAAAATTACACTACCCCGGGTACTTTTTCATCTATAACTTTTTCCCTGAGAAACAACTGGATATAAACTATATATGGTTGGAATCTACTCCCTTAGACCTTTTTAGCGATATATGGCAACCTCATTCATGTCATCTGGAAATACTTCAAATACCCAGTCTAAGATCACCCATAATGTAAAATTACACCACCCCGGGTACTTCTTTGTCTATAACTTTTTCCCTGAGAAACAACTGGATATGGGCTATATATGGTTGGAATCTACTCCCTTGGAGCTCTTTAGCGATTTATAGCAACCTCATTCATGTCATCTGGAAATACTTCAAATACCCAGTCCAACATTACCCATAATGTAAAATTACACTACCCCGGGTACTTTTTCATCTATAACTTTTTCCCTGAGAAACAACTGGATATGGGCTATATATGGTTGGAATCTACTCCCTTAGGCCTCTTTAGCGATTTATAGCAACCTCATTCATGTCATCTGGAAATACTTCAAATACCCAGTCCAACATTACCCATAATGTAAAATTACACTACCCCGGGTACTTTTTCATCTATAACTTTTTCCCTGAGAAACAACTGGATATGGGCTATATATGGTTGGAATCTACTCCCTTAGGACTCTTTAGCGATTTATAGCAACCTCATTCATGTCATCTGGAAATACTTCAAATACCCAGTCCAACATTACCCATAATGTAAAATTACACTACCCCGGGTACTTTTTCATCTATAACTTTTTCCCTGAGAAACAACTGGATATGGGCTATACATAGTTGGAATCTACTCCCTTATACCTTTTTAGCGATATATGGCAACCTCATTCATGTCGTCTGGAAATACTTCAAATACCCAGTCCAACATTACCCATAATGTAAAATTACACTACCCCGGGTACTTTTTCATCTATAACTTTTTCCCTGAGAAACAACTGGATATGGGCTATACATAGTTGGAAACTACTCCCTTATACCTTTTTAGCGATATATAGCAACCTCATTCATGCCGTCTGGAAATACTTCAAATACCCAGTCCAACATTACCCATAATGTAAAATTACACTACCCCGGGTACTTTTTCATCTATAACTTTTTCCCTGAGAAACAACTGAATATGGGCTATATATGGTTGGAATTTACTCCCTTAGAACTCTTTAGCGATATATGGCAACCTCATTCATGTCATCTGGAAATACTTCAAATACCCAGTCCAACATTACCCATAATGTAAAATTACACTACCCCGGGTACTTTTTCATCTATAACTTTTTCCCTGAGAAACAACTGGATATGGGCTATACATAGTTGGAATCTACTCCCTTATACCTTTTTAGCGATATATGGCAACCTCATTCATGTCGTCTGGAAATACTTCAAATACCCAGTCCAACATTACCCATAATGTAAAATTACACTACCCCGGGTACTTTTTCATCTATAACTTTTTCCCTGAGCAACAACTGGATGTAAGCTATATATGGTTGGAATCTACTCCCTTAGACCTTTTTAGCGATATATAGCAACCTCATTCATGTCGTCTGGAAATACTTCAAATACCCAGTCCAACATTACCCATAATGTAAAATTACACTACCCCGGGTACTTTTTCATCTATAACTTTTTCCCTGAGAAACAACTGGATATGGGCTATACATAGTTGGAATCTACTCCCTTAGACCTTTTTAGCAATATATAGCAACCTCATTCATGTCATCTGGAAATACTTCAAATACCCAGTCTAAGATCACCCATAATGTAAAATTACACCACCCCGGGTACTTCTTTCTCTATAACTTTTTCCCTGAGAGACAACTGGATATTGGCTATACATGGTTGGAATCTATTCCCTTAGGCCTCTTTAGCGATATATAGCAACCTCATTCATGTCATCAGGAAATACTTCAAATACCCAGTCTAAGATCACCCATAATGTAAAATTACACCACCCCGGGTACTTTTTCATCTATAACTTTTTCCCTGAGAAACAACAGGATATATGCTATACATAGTTGGAATCTACTCCCTTGGACCTTTTTAGCGATATATAGCAACCTCATTCATGTCTTTTGGAAATACTTCAAATACCCAGTCCAACATTACCCATAATGTAAAATTACACTACCCCGGGTACTTTTTCATCTATAACTTTTTCCCTGAGAAACAACTGGATATGGGCTATATATGGTTAGAATCTACTCCCTTAGGCCTCTTTAGCGATTTATAGCAACCTCATTCGTGTCATCTGGAAATACTTCAAATACCCAGTCCAACATTACCCATAATGTAAAATTACACTACCCCGGGTACTTTTTCATCTATAACTTTTTCCCTGAGAAACAACTGGATATGGGCTATATATGGTTGGAATCTACTCCCTTAGGACTCTTTAGCGATTTATAGCAACCTCATTCATGTCATCTGGAAATACTTCAAATACCCAGTCCAACATTACCCATAATGTAAAATTACACTACCCCGGGTACTTTTTCATCTATAACTTTTTCCCTGAGAAACAACAGGATATAAACTATATATGGTTGGAATCTACTCCCTTAGACCTTATTAGCGATATATAGCAACCTCATTCACGTCATCTGGAAATACTTCAAATACCCAGTCCAACATTACCCATAATGTAAAATTACACTACCCCGGGTACTTTTTTGTCTATAACTTTTTCCCTGAGAAACAACTGGATATGGGCTATACATAGTTGGAATCTACTCCCTTATACCTTTTTAGCGATATATAGCAACCTCATTCATGTCGTCTGGAAATACTTCAAATACCCAGTCCAACATAACCCATAATGTAAAATTACACTACCCCGGGTACTTTTTCATCTATAACTTTTTCCCTGAGAAACAACTGGATATAAATTATATATGGTTGGAATCTACTCCCTTAGACCTTTTTAGCGATATATGGCAACCTCATTCATGTCATCTGGAAATACTTCAAATACCCAGTCTAAGATCACCCATAATGTAAAATTACACCACCCCGGGTACTTCTTTGTCTATAACTTTTTCCCTGAGAAACAACTGGATATGGGCTATACATAGTTGGAATCTACTCCCTTAGACCTTTTTAGCAATATATAGCAACCTCATTCATGTCGTCTGGAAATACTTCAAATACCCAGTCTAAGATCACCCATAATGTAAAATTACACCACCCCGGATACTTTTTCATCTATAACTTTTTCCCTGAGAAACAACAGGATATATGCTATACATAGTTGGAATCTACTCCCTTAGACCTTTTGAGCGATATATAGCAACCTCATTCATGTCGTCTGGAAATACTTCAAATACCCAGTCCAACATTACCCATAATGTAAAATTACACTACCCTGGGTACTTTTTCATCTATAACTTTTTCCCTGAAAAACAACTGGATATAAACTATATATGGTTGGAATCTACTCCCTTAGACCTTTTTAGCGATATATAGCAACCTCATTCATGTCATCTGGATATACTTCAAATACCCAGTCTAAGATCACCCATAATGTAAAATTACACCACCCCGGGTACTTCTTTCTCTATAACTTTTTCCCTGAGAGACAACTGGATATGGGCTATACATGGTTGGAATCTACTCCCTTAGGCCTCTTTAGCGATATATAGCAACCTCATTCATGTCGTCTGGAAATACTTCAAATACCCAGTCCAACATTACCCATAATGTAAAATTACACTACCCCGGGTACTTTTTCATCTATAACTTTTTCCCTGAGAAACAACTGGATATGGGCTATACATAGTTGGAAACTACTCCCTTATACCTTTTTAGCGATATATAGCAACCTCATTCATGTCGTCTGGAAATACTTCAAATACCCAGTCCAACATTACCCATAATGTAAAATTACACTACCCCGGGTACTTTTTCATCTATAACTTTTTCCCTGAGAAACAACTGGATATGGGCTATATATGGTTGGAATCTACTCCCTTAGAACTCTTTAGCGATTTATACCAACCTCATTCATGTCATCTGGAAATACTTCAAATACCCAGTCCAACATTACCCATAATGTAAAATTACACTACCCCGGGTACTTTTTCATCTATAACTTTTTCCCTGAGAAATAACTGGATATGGGCTATACACAGTTGGAATCTACTCCCTTATACCTTTTTAGCGATATATGGCAACCTCATTCATGTCGTCTGGAAATACTTCAAATACCCAGTCCAACATTACCCATAATGTAAAATTACACTACCCCGGGTACTTTTTCATCTATAACTTTTTCCCTGAGAAACAACTGGATGTAAGCTATATATGGTTGGAATCTACTCCCTTAGACCTTTTTAGCGATATATGGCAACCTCATTCATGTCATCTGGAAATACTTCAAATACCCAGTCTAAGATCACCCATAATGTAAAATTACACCACCCCGGGTACTTCTTTGTCTATAACTTTTTCCCTGAGAAACAACTGGATATGGGCTATACATAGTTGGAATCTACTCCCTTAGACCTTTTTAGCAATATATAGCAACCTCATTCATGTCGTCTGGAAATACTTCAAATACCCAGTCTAAGATCACCCATAATGTAAAATTACACCACCCCGGGTACTTTTTCATCTATAACTTTTTCCCTGAGAAACAACAGGATATATGCTATACATAGTTGGAATCTACTCCCTTAGACCTTTTGAGCGATATATAGCAACCTCATTCATGTCGTCTGGATATACTTCAAATACCCAGTCCAACATTACCCATAATGTAAAATTACACTACCCTGGGTACTTTTTCATCTATAACTTTTTCCCTGAAAAACAACTGGATATAAACTATATATGGTTGGAATCTACTCCCTTAGACCTTTTTAGCGATATATAGCAACCTCATTCATGTCATCTGGATATACTTCAAATACCCTATCTAAGATCACCCATAATGTAAAATTACACCACCCCGGGTACTTCTTTCTCTATAACTTTTTCCCTGAGAGACAACTGGATATTGGCTATACATGGTTGGAATCTACTCCCTTAGGCCTCTTTAGCGATATATAGCAACCTCATTCATGTCGTCTGGAAATACTTCAAATACCCAGTCCAACATTACCCATAATGTAAAATTACACTACCCCGGGTACTTTTTTATCTATAACTTTTTCCCTGAGAAACAACTGGATGTAAGCTATATATGGTTGGAATCTACTCCCTTAGACCTTTTTAGCGATATATAGCAACCTCATTCATGTAGTCTCGAAATACTTCAAATACCCAGTCCAACATTACCCATAATGTAAAATTACACTACCCCGGGTACTTTTTCATCTATAACTTTTTCCCTGAGAAACAACTGGATATGGGCTATACATAGTTGGAATCTACTCCCTTAGACCTTTTTAGCAATATATAGCAACCTCATTCATGTCATCTGGAAATACTTCAAATAACTAGTCTAAGATCACCCATAATGTAAAATTACACCACCCCGGGTACTTCTTTCTCTATAACTTTTTCCCTGAGAGACAACTGGATATTGGCTATACATGGTTGGAATCTATTCCCTTAGGCCTCTTTAGCGATATATAGCAACCTCATTCATGTCGTCTGGAAATACTTCAAATACCCAGTCCAACATAACCCATAATGTAAAATTACACTACCCCGGGTACTTTTTCATCTATAACTTTTTCCCTGAGAAACAACTGGATATAAATTATATATGGTTGGAATCTACTCCCTTAGACCTTTTTAGCGATATATGGCAACCTCATTCATGTCATCTGGAAATACTTCAAATACCCAGTCTAAGATCACCCATAATGTAAAATTACACCACCCCGGGTACTTCTTTGTCTATAACTTTTTCCCTGAGAAACAACTGGATATGGGCTATACATAGTTGGAATCTACTCCCTTAGACCTTTTTAGCAATATATAGCAACCTCATTCATGTCGTCTGGAAATACTTCAAATACCCAGTCTAAGATCACCCATAATGTAAAATTACACCACCCCGGGTACTTTTTCATCTATAACTTTTTCCCTGAGAAACAACAGGATATATGCTATACATAGTTGGAATCTACTCCCTTAGACCTTTTGAGCGATATATAGCAACCTCATTCATGTCGTCTGGAAATACTTCAAATACCCAGTCCAACATTACCCATAATGTAAAATTACACTACCCTGGGTACTTTTTCATCTATAACTTTTTCCCTGAAAAACAACTGGATATAAACTATATATGGTTGGAATCTACTCCCTTAGACCTTTTTAGCGATATATAGCAACCTCATTCATGTCATCTGGATATACTTCAAATACCCAGTCTAAGATCACCCATAATGTAAAATTACACCACCCCGGGTACTTCTTTCTCTATAACTTTTTCCCTGAGAGACAACTGGATATGGGCTATACATGGTTGGAATCTACTCCCTTAGGCCTCTTTAGCGATATATAGCAACCTCATTCATGTCGTCTGGAAATACTTCAAATACCCAGTCCAACATTACCCATAATGTAAAATTACACTACCCCGGGTACTTTTTCATCTATAACTTTTTCCCTGAGAAACAACTGGATATGGGCTATACATAGTTGGAAACTACTCCCTTATACCTTTTTAGCGATATATAGCAACCTCATTCATGTCGTCTGGAAATACTTCAAATACCCAGTCCAACATTACCCATAATGTAAAATTACACTACCCCGGGTACTTTTTCATCTATAACTTTTTCCCTGAGAAACAACTGGATATGGGCTATATATGGTTGGAATCTACTCCCTTAGAACTCTTTAGCGATTTATACCAACCTCATTCATGTCATCTGGAAATACTTCAAATACCCAGTCCAACATTACCCATAATGTAAAATTACACTACCCCGGGTACTTTTTCATCTATAACTTTTTCCCTGAGAAATAACTGGATATGGGCTATACACAGTTGGAATCTACTCCCTTATACCTTTTTAGCGATATATGGCAACCTCATTCATGTCGTCTGGAAATACTTCAAATACCCAGTCCAACATTACCCATAATGTAAAATTACACTACCCCGGGTACTTTTTCATCTATAACTTTTTCCCTGAGAAACAACTGGATGTAAGCTATATATGGTTGGAATCTACTCCCTTAGACCTTTTTAGCGATATATGGCAACCTCATTCATGTCATCTGGAAATACTTCAAATACCCAGTCTAAGATCACCCATAATGTAAAATTACACCACCCCGGGTACTTCTTTGTCTATAACTTTTTCCCTGAGAAACAACTGGATATGGGCTATACATAGTTGGAATCTACTCCCTTAGACCTTTTTAGCAATATATAGCAACCTCATTCATGTCGTCTGGAAATACTTCAAATACCCAGTCTAAGATCACCCATAATGTAAAATTACACCACCCCGGGTACTTTTTCATCTATAACTTTTTCCCTGAGAAACAACAGGATATATGCTATACATAGTTGGAATCTACTCCCTTAGACCTTTTGAGCGATATATAGCAACCTCATTCATGTCGTCTGGATATACTTCAAATACCCAGTCCAACATTACCCATAATGTAAAATTACACTACCCTGGGTACTTTTTCATCTATAACTTTTTCCCTGAAAAACAACTGGATATAAACTATATATGGTTGGAATCTACTCCCTTAGACCTTTTTAGCGATATATAGCAACCTCATTCATGTCATCTGGATATACTTCAAATACCCTGTCTAAGATCACCCATAATGTAAAATTACACCACCCCGGGTACTTCTTTCTCTATAACTTTTTCCCTGAGAGACAACTGGATATTGGCTATACATGGTTGGAATCTACTCCCTTAGGCCTCTTTAGCGATATATAGCAACCTCATTCATGTCGTCTGGAAATACTTCAAATACCCAGTCCAACATTACCCATAATGTAAAATTACACTACCCCGGGTACTTTTTTATCTATAACTTTTTCCCTGAGAAACAACTGGATGTAAGCTATATATGGTTGGAATCTACTCCCTTAGACCTTTTTAGCGATATATAGCAACCTCATTCATGTAGTCTCGAAATACTTCAAATACCCAGTCCAACATTACCCATAATGTAAAATTACACTACCCCGGGTACTTTTTCATCTATAACTTTTTCCCTGAGAAACAACTGGATATGGGCTATACATAGTTGGAATCTACTCCCTTAGACCTTTTTAGCAATATATAGCAACCTCATTCATGTCATCTGGAAATACTTCAAATAACTAGTCTAAGATCACCCATAATGTAAAATTACACCACCCCGGGTACTTCTTTCTCTATAACTTTTTCCCTGAGAGACAACTGGATATTGGCTATACATGGTTGGAATCTATTCCCTTAGGCCTCTTTAGCGATATATAGCAACCTCATTCATGTCGTCTGGAAATACTTCAAATACCCAGTCCAACATAACCCATAATGTAAAATTACACTACCCCGGGTACTTTTTCATCTATAACTTTTTCCCTGAGAAACAACTGGATATACATTATATATGGTTGGAATCTACTCCCTTAGACCTTTTTAGCGATATATGGCAACCTCATTCATGTCATCTGGAAATACTTCAAATACCCAGTCTAAGATCACCCATAATGTAAAATTACACCACCCCGGGTACTTCTTTGTCTATAACTTTTTCCCTGAGAAACAACTGGATATGGGCTATACATAGTTGGAATCTACTCCCTTAGACCTTTTTAGCAATATATAGCAACCTCATTCATGTCGTCTGGAAATACTTCAAATACCCAGTCTAAGATCACCCATAATGTAAAATTACACCACCCCGGGTACTTTTTCATCTATAACTTTTTCCCTGAGAAACAACAGGATATATGCTATACATAGTTGGAATCTACTCCCTTAGACCTTTTGAGCGATATATAGCAACCTCATTCATGTCGTCTGGAAATACTTCAAATACCCAGTCCAACATTACCCATAATGTAAAATTACACTACCCTGGGTACTTTTTCATCTATAACTTTTTCCCTGAAAAACAACTGGATATAAACTATATATGGTTGGAATCTACTCCCTTAGACCTTTTTAGCGATATATAGCAACCTCATTCATGTCATCTGGATATACTTCAAATACCCAGTCTAAGATCACCCATAATGTAAAATTACACCACCCCGGGTACTTCTTTCTCTATAACTTTTTCCCTGAGAGACAACTGGATATGGGCTATACATGGTTGGAATCTACTCCCTTAGGCCTCTTTAGCGATATATAGCAACCTCATTCATGTCGTCTGGAAATACTTCAAATACCCAGTCCAACATTACCCATAATGTAAAATTACACTACCCCGGGTACTTTTTCATCTATAACTTTTTCCCTGAGAAACAACTGGATATGGGCTATACATAGTTGGAAACTACTCCCTTATACCTTTTTAGCGATATATAGCAACCTCATTCATGTCGTCTGGAAATACTTCAAATACCCAGTCCAACATTACCCATAATGTAAAATTACACTACCCCGGGTACTTTTTCATCTATAACTTTTTCCCTGAGAAACAACTGGATATGGGCTATATATGGTTGGAATCTACTCCCTTAGAACTCTTTAGCGATTTATACCAACCTCATTCATGTCATCTGGAAATACTTCAAATACCCAGTCCAACATTACCCATAATGTAAAATTACACTACCCCGGGTACTTTTTCATCTATAACTTTTTCCCTGAGAAATAACTGGATATGGGCTATACACAGTTGGAATCTACTCCCTTATACCTTTTTAGCGATATATGGCAACCTCATTCATGTCGTCTGGAAATACTTCAAATACCCAGTCCAACATTACCCATAATGTAAAATTACACTACCCCGGGTACTTTTTCATCTATAACTTTTTCCCTGAGAAACAACTGGATGTAAGCTATATATGGTTGGAATCTACTCCCTTAGACCTTTTTAGCGATATATGGCAACCTCATTCATGTCATCTGGAAATACTTCAAATACCCAGTCTAAGATCACCCATAATGTAAAATTACACCACCCCGGGTACTTCTTTGTCTATAACTTTTTCCCTGAGAAACAACTGGATATGGGCTATACATAGTTGGAATCTACTCCCTTAGACCTTTTTAGCAATATATAGCAACCTCATTCATGTCGTCTGGAAATACTTCAAATACCCAGTCTAAGATCACCCATAATGTAAAATTACACCACCCCGGGTACTTTTTCATCTATAACTTTTTCCCTGAGAAACAACAGGATATATGCTATACATAGTTGGAATCTACTCCCTTAGACCTTTTGAGCGATATATAGCAACCTCATTCATGTCGTCTGGATATACTTCAAATACCCAGTCCAACATTACCCATAATGTAAAATTACACTACCCTGGGTACTTTTTCATCTATAACTTTTTCCCTGAAAAACAACTGGATATAAACTATATATGGTTGGAATCTACTCCCTTAGACCTTTTTAGCGATATATAGCAACCTCATTCATGTCATCTGGATATACTTCAAATACCCTGTCTAAGATCACCCATAATGTAAAATTACACCACCCCGGGTACTTCTTTCTCTATAACTTTTTCCCTGAGAGACAACTGGATATTGGCTATACATGGTTGGAATCTACTCCCTTAGGCCTCTTTAGCGATATATAGCAACCTCATTCATGTCGTCTGGAAATACTTCAAATACCCAGTCCAACATTACCCATAATGTAAAATTACACTACCCCGGGTACTTTTTTATCTATAACTTTTTCCCTGAGAAACAACTGGATGTAAGCTATATATGGTTGGAATCTACTCCCTTAGACCTTTTTAGCGATATATAGCAACCTCATTCATGTAGTCTCGAAATACTTCAAATACCCAGTCCAACATTACCCATAATGTAAAATTACACTACCCCGGGTACTTTTTCATCTATAACTTTTTCCCTGAGAAACAACTGGATATGGGCTATACATAGTTGGAATCTACTCCCTTAGACCTTTTTAGCAATATATAGCAACCTCATTCATGTCATCTGGAAATACTTCAAATAACTAGTCTAAGATCACCCATAATGTAAAATTACACCACCCCGGGTACTTCTTTCTCTATAACTTTTTCCCTGAGAGACAACTGGATATTGGCTATACATGGTTGGAATCTATTCCCTTAGGCCTCTTTAGCGATATATAGCAACCTCATTCATGTCATCTGGAAATACTTCAAATACCCAGTCTAAGATCACCCATAATGTAAAATTACACCACCCCGGGTACTTTTTCATCTATAACTTTTTCCCTGAGAAACAACAGGATATATGCTATACATAGTTGGAATCTACTCCCTTAGACCTTTTTAGCGATATATAGCAACCTCATTCATGTCTTTTGGAAATACTTCAAATACCCAGTCCAACATTACCCATAATGTAAAATTACACTACCCCGGGTACTTTTTCATCTATAACTTTTTCCCTGAGAAACAACTGGATATGGGCTATACATGGTTAGAATCTACTCCCTTAGGCCTCTTTAGCGATTTATAGCAACTTCATTCATGTCATCTGGAAATACTTCAAATACCCAGTCCAACATTACCCATAATGTAAAATTACACTACCCCGGGTACTTTTTCATCTATAACTTTTTCCCTGAGAAACAACTGGATATGGGCTATATATGGTTGGAATCTACTCCCTTAGGACTCTTTAGTGATTTATAGCAACCTCATTCATGTCATCTGGAAATACTTCAAATACCCAGTCCAACATTACCCATAATGTAAAATTACACTACCCCGGGTACTTTTTCATCTATAACTTTTTCCCTGAGAAACAACTGGATATGGGCTATACATAGTTGGAATCTACTCCCTTATACCTTTTTAGCGATATATGGCAACCTCATTCATGTCGTCTGGAAATACTTCAAATACCCAGTCCAACATTACCCATAATGTAAAATTACACTACCCCGGGTACTTTTTCATCTATAACTTTTTCCCTGAGAAACAACTGGATGTAAGCTATATATGGTTGGAATCTACTCCCTTAGACCTTTTTAGCGATATATAGCAACCTCATTCATGTCGTCTGGAAATACTTCAAATACCTAGTCCAACATTACCCATAATGTAAAATTACACTACCCCGGGTACTTTTTCATCTATAACTTTTTCCCTGAGAAACAACTGGATATGGGCTATACATAGTTGGAATCTACTCCCTTAGACCTTTTTAGCGATATATGGCAACCTCATTCATGTCGTCTGGAAATACTTCAAATACCCAGTCCAACATTACCCATAATGTAAAATTACACTACCCCGGGTACTTTTTCATCTATAACTTTTTCCCTGAGAAACAACTGGATGTAAGCTATATATGGTTGGAATCTACTCCCTTAGACCTTTTTAGCGATATATAGCAACCTCATTCATGTAGTCTCGAAATACTTCAAATACCCAGTCCAACATTACCCATAATGTAAAATTACACTACCCCGGGTACTTTTTTGTCTATAACTTTTTCCCTGAGAAACAACTGGATATGGGCTATACATAGTTGGAATCTACTCCCTTATACCTTTTTAGCGATATATAGCAACCTCATTCATGTCGTCTGGAAATACTTCAAATACCCAGTCCAACATTACCCATAATGTAAAATTACACTACCCCGGGTACTTTTTCATCTATAACTTTTTCCCTGAGAAACAACTGGATATAAACTATATATGGTTGGAATCTACTCCCTTAGACCTTTTTAGCGATATATGGCAACCTCATTCATGTCATCTGGAAATACTTCAAATACCCAGTCTAAGATCACCCATAATGTAAAATTACACCACCCCGGGTACTTCTTTGTCTATAACTTTTTCCCTGAGAAACAACTGGATATGGGCTATACATAGTTGGAATCTACTCCCTTAGACCTTTTTAGCAATATATAGCAACCTCATTCATGTCGTCTGGAAATACTTCAAATACCCAGTCTAAGATCACCCATAATGTAAAATTACACCACCCCGGGTACTTTTTCATCTATAACTTTTTCCCTGAGAAACAACAGGATATATGCTATACATAGTTGGAATCTACTCCCTTAGACCTTTTGAGCGATATATAGCAACCTCATTCATGTCGTCTGGAAATACTTCAAATACCCAGTCCAACATTACCCATAATGTAAAATTACACTACCCTGGGTACTTTTTCATCTATAACTTTTTCCCTGAAAAACAACTGGATATAAACTATATATGGTTGGAATCTACTCCCTTAGACCTTTTTAGCGATATATAGCAACCTCATTCATGTCATCTGGATATACTTCAAATACCCTGTCTAAGATCACCCATAATGTAAAATTACACCACCCCGGGTACTTCTTTCTCTATAACTTTTTCCCTGAGAGACAACTGGATATTGGCTATACATGGTTGGAATCTACTCCCTTAGGCCTCTTTAGCGATATATAGCAACCTCATTCATGTCGTCTGGAAATACTTCAAATACCCAGTCCAACATTACCCATAATGTAAAATTACACTACCCCGGGTACTTTTTTATCTATAACTTTTTCCCTGAGAAACAACTGGATGTAAGCTATATATGGTTGGAATCTACTCCCTTAGACCTTTTTAGCGATATATAGCAACCTCATTCATGTAGTCTCGAAATACTTCAAATACCCAGTCCAACATTACCCATAATGTAAAATTACACTACCCCGGGTACTTTTTCATCTATAACTTTTTCCCTGAGAAACAACTGGATATGGGCTATACATAGTTGGAATCTACTCCCTTAGACCTTTTTAGCGATATATAGCAACCTCATTCATGTAGTCTCGAAATACTTCAAATACCCAGTCCAACATTACCCATAATGTAAAATTACACTACCCTGGGTACTTTTTCATCTATAACTTTTTCCCTGAAAAACAACTGGATATAAACTATATATGGTTGGAATCTACTCCCTTAGACCTTTTTAGCGATATATAGCAACCTCATTCATGTCATCTGGATATACTTCAAATACCCTGTCTAAGATCACCCATAATGTAAAATTACACCACCCCGGGTACTTCTTTCTCTATAACTTTTTCCCTGAGAGACAACTGGATATTGGCTATACATGGTTGGAATCTACTCCCTTAGGCCTCTTTAGCGATATATAGCAACCTCATTCATGTCGTCTGGAAATACTTCAAATACCCAGTCCAACATTACCCATAATGTAAAATTACACCACCCCGGGTACTTCTTTCTCTATAACTTTTTCCCTGAGAGACAACTGGATATTGGCTATACATGGTTGGAATCTATTCCCTTAGGCCTCTTTAGCGATATATAGCAACCTCATTCATGTCATCTGGAAATACTTCAAATACCCAGTCTAAGATCACCCATAATGTAAAATTACACCACCCCGGGTACTTTTTCATCTATAACTTTTTCCCTGAGAAACAACAGGATATATGCTATACATAGTTGGAATCTACTCCCTTAGACCTTTTTAGCGATATATAGCAACCTCATTCATGTCTTTTGGAAATACTTCAAATACCCAGTCCAACATTACCCATAATGTAAAATTACACTACCCCGGGTACTTTTTCATCTATAACTTTTTCCCTGAGAAACAACTGGATATGGGCTATACATGGTTAGAATCTACTCCCTTAGGCCTCTTTAGCGATTTATAGCAACTTCATTCATGTCATCTGGAAATACTTCAAATACCCAGTCCAACATTACCCATAATGTAAAATTACACTACCCCGGGTACTTTTTCATCTATAACTTTTTCCCTGAGAAACAACTGGATATGGGCTATATATGGTTGGAATCTACTCCCTTAGGACTCTTTAGTGATTTATAGCAACCTCATTCATGTCATCTGGAAATACTTCAAATACCCAGTCCAACATTACCCATAATGTAAAATTACACTACCCCGGGTACTTTTTCATCTATAACTTTTTCCCTGAGAAACAACTGGATATGGGCTATACATAGTTGGAATCTACTCCCTTATACCTTTTTAGCGATATATGGCAACCTCATTCATGTCGTCTGGAAATACTTCAAATACCCAGTCCAACATTACCCATAATGTAAAATTACACTACCCCGGGTACTTTTTCATCTATAACTTTTTCCCTGAGAAACAACTGGATGTAAGCTATATATGGTTGGAATCTACTCCCTTAGACCTTTTTAGCGATATATAGCAACCTCATTCATGTCGTCTGGAAATACTTCAAATACCCAGTCCAACATTACCCATAATGTAAAATTACACTACCCCGGGTACTTTTTCATCTATAACTTTTTCCCTGAGAAACAACTGGATATGGGCTATACATAGTTGGAATCTACTCCCTTAGACCTTTTTAGCAATATATAGCAACCTCATTCATGTCATCTGGAAATACTTCAAGTACCCAGTCTAAGATCACCATAATGTAAAATTACACCACCCCGGGTACTTCTTTCTCTATAACTTTTTCCCTGAGAGACAACTGGATATTGGCTATACATGGTTGGAATCTATTCCCTTAGGCTTCTTTAGCGATATATAGCAACCTCATTCATGTCATCAGGAAATACTTCAAATACCCAGTCTAAGATCACCCATAATGTAAAATTACACCACCCCGGGTACTTTTTCATCTATAACTTTTTCCCTGAGAAACAACAGGATATATGCTATACATAGTAGGAATCTACTCCCTTAGACCTTTTTAGCGATATATAGCAACCTCATTCGTGTCTTTTGGAAATACTTCAAATACCCAGTCCAACATTACCCATAATGTAAAATTACACTACCCCGGGTACTTTTTCATCTATAACTTTTTCCCTGAGAAACAACTGGATATGGGCTATATATGGCTAGAATCTACTCCCTTAGGCCTCTTTAGCGATTTATAGCAACCTCATTCATGTCATCTGAAAATACTTCAAATACCCAGTCCAACATTACCCATAATGTAAAATTACACTACCCCGGGTACTTTTTCATCTATAACTTTTTCCCTGAGAAACAACTGGATATGGGCTATATATGGTTGGAATCTACTCCCTTAGGACTCTTTAGCGATTTATAGCAACCTCATTCATGTCATCTGGAAATACTTCAAATACCCAGTCCAACATTACCCATAATGTAAAATTACACTACCCCGGGTACTTTTTCATCTATAACTTTTTCCCTGAGAAACAACAGGATATAAACTATATATGATTGGAATCTACTCCCTTAGACCTTATTAGCGATATATAGCAACCTCATTCATGTCATCTGGAAATACTTCAAATACCCAGTCCAACATTACCCATAATGTAAAATTACACTACCCCGGGTACTTTTTTGTCTATAACTTTTTCCCTGAGAAACAACTGGATATGGGCTATACATAGTTGGAATCTACTCCCTTATACCTTTTTAGCGATATATAGCAACCTCATTCATGTCGTCTGGAAATACTTCAAATACCCAGTCCAACATTACCCATAATGTAAAATTACACTACCCCGGGTACTTTTTCATCTATAACTTTTTCCCTGAGAAACAACTGGATATAAGCTATATACGGTTGGAATCTACTCCCTTAGACCTTTTTAGCGATTTATGGCAACCTCATTCATGTCATCTGGAAATACTTCAAATACCCAGTCTAAGATCACCCATAATGTAAAATTACACCACCCCGGGTACTTCTTTGTCTATAACTTTTTCCCTGAGAAACAACTGGATATGGGCTATACACAGTTGGAATCTACTCCCTTATACCTTTTTAGCGATATATGGCAACCTCATTCATGTCGTCTGGAAATACTTCAAATACCCAGTCCAACATTACCCATAATGTAAAATTACACTACCCCGGGTACTTTTTCATCTATAACTTTTTCCCTGAGAAACAACTGGATGTAAGCTATATATGGTTGGAATCTACTCCCTTAGACCTTTTTAGCGATATATAGCAACCTCATTCATGTCGTCTGGAAATACTTCAAATACCCAGTCCAACATTACCCATAATGTAAAATTACACTACCCCGGGTACTTTTTCATCTATAACTTTTTCCCTGAGAAACAACTGGATATGGGCTATACATAGTTGGAATCTACTCCCTTAGACCTTTTTAGCGATATATGGCAACCTCATTCATGTCGTCTGGAAATACTTCAAATACCCAGTCCAACATTACCCATAATGTAAAATTACACTACCCCGGGTACTTTTTCATCTATAACTTTTTCCCTGAGAAACAACTGGATGTAAGCTATATATGGTTGGAATCTACTCCCTTAGACCTTTTTAGCGATATATAGCAACCTCATTCATGTAGTCTCGAAATACTTCAAATACCCAGTCCAACATTACCCATAATGTAAAATTACACTACCCCGGGTACTTTTTTGTCTATAACTTTTTCCCTGAGAAACAACTGGATATGGGCTATACATAGTTGGAATCTACTCCCTTATACCTTTTTAGCGATATATAGCAACCTCATTCATGTCGTCTGGAAATACTTCAAATACCCAGTCCAACATTACCCATAATGTAAAATTACACTACCCCGGGTACTTTTTCATCTATAACTTTTTCCCTGAGAAACAACTGGATATAAACTATATATGGTTGGAATCTACTCCCTTAGACCTTTTTAGCGATATATGGCAACCTCATTCATGTCATCTGGAAATACTTCAAATACCCAGTCTAAGATCACCCATAATGTAAAATTACACCACCCCGGGTACTTCTTTGTCTATAACTTTTTCCCTGAGAAACAACTGGATATGGGCTATACATAGTTGGAATCTACTCCCTTAGACCTTTTTAGCAATATATAGCAACCTCATTCATGTCGTCTGGAAATACTTCAAATACCCAGTCTAAGATCACCCATAATGTAAAATTACACCACCCCGGGTACTTTTTCATCTATAACTTTTTCCCTGAGAAACAACAGGATATATGCTATACATAGTTGGAATCTACTCCCTTAGACCTTTTGAGCGATATATAGCAACCTCATTCATGTCGTCTGGAAATACTTCAAATACCCAGTCCAACATTACCCATAATGTAAAATTACACTACCCTGGGTACTTTTTCATCTATAACTTTTTCCCTGAAAAACAACTGGATATAAACTATATATGGTTGGAATCTACTCCCTTAGACCTTTTTAGCGATATATAGCAACCTCATTCATGTCATCTGGATATACTTCAAATACCCTGTCTAAGATCACCCATAATGTAAAATTACACCACCCCGGGTACTTCTTTCTCTATAACTTTTTCCCTGAGAGACAACTGGATATTGGCTATACATGGTTGGAATCTACTCCCTTAGGCCTCTTTAGCGATATATAGCAACCTCATTCATGTCGTCTGGAAATACTTCAAATACCCAGTCCAACATTACCCATAATGTAAAATTACACTACCCCGGGTACTTTTTTATCTATAACTTTTTCCCTGAGAAACAACTGGATGTAAGCTATATATGGTTGGAATCTACTCCCTTAGACCTTTTTAGCGATATATAGCAACCTCATTCATGTAGTCTCGAAATACTTCAAATACCCAGTCCAACATTACCCATAATGTAAAATTACACTACCCCGGGTACTTTTTCATCTATAACTTTTTCCCTGAGAAACAACTGGATATGGGCTATACATAGTTGGAATCTACTCCCTTAGACCTTTTTAGCAATATATAGCAACCTCATTCATGTCATCTGGAAATACTTCAAATAACTAGTCTAAGATCACCCATAATGTAAAATTACACCACCCCGGGTACTTCTTTCTCTATAACTTTTTCCCTGAGAGACAACTGGATATTGGCTATACATGGTTGGAATCTATTCCCTTAGGCCTCTTTAGCGATATATAGCAACCTCATTCATGTCATCTGGAAATACTTCAAATACCCAGTCTAAGATCACCCATAATGTAAAATTACACCACCCCGGGTACTTTTTCATCTATAACTTTTTCCCTGAGAAACAACAGGATATATGCTATACATAGTTGGAATCTACTCCCTTAGACCTTTTTAGCGATATATAGCAACCTCATTCATGTCTTTTGGAAATACTTCAAATACCCAGTCCAACATTACCCATAATGTAAAATTACACTACCCCGGGTACTTTTTCATCTATAACTTTTTCCCTGAGAAACAACTGGATATGGGCTATACATGGTTAGAATCTACTCCCTTAGGCCTCTTTAGCGATTTATAGCAACTTCATTCATGTCATCTGGAAATACTTCAAATACCCAGTCCAACATTACCCATAATGTAAAATTACACTACCCCGGGTACTTTTTCATCTATAACTTTTTCCCTGAGAAACAACTGGATATGGGCTATATATGGTTGGAATCTACTCCCTTAGGACTCTTTAGTGATTTATAGCAACCTCATTCATGTCATCTGGAAATACTTCAAATACCCAGTCCAACATTACCCATAATGTAAAATTACACTACCCCGGGTACTTTTTCATCTATAACTTTTTCCCTGAGAAACAACTGGATATGGGCTATACATAGTTGGAATCTACTCCCTTATACCTTTTTAGCGATATATGGCAACCTCATTCATGTCGTCTGGAAATACTTCAAATACCCAGTCCAACATTACCCATAATGTAAAATTACACTACCCCGGGTACTTTTTCATCTATAACTTTTTCCCTGAGAAACAACTGGATGTAAGCTATATATGGTTGGAATCTACTCCCTTAGACCTTTTTAGCGATATATAGCAACCTCATTCATGTCGTCTGGAAATACTTCAAATACCCAGTCCAACATTACCCATAATGTAAAATTACACTACCCCGGGTACTTTTTCATCTATAACTTTTTCCCTGAGAAACAACTGGATATGGGCTATACATAGTTGGAATCTACTCCCTTAGACCTTTTTAGCAATATATAGCAACCTCATTCATGTCATCTGGAAATACTTCAAGTACCCAGTCTAAGATCACCATAATGTAAAATTACACCACCCCGGGTACTTCTTTCTCTATAACTTTTTCCCTGAGAGACAACTGGATATTGGCTATACATGGTTGGAATCTATTCCCTTAGGCTTCTTTAGCGATATATAGCAACCTCATTCATGTCATCAGGAAATACTTCAAATACCCAGTCTAAGATCACCCATAATGTAAAATTACACCACCCCGGGTACTTTTTCATCTATAACTTTTTCCCTGAGAAACAACAGGATATATGCTATACATAGTAGGAATCTACTCCCTTAGACCTTTTTAGCGATATATAGCAACCTCATTCGTGTCTTTTGGAAATACTTCAAATACCCAGTCCAACATTACCCATAATGTAAAATTACACTACCCCGGGTACTTTTTCATCTATAACTTTTTCCCTGAGAAACAACTGGATATGGGCTATATATGGCTAGAATCTACTCCCTTAGGCCTCTTTAGCGATTTATAGCAACCTCATTCATGTCATCTGAAAATACTTCAAATACCCAGTCCAACATTACCCATAATGTAAAATTACACTACCCCGGGTACTTTTTCATCTATAACTTTTTCCCTGAGAAACAACTGGATATGGGCTATACATAGTTGGAATCTACTCCCTTAGACCTTTTTAGCAATATATAGCAACCTCATTCATGTCATCTGGAAATACTTCAAGTACCCAGTCTAAGATCACCATAATGTAAAATTACACCACCCCGGGTACTTCTTTCTCTATAACTTTTTCCCTGAGAGACAACTGGATATTGGCTATACATGGTTGGAATCTACTCCCTTAGGCCTCTTTAGCGATTTATAGCAACCTCATTCATGTCATCTGAAAATACTTCAAATACCCAGTCTAAGATCACCCATAATGTAAAATTACACCACCCCGGGTACTTTTTCATCTATAACTTTTTCCCTGAGAAACAACAGGATATATGCTATACATAGTAGGAATCTACTCCCTTAGACCTTTTTAGCGATATATAGCAACCTCATTCGTGTCTTTTGGAAATACTTCAAATACCCAGTCCAACATTACCCATAATGTAAAATTACACTACCCCGGGTACTTTTTCATCTATAACTTTTTCCCTGAGAAACAACTGGATATGGGCTATATATGGCTAGAATCTACTCCCTTAGGCCTCTTTAGCGATTTATAGCAACCTCATTCATGTCATCTGAAAATACTTCAAATACCCAGTCCAACATTACCCATAATGTAAAATTACACTACCCCGGGTACTTTTTCATCTATAACTTTTTCCCTGAGAAACAACAGGATATAAACTATATATGATTGGAATCTACTCCCTTAGACCTTATTAGCGATATATAGCAACCTCATTCATGTCATCTGGAAATACTTCAAATACCCAGTCCAACATTACCCATAATGTAAAATTACACTACCCCGGGTACTTTTTTGTCTATAACTTTTTCCCTGAGAAACAACTGGATATGGGCTATACATAGTTGGAATCTACTCCCTTATACCTTTTTAGCGATATATAGCAACCTCATTCATGTCGTCTGGAAATACTTCAAATACCCAGTCCAACATTACCCATAATGTAAAATTACACTACCCCGGGTACTTTTTCATCTATAACTTTTTCCCTGAGAAACAACTGGATATAAGCTATATACGGTTGGAATCTACTCCCTTAGACCTTTTTAGCGATTTATGGCAACCTCATTCATGTCATCTGGAAATACTTCAAATACCCAGTCTAAGATCACCCATAATGTAAAATTACACCACCCCGGGTACTTCTTTGTCTATAACTTTTTCCCTGAGAAACAACTGGATATGGGCTATACACAGTTGGAATCTACTCCCTTAGACCTTTTTAGCAATATATAGCAACCTCATTCATGTCGTCTGGAAATACTTCAAATACCCAGTCTAAGATCACCCATAATGTAAAATTACACCACCCCGGGTACTTTTTCATCTATAACTTTTTCCCTGAGAAACAACAGGATATATGCTATACATAGTTGGAATCTACTCCCTTAGACCTTTTTAGCGATATATAGCAACCTCATTCATGTCGTCTGGAAATACTTCAAATACCCAGTCCAACATTACCCATAATGTAAAATTACACTACCCTGGGTACTTTTTCATCTATAACTTTTTCCCTGAGAAACAACTGGATATAAACTATATATGGTTGGAATCTACTCCCTTAGACCTTTTTAGCGATATATAGCAACCTCATTCATGTCATCTGGATGTACTTCAAATACCCAGTCTAAGATCACCCATAATGTAAAATTACACCACCCCGGGTACTTCTTTCTCTATAACTTTTTCCCTGAGAGACAACTGGATATTGGCTATACATGGTTGGAATCTACTCCCTTAGGCCTCTTTAGCGATATATAGTAACCTCATTCATGTCGTCTGGAAATACTTCAAATACCCAGTTAAACATTACCCATAATGTAAAATTACACTACCCCGGGTACTTTTTCATCTATAACTTTTTCCCTGAGAAACAACTGGATATAAACTATATATGGTTGGAATCTACTCTCTTAGACCTTTTTAGCGATATATAGCAACCTCATTCATGTCATCTGGATATACTTCAAATACCCAGTCTAAAATCACCCATAATGTAAAATTACACCACCCCGGGTACTTCTTTCTCTATAACTTTTTCCCTGAAAAACAACTGGATATGGGCTATACATAGTTGGAATCTACTCCCTTAGGCCTTTTTAGCAATATATAGCACCCTCATTCATGTCGTCTGGAAATACTTCAAATACCCAGTCTAAGATCACCCATAATGTAAAATTACACCACCCCGGGTACTTTTTCATCTATAACTTTTTCCCTGAGAAACAACAGGATATATGCTATACATAGTTGGAATCTACTCCCTTAGACCTTTTTAGCGATATATAGCAACCTCATTCATGTCGTCTGGAAATACTTCAAATACCCAGTCCAACATTACCCATAATGTAAAATTACACTACCCCGGGTACTTTTTCATCTATAACTTTTTCCCTGAGAAACAACTGGATATAAACTATATATGGTTGGAATCTACTCCCTTAGACCTTTTTAGCGATATATAGCAACCTCATTCATGTCATCTGGAAATACTTCAAATACCCAGTCTAAGATCACCCATAATGTAAAATTACACCACCCCGGGTACTTCTTTCTCTATAACTTTTTCCCTGAGAGACAACTGGATATTGGCTATACATGGTTGGAATCTACTCCCTTAGGCCTCTTTAGCGATATATAGCAACCTCATTCATGTCATATGGAAATACTTCAAATACCCAGTCTAAGATCACCCATAATGTAAAATTACACCACCCCGGGTACTTTTTCATCTATAACTTTTTCCGTGAGAAACAACTGGATATGGGCTATATATGGTTGGAATCTACTCCCTTAGGCCTCTTTAGCGATATATAGCAACCTCATTCATGTCATATGGAAATACTTCAAATACCCAGTCTAAGATCACCCATAATGTAAAATTACACCACCCCGGGTACTTTTTCATCTATAACTTTTTCCGTGAGAAACAACTGGATATGGGCTATATATGGTTTGAATCTACTCCCTTAGGCCTCTTTAGCGATATATAGCAACCTCATTCATGTCATATGGAAATACTTCAAATACCCAGTCCAACATTACCCATAATGTAAAATTACACTACCCCGGGTACTTTTTCATCTATAACTTTTTCCCTGAGAAACAACTGGATATAAACTATATATGGTTGGAATCTACTCCCTTAGGACTCTTTAGCGATTTATAGCAACCTCATTCATGTCATCTGGAAATACTTCAAATACCCAGTCCAACATTACCCATAATGTAAAATTACACTACCCCGGGTACTTTTTCATCTATAACTTTTTCCCTGAGAAACAACTGGATAGAAGCTATATACGGTTGGAATCTACTCCCTTAGACCTTTTTAGCGATATATAGCAACCTCATTCATGTCATCTGAAAATACTTCAAATACCCAGTCCAACATTACCCATAATGTAAAATTACACTACCCCGGGTACTTTTTTGTCTATAACTTTTTCCCTGAGAAACAACTGGATATGGGCTATACATAGTTGGAATCTACTCCCTTATACCTTTTTAGCGATATATAGCAACCTCATTCATGTCATCTGGAAATACTTCAAATACCCAGTCTAAGATCACCCATAATGTAAAATTATACCACCCCGGGTATTTTTTCATCTATAACTTTTTCCCTGAGAAACAACAGGATATATGCTATACATAGTTGGAATCTACTCCCTTAGACCTTTTTAGCGATATATAGCAACCTCATTCATGTCTTTTGGAAATACTTCAAACACCCAGTCCAACATTACCCATAATGTAAAATTACACTACCCCGGGTACTTTTTCATCTATAACTTTTTCCCTGAGAAACAACTGGATATGGGCTATATACGGTTGGAATCTACTCCCTTAGGCCTCTTTAGCGATTTATAGCAACCTCATTCATGTCATCTGGAAATACTTCAAATACCCAGTCCAACATTACCCATAATGTAAAATTACACTACCCCGGGTACTTTTTCATCTATAACTTTTTCCCTGAGAAACAACTGGATATGGGCTATACATAGTTGGAATCTACTCCCTTATACCTTTTTAGCAATATATAGCAACTTCATTCATGTCGTCTGGAAATACTTCAAATACCCAGTCTAAAATCACCCATAATGTAAAATTACACCACCCCGGGTACTTTTTCATCTATAACTTTTTCCCTGAGAAACAACAGGATATATGCTATACATAGTTGGAATCTACTCCCTTAGGCCTCTTTAGCGATATATAGTAACCTCATTCATGTCATCTGGAAATACTTCAAATACCCAGTCTAAGATCACCCATAATGTAAAATTATACCACCCCGGGTATTTTTTCATCTATAACTTTTTCCCTGAGAAACAACAGGATATATGCTATACATAGTTGGAATCTACTCCCTTAGACCTTTTTAGCGATATATAGCAACCTCATTCATGTCTTTTGGAAATACTTCAAACACCCAGTCCAACATTACCCATAATGTAAAATTACACTACCCCGGGTACTTTTTCATCTATAACTTTTTCCCTGAGAAACAACTGGATATAAGCTATATATGGTTGGAATCTACTCCCTTAGACCTTTTTAGCGATATATAGCAACCTCATTCATGTCTTTTGGAAATACTTCAAATACCCAGTCTAAGATCACCCATAATGTAAAATTACACCACCCCGGGTACTTCTTTCTCTATAACTTTTTCCCTGAGAGACAACTGGATATTGGCTATACATGGTTGGAATCTACTCCCTTAGGCCTCTTTAGCGATATATAGCAACCTCATTCATGTCATCTGGAAATACTTCAAATACCCAGCCTAAGATCACCCATAATGTAAAATTACACCACCCCGGGTATTTTTTCATCTATAACTTTTTCCCTGAGAAACAACAATATATATGCTATACATAGTTGGAATCTACTCCCTTAGGCCTTTTTAGCGATATATAGCAACCTCATTCATGTCTTTTGGAAATACTTCAAATACCCAGTCCAACATTACCCATAATGTAAAATTACACTACCCCGGGTACTTTTTCATCTATAACTTTTTCCCTGAGAAACAACTGGATATGGGCTATATATGGTTGGAATCTACTCCCTTAGGCCTCTTTAGCGATTTATAGCAACCTCATTCATGTCATCTGGAAATACTTCAAATACCCAGTCCAACATTACCCATAATGTAAAATTACACTACCCCGGATACTTTTTCATCTATAACTTTTTCCCTGAGAAACAACTGGATATAAACTATATATGGTTGGAATCTACTCCCTTAGGACTCTTTAGCGATTTATAGCAACCTCATTCATGTCATCTGGAAATACTTCAAATACCCAGTCCAACATTACCCATAATGTAAAATTACACTACCCCGGGTACTTTTTCATCTATAACTTTTTCCCTGAGAAACAACTGGATATAAACTATATACGGTTGGAATCTACTCCCTTAGACCTTTTTAGCGATATATAGCAACCTCATTCATGTCATCTGAAAATACTTCAAATACCCAGTCCAACATTACCCATAATGTAAAATTACACTACCCCGGGTACTTTTTTGTCTATAACTTTTTCCCTGAGAAACAACTGGATATGGGCTATACACAGTTGGAATCTACTCCCTTAGACCTTTTTAGCAATATATAGCAACCTCATTCATGTCGTCTGGAAATACTTCAAATACCCAGTCTAAAATCACCCATAATGTAAAATTATATGGTTGGAATCTACTCCCTTATACCTTTTTAGCGATATATAGCAACCTCATTCATGTCGTCTGGAAATACTTCAAATACCCAGTCCAACATTACCCATAATGTAAAATTACACTACCCCGGGTACTTTTTCATCTATAACTTTTTCCCTGAGAAACAACTGGATATGGGCTATACATAGTTGGAAACTACTCCCTTATACCTTTTTAGCGATATATAGCAAAATAAAATACTTCAAATACCCAGTCCAACATTACCCATAATGTAAAATTACACTACCCCGGGTACTTTTTCATCTATAACTTTTTCCGTGAGAAACAACTGGATATGGGCTATATATGGTTGGAATCTACTCCCTTATACCTTTTTAGCGATATATAGCAACCTCATTCATGTCATCTGGAAATACTTCAAATACCCAGTCCAACATTACCCATAATGTAAAATTACACTACCCCGGGTACTTTTTCATCTATAACTTTTTCCCTGAGAAACAACTGGATATGGGCTATACATAGTTGGAATCTACTCCCTTAGACCTTTTTAGCAATATATAGCAACCTCATTCATGTCATCTGGAAATACTTCAAATACCCAGTCTAAGATCACCCATAATGTAAAATTACACCACCCCGGGTACTTCTTTCTCTATAACTTTTTCCCTGAGAGACAACTGGATATTGGCTATACACGGTTGGAATATACTCCCTTAGGCCTCTTTAGCGATATATAGCAACCTCATTCATGTCATCTGGAAATACTTCAAATACCCAGTCTAAGATCACCCATAATGTAAAATTACACCACCCCGGGTACTTTTTCATCTATAACTTTTTCCGTGAGAAACAACTGGATATGGGCTATATACGGTTGGAATCTACTCCCTTAGACCTTTTTAGCGATATATAGCAACCTCATTCATGTCATCTGAAAATACTTCAAATACCCAGTCCAACATTACCCATAATGTAAAATTACACTACCCCGGGTACTTTTTTGTCTATAACTTTTTCCCTGAGAAACAACTGGATATGGGCTATACATAGTTGGAATCTACTCCCTTATACCTTTTTAGCGATATATAGCAACCTCATTCATGTCATCTGGAAATACTTCAAATACCCAGTCTAAGATCACCCATAATGTAAAATTATACCACCCCGGGTATTTTTTCATCTATAACTTTTTCCCTGAGAAACAACAGGATATATGCTATACATAGTTGGAATCTACTCCCTTAGACCTTTTTAGCGATATATAGCAACCTCATTCATGTCTTTTGGAAATACTTCAAACACCCAGTCCAACATTACCCATAATGTAAAATTACACTACCCCGGGTACTTTTTCATCTATAACTTTTTCCCTGAGAAACAACTGGATATGGGCTATATACGGTTGGAATCTACTCCCTTAGGCCTCTTTAGCGATTTATAGCAACCTCATTCATGTCATCTGGAAATACTTCAAATACCCAGTCCAACATTACCCATAATGTAAAATTACACTACCCCGGGTACTTTTTCATCTATAACTTTTTCCCTGAGAAACAACTGGATATGGGCTATACATAGTTGGAATCTACTCCCTTATACCTTTTTAGCAATATATAGCAACTTCATTCATGTCGTCTGGAAATACTTCAAATACCCAGTCTAAAATCACCCATAATGTAAAATTACACCACCCCGGGTACTTTTTCATCTATAACTTTTTCCCTGAGAAACAACAGGATATATGCTATACATAGTTGGAATCTACTCCCTTAGGCCTCTTTAGCGATATATAGTAACCTCATTCATGTCATCTGGAAATACTTCAAATACCCAGTCTAAGATCACCCATAATGTAAAATTATACCACCCCGGGTATTTTTTCATCTATAACTTTTTCCCTGAGAAACAACAGGATATATGCTATACATAGTTGGAATCTACTCCCTTAGACCTTTTTAGCGATATATAGCAACCTCATTCATGTCTTTTGGAAATACTTCAAACACCCAGTCCAACATTACCCATAATGTAAAATTACACTACCCCGGGTACTTTTTCATCTATAACTTTTTCCCTGAGAAACAACTGGATATAAGCTATATATGGTTGGAATCTACTCCCTTAGACCTTTTTAGCGATATATAGCAACCTCATTCATGTCTTTTGGAAATACTTCAAATACCCAGTCTAAGATCACCCATAATGTAAAATTACACCACCCCGGGTACTTCTTTCTCTATAACTTTTTCCCTGAGAGACAACTGGATATTGGCTATACATGGTTGGAATCTACTCCCTTAGGCCTCTTTAGCGATTTATAGCAACCTCATTCATGTCATCTGAAAATACTTCAAATACCCAGTCTAAGATCACCCATAATGTAAAATTACACCACCCCGGGTACTTTTTCATCTATAACTTTTTCCCTGAGAAACAACAGGATATATGCTATACATAGTAGGAATCTACTCCCTTAGACCTTTTTAGCGATATATAGCAACCTCATTCGTGTCTTTTGGAAATACTTCAAATACCCAGTCCAACATTACCCATAATGTAAAATTACACTACCCCGGGTACTTTTTCATCTATAACTTTTTCCCTGAGAAACAACTGGATATGGGCTATATATGGCTAGAATCTACTCCCTTAGGCCTCTTTAGCGATTTATAGCAACCTCATTCATGTCATCTGAAAATACTTCAAATACCCAGTCCAACATTACCCATAATGTAAAATTACACTACCCCGGGTACTTTTTCATCTATAACTTTTTCCCTGAGAAACAACAGGATATAAACTATATATGATTGGAATCTACTCCCTTAGACCTTATTAGCGATATATAGCAACCTCATTCATGTCATCTGGAAATACTTCAAATACCCAGTCCAACATTACCCATAATGTAAAATTACACTACCCCGGGTACTTTTTTGTCTATAACTTTTTCCCTGAGAAACAACTGGATATGGGCTATACATAGTTGGAATCTACTCCCTTATACCTTTTTAGCGATATATAGCAACCTCATTCATGTCGTCTGGAAATACTTCAAATACCCAGTCCAACATTACCCATAATGTAAAATTACACTACCCCGGGTACTTTTTCATCTATAACTTTTTCCCTGAGAAACAACTGGATATAAGCTATATACGGTTGGAATCTACTCCCTTAGACCTTTTTAGCGATTTATGGCAACCTCATTCATGTCATCTGGAAATACTTCAAATACCCAGTCTAAGATCACCCATAATGTAAAATTACACCACCCCGGGTACTTCTTTGTCTATAACTTTTTCCCTGAGAAACAACTGGATATGGGCTATACACAGTTGGAATCTACTCCCTTAGACCTTTTTAGCAATATATAGCAACCTCATTCATGTCGTCTGGAAATACTTCAAATACCCAGTCTAAGATCACCCATAATGTAAAATTACACCACCCCGGGTACTTTTTCATCTATAACTTTTTCCCTGAGAAACAACAGGATATATGCTATACATAGTTGGAATCTACTCCCTTAGACCTTTTTAGCGATATATAGCAACCTCATTCATGTCGTCTGGAAATACTTCAAATACCCAGTCCAACATTACCCATAATGTAAAATTACACTACCCTGGGTACTTTTTCATCTATAACTTTTTCCCTGAGAAACAACTGGATATAAACTATATATGGTTGGAATCTACTCCCTTAGACCTTTTTAGCGATATATAGCAACCTCATTCATGTCATCTGGATGTACTTCAAATACCCAGTCTAAGATCACCCATAATGTAAAATTACACCACCCCGGGTACTTCTTTCTCTATAACTTTTTCCCTGAGAGACAACTGGATATTGGCTATACATGGTTGGAATCTACTCCCTTAGGCCTCTTTAGCGATATATAGTAACCTCATTCATGTCGTCTGGAAATACTTCAAATACCCAGTTAAACATTACCCATAATGTAAAATTACACTACCCCGGGTACTTTTTCATCTATAACTTTTTCCCTGAGAAACAACTGGATATAAACTATATATGGTTGGAATCTACTCTCTTAGACCTTTTTAGCGATATATAGCAACCTCATTCATGTCATCTGGATATACTTCAAATACCCAGTCTAAAATCACCCATAATGTAAAATTACACCACCCCGGGTACTTCTTTCTCTATAACTTTTTCCCTGAAAAACAACTGGATATGGGCTATACATAGTTGGAATCTACTCCCTTAGGCCTTTTTAGCAATATATAGCACCCTCATTCATGTCGTCTGGAAATACTTCAAATACCCAGTCTAAGATCACCCATAATGTAAAATTACACCACCCCGGGTACTTTTTCATCTATAACTTTTTCCCTGAGAAACAACAGGATATATGCTATACATAGTTGGAATCTACTCCCTTAGACCTTTTTAGCGATATATAGCAACCTCATTCATGTCGTCTGGAAATACTTCAAATACCCAGTCCAACATTACCCATAATGTAAAATTACACTACCCCGGGTACTTTTTCATCTATAACTTTTTCCCTGAGAAACAACTGGATATAAACTATATATGGTTGGAATCTACTCCCTTAGACCTTTTTAGCGATATATAGCAACCTCATTCATGTCATCTGGAAATACTTCAAATACCCAGTCTAAGATCACCCATAATGTAAAATTACACCACCCCGGGTACTTCTTTCTCTATAACTTTTTCCCTGAGAGACAACTGGATATTGGCTATACATGGTTGGAATCTACTCCCTTAGGCCTCTTTAGCGATATATAGCAACCTCATTCATGTCATATGGAAATACTTCAAATACCCAGTCTAAGATCACCCATAATGTAAAATTACACCACCCCGGGTACTTTTTCATCTATAACTTTTTCCGTGAGAAACAACTGGATATGGGCTATATATGGTTGGAATCTACTCCCTTAGGCCTCTTTAGCGATATATAGCAACCTCATTCATGTCATATGGAAATACTTCAAATACCCAGTCTAAGATCACCCATAATGTAAAATTACACCACCCCGGGTACTTTTTCATCTATAACTTTTTCCGTGAGAAACAACTGGATATGGGCTATATATGGTTTGAATCTACTCCCTTAGGCCTCTTTAGCGATATATAGCAACCTCATTCATGTCATATGGAAATACTTCAAATACCCAGTCCAACATTACCCATAATGTAAAATTACACTACCCCGGGTACTTTTTCATCTATAACTTTTTCCCTGAGAAACAACTGGATATAAACTATATATGGTTGGAATCTACTCCCTTAGGACTCTTTAGCGATTTATAGCAACCTCATTCATGTCATCTGGAAATACTTCAAATACCCAGTCCAACATTACCCATAATGTAAAATTACACTACCCCGGGTACTTTTTCATCTATAACTTTTTCCCTGAGAAACAACTGGATAGAAGCTATATACGGTTGGAATCTACTCCCTTAGACCTTTTTAGCGATATATAGCAACCTCATTCATGTCATCTGAAAATACTTCAAATACCCAGTCCAACATTACCCATAATGTAAAATTACACTACCCCGGGTACTTTTTTGTCTATAACTTTTTCCCTGAGAAACAACTGGATATGGGCTATACATAGTTGGAATCTACTCCCTTATACCTTTTTAGCGATATATAGCAACCTCATTCATGTCATCTGGAAATACTTCAAATACCCAGTCTAAGATCACCCATAATGTAAAATTATACCACCCCGGGTATTTTTTCATCTATAACTTTTTCCCTGAGAAACAACAGGATATATGCTATACATAGTTGGAATCTACTCCCTTAGACCTTTTTAGCGATATATAGCAACCTCATTCATGTCTTTTGGAAATACTTCAAACACCCAGTCCAACATTACCCATAATGTAAAATTACACTACCCCGGGTACTTTTTCATCTATAACTTTTTCCCTGAGAAACAACTGGATATGGGCTATATACGGTTGGAATCTACTCCCTTAGGCCTCTTTAGCGATTTATAGCAACCTCATTCATGTCATCTGGAAATACTTCAAATACCCAGTCCAACATTACCCATAATGTAAAATTACACTACCCCGGGTACTTTTTCATCTATAACTTTTTCCCTGAGAAACAACTGGATATGGGCTATACATAGTTGGAATCTACTCCCTTATACCTTTTTAGCAATATATAGCAACTTCATTCATGTCGTCTGGAAATACTTCAAATACCCAGTCTAAAATCACCCATAATGTAAAATTACACCACCCCGGGTACTTTTTCATCTATAACTTTTTCCCTGAGAAACAACAGGATATATGCTATACATAGTTGGAATCTACTCCCTTAGGCCTCTTTAGCGATATATAGTAACCTCATTCATGTCATCTGGAAATACTTCAAATACCCAGTCTAAGATCACCCATAATGTAAAATTATACCACCCCGGGTATTTTTTCATCTATAACTTTTTCCCTGAGAAACAACAGGATATATGCTATACATAGTTGGAATCTACTCCCTTAGACCTTTTTAGCGATATATAGCAACCTCATTCATGTCTTTTGGAAATACTTCAAACACCCAGTCCAACATTACCCATAATGTAAAATTACACTACCCCGGGTACTTTTTCATCTATAACTTTTTCCCTGAGAAACAACTGGATATAAGCTATATATGGTTGGAATCTACTCCCTTAGACCTTTTTAGCGATATATAGCAACCTCATTCATGTCTTTTGGAAATACTTCAAATACCCAGTCTAAGATCACCCATAATGTAAAATTACACCACCCCGGGTACTTCTTTCTCTATAACTTTTTCCCTGAGAGACAACTGGATATTGGCTATACATGGTTGGAATCTACTCCCTTAGGCCTCTTTAGCGATATATAGCAACCTCATTCATGTCATCTGGAAATACTTCAAATACCCAGCCTAAGATCACCCATAATGTAAAATTACACCACCCCGGGTATTTTTTCATCTATAACTTTTTCCCTGAGAAACAACAATATATATGCTATACATAGTTGGAATCTACTCCCTTAGGCCTTTTTAGCGATATATAGCAACCTCATTCATGTCTTTTGGAAATACTTCAAATACCCAGTCCAACATTACCCATAATGTAAAATTACACTACCCCGGGTACTTTTTCATCTATAACTTTTTCCCTGAGAAACAACTGGATATGGGCTATATATGGTTGGAATCTACTCCCTTAGGCCTCTTTAGCGATTTATAGCAACCTCATTCATGTCATCTGGAAATACTTCAAATACCCAGTCCAACATTACCCATAATGTAAAATTACACTACCCCGGATACTTTTTCATCTATAACTTTTTCCCTGAGAAACAACTGGATATAAACTATATATGGTTGGAATCTACTCCCTTAGGACTCTTTAGCGATTTATAGCAACCTCATTCATGTCATCTGGAAATACTTCAAATACCCAGTCCAACATTACCCATAATGTAAAATTACACTACCCCGGGTACTTTTTCATCTATAACTTTTTCCCTGAGAAACAACTGGATATAAACTATATACGGTTGGAATCTACTCCCTTAGACCTTTTTAGCGATATATAGCAACCTCATTCATGTCATCTGAAAATACTTCAAATACCCAGTCCAACATTACCCATAATGTAAAATTACACTACCCCGGGTACTTTTTTGTCTATAACTTTTTCCCTGAGAAACAACTGGATATGGGCTATACACAGTTGGAATCTACTCCCTTAGACCTTTTTAGCAATATATAGCAACCTCATTCATGTCGTCTGGAAATACTTCAAATACCCAGTCTAAAATCACCCATAATGTAAAATTATATGGTTGGAATCTACTCCCTTATACCTTTTTAGCGATATATAGCAACCTCATTCATGTCGTCTGGAAATACTTCAAATACCCAGTCCAACATTACCCATAATGTAAAATTACACTACCCCGGGTACTTTTTCATCTATAACTTTTTCCCTGAGAAACAACTGGATATGGGCTATACGTAGTTGGAAACTACTCCCTTATACCTTTTTAGCGATATATAGCAAAATAAAATACTTCAAATACCCAGTCCAACATTACCCATAATGTAAAATTACACTACCCCGGGTACTTTTTCATCTATAACTTTTTCCGTGAGAAACAACTGGATATGGGCTATATATGGTTGGAATCTACTCCCTTATACCTTTTTAGCGATATATAGCAACCTCATTCATGTCATCTGGAAATACTTCAAATACCCAGTCCAACATTACCCATAATGTAAAATTACACTACCCCGGGTACTTTTTCATCTATAACTTTTTCCCTGAGAAACAACTGGATATGGGCTATACATAGTTGGAATCTACTCCCTTAGACCTTTTTAGCAATATATAGCAACCTCATTCATGTCATCTGGAAATACTTCAAATACCCAGTCTAAGATCACCCATAATGTAAAATTACACCACCCCGGGTACTTCTTTCTCTATAACTTTTTCCCTGAGAGACAACTGGATATTGGCTATACACGGTTGGAATATACTCCCTTAGGCCTCTTTAGCGATATATAGCAACCTCATTCATGTCATCTGGAAATACTTCAAATACCCAGTCTAAGATCACCCATAATGTAAAATTACACCACCCCGGGTATTTTTTCATCTATAACTTTTTCCCTGAGAAACAACAGGATATATGCTATACATAGTTGGAATCTACTCCCTTAGACCTTTTTAGCGATATATAGCAACCTCATTCATGTCTTTTGGAAATACTTCAAATACCCAGTCCAACATTACCCATAATGTAAAATTACACTACCCCGGGTACTTTTTCATCAATAACTTTTTCCCTGAGAAACAACTGGATATAAACTATATATGGTTGGAATCTACTCCCTTAGACCTTTTTAGCGATATATAGCAACCTCATTCATGTCATCTGGAAATACTTCAAATACCCAGTCTAAGATCACCCATAATGTAAAATTACACCACCCCGGGACTTCTTTGTCTATAACTTTTTCCCTGAGAAACAACTGGATATGGGCTATACATAGTTGGAATCTACTCCCTTAGACCTTTTTAGCGATATATAGCAACCTCATTCATGTCTTTTGGAAATACTTCTAATACCCAGTCCAACATTACCCATAATGTAAAATTACACTACCCCGGGTACTTTTTCATCTATAACTTTTTCCCTGAGAAACAACAGGATATATGCTATACATAGTTGGAATCTACTCTCTTATACCTTTTTAGCGATTTATAGCAACCTCATTCATGTCGCCTGGAAATACTTCAAATACCCAGTCCAACATTACCCATAATGTAAAATTACACTACCCCGGGTACTTTTTCATCTATAACTTTTTCCGTGAGAAACAACTGGATATGGGCTATATATGGTTGGAATCTACTCCCTTATACCTTTTTAGCGATATATAGCAACCTCATTCATGTCATCTGGAAATACTTCAAATACCCAGTCCAACATTACCCATAATGTAAAACTACACTACCCCGGGTACTTTTTCATCTATAACTTTTTCCATGAGAAACAACTGGATATGGGCTATACATAGTTGGAATCTACTCCCTTAGACCTTTTTAGCAATATATAGCAACCTCATTCATGTCATCTGGAAATACTTCAAATACCCAGTCTAAGATCACCCATAATGTAAAATTCCACCACCCCGGGTACTTCTTTCTCTATAACTTTTTCCCTGAGAGACAACTGGATATTGGCTATACACGGTTGGAATCTACTCCCTTAGGCCTCTTTAGCGATATATAGCAACCTCATTCATGTCATCTGGAAATACTTCAAATACTCAGTCTAAGATCACCCATAATGTAAAATTACACTACCCCGGGTACTTTTTCATCTATAACTTTTTCCGTGAGAAACAACTGGATATGGGCTATATATGGTTGGAATCTACTCCCTTATACCTTTTTAGCGATATATAGCAACCTCATTCATGTCATCTGGAAATACTTCAAATACCCAGTCCAACATTACCCATAATGTAAAATTACACTACCCCGGGTACTTTTTCATCTATAACTTTTTCCCTGAGAAACAACTGGATATGGGCTATACATAGTTGGAATCTACTCCCTTAGACCTTTTTAGCAATATATAGCAACCTCATTCATGTCGTCTGGAAATACTTCAAATACCCAGTCCAACATTACCCATAATGTAAAATTACACTACCCCGGGTACTTTTTCATCTATAACTTTTTCCCTGAGAAACAACTGGATATGGGCTATACATAGTTGGAAACTACTTCCTTATACCTTTTTAGCGATATATAGCAACCTCATTCATGTCGTCTGGAAATACTTCAAATACCCAGTCCAACATTACCCATAATGTAAAATTACACTACCCCGGGTACTTTTTCATCTATAACTTTTTCCGTGAGAAACAACTGGATATGGGCTATATATGGTTGGAATCTACTCCCTTATACCTTTTTAGCGATATATAGCAACCTCATTCATGTCATCTGGAAATACTTCAAATACCCAGTCCAACATTACCCATAATGTAAAATTACACTACCCCGGGTACTTTTTCATCTATAACTTTTTCCCTGAGAGACAACTGGATATTGGCTATACACGGTTGGAATCTACTCCCTTAGGCCTCTTTAGCGATATATAGCAACCTCATTCATGTCATCTGGAAATACTTCAAATACTCAGTCTAAGATCACCCATAATGTAAAATTACACCACCCCGGGTATTTTTTCATCTATAACTTTTTCCCTGAGAAACAACAGGATATATGCTATACATAGTTGGAATCTACTCCCTTAGACCTTTTTAGCGATATATAGCAACCTCATTCATGTCTTTTGGAAATACTTCAAATACCCAGTCCAACATTACCCATAATGTAAAATTACACTACCCCGGGTACTTTTTCATCAATAACTTTTTCCCTGAGAAACAACTGGATATAAACTATATATGGTTGGAATCTACTCCCTTAGACCTTTTCAGCGATATATAGCAACCTCATTCATGTCATCTGGAAATACTTCAAATACCCAGTCTAAGATCACCCATAATGTAAAATTACACCACCCCGGGACTTCTTTTTCTATAACTTTTTCCCTGAGAAACAACTAGATATGGGCTATACACAGTTGGAATCTACTCCCTTAGACCTTTTTAGCAATATATAGCAACCTCATTCATGTCGTCTGGAAATACTTCAAATACCCAGTCTAAAATCACCCATAATGTAAAATTACACCAACCCGGGTACTTTTTCATATATAACTTTTTCCCTGAGAAACAACAGGATATATGCTATACATAGTTGGAATCTACTCCCTTAGACCTTTTTAGCGATATATAGCAACCTCATTCATGTCTTTTGGAAATACTTCAAATACCCAGTCCAACATTACCCATAATGTAAAATTACACTACCCCGGGTACTTTTTCATCTATAACTTTTTCCGTGAGAAACAACTGGATATGGGCTATATATGGTTGAAATCTACTCCCTTAGACCTTTTTAGCGATATATAGCAATCTCATTCATGTCGTCTGGAAATACTTCAAATACCCAGTCCAACATTACCCATAATGTAAAATTACACTAACCCGGGTACTTTTTCATCTATAACTTTTTCCCTGAGAAACAACTGGATATGGGCTATACACAGTTGGAAACTACTCCCTTAGACCTTTTTAGCGATATATAGCAACCTCATTTATGTCGTCTGGAAATACTTCAAATACCCAGTCCAACATTACCCATAATGTAAAATTACACTACCCCGGGTACTTTTTCATCTATAACTTTTTCCCTGAGAAACAACTGGATATAAACTATATATGGTTGGAATCTACTCCCTTAGACCTTTTTAGCGATATATAGCAACCTCATTCATGTCATATGGAAATACTTCAAATACCCAGTCTAAGATCACCCATAATGTAAAATTACACCACCCCGGGTACTTTTTCATCTATAACTGTTTCCCTGAGAAACAACAGGATATATGCTATACATAGTTGGAATCTACTCCCTTATACCTTTTTAGCGATATATAGCAACCTCATTCATGTCGTCTGGAAATACTTCAAATACCCAGTCCAACATTACCCATAATGTAAAATTACACTACCCCGGGTACTTTTTCATCTATAACTTTTTCCCTGAGAAACAACTGGATATGGGCTATACATAGTTGGAAACTACTCCCTTATACCTTTTTAGCGATATATAGCAACCTCATTCTTGTCGTCTGGAAATACTTCAAATACCCAGTCCAACATTACCCATAATGTAAAATTACACTACCCCGGGTACTTTTTCATCTATAACTTTTTCCGTGAGAAACAACTGGATATGGGCTATATATGGTTGGAATCTACTCCCTTATACCTTTTTAGCGATATATAGCAACCTCATTCATGTCATCTGGAAATACTTCAAATACCCAGTCCAACATTACCCATAATGTAAAATTACACTACCTAGGGTACTTTTTCATCTATAACTTTTTCCCTGAGAAACAACTGGATATGGGCTGTACATAGTTGGAATCTACTCCCTTAGACCTTTTTAGCAATATATAGCAACCTCATTCATGTCATCTGGAAATACTTCAAATACCCAGTCTAAGATCACCCATAATGTAAAATTCCACCACCCCGGGTACTTCTTTCTCTATAACTTTTTCCCTGAGAGACAACTGGATATTGGCTATACACGGTTGGAATCTACTCCCTTAGGCCTCTTTAGCGATATATAGCAACCTCATTCATGTCATCTGGAAATACTTCAAATACCCAGTCTAAGATCACCCATAATGTAAAATTACACCACCCCGGGTATTTTTTCATCTATAACTTTTTCCCTGAGAAACAACAGGATATATGCTATACATAGTTGGGATCTACTCCCTTAGACCTTTTTAGCGATATATAGCAACCTCATTCATGTCTTTTGGAAATACTTCAAATACCCAGTCCAACATTACCCATAATGTAAAATTACACTACCCCGGGTACTTTTTCATCAATAACTTTTTCCCTGAGAAACAACTGGATATGGGCTATATATGGTTGGAATCTACTCCCTTAGACCTTCTTAGCGATATATAGCAACCTCATTCATGTCATATGGAAATACTTCAAATACACAGTCTAAGATCACCCATAATGTAAAATTACACCACCCCGGGTACTTTTTCATCTATAACTGTTTCCCTGAGAAACAACAGGATATATGCTATACATAGTTGGAATCTACTCCCTTAGACCTTTTTAGCGATATATAGCAACCTCATTCATGTCTTTTGGAAATACTTCAAATACCCAGTCCAACATTACCCATAATGTAAAATTACACTACCCCGGGTACTTTTTCATCTATAACTTTTTCCCTGAGAAACAACTGGATATAAACTATATATGGTTGGAATCTACTCCCTTAGACCTTCTTAGCGATATATAGCAACCTCATTCATGTCATATGGAAATACTTCAAATACACAGTCTAAGATCACCCATAATGTAAAATTACACCACCCCGGGTACTTTTTCATCTATAACTGTTTCCCTGAGAAACAACAGGATATATGCTATACATAGTTGGAATCTACTCCCTTAGACCTTTTTAGCGATATATAGCAACCTCATTCATGTCTTTTGGAAATACTTCAAATACCCAGTCCAACATTACCCATAATGTAAAATTACACTACACCGGGTACTTTTTCATCTATAACTTTTTCCCTGAAAAACAACTGGATATGGGCTATATATGGTTGGAATCTACTCCCTTATACCTTTTTAGCGATATATAGCAACCTCATTCATGTCGTCTGGAAATACTTCAAATACCCAGTCCAACATTACCCATAATGTAAAATTACACTACCCCGGGTACTTTTTCATCTATAACTTTTTCCCTGAGAAACAACTGGATATGGGCTATACATAGTTGGAAACTACTCCCTTATACCTTTTTAGCGATATATAGCAAAATAAAATACTTCAAATACCCAGTCCAACATTACCCATAATATAAAATTACACTACCCCGGGTACTTTTTCATCTATAACTTTTTCCGTGAGAAACAACTGGATATGGGCTATATATGGTTGGAATCTACTCCCTTATACCTTTTTAGCGATATATAGCAACCTCATTCATGTCATCTGGAAATACTTCAAATACCCAGTCCAACATTACCCATAATGTAAAATTACACTACCTAGGGTACTTTTTCATCTATAACTTTTTCCCTGAGAAACAACTGGATATGGGCTATACATAGTTGGAAACTACTCCCTTATACCTTTTTAGCGATATATAGCAACCTCATTCTTGTCGTCTGGAAATACTTCAAATACCCAGTCCAACATTACCCATAATGTAAAATTACACTACCCCGGGTACTTTTTCATCTATAACTTTTTCCCTGAGAAACAACTGGATATGGGCTATACATAGTTGGAAACTACTCCCTTATACCTTTTTAGCGATATATAGCAACCTCATTCATGTCATATGGAAATACTTCAAATACACAGTCTAAGATCACCCATAATGTAAAATTACACTACCCCGGGTACTTTTTCATCTATAACTTTTTCCCTGAGAAACAACTGGATATAAACTATATATGGTTGGAATCTACTCCCTTAGACCTTCTTAGCGATATATAGCAACCTCATTCATGTCATATGGAAATACTTCAAATACACAGTCTAAGATCACCCATAATGTAAAATTACACCACCCCGGGTACTTTTTCATCTATAACTGTTTCCCTGAGAAACAACAGGATATATGCTATACATAGTTGGAAACTACTCCCTTATACCTTTTTAGCGATATATAGCAACCTCATTCATGTCATATGGAAATACTTCAAATACACAGTCTAAGATCACCCATAATGTAAAATTACACTACCCCGGGTACTTTTTCATCTATAACTTTTTCCCTGAGAAACAACTGGATATAAACTATATATGGTTGGAATCTACTCCCTTAGACCTTCTTAGCGATATATAGCAACCTCATTCATGTCATATGGAAATACTTCAAATACACAGTCTAAGATCACCCATAATGTAAAATTACACCACCCCGGGTACTTTTTCATCTATAACTTTTTCCCTGAAAAACAACTGGATATGGGCTATATATGGTTGGAATCTACTCCCTTATACCTTTTTAGCGATATATAGCAACCTCATTCATGTCGTCTGGAAATACTTCAAATACCCAGTCCAACATTACCCATAATGTAAAATTACACTACCCCGGGTACTTTTTCATCTATAACTTTTTCCCTGAGAAACAACTGGATATGGGCTATACATAGTTGGAAACTACTCCCTTATACCTTTTTAGCGATATATAGCAAAATAAAATACTTCAAATACCCAGTCTAAGATCACCCATAATGTAAAATTACACCACCCCGGGTACTTTTTCATCTATAACTGTTTCCCTGAGAAACAACAGGATATATGCTATACATAGTTGGAATCTACTCCCTTATACCTTTTTAGCGATATATAGCAACCTCATTCATGTCGTCTGGAAATACTTCAAATACCCAGTCCAACATTACCCATAATGTAAAATTACACTACCCCGGGTACTTTTTCATCTATAACTTTTTCCCTGAGAAACAACTGGATATGGGCTATACATAGTTGGAAACTACTCCCTTATACCTTTTTAGCGATATATAGCAACCTCATTCTTGTCGTCTGGAAATACTTCAAATACCCAGTCCAACATTACCCATAATGTAAAATTACACTACCCCGGGTACTTTTTCATCTATAACTTTTTCCGTGAGAAACAACTGGATATGGGCTATATATGGTTGGAATCTACTCCCTTATACCTTTTTAGCGATATATAGCAACCTCATTCATGTCATCTGGAAATACTTCAAATACCCAGTCCAACATTACCCATAATGTAAAATTACACTACCTAGGGTACTTTTTCATCTATAACTTTTTCCCTGAGAAACAACTGGATATGGGCTGTACATAGTTGGAATCTACTCCCTTAGACCTTTTTAGCAATATATAGCAACCTCATTCATGTCATCTGGAAATACTTCAAATACCCAGTCTAAGATCACCCATAATGTAAAATTCCACCACCCCGGGTACTTCTTTCTCTATAACTTTTTCCCTGAGAGACAACTGGATATTGGCTATACACGGTTGGAATCTACTCCCTTAGGCCTCTTTAGCGATATATAGCAACCTCATTCATGTCATCTGGAAATACTTCAAATACCCAGTCTAAGATCACCCATAATGTAAAATTACACCACCCCGGGTATTTTTTCATCTATAACTTTTTCCCTGAGAAACAACAGGATATATGCTATACATAGTTGGGATCTACTCCCTTAGACCTTTTTAGCGATATATAGCAACCTCATTCATGTCTTTTGGAAATACTTCAAATACCCAGTCCAACATTACCCATAATGTAAAATTACACTACCCCGGGTACTTTTTCATCAATAACTTTTTCCCTGAGAAACAACTGGATATGGGCTATATATGGTTGGAATCTACTCCCTTAGACCTTCTTAGCGATATATAGCAACCTCATTCATGTCATATGGAAATACTTCAAATACACAGTCTAAGATCACCCATAATGTAAAATTACACCACCCCGGGTACTTTTTCATCTATAACTGTTTCCCTGAGAAACAACAGGATATATGCTATACATAGTTGGAATCTACTCCCTTAGACCTTTTTAGCGATATATAGCAACCTCATTCATGTCTTTTGGAAATACTTCAAATACCCAGTCCAACATTACCCATAATGTAAAATTACACTACCCCGGGTACTTTTTCATCTATAACTTTTTCCCTGAGAAACAACTGGATATAAACTATATATGGTTGGAATCTACTCCCTTAGACCTTCTTAGCGATATATAGCAACCTCATTCATGTCATATGGAAATACTTCAAATACACAGTCTAAGATCACCCATAATGTAAAATTACACCACCCCGGGTACTTTTTCATCTATAACTGTTTCCCTGAGAAACAACAGGATATATGCTATACATAGTTGGAATCTACTCCCTTAGACCTTTTTAGCGATATATAGCAACCTCATTCATGTCTTTTGGAAATACTTCAAATACCCAGTCCAACATTACCCATAATGTAAAATTACACTACACCGGGTACTTTTTCATCTATAACTTTTTCCCTGAAAAACAACTGGATATGGGCTATATATGGTTGGAATCTACTCCCTTATACCTTTTTAGCGATATATAGCAACCTCATTCATGTCGTCTGGAAATACTTCAAATACCCAGTCCAACATTACCCATAATGTAAAATTACACTACCCCGGGTACTTTTTCATCTATAACTTTTTCCCTGAGAAACAACTGGATATGGGCTATACATAGTTGGAAACTACTCCCTTATACCTTTTTAGCGATATATAGCAAAATAAAATACTTCAAATACCCAGTCCAACATTACCCATAATATAAAATTACACTACCCCGGGTACTTTTTCATCTATAACTTTTTCCGTGAGAAACAACTGGATATGGGCTATATATGGTTGGAATCTACTCCCTTATACCTTTTTAGCGATATATAGCAACCTCATTCATGTCATCTGGAAATACTTCAAATACCCAGTCCAACATTACCCATAATGTAAAATTACACTACCCCGGGTACTTTTTCATCTATAACTTTTTCCCTGAGAAACAACTGGATATGGGCTATACATAGTTGGAATCTACTCCCTTAGACCTTTTTAGCAATATATAGCAACCTCATTCATGTCATCTGGAAATACTTCAAATACCCAGTCTAAGATCACCCATAATGTAAAATTACACCACCCCGGGTACTTCTTTCTCTATAACTTTTTCCCTGAGAGACAACTGGATATTGGCTATACACGGTTGGAATATACTCCCTTAGGCCTCTTTAGCGATATATAGCAACCTCATTCATGTCATCTGGAAATACTTCAAATACCCAGTCTAAGATCACCCATAATGTAAAATTACACCACCCCGGGTATTTTTTCATCTATAACTTTTTCCCTGAGAAACAACAGGATATATGCTATACATAGTTGGAATCTACTCCCTTAGACCTTTTTAGCGATATATAGCAACCTCATTCATGTCTTTTGGAAATACTTCAAATACCCAGTCCAACATTACCCATAATGTAAAATTACACTACCCCGGGTACTTTTTCATCAATAACTTTTTCCCTGAGAAACAACTGGATATAAACTATATATGGTTGGAATCTACTCCCTTAGACCTTTTTAGCGATATATAGCAACCTCATTCATGTCATCTGGAAATACTTCAAATACCCAGTCTAAGATCACCCATAATGTAAAATTACACCACCCCGGGACTTCTTTGTCTATAACTTTTTCCCTGAGAAACAACTGGATATGGGCTATACATAGTTGGAATCTACTCCCTTAGACCTTTTCAGCGATATATAGCAACCTCATTCATGTCATCTGGAAATACTTCAAATACCCAGTCTAAGATCACCCATAATGTAAAATTACACCACCCCGGGACTTCTTTTTCTATAACTTTTTCCCTGAGAAACAACTAGATATGGGCTATACACAGTTGGAATCTACTCCCTTAGACCTTTTTAGCAATATATAGCAACCTCATTCATGTCGCCTGGAAATACTTCAAATACCCAGTCCAACATTACCCATAATGTAAAATTACACTACCCCGGGTACTTTTTCATCTATAACTTTTTCCGTGAGAAACAACTGGATATGGGCTATATATGGTTGGAATCTACTCCCTTATACCTTTTTAGCGATATATAGCAACCTCATTCATGTCATCTGGAAATACTTCAAATACCCAGTCCAACATTACCCATAATGTAAAACTACACTACCCCGGGTACTTTTTCATCTATAACTTTTTCCCTGACAAACAACTGGATATGGGCTATACATAGTTGGAATCTACTCCCTTAGACCTTTTTAGCGATATATAGCAACCTCATTCATGTCATCTGGAAATACTTCAAATACCCAGTCTAAGATCACCCATAATGTAAAATTACACCACCCCGGGACTTCTTTTTCTATAACTTTTTCCCTGAGAAACAACTAGATATGGGCTATACACAGTTGGAATCTACTCCCTTAGACCTTTTTAGCAATATATAGCAACCTCATTCATGTCGTCTGGAAATACTTCAAATACCCAGTCCAACATTACCCATAATGTAAAATTACACTACCCCGGGTACTTTTTCATCAATAACTTTTTCCCTGAGAAACAACTGGATATAAACTATATATGGTTGGAATCTACTCCCTTAGACCTTTTTAGCGATATATAGCAACCTCATTCATGTCATCTGGAAATACTTCAAATACCCAGTCTAAGATCACCCATAATGTAAAATTACACCACCCCGGGACTTCTTTTTCTATAACTTTTTCCCTGAGAAACAACTAGATATGGGCTATACACAGTTGGAATCTACTCCCTTAGACCTTTTTAGCAATATATAGCAACCTCATTCATGTCGTCTGGAAATACTTCAAATACACAGTCTAAAATCACCCATAATGTAAAATTACACCACCCCGGGTACTTTTTCATATATAACTTTTTCCCTGAGAAACAACAGGATATATGCTATACATAGTTGGAATCTACTCCCTTAGACCTTTTTAGCGATATATAGCAACCTCATTCATGTCTTTTGGAAATACTTCAAATACCCAGTCCAACATTACCCATAATGTAAAATTACACTACCCCGGGTACTTTTTCATCAATAACTTTTTCCCTGAGAAACAACTGGATATAAACTATATATGGTTGGAATCTACTCCCTTAGACCTTTTTAGCGATATATAGCAACCTCATTCATGTCATCTGGAAATACTTCAAATACCCAGTCTAAGATCACCCATAATGTAAAATTACACCACCCCGGGACTTCTTTTTCTATAACTTTTTCCCTGAGAAACAACTAGATATGGGCTATACACAGTTGGAATCTACTCCCTTAGACCTTTTTAGCAATATATAGCAACCTCATTCATGTCGTCTGGAAATACTTCAAATACCCAGTCTAAAATCACCCATAATGTAAAATTACACCACCCCGGGTACTTTTTCATATATAACTTTTTCCCTGAGAAACAACAGGATATATGCTATACATAGTTGGAATCTACTCCCTTAGACCTTTTTAGCGATATATAGCAACCTCATTCATGTCTTTTGGAAATACTTCAAATACCCAGTCCAACATTACCCATAATGTAAAATTACACTACCCCGGGTACTTTTTCATCTATAACTTTTTCCGTGAGAAACAACTGGATATGGGCTATATATGGTTGAAATCTACTCCCTTAGACCTTTTTAGCGATATATAGCAATCTCATTCATGTCGTCTGGAAATACTTCAAATACCCAGTCCAACATTACCCATAATGTAAAATTACACTACCCCGGGTACTTTTTCATCTATAACTTTTTCCCTGAGAAACAACTGGATATGGGCTATACATAGTTGGAATCTACTCCCTTAGACCTTTTTAGCAATATATAGCAACCTCATTCACGTCGTCTGGAAATACTTCAAATACCCAGTCTAAAATCACCCATAATGTAAAATTACACCACCCCGGGTACTTTTTCATATATAACTTTTTCCCTGAGAAACAACAGGATATATGCTATAAATAGTTGGAATCTACTCCCTTATACCTTTTTAGCGATATATAGCAACCTCATTCATGTCGTCTGGAAATACTTCAAATACCCAGTCCAACATTACCCATAATGTAAAATTACACTACCCCGGGTACTTTTTCATCTATAACTTTTTCCCTGAGAAACAACTGGATATGGGCTATATATGGTTGGAATCTACTCCCTTAGGACTCTTTAGAGATTTATAGCAACCTCATTCATGTCATCTGGAAATACTTCAAATACCCAGTCCAACATTACCCATAATGTAAAATTACACTACCCCGGGTACTTTTTCATCTATAACTTTTTCCCTGAGAAACAACAGGATATATGCTATACATAGTTGGAATCTACTCTCTTATACCTTTTTAGCGATTTATAGCAACCTCATTCATGTCGTCTGGAAATACTTCAAATACCCAGTCCAACATTACCCATAATGTAAAATTACACTACCCCGGGTACTTTTTCATCTATAACTTTTTCCCTGAGAAACAACTGGATATAAACTATATACGGTTGGAATCTACTCCCTTAGACCTTTTTAGCGATATATAGCAACCTCATTCATGTCGTCTGGAAATACTTCAAATACCCAGTCCAACATTACCCATAATGTAAAATTACACTACCCCGGGTACTTTTTCATCTATAACTTTTTCCCTGAGAAACAACTGGATATAAACTATATATGGTTGGAATCTACTCCCTTAGACCTTTTTAGCGATATATAGCGACCTCATTCATGTCGTCTGGAAATACTTCAAATACCCAGTCCAACATTACCCATAATGTAAAATTACACTACCCCGGGTACTTTTTCATCTATAACTTTTTCCCTGAGAAACAACTGGATATAAACTATATACGGTTGGAATCTACTCCCTTAGACCTTTTTAGCGATATATAGCAACCTCATTCATGTCGTCTGGAAATACTTCAAATACCCAGTCCAACATTACCCATAATGTAAAATTACACTACCCCGGGTACTTTTTCATCTATAACTTTTTCCCTGAGAAACAACTGGATATAAACTATATATGGTTGGAATCTACTCCCTTATACCTTTTTAGCGATATATAGCAACCTCATTCATGTCGTCTGGAAATACTTCAAATACCCAGTCCAACATTACCCATAATGTAAAATTACACTACCCCGGGTACTTTTTCATCTATAACTTTTTCCCTGAGAAACAACTGGATATAAACTATATATGGTTGGAATCTACTCCCTTAGACCTTTTTAGCGATATATAGCGACCTCATTCATGTCGTCTGGAAATACTTCAAATACCCAGTCCAACATTACCCATAATGTAAAATTACACTACCCCGGGTACTTTTTCATCTATAACTTTTTCCCTGAGAAACAACAGGATATATGCTATACATAGTTGGAATCTACTCTCTTATACCTTTTTAGCGATTTATAGCAACCTCATTCATGTCGTCTGGAAATACTTCAAATACCCAGTCCAACATTACCCATAATGTAAAATTACACTACCCCGGGTACTTTTTCATCTATAACTTTTTCCGTGAGAAACAACTGGATATGGGCTATATATGGTTGGAATCTACTCCCTTATACCTTTTCAGCGATATATAGCAACCTCATTCATGTCGTCTGGAAATACTTCAAATACCCAGTCCAACATTACCCATAATGTAAAATTACACTACCCCGGGTACTTTTTCATCTATAACTTTTTCCCTGAGAAACAACTGGATATGGGCTATACATAGTTGGAAACTACTCCCTTATACCTTTTTAGCGATATATAGCAACCTCATTCATGTCGTCTGGAAATACTTCAAATACCCAGTCCAACATTACCCATAATGTAAAATTACACTACCCCGGGTACTTTTTCATCTATAACTTTTTCCGTGAGAAACAACTGGATATGGGCTATATATGGTTGGAATCTACTCCCTTATACCTTTTTAGCGATATATAGCAACCTCATTCATGTCGTCTGGAAATACTTCAAATACCCAGTCCAACATTACCCATAATGTAAAATTACACTACCCCGGGTACTTTTTCATCTATAACTTTTTCCCTGAGAAACAACTGGATATGGGCTATACATAGTTGGAAACTACTCCCTTATACCTTTTTAGCGATATATAGCAACCTCATTCATGTCGTCTGGAAATACTTCAAATACCCAGTCCAACATTACCCATAATGTAAAATTACACTACCTCGGGTACTTTTTCATCTATAACTTTTTCCCTGAGAAACAACTGGATATAAACTATATATGGTTGGAATCTACTCCCTTAGACCTTTTTAGCGATATATAGCGACCTCATTCATGTCGTCTGGAAATACTTCAAATACCCAGTCCAACATTACCCATAATGTAAAATTACACTACCCCGGGTACTTTTTCATCTATAACTTTTTCCCTGAGAAACAACAGGATATATGCTATACATAGTTGGAATCTACTCTCTTATACCTTTTTAGCGATTTATAGCAACCTCATTCATGTCGTCTGGAAATACTTCAAATACCCAGTCCAACATTACCCATAATGTAAAATTACACTACCCCGGGTACTTTTTCATCTATAACTTTTTCCGTGAGAAACAACTGGATATGGGCTATATATGGTTGGAATCTACTCCCTTATACCTTTTTAGCGATATATAGCAACCTCATTCATGTCGTCTGGAAATACTTCAAATACCCAGTCCAACATTACCCATAATGTAAAATTACACTACCCCGGGTACTTTTTCATCTATAACTTTTTCCCTGAGAAACAACTGGATATAAACTATATATGGTTGGAATCTACTCCCTTAGACCTTTTTAGCGATATATAGCGACCTCATTCATGTCGTCTGGAAATACTTCAAATACCCAGTCCAACATTACCCATAATGTAAAATTACACTACCCCGGGTACTTTTTCATCTATAACTTTTTCCCAGAGAAACAACAGGATATATGCTATACATAGTTGGAATCTACTCTCTTATACCTTTTTAGCGATTTATAGCAACCTCATTCATGTCGTCTGGAAATACTTCAAATACCCAGTCCAACATTACCCATAATGTAAAATTACACTACCCCGGGTACTTTTTCATCTATAACTTTTTCCGTGAGAAACAACTGGATATGGGCTATATATGGTTGGAATCTACTCCCTTATACCTTTTTAGCGATATATAGCAACCTCATTCATGTCGTCTGGAAATACTTCAAATACCCAGTCCAACATTACCCATAATGTAAAATTACACTACCCCGGGTACTTTTTCATCTATAACTTTTTCCCTGAGAAACAACTGGATATGGGCTATACATAGTTGGAAACTACTCCCTTATACCTTTTTAGCGATATATAGCAACCTCATTCATGTCATATGGAAATACTTCAAATACCCAGTCTAAGATCACCCATAATGTAAAATTACACCACCCCGGGTACTTTTTCATCTATAACTGTTTCCCTGAGAAACAACAGGATATATGCTATACATAGTTGGAATCTACTCCCTTAGACCTTTTTAGCGATATATAGCAACCTCTTTCATGTCGTCTGGAAATACTTCAAATACCCAGTCCAACATTACCCATAATGTAAAATTACACTACACCGGGTACTTTTTCATCTATAACTTTTTCCCTGAAAAACAACTGGATATGGGCTATATATGGTTGGAATCTACTCCCTTATACCTTTTTAGCGATATATAGCAACCTCATTCATGTCGTCTGGAAATACTTCAAATACCAAGTCCAACATTACCCATAATGTAAAATTACACTACCCCGGGTACTTTTTCATCTATAACTTTTTCCCTGAGAAACAACTGGATATGGGCTATACATAGTTGGAAACTACTCCCTTATACCTTTTTAGCGATATATAGCAACCTCATTCATGTCGTCTGGAAATACTTCAAATACCCAGTCCAACATTACCCATAATGTAAAATTACACTACCCCGGGTACTTTTTCATCTATAACTTTTTCCGTGAGGAACAACTGGATATGGGCTATATATGGTTGGAATCTACTCCCTTATACCTTTTTAGCGATATATAGCAACCTCATTCATGTCATCTGGAAATACTTCAAATACCCAGTCCAACATTACCCATAATGTAAAATTACACTACCCCGGGTACTTTTTCATCTATAACTTTTTCCCTGAGAAACAACTGGATATAAACTATATATGGTTGGAATCTACTCCCTTAGGACTCTTTAGAGATTTATAGCAACCTCATTCATGTCATCTGGAAATACTTCAAATACCCAGTCCAACATTACCCATAATGTAAAATTACACTACCCCGGGTACTTTTTCATCTATAACTTTTTCCCTGAGAAACAACAGGATATATGCTATACATAGTTGGAATCTACTCTCTTATACCTTTTTAGCGATTTATAGCAACCTCATTCATGTCGTCTGGAAATACTTCAAATACCCAGTCCAACATTACCCATAATGTAAAATTACACTACCCCGGGTACTTTTTCATCTCTAACTTTTTCCGTGAGAAACAACTGGATATGGGCTATATATGGTTGGAATCTACTCCCTTATACCTTTTTAGCGATATATAGCAACCTCATTCATGTCGTCTGGAAATACTTCAAATACCCAGTCCAACATTACCCATAATGTAAAATTACACTACCCCGGGTACTTTTTCATCTATAACTTTTTCCCTGAGAAACAACTGGATATGGGCTATACATAGTTGGAAACTACTCCCTTATACCTTTTTAGCGATATATAGCAACCTCATTCATGTCGTCTGGAAATACTTCAAATACCCAGTCCAACATTACCCATAATGTAAAATTACACTACCCCGGGTACTTTTTCATCTATAACTTTTTCCCTGAGAAACAACTGGATATGGGCTATATATGGTTGGAATCTACTCCCTTAGAACTCTTTAGCGATTTATAGCAACCTCATTCATGTCATCTGGAAATACTTCAAATACCCAGTCCAACATTACCCATAATGTAAAATTACACTACCCCGGGTACTTTTTCATCTATAACTTTTTCCCTGAGAAACAACTGAATATGGGCTATACATAGTTGGAATCTACTCCCTTATACCTTTTTAGCGATATATGGCAACCTCATTCATGTCGTCTGGAAATACTTCAAATACCCAGTTCAACATTACCCATAATGTAAAATTACACTACCCCGGGTACTTTTTCATCTGTAACTTTTTCCCTGAGAAACAACTGGATATGGGCTATACATAGTTGGAATCTACTCCCTTAGACCTTTTTAGCAATATATAGCAACCTCATTCATGTCATCTGGAAATACTTCAAATACCCAGTCTAAGATCACCCATAATGTAAGATTACACCACCCCGGGTACTTCTTTCTCTATAACTTTTTCCCTGAGAGACAACTGGATATTGGCTATACATGGTTGGAATCTATTCCCTTAGGCCTCTTTAGCGATATATAGCAACTTCATTCATGTCATCAGGAAATACTTCAAATACCCAGTCTAAGATCACCCATAATGTAAAATTACACCACCCCGGGTACTTTTTCATCTATAACTTTTTCGCTGAGAAACAACTGGATATGGGCTATATATGGTTGGAATCTACTCCCTTATACCTTTTTAGCGATATATAGCAACCTCATTCATGTCGTCTGGAAATACTTCAAATACCCAGTCCAACATTACCCATAATGTAAAATTACACTACCCCGGGTACTTTTTCATCTATAACTTTTTCCGTGAGAAACAACTGGATATGGGCTATATATGGTTGGAATCTACTCCCTTATACCTTTTTAGCGATATATAGCAACCTCATTCATGTCGTCTGGAAATACTTCAAATACCCAGTCCAACATTACCCATAATGTAAAATTACACTACCCCGGGTACTTTTTCATCTGTAACTTTTTCCCTGAGAAACAACTGGATATGGGCTATACATAGTTGGAATCTACTCCCTTAGACCTTTTTAGCAATATATAGCAACCTCATTCATGTCATCTGGAAATACTTCAAATACCCAGTCTAAGATCACCCATAATGTAAGATTACACCACCCCGGGTACTTCTTTCTCTATAACTTTTTCCCTGAGAGACAACTGGATATGGGCTATACATGGTTGGAATCTATTCCCTTAGGCCTCTTTAGCGATATATAGCAACTTCATTCATGTCATCAGGAAATACTTCAAATACCCAGTCTAAGATCACCCATAATGTAAAATTACACCACCCCGGGTACTTTTTCATCTATAACTTTTTCCCTGAGAAACAACTGGATATGGGCTATATATGGTTGGAATCTACTCCCTTATACCTTTTTAGCGATATATAGCAACCTCATTCATGTCGTCTGGAAATACTTCAAATACCCAGTCCAACATTACCCATAATGTAAAATTACACTACCCCGGGTACTTTTTCATCTATAACTTTTTCCGTGAGAAACAACTGGATATGGGCTATATATGGTTGGAATCTACTCCCTTATACCTTTTTAGCGATATATAGCAACCTCATTCATGTCATCTGGAAATACTTCAAATACCCAGTCCAACATTACCCATAATGTAAAATTACACTACCCCGGGTACTTTTTCATCTATAACTTTTTCCGTGAGAAACAACTGGATATGGGCTATATATGGTTGGAATCTACTCCCTTATACCTTTTTAGCGATATATAGCAACCTCATTCATGTCATCAGGAAATACTTCAAATACCCAGTCTAAGATCACCCATAATGTAAAATTACACCACCCCGGGTACTTTTTCATCTATAACTTTTTCCGTGAGAAACAACTGGATATGGGCTATATATGGTTGGAATCTACTCCCTTATACCTTTTTAGCGATATATAGCAACCTCATTCATGTCATCTGGAAATACTTCAAATACCCAGTCCAACATTACCCATAATGTAAAATTACACTACCCCGGGTACTTTTTCATCTATAACTTTTTCCCTGAGAAACAACTGGATATGGGCTATACATAGTTGGAAACTACTCCCTTATACCTTTTTAGCGATATATAGCAACCTCATTCATGTCGTCTGGAAATACTTCAAATACCCAGTCCAACATTACCCATAATGTAAAATTACACTACCCCGGGTACTTTTTCATCTATAACTTTTTCCCTGAGAAACAACTGGATATGGGCTATACATAGTTGGAAACTACTCCCTTATACCTTTTTAGCGATATATAGCAACCTCATTCATGTCGTCTGGAAATACTTCAAATACCCAGTCCAACATTACCCATAATGTAAAATTACACTACCCCGGGTACTTTTTCATCTATAACTTTTTCCGTGAGAAACAACTGGATATGGGCTATATATGGTTGGAATCTACTCCCTTATACCTTTTTAGCGATATATAGCAACCTCATTCATGTCATCTGGAAATACTTCAAATACCCAGTCCAACATTACCCATAATGTAAAATTACACTACCCCGGGTACTTTTTCATCTATAACTTTTTCCCTGAGAAACAACTGGATATAAACTATATATGGTTGGAATCTACTCCCTTAGACCTTTTTAGCGATATATAGCAACCTCATTCATGTCATATGGAAATACTTCAAATACCCAGTCTAAGATCACCCATAATGTAAAATTACACCACCCCGGGTACTTTTTCATCTATAACTGTTTCCCTGAGAAACAACAGGATATATGCTATACATAGTTGGAATCTACTCCCTTAGACCTTTTTAGCGATATATAGCAACCTCTTTCATGTCATCTGGAAATACTTCAAATACCCAGTCCAACATTACCCATAATGTAAAATTACACTACCCCGGGTACTTTTTCATCTATAACTTTTTCCCTGAGAAACAACTGGATATGGGCTATACATAGTTGGAAACTACTCCCTTATACCTTTTTAGCGATATATAGCAACCTCATTCATGTCGTCTGGAAATACTTCAAATACCCAGTCCAACATTACCCATAATGTAAAATTACACTACCCCGGGTACTTTTTCATCTATAACTTTTTCCCTGAGAAACAACTGGATATGGGCTATACATAGTTGGAATCTACTCCCTTAGACCTTTTTAGCAATTAATAGCAACCTCATTCATGTCATCTGGAAATACTTCAAATACCCAGTCTAAGATCACCCATAATGTAAGATTACACCACCCCGGGTACTTCTTTCTCTATAACTTTTTCCCTGAGAGACAACTGGATATGGGCTATACATGGTTGGAATCTATTCCCTTAGGCCTCTTTAGCGATATATAGCAACTTCATTCATGTCATCAGGAAATACTTCAAATACCCAGTCTAAGATCACCCATAATGTAAAATTACACCACCCCGGGTACTTTTTCATCTATAACTTTTTCCGTGAGAAACAACTGGATATGGGCTATATATGGTTGGAATCTACTCCCTTATACCTTTTTAGCGATATATAGCAACCTCATTCATGTCATCTGGAAATACTTCAAATACCCAGTCCAACATTACCCATAATGTAAAATTACACTACCCCGGGTACTTTTTCATCTATAACTTTTTCCCTGAGAAACAACTGGATATGGGCTATACATAGTTGGAAACTACTCCCTTATACCTTTTTAGCGATATATAGCAACCTCATTCATGTCGTCTGGAAATACTTCAAATACCCAGTCCAACATTACCCATAATGTAAAATTACACTACCCCGGGTACTTTTTCATCTATAACTTTTTCCCTGAGAAACAACTGGATATGGGCTATATATGGTTGGAATCTACTCCCTTAGAACTCTTTAGCGATTTATAGCAACCTCATTCATGTCATCTGGAAATACTTCAAATACCCAGTCCAACATTACCCATAATGTAAAATTACACTACCCCGGGTACTTTTTCATCTATAACTTTTTCCCTGAGAAACAACTGAATATGGGCTATACATAGTTGGAATCTACTCCTTTATACCTTTTTAGCGATATATGGCAACCTCATTCATGTCGTCTGGAAATACTTCAAATACCCAGTCCAACATTACCCATAATGTAAAATTACACTACCCCGGGTACTTTTTCATCTGTAACTTTTTCCCTGAGAAACAACTGGATATGGGCTATACATAGTTGGAATCTACTCCCTTAGACCTTTTTAGCAATATATAGCAACCTCATTCATGTCATCTGGAAATACTTCAAATACCCAGTCTAAGATCACCCATAATGTAAGATTACACCACCCCGGGTACTTCTTTCTCTATAACTTTTTCCCTGAGAGACAACTGGATATTGGCTATACATGGTTGGAATCTATTCCCTTAGGCCTCTTTAGCGATATATAGCAACTTCATTCATGTCATCAGGAAATACTTCAAATACCCAGTCTAAGATCACCCATAATGTAAAATTACACCACCCCGGGTACTTTTTCATCTATAACTTTTTCCCTGAGAAACAACTGGATATGGGCTATATATGGTTGGAATCTACTCCCTTATACCTTTTTAGCGATATATAGCAACCTCATTCATGTCGTCTGGAAATACTTCAAATACCCAGTCCAACATTACCCATAATGTAAAATTACACTACCCCGGGTACTTTTTCATCTATAACTTTTTCCGTGAGAAACAACTGGATATGGGCTATATATGGTTGGAATCTACTCCCTTATACCTTTTTAGCGATATATAGCAACCTCATTCATGTCATCTGGAAATACTTCAAATACCCAGTCCAACATTACCCATAATGTAAAATTACACTACCCCGGGTACTTTTTCATCTATAACTTTTTCCCTGAGAAACAACTGGATATGGGCTATACATAGTTGGAAACTACTCCCTTATACCTTTTTAGCGATATATAGCAACCTCATTCATGTCGTCTGGAAATACTTCAAATACCCAGTCCAACATTACCCATAATGTAAAATTACACTACCCCGGGTACTTTTTCATCTATAACTTTTTCCCTGAGAAACAACTGGATATGGGCTATACATAGTTGGAAACTACTCCCTTATACCTTTTTAGCGATATATAGCAACCTCATTCATGTCGTCTGGAAATACTTCAAATACCCAGTCCAACATTACCCATAATGTAAAATTACACTACCCCGGGTACTTTTTCATCTATAACTTTTTCCGTGAGAAACAACTGGATATGGGCTATATATGGTTGGAATCTACTCCCTTATACCTTTTTAGCGATATATAGCAACCTCATTCATGTCATCTGGAAATACTTCAAATACCCAGTCCAACATTACCCATAATGTAAAATTACACTACCCCGGGTAGTTTTTCATCTATAACTTTTTCCCTGAGAAACAACTGGATATAAACTATATATGGTTGGAATCTACTCCCTTAGACCTTTTTAGCGATATATAGCAACCTCATTCATGTCATATGGAAATACTTCAAATACCCAGTCTAAGATCACCCATAATGTAAAATTACACCACCCCGGGTACTTTTTCATCTATAACTGTTTCCCTGAGAAACAACAGGATATATGCTATACATAGTTGGAATCTACTCCCTTAGACCTTTTTAGCGATATATAGCAACCTCTTTCATGTCGTCTGGAAATACTTCAAATACCCAGTCCAACATTACCCATAATGTAAAATTACACTACACCGGGTACTTTTTCATCTATAACTTTTTCCCTGAAAAACAACTGGATATGGGCTATATATGGTTGGAATCTACTCCCTTATACCTTTTTAGCGATATATAGCAACCTCATTCATGTCGTCTGGAAATACTTCAAATACCCAGTCCAACATTACCCATAATGTAAAATTACACTACCCCGGGTACTTTTTCATCTATAACTTTTTCCCTGAGAAACAACTGGATATGGGCTATACATAGTTGGAAACTACTCCCTTATACCTTTTTAGCGATATATAGCAACCTCATTCATGTCGTCTGGAAATACTTCAAATACCCAGTCCAACATTACCCATAATGTAAAATTACACTACCCCGGGTACTTTTTCATCTATAACTTTTTCCGTGAGAAACAACTGGATATGGGCTATATATGGTTGGAATCTACTCCCTTATACCTTTTTAGCGATATATAGCAACCTCATTCATGTCATCTGGAAATACTTCAAATACCCAGTCCAACATTACCCATAATGTAAAATTACACTACCCCGGGTACTTTTTCATCTATAACTTTTTCCCTGAGAAACAACTGGATATAAACTATATATGGTTGGAATCTACTCCCTTAGGACTCTTTAGAGATTTATAGCAACCTCATTCATGTCATCTGGAAATACTTCAAATACCCAGTCCAACATTACCCATAATGTAAAATTACACTACCCCGGGTACTTTTTCATCTATAACTTTTTCCCTGAGAAACAACAGGATATATGCTATACATAGTTGGAATCTACTCTCTTATACCTTTTTAGCGATTTATAGCAACCTCATTCATGTCGTCTGGAAATACTTCAAATACCCAGTCCAACATTACCCATAATGTAAAATTACACCACCCCGGGTACTTTTTCATCTATAACTTTTTCCGTGAGAAACAACTGGATATGGGCTATATATGGTTGAAATCTACTCCCTTATACCTTTTTAGCGATATATAGCAACCTCATTCATGTCGTCTGGAAATACTTCAAATACCCAGTCCAACATTACCCATAATGTAAAATTACACTACCCCGGGTACTTTTTCATCTATAACTTTTTCCCTGAGAAACAACAGGATATATGCTATACATAGTTGGAATCTACTCTCTTATACCTTTTTAGCGATTTATAGCAACCTCATTCATGTCGTCTGGAAATACTTCAAATACCCAGTCCAACATTACCCATAATGTAAAATTACACTACCCCGGGTACTTTTTCATCTATAACTTTTTCCGTGAGAAACAACTGGATATGGGCTATATATGGTTGAAATCTACTCCCTTATACCTTTTTAGCGATATATAGCAACCTCATTCATGTCGTCTGGAAATACTTCAAATACCCAGTCCAACATTACCCATAATGTAAAATTACACTACCCCGGGTACTTTTTCATCTATAACTTTTTCCCTGAGAAACAACTGGATATGGGCTATACATAGTTGGAATCTACTCCCTTATACCTTTTTAGCGATATATGGCAACCTCATTCATGTCGTCTGGAAATACTTCAAATACCCAGTCCAACATTACCCATAATGTAAAATTACACTACCCCGGGTACTTTTTCATCTATAACTTTTTCCCTGAGAAACAACAGGATATATGCTATACATAGTTGGAATCTACTCTCTTATACCTTTTTAGCGATTTATAGCAACCTCATTCATGTCGTCTGGAAATACTTCAAATACCCAGTCCAACATTACCCATAATGTAAAATTACACTACCCCGGGTACTTTTTCATCTATAACTTTTTCCCTGAGAAACAACAGGATATATGCTATACATAGTTGGAATCTACTCTCTTATACCTTTTTAGCGATTTATAGCAACCTCATTCATGTCGTCTGGAAATACTTCAAATACCCAGTCCAACATTACCCATAATGTAAAATTACACTACCCCGGGTACTTTTTCATCTATAACTTTTTCCCTGAGAAACAACTGGATATGGGCTATATATGGTTGGAATCTACTCCCTTAGAACTCTTTAGCGATTTATAGCAACCTCATTCATGTCATCTGGAAATACTTCAAATACCCAGTCCAACATTACCCATAATGTAAAATTACACTACCCCGGGTACTTTTTCATCTATAACTTTTTCCCTGAGAAACAACTGAATATGGGCTATACATAGTTGGAATCTACTCCCTTATACCTTTTTAGCGATATATGGCAACCTCATTCATGTCGTCTGGAAATACTTCAAATACCCAGTCCAACATTACCCATAATGTAAAATTACACTACCCCGGGTACTTTTTCATCTGTAACTTTTTCCCTGAGAAACAACTGGATATGGGCTATACATAGTTGGAATCTACTCCCTTAGACCTTTTTAGCAATATATAGCAACCTCATTCATGTCATCTGGAAATACTTCAAATACCCAGTCTAAGATCACCCATAATGTAAGATTACACCACCCCGGGTACTTCTTTCTCTATAACTTTTTCCCTGAGAGACAACTGGATATTGGCTATACATGGTTGGAATCTATTCCCTTAGGCCTCTTTAGCGATATATAGCAACTTCATTCATGTCATCAGGAAATACTTCAAATACCCAGTCTAAGATCACCCATAATGTAAAATTACACCACCCCGGGTACTTTTTCATCTATAACTTTTTCCCTGAGAAACAACTGGATATGGGCTATATATGGTTGGAATCTACTCCCTTATACCTTTTTAGCGATATATAGCAACCTCATTCATGTCGTCTGGAAATACTTCAAATACCCAGTCCAACATTACCCATAATGTAAAATTACACTACCCCGGGTACTTTTTCATCTATAACTTTTTCCGTGAGAAACAACTGGATATGGGCTATATATGGTTGGAATCTACTCCCTTATACCTTTTTAGCGATATATGGCAACCTCATTCATGTCGTCTGGAAATACTTCAAATACCCAGTCCAACATTACCCATAATGTAAAATTACACTACCCCGGGTACTTTTTCATCTGTAACTTTTTCCCTGAGAAACAACTGGATATGGGCTATACATAGTTGGAATCTACTCCCTTAGACCTTTTTAGCGATATATAGCAACCTCATTCATGTCATCTGGAAATACTTCAAATACCCAGTCCAACATTACCCATAATGTAAAATTACACTACCCCGGGTACTTTTTCATCTATAACTTTTTCCCTGAGAAACAACTGGATATGGGCTATACATAGTTGGAAACTACTCCCTTATACCTTTTTAGCGATATATAGCAACCTCATTCACGTCGTCTGGAAATACTTCAAATACCCAGTCCAACATTACCCATAATGTAAAATTACACTACCCCGGGTACTTTTTCATCTATAACTTTTTCCCTGAGAAACAACTGGATATGGGCTATACATAGTTGGAAACTACTCCCTTATACCTTTTTAGCGATATATAGCAACCTCATTCATGTCGTCTGGAAATACTTCAAATACCCAGTCCAACATTACCCATAATGTAAAATTACACTACCCCGGGTACTTTTTCATCTATAACTTTTTCCGTGAGAAACAACTGGATATGGGCTATATATGGTTGGAATCTACTCCCTTATACCTTTTTAGCGATATATAGCAACCTCATTCATGTCATCTGGAAATACTTCAAATACCCAGTCCAACATTACCCATAATGTAAAATTACACTACCCCGGGTACTTTTTCATCTATAACTTTTTCCCTGAGAAACAACTGGATATGGGCTATATATGGTTGAAATCTACTCCCTTAGACCTTTTTAGCGATATATAGCAACCTCATTCATGTCATATGGAAATACTTCAAATACCCAGTCTAAGATCACCCATAATGTAAAATTACACCACCCCGGGTACTTTTTCATCTATAACTGTTTCCCTGAGAAACAACAGGATATATGCTATACATAGTTGGAATCTACTCCCTTATACCTTTTTAGCGATATATAGCAACCTCATTCATGTCGTCTGGAAATACTTCAAATACCCAGTCCAACATTACCCATAATGTAAAATTACACTACCCCGGGTACTTTTTCATCTATAACTTTTTCCCTGAGAAACAACTGGATATGGGCTATATATGGTTGGAATCTACTCCCTTAGAACTCTTTAGCGATTTATAGCAACCTCATTCATGTCATATGGAAATACTTCAAATACCCAGTCTAAGATCACCCATAATGTAAAATTACACCACCCCGGGTACTTTTTCATCTATAACTGTTTCCCTGAGAAACAACAGGATATATGCTATACATAGTTGGAATCTACTCCCTTATACCTTTTTAGCGATATATAGCAACCTCATTCATGTCGTCTGGAAATACTTCAAATACCCAGTCCAACATTACCCATAATGTAAAATTACACTACCCCGGGTACTTTTTCATCTATAACTTTTTCCCTGAGAAACAACTGGATATGGGCTATATATGGTTGAAATCTACTCCCTTAGACCTTTTTAGCGATATATAGCAACCTCATTCATGTCATATGGAAATACTTCAAATACCCAGTCTAAGATCACCCATAATGTAAAATTACACCACCCCGGGTACTTTTTCATCTATAACTGTTTCCCTGAGAAACAACAGGATATATGCTATACATAGTTGGAATCTACTCCCTTATACCTTTTTAGCGATATATAGCAACCTCATTCATGTCGTCTGGAAATACTTCAAATACCCAGTCCAACATTACCCATAATGTAAAATTACACTACCCCGGGTACTTTTTCATCTATAACTTTTTCCCTGAGAAACAACTGGATATGGGCTATATATGGTTGGAATCTACTCCCTTAGAACTCTTTAGCGATTTATAGCAACCTCATTCATGTCATCTGGAAATACTTCAAATACCCAGTCCAACATTACCCATAATGTAAAATTACACTACCCCGGGTACTTTTTCATCTATAACTTTTTCCCTGAGAAACAACTGAATATGGGCTATACATAGTTGGAATCTACTCCCTTATACCTTTTTAGCGATATATGGCAACCTCATTCATGTCGTCTGGAAATACTTCAAATACCCAGTCCAACATTACCCATAATGTAAAATTACACTACCCCGGGTACTTTTTCATCTGTAACTTTTTCCCTGAGAAACAACTGGATATGGGCTATACATAGTTGGAATCTACTCCCTTAGACCTTTTTAGCAATATATAGCAACCTCATTCATGTCATCTGGAAATACTTCAAATACCCAGTCTAAGATCACCCATAATGTAAGATTACACCACCCCGGGTACTTCTTTCTCTATAACTTTTTCCCTGAGAGACAACTGGATATTGGCTATACATGGTTGGAATCTATTCCCTTAGGCCTCTTTAGCGATATATAGCAACTTCATTCATGTCATCAGGAAATACTTCAAATACCCAGTCTAAGATCACCCATAATGTAAAATTACACCACCCCGGGTACTTTTTCATCTATAACTTTTTCCCTGAGAAACAACTGGATATGGGCTATATATGGTTGGAATCTACTCCCTTATACCTTTTTAGCGATATATAGCAACCTCATTCATGTCGTCTGGAAATACTTCAAATACCCAGTCCAACATTACCCATAATGTAAAATTACACTACCCCGGGTACTTTTTCATCTATAACTTTTTCCGTGAGAAACAACTGGATATGGGCTATATATGGTTGGAATCTACTCCCTTATACCTTTTTAGCGATATATGGCAACCTCATTCATGTCGTCTGGAAATACTTCAAATACCCAGTCCAACATTACCCATAATGTAAAATTACACTACCCCGGGTACTTTTTCATCTGTAACTTTTTCCCTGAGAAACAACTGGATATGGGCTATACATAGTTGGAATCTACTCCCTTAGACCTTTTTAGCAATATATAGCAACCTCATTCATGTCATCTGGAAATACTTCAAATACCCAGTCCAACATTACCCATAATGTAAAATTACACTACCCCGGGTACTTTTTCATCTATAACTTTTTCCCTGAGAAACAACTGGATATGGGCTATACATAGTTGGAAACTACTCCCTTATACCTTTTTAGCGATATATAGCAACCTCATTCACGTCGTCTGGAAATACTTCAAATACCCAGTCCAACATTACCCATAATGTAAAATTACACTACCCCGGGTACTTTTTCATCTATAACTTTTTCCCTGAGAAACAACTGGATATGGGCTATACATAGTTGGAAACTACTCCCTTATACCTTTTTAGCGATATATAGCAACCTCATTCATGTCGTCTGGAAATACTTCAAATACCCAGTCCAACATTACCCATAATGTAAAATTACACTACCCCGGGTACTTTTTCATCTATAACTTTTTCCGTGAGAAACAACTGGATATGGGCTATATATGGTTGGAATCTACTCCCTTATACCTTTTTAGCGATATATAGCAACCTCATTCATGTCGTCTGGAAATACTTCAAATACCCAGTCCAACATTACCCATAATGTAAAATTACACTACCCCGGGTACTTTTTCATCTATAACTTTTTCCCTGAGAAACAACTGGATATGGGCTATATATGGTTGAAATCTACTCCCTTAGACCTTTTTAGCGATATATAGCAACCTCATTCATGTCATATGGAAATACTTCAAATACCCAGTCTAAGATCACCCATAATGTAAAATTACACCACCCCGGGTACTTTTTCATCTATAACTGTTTCCCTGAGAAACAACAGGATATATGCTATACATAGTTGGAATCTACTCCCTTAGACCTTTTTAGCGATATATAGCAACCTCTTTCATGTCGTCTGGAAATACTTCAAATACCCAGTCCAACATTACCCATAATGTAAAATTACACTACACCGGGTACTTTTTCATCTATAACTTTTTCCCTGAAAAACAACTGGATATGGGCTATATATGGTTGGAATCTACTCCCTTATACCTTTTTAGCGATATATAGCAACCTCATTCATGTCGTCTGGAAATACTTCAAATACCCAGTCCAACATTACCCATAATGTAAAATTACACTACCCCGGGTACTTTTTCATCTATAACTTTTTCCCTGAGAAACAACTGGATATGGGCTATACATAGTTGGAAACTACTCCCTTATACCTTTTTAGCGATATATAGCAACCTCATTCATGTCGTCTGGAAATACTTCAAATACCCAGTCCAACATTACCCATAATGTAAAATTACACTACCCCGGGTACTTTTTCATCTATAACTTTTTCCGTGAGAAACAACTGGATATGGGCTATATATGGTTGGAATCTACTCCCTTATACCTTTTTAGCGATATATAGCAACCTCATTCATGTCATCTGGAAATACTTCAAATACCCAGTCCAACATTACCCATAATGTAAAATTACACTACCCCGGGTACTTTTTCATCTATAACTTTTTCCCTGAGAAACAACTGGATATAAACTATATATGGTTGGAATCTACTCCCTTAGGACTCTTTAGAGATTTATAGCAACCTCATTCATGTCATCTGGAAATACTTCAAATACCCAGTCCAACAATACCCATAATGTAAAATTACACTACCCCGGGTACTTTTTCATCTATAACTTTTTCCCTGAGAAACAACAGGATATATGCTATACATAGTTGGAATCTACTCTCTTATACCTTTTTAGCGATTTATAGCAACCTCATTCATGTCGTCTGGAAATACTTCAAATACCCAGTCCAACATTACCCATAATGTAAAATTACACTACCCCGGGTACTTTTTCATCTATAACTTTTTCCGTGAGAAACAACTGGATATGGGCTATATATGGTTGAAATCTACTCCCTTATACCTTTTTAGCGATATATAGCAACCTCATTCATGTCGTCTGGAAATACTTCAAATACCCAGTCCAACATTACCCATAATGTAAAATTACACTACCCCGGGTACTTTTTCATCTATAACTTTTTCCCTGAGAAACAACTGGATATGGGCTATACATAGTTGGAAACTACTCCCTTATACCTTTTTAGCGATATATAGCAACCTCATTCATGTCGTCTGGAAATACTTCAAATACCCAGTCCAACATTACCCATAATGTAAAATTACACTACCCCGGGTACTTTTTCATCTATAACTTTTTCCCTGAGAAACAACTGGATATGGGCTATATATGGTTGGAATCTACTCCCTTAGAACTCTTTAGCGATTTGTAGCAACCTCATTCATGTCATCTGGAAATACTTCAAATACCCAGTCCAACATTACCCATAATGTAAAATTACACTACCCCGGGTACTTTTTCATCTATAACTTTTTCCCTGAGAAACAACTGAATATGGGCTATACATAGTTGGAATCTACTCCCTTATACCTTTTTAGCGATATATGGCAACCTCATTCATGTCGTCTGGAAATACTTCAAATACCCAGTCCAACATTACCCATAATGTAAAATTACACTACCCCGGGTACTTTTTCATCTGTAACTTTTTCCCTGAGAAACAACTGGATATGGGCTATACATAGTTGGAATCTACTCCCTTAGACCTTTTTAGCAATATATAGCAACCTCATTCATGTCATCTGGAAATACTTCAAATACCCAGTCTAAGATCACCCATAATGTAAGATTACACCACCCCGGGTACTTCTTTCTCTATAACTTTTTCCCTGAGAGACAACTGGATATTGGCTATACATGGTTGGAATCTATTCCCTTAGACCTTTTTAGCGATATATAGCAACCTCATTCATGTCTTTTGGAAATACTTCAAATACCCAGTCCAACATTACCCATAATGTAAAATTACACTACCCCGGGTACTTTTTCATCTATAACTGTTTCCCTGAGAAACAACAGGATATATGCTATACATAGTTGGAATCTACTCCCTTAGACCTTTTTAGCGATATATAGCAACCTCTTTCATGTCGTCTGGAAATACTTCAAATACCCAGTCCAACATTACCCATAATGTAAAATTACACTACCCCGGGTACTTTTTCATCTATAACTTTTTCCCTGAGAAACAACTGAATATGGGCTATACATAGTTGGAATCTACTCCCTTATACCTTTTTAGCGATATATGGCAACCTCATTCATGTCGTCTGGAAATACTTCAAATACCCAGTCCAACATTACCCATAATGTAAAATTACACTACCCCGGGTACTTTTTCATCTGTAACTTTTTCCCTGAGAAACAACTGGATATGGGCTATACATAGTTGGAATCTACTCCCTTAGACCTTTTTAGCAATATATAGCAACCTCATTCATGTCATCTGGAAATACTTCAAATACCCAGTCTAAGATCACCCATAATGTAAGATTACACCACCCCGGGTACTTCTTTCTCTATAACTTTTTCCCTGAGAGACAACTGGATATTGGCTATACATGGTTGGAATCTATTCCCTTAGACCTTTTTAGCGATATATAGCAACCTCATTCATGTCTTTTGGAAATACTTCAAATACCCAGTCCAACATTACCCATAATGTAAAATTACACTACCCCGGGTACTTTTTCATCTATAACTTTTTCCGTGAGAAACAACTGGATATGGGCTATATATGGTTGGAATCTACTCCCTTATACCTTTTTAGCGATATATAGCAACCTCATTCATGTCGTCTGGAAATACTTCAAATACCCAGTCCAACATTACCCATAATGTAAAATTACACCACCCCGGGTACTTTTTCATCTATAACTTTTTCCCTGAGAAACAACAGGATATATGCTATACATAGTTGGAATCTACTCCCTTAGACCTTTTTAGCGATATATAGCAACCTCATTCATGTCTTTTGGAAATACTTCAAATACCCAGTCCAACATTACCCATAATGTAAAATTACACTACCCCGGGTACTTTTTCATCTATAACTTTTTCCCTGAGAAACAACTGGATATGGGCTATATATGGTTAGAATCTACTCCCTTAGGCCTCTTTAGCGATTTATAGCAACCTCATTCATGTCATCTGGAAATACTTCAAATACCCAGTCCAACATTACCCATAATGTAAAATTACACTACCCCGGGTACTTTTTCATCTATAACTTTTTCCCTGAAAAACAACTGGATATGGGCTATATATGGTTGGAATCTACTCCCTTAGGACTCTTTAGCGATTTATAGCAACCTCATTCATGTCATATGGAAATACTTCAAATACCCAGTCCAACATTACCCATAATGTAAAATTACACTACCCCGGGTACTTTTACATCTATAACTTTTTCCCTGAGAAACAACAGGATATAAACTATATATGGTTGGAATCTACTCCCTTAGGCCTTTTTAGCGATATATAGCAACCTCATTCATGTCATCTGGAAATACTTCAAATACCCAGTCCAACATTACCCATAATGTAAAATTACACTACCCCGGGTACTTTTTCATCTATAACTTTTTCCCTGAGAAACAACTGGATATGGGCTATACATAGTTGGAATCTACTCCCTTATACCTTTTTAGCGATATATAGCAACCTCATTCATGTCGTCTGGAAATACTTCAAATACCCAGTCCAACATTACCCATAATGTAAAATTACACTACCCCGGGTACTTTTTCATCTATAACTTTTTCCCTGAGAAACAACTGAATATAAACTATATATGGTTGGAATCTACTCCCTTAGGACTCTTTAGCGATTTATAGCAACCTCATTCATGTCATCTGGAAATACTTCAAATACCCAGTCCAACATTACCCATAATGTAAAATTACACTACCCCGGGTACTTTTTCATCTATAACTTTTTCCCTGTGAAACAGCAGGATATAAACTATATATGGTTGGAATCTACTCCCTTAGGCCTTTTTAGCGATATATAGCAACCTCATTCATGTCATCTGGAAATACTTCAAATACCCAGTCCAACATTACCCATAATGTAAAATTACACTACCCCGGGTACTTTTTCATCTATAACTTTTTCCCTGAGAAACAACTGGATATAAACTATATATGGTTGGAATCTACTCCCTTAGACCTTTTTAGCGATATATAGCAACCTCATTCATGTCATCTGGAAATACTTCAAATACCCAGTCTAAGATCACCCATAATGTAAAATTACACCACCCCGGGTACTTTTTCATCTATAACTGTTTCCCTGAGAAACAACAGGATATATGCTATACATAGTTGGAATCTACTCCCTTAGACCTTTTTAGCGATATATAGCAACCTCATTCATGTCGTCTGGAAATACTTCAAATACCCAGTCCAACATTACCCATAATGTAAAATTACACTACACCGGGTACTTTTTCATCTATAACTTTTTCCCTGAAAAACAACTGGATATGGGCTATATATGGTTGGAATCTACTCCCTTATACCTTTTTAGCGATATATAGCAACCTCATTCATGTCGTCTGGAAATACTTCAAATACCCAGTCTAAGATCACCCATAATGTAAAATTACACTACCCCGGGTACTTTTTCATCAATAACTTTTTCCCTGAGAAACAACTGGATATAAACTATATATGGTTGGAATCTACTCCCTTAGACCTTTTTAGCGATATATAGCAACCTCATTCATGTCATCTGGAAATACTTCAAATACCCAGTCTAAGATCACCCATAATGTAAAATTACACCACCCCGGGACTTCTTTGTCTATAACTTTTTCCCTGAGAAACAACTGGATATGGGCTATACATAGTTAGAATCTACTCCCTTAGACCTTTTTAGCAATATATAGCAACCTCATTCATGTCGTCTGGAAATACTTCAAATACCCAGTCTAAAATCACCCATAATGTAAAATTACACCACCCCGGGTACTTTTTCATATATAACTTTTTCCCTGAGAAACAACAGGATATATGCTATACATAGTTGGAATCTACTCCCTTAGACCTTTTTAGCGATATATAGCAACCTCATTCATGTCTTTTGGAAATACTTCAAATACCCAGTCCAACATTACCCATAATGTAAAATTACACTACCCCGGGTACTTTTTCGTCTATAACTTTTTCCCTGAGAAACTACTGGATATGGGCTATATATGGTTGGAATCTACTCCCTTAGGCCTCTTTAGCGATTTATAGCAACCTCATTCATGTCATCTGGAAATACTTCAAATACCCAGTCCAACATTACCCATAATGTAAAATTACACTACCCCGGGTACTTTTTCATCTATAACTTTTTCCCTGAGAAACAACTGGATATAAACTATATATGGTTGGAATCTACTCCCTTAGGACTCTTTAGAGATTTATAGCAACCTCATTCATGTCATCTGGAAATACTTCAAATACCCAGTCCAACATTACCCATAATGTAAAATTACACTACCCCGGGTACTTTTTCATCTATAACTTTTTCCCTGAGAAACAACAGGATATATGCTATACATAGTTGGAATCTACTCTCTTATACCTTTTTAGCGATTTATAGCAACCTCATTCATGTCGTCTGGAAATACTTCAAATACCCAGTCCAACATTACCCATAATGTAAAATTACACTACCCCGGGTACTTTTTCATCTATAACTTTTTCCGTGAGAAACAACTGGATATGGGCTATATATGGTTGGAATCTACTCCCTTATACCTTTTTAGCGATATATAGCAACCTCATTCATGTCGTCTGGAAATACTTCAAATACCCAGTCCAACATTACCCATAATGTAAAATTACACTACCCCGGGTACTTTTTCATCTATAACTTTTTCCCTGAGAAACAACTGGATATGGGCTATACATAGTTGGAAACTACTCCCTTATACCTTTTTAGCGATATATAGCAACCTCATTCATGTCGTCTGGAAATACTTCAAATACCCAGTCAAACATTACCCATAATGTAAAATTACACTACCCCGGGTACTTTTTCATCTATAACTTTTTCCCTGAGAAACAACTGGATATGGGCTATATATGGTTGGAATCTACTCCCTTAGAACTCTTTAGCGATTTATAGCAACCTCATTCATGTCATCTGGAAATACTTCAAATACCCAGTCTAAGATCACCCATAATGTAAGATTACACCACCCCGGGTACTTCTTTCTCTATAACTTTTTCCCTGAGAGACAACTGGATATTGGCTATACATGGTTGGAATCTATTCCCTTAGGCCTCTTTAGCGATATATAGCAACCTCATTCATGTCATCAGGAAATACTTCAAATACCCAGTCTAAGATCACCCATAATGTAAAATTACACCACCCCGGGTACTTTTTCATCTATAACTTTTTCCCTGAGAAACAACAGGATATATGCTATACATAGTTGGAATCTACTCCCTTAGACCTTTTTAGCGATATATAGCAACCTCATTCATGTCTTTTGGAAATACTTCAAATACCCAGTCCAACATTACCCATAATGTAAAATTACACTACCCCGGGTACTTTTTCATCTATAACTTTTTCCCTGAGAAACAACTGGATATGGGCTATATATGGTTAGAATCTACTCCCTTAGGCCTCTTTAGCGATTTATAGCAACCTCATTCATGTCATCTGGAAATACTTCAAATACCCAGTCCAACATTACCCATAATGTAAAATTACACTACCCCGGGTACTTTTTCATCTATAACTTTTTCCCTGAGAAACAACTGGATATGGGCTATATATGGTTGGAATCTACTCCCTTAGGACTCTTTAGCGATTTATAGCAACCTCATTCATGTCATCTGGAAATACTTCAAATACCCAGTCCAACATTACCCATAATGTAAAATTACACTACCCCGGGTACTTTTACATCTATAACTTTTTCCCTGAGAAACAACAGGATATAAACTATATATGGTTGGAATCTACTCCCTTAGGCCTTTTTAGCGATATATAGCAACCTCATTCATGTCATCTGGAAATACTTCAAATACCCAGTCCAACATTACCCATAATGTAAAATTACACTACCCCGGGTACTTTTTTGTCTATAACTTTTTCCCTGAGAAACAACTGGATATGGGCTATACATAGTTGGAATCTACTCCCTTATACCTTTTTAGCGATATATAGCAACCTCATTCATGTCGTCTGGAAATACTTCAAATACCCAGTCAAACATTACCCATAATGTAAAATTACACTACCCCGGGTACTTTTTCATCTATAACTTTTTCCCTGAGAAACAACTGGATATGGGCTATATATGGTTGGAATCTACTCCCTTAGAACTCTTTAGCGATATATAGCAACCTCATTCATGTCATCTGGAAATACTTCAAATACCCAGTCTAAGATCACCCATAATGTAAAATTACACCACCCCGGGACTTCTTTGTCTATAACTTTTTCCCTGAGAAACAACTGGATATGGGCTATACATAGTTAGAATCTACTCCCTTAGGCCTTTTTAGCGATATATAGCAACCTCATTCATGTCATCTGGAAATACTTCAAATACCCAGTCCAACATTACCCATAATGTAAAATTACACTACCCCGGGTACTTTTACATCTATAACTTTTTCCCTGAGAAACAACAGGATATAAACTATATATGGTTGGAATCTACTCCCTTAGGCCTTTTTAGCGATATATAGCAACCTCATTCATGTCATCTGGAAATACTTCAAATACCCAGTCCAACATTACCCATAATGTAAAATTACACTACCCCGGGTACTTTTTTGTCTATAACTTTTTCCCTGAGAAACAACTGGATATGGGCTATACATAGTTGGAATCTACTCCCTTATACCTTTTTAGCGATATATAGCAACCTCATTCATGTCGTCTGGAAATACTTCAAATACCCAGTCAAACATTACCCATAATGTAAAATTACACTACCCCGGGTACTTTTTCATCAATAACTTTTTCCCTGAGAAACAACTGGATATAAACTATATATGGTTGGAATCTACTCCCTTAGACCTTTTTAGCGATATATAGCAACCTCATTCATGTCATCTGGAAATACTTCAAATACCCAGTCTAAGATCACCCATAATGTAAAATTACACCACCCCGGGACTTCTTTGTCTATAACTTTTTCCCTGAGAAACAACTGGATATGGGCTATACATAGTTAGAATCTACTCCCTTAGACCTTTTTAGCAATATATAGCAACCTCATTCATGTCGTCTGGAAATACTTCAAATACCCAGTCTAAAATCACCCATAATGTAAAATTACACCACCCCGGGTACTTTTTCATATATAACTTTTTCCCTGAGAAACAACAGGATATATGCTATACATAATTGGAATCTACTCCCTTAGACCTTTTTAGCGATATATAGCAACCTCATTCATGTCTTTTGGAAATACTTCAAATACCCAGTCCAACATTACCCATAATGTAAAATTACACTACCCCGGGTACTTTTTCGTCTATAACTTTTTCCCTGAGAAACAACTGGATATGGGCTATATATGGTTGGAATCTACTCCCTTAGGCCTCTTTAGCGATTTATAGCAACCTCATTCATGTCATCTGGAAATACTTCAAATACCCAGTCCAACATTACCCATAATGTAAAATTACACTACCCCGGGTACTTTTTCATCTATAACTTTTTCCCTGAGAAACAACTGGATATAAACTATATATGGTTGGAATCTACTCCCTTAGGACTCTTTAGAGATTTATAGCAACCTCATTCATGTCATCTGGAAATACTTCAAATACCCAGTCCAACATTACCCATAATGTAAAATTACACTACCCCGGGTACTTTTTCATCTATAACTTTTTCCCTGAGAAACAACAGGATATATGCTATACATAGTTGGAATCTACTCTCTTATACCTTTTTAGCGATTTATAGCAACCTCATTCATGTCGTCTGGAAATACTTCAAATACCCAGTCCAACATTACCCATAATGTAAAATTACACTACCCCGGGTACTTTTTCATCTATAACTTTTTCCGTGAGAAACAACTGGATATGGGCTATATATGGTTGGAATCTACTCCCTTATACCTTTTTAGCGATATATAGCAACCTCATTCATGTCGTCTGGAAATACTTCAAATACCCAGTCCAACATTACCCATAATGTAAAATTACACTACCCCGGGTACTTTTTCATCTATAACTTTTTCCCTGAGAAACAACTGGATATGGGCTATACATAGTTGGAAACTACTCCCTTATACCTTTTTAGCGATATATAGCAACCTCATTCATGTCGTCTGGAAATACTTCAAATACCCAGTCAAACATTACCCATAATGTAAAATTACACTACCCCGGGTACTTTTTCATCTATAACTTTTTCCCTGAGAAACAACTGGATATGGGCTATATATGGTTGGAATCTACTCCCTTAGAACTCTTTAGCGATTTATAGCAACCTCATTCATGTCATCTGGAAATACTTCAAATACCCAGTCTAAGATCACCCATAATGTAAGATTACACCACCCCGGGTACTTCTTTCTCTATAACTTTTTCCCTGAGAGACAACTGGATATTGGCTATACATGGTTGGAATCTATTCCCTTAGGCCTCTTTAGCGATATATAGCAACCTCATTCATGTCATCAGGAAATACTTCAAATACCCAGTCTAAGATCACCCATAATGTAAAATTACACCACCCCGGGTACTTTTTCATCTATAACTTTTTCCCTGAGAAACAACAGGATATATGCTATACATAGTTGGAATCTACTCCCTTAGACCTTTTTAGCGATATATAGCAACCTCATTCATGTCTTTTGGAAATACTTCAAATACCCAGTCCAACATTACCCATAATGTAAAATTACACTACCCCGGGTACTTTTTCATCTATAACTTTTTCCCTGAGAAACAACTGGATATGGGCTATATATGGTTAGAATCTACTCCCTTAGGCCTCTTTAGCGATTTATAGCAACCTCATTCATGTCATCTGGAAATACTTCAAATACCCAGTCCAACATTACCCATAATGTAAAATTACACTACCCCGGGTACTTTTTCATCTATAACTTTTTCCCTGAGAAACAACTGGATATGGGCTATATATGGTTGGAATCTACTCCCTTAGGACTCTTTAGCGATTTATAGCAACCTCATTCATGTCATCTGGAAATACTTCAAATACCCAGTCCAACATTACCCATAATGTAAAATTACACTACCCCGGGTACTTTTACATCTATAACTTTTTCCCTGAGAAACAACAGGATATAAACTATATATGGTTGGAATCTACTCCCTTAGGCCTTTTTAGCGATATATAGCAACCTCATTCATGTCATCTGGAAATACTTCAAATACCCAGTCCAACATTACCCATAATGTAAAATTACACTACCCCGGGTACTTTTTTGTCTATAACTTTTTCCCTGAGAAACAACTGGATATGGGCTATACATAGTTGGAATCTACTCCCTTATACCTTTTTAGCGATATATAGCAACCTCATTCATGTCGTCTGGAAATACTTCAAATACCCAGTCAAACATTACCCATAATGTAAAATTACACTACCCCGGGTACTTTTTCATCTATAACTTTTTCCCTGAGAAACAACTGGATATGGGCTATATATGGTTGGAATCTACTCCCTTAGAACTCTTTAGCGATATATAGCAACCTCATTCATGTCATCTGGAAATACTTCAAATACCCAGTCTAAGATCACCCATAATGTAAAATTACACCACCCCGGGACTTCTTTGTCTATAACTTTTTCCCTGAGAAACAACTGGATATGGGCTATACATAGTTAGAATCTACTCCCTTAGGCCTTTTTAGCGATATATAGCAACCTCATTCATGTCATCTGGAAATACTTCAAATACCCAGTCCAACATTACCCATAATGTAAAATTACACTACCCCGGGTACTTTTACATCTATAACTTTTTCCCTGAGAAACAACAGGATATAAACTATATATGGTTGGAATCTACTCCCTTAGGCCTTTTTAGCGATATATAGCAACCTCATTCATGTCATCTGGAAATACTTCAAATACCCAGTCCAACATTACCCATAATGTAAAATTACACTACCCCGGGTACTTTTTTGTCTATAACTTTTTCCCTGAGAAACAACTGGATATGGGCTATACATAGTTGGAATCTACTCCCTTATACCTTTTTAGCGATATATAGCAACCTCATTCATGTCGTCTGGAAATACTTCAAATACCCAGTCAAACATTACCCATAATGTAAAATTACACTACCCCGGGTACTTTTTCATCAATAACTTTTTCCCTGAGAAACAACTGGATATAAACTATATATGGTTGGAATCTACTCCCTTAGACCTTTTTAGCGATATATAGCAACCTCATTCATGTCATCTGGAAATACTTCAAATACCCAGTCTAAGATCACCCATAATGTAAAATTACACCACCCCGGGACTTCTTTGTCTATAACTTTTTCCCTGAGAAACAACTGGATATGGGCTATACATAGTTAGAATCTACTCCCTTAGACCTTTTTAGCAATATATAGCAACCTCATTCATGTCGTCTGGAAATACTTCAAATACCCAGTCTAAAATCACCCATAATGTAAAATTACACCACCCCGGGTACTTTTTCATATATAACTTTTTCCCTGAGAAACAACAGGATATATGCTATACATAGTTGGAATCTACTCCCTTAGACCTTTTTAGCGATATATAGCAACCTCATTCATGTCTTTTGGAAATACTTCAAATACCCAGTCCAACATTACCCATAATGTAAAATTACACTACCCCGGGTACTTTTTCGTCTATAACTTTTTCCCTGAGAAACAACTGGATATGGGCTATATATGGTTGGAATCTACTCCCTTAGGCCTCTTTAGCGATTTATAGCAACCTCATTCATGTCATCTGGAAATACTTCAAATACCCAGTCCAACATTACCCATAATGTAAAATTACACTACCCCGGGTACTTTTTCATCTATAACTTTTTCCCTGAGAAACAACTGGATATAAACTATATATGGTTGGAATCTACTCCCTTAGGACTCTTTAGAGATTTATAGCAACCTCATTCATGTCATCTGGAAATACTTCAAATACCCAGTCCAACATTACCCATAATGTAAAATTACACTACCCCGGGTACTTTTTCATCTATAACTTTTTCCCTGAGAAACAACAGGATATATGCTATACATAGTTGGAATCTACTCTCTTATACCTTTTTAGCGATTTATAGCAACCTCATTCATGTCGTCTGGAAATACTTCAAATACCCAGTCCAACATTACCCATAATGTAAAATTACACTACCCCGGGTACTTTTTCATCTATAACTTTTTCCGTGAGAAACAACTGGATATGGGCTATATATGGTTGGAATCTACTCCCTTATACCTTTTTAGCGATATATAGCAACCTCATTCATGTCGTCTGGAAATACTTCAAATACCCAGTCCAACATTACCCATAATGTAAAATTACACTACCCCGGGTACTTTTTCATCTATAACTTTTTCCCTGAGAAACAACTGGATATGGGCTATACATAGTTGGAAACTCTCCCTTAGACCTTTTTAGCGATATATAGCAACCTCATTCATGTCTTTTGGAAATACTTCAAATACCCAGTCCAACATTACCCATAATGTAAAATTACACTACCCCGGGTACTTTTTCGTCTATAACTTTTTCCCTGAGAAACAACTGGATATGGGCTATATATGGTTGGAATCTACTCCCTTAGGCCTCTTTAGCGATTTATAGCAACCTCATTCATGTCATCTGGAAATACTTCAAATACCCAGTCCAACATTACCCATAATGTAAAATTACACTACCCCGGGTACTTTTTCATCAATAACTTTTTCCCTGAGAAACAACTGGATATAAACTATATATGGTTGGAATCTACTCCCTTAGACCTTTTTAGCGATATATAGCAACCTCATTCATGTCATCTGGAAATACTTCAAATACCCAGTCTAAGATCACCCATAATGTAAAATTACACCACCCCGGGACTTCTTTGTCTATAACTTTTTCCCTGAGAAACAACTGGATATGGGCTATACATAGTTAGAATCTACTCCCTTAGACCTTTTTAGCAATATATAGCAACCTCATTCATGTCGTCTGGAAATACTTCAAATACCCAGTCTAAAATCACCCATAATGTAAAATTACACCACCCCGGGTACTTTTTCATATATAACTTTTTCCCTGAGAAACAACAGGATATATGCTATACATAGTTGGAATCTACTCCCTTAGACCTTTTTAGCGATATATAGCAACCTCATTCATGTCTTTTGGAAATACTTCAAATACCCAGTCCAACATTACCCATAATGTAAAATTACACTACCCCGGGTACTTTTTCGTCTATAACTTTTTCCCTGAGAAACAACTGGATATGGGCTATACATAGTTAGAATCTACTCCTTTAGACCTTTTTAGCAATATATAGCAACCTCATTCATGTCGTCTGGAAATACTTCAAATACCCAGTCTAAAATCACCCATAATGTAAAATTACACCACCCCGGGTACTTTTTCATATATAACTTTTTCCCTGAGAAACAACAGGATATATGCTATACATGGTTGGAATCTACTCCCTTAGACCTTTTTAGCGATATATAGCAACCTCATTCATGTCTTTTGGAAATACTTCAAATACCCAGTCCAACATTACCCATAATGTAAAATTACACTACCCCGGGTACTTTTTCGTCTATAACTTTTTCCCTGAGAAACAACTGGATATGGGCTATATATGGTTGGAATCTACTCCCTTAGGACTCTTTAGAGATTTATAGCAACCTCATTCATGTCATCTGGAAATACTTCAAATACCCAGTCCAACATTACCCATAATGTAAAATTACACTACCCCGGGTACTTTTTCATCTATAACTTTTTCCCTGAGAAACAACAGGATATATGCTATACATAGTTGGAATCTACTCTCTTATACCTTTTTAGCGATTTATAGCAACCTCATTCATGTCGTCTGGAAATACTTCAAATACCCAGTCCAACATTACCCATAATGTAAAATTACACTACCCCGGGTACTTTTTCATCTATAACTTTTTCCGTGAGAAACAACTGGATATGGGCTATATATGGTTGGAATCTACTCCCTTATACCTTTTTAGCGATATATAGCAACCTCATTCATGTCGTCTGGAAATACTTCAAATACCCAGTCCAACATTACCCATAATGTAAAATTACACTACCCCGGGTACTTTTTCATCTATAACTTTTTCCCTGAGAAACAACTGGATATGGGCTATACATAGTTGGAAACTACTCCCTTATACCTTTTTAGCGATATATAGCAACCTCATTCATGTCGTCTGGAAATACTTCAAATACCCAGTCAAACATTACCCATAATGTAAAATTACACTACCCCGGGTACTTTTTCATCTATAACTTTTTCCCTGAGAAACAACTGGATATGGGCTATATATGGTTGGAATCTACTCCCTTAGAACTCTTTAGCGATTTATAGCAACCTCATTCATGTCATCTGGAAATACTTCAAATACCCAGTCTAAGATCACCCATAATGTAAGATTACACCACCCCGGGTACTTCTTTCTCTATAACTTTTTCCCTGAGAGACAACTGGATATTGGCTATACATGGTTGGAATCTATTCCCTTAGGCCTCTTTAGCGATATATAGCAACCTCATTCATGTCATCAGGAAATACTTCAAATACCCAGTCTAAGATCACCCATAATGTAAAATTACACCACCCCGGGTACTTTTTCATCTATAACTTTTTCCCTGAGAAACAACAGGATATATGCTATACATAGTTGGAATCTACTCCCTTAGACCTTTTTAGCGATATATAGCAACCTCATTCATGTCTTTTGGAAATACTTCAAATACCCAGTCCAACATTACCCATAATGTAAAATTACACTACCCCGGGTACTTTTTCATCTATAACTTTTTCCCTGAGAAACAACTGGATATGGGCTATATATGGTTAGAATCTACTCCCTTAGGCCTCTTTAGCGATTTATAGCAACCTCATTCATGTCATCTGGAAATACTTCAAATACCCAGTCCAACATTACCCATAATGTAAAATTACACTACCCCGGGTACTTTTTCATCTATAACTTTTTCCCTGAGAAACAACTGGATATGGGCTATATATGGTTGGAATCTACTCCCTTAGGACTCTTTAGCGATTTATAGCAACCTCATTCATGTCATCTGGAAATACTTCAAATACCCAGTCCAACATTACCCATAATGTAAAATTACACTACCCCGGGTACTTTTACATCTATAACTTTTTCCCTGAGAAACAACAGGATATAAACTATATATGGTTGGAATCTACTCCCTTAGGCCTTTTTAGCGATATATAGCAACCTCATTCATGTCATCTGGAAATACTTCAAATACCCAGTCCAACATTACCCATAATGTAAAATTACACTACCCCGGGTACTTTTTTGTCTATAACTTTTTCCCTGAGAAACAACTGGATATGGGCTATACATAGTTGGAATCTACTCCCTTATACCTTTTTAGCGATATATAGCAACCTCATTCATGTCGTCTGGAAATACTTCAAATACCCAGTCAAACATTACCCATAATGTAAAATTACACTACCCCGGGTACTTTTTCATCTGTAACTTTTTCCCTGAGAAACAACTGGATATGGGCTATATATGGTTGGAATCTACTCCCTTAGAACTCTTTAGCGATATATAGCAACCTCATTCATGTCATCTGGAAATACTTCAAATACCCAGTCTAAGATCACCCATAATGTAAAATTACACCACCCCGGGACTTCTTTGTCTATAACTTTTTCCCTGAGAAACAACTGGATATGGGCTATACATAGTTAGAATCTACTCCCTTAGGCCTTTTTAGCGATATATATCAACCTCATTCATGTCATCTGGAAATACTTCAAATACCCAGTCCAACATTACCCATAATGTAAAATTACACTACCCCGGGTACTTTTACATCTATAACTTTTTCCCTGAGAAACAACAGGATATGAACTATATATGGTTGGAATCTACTCCCTTAGGCCTTTTTAGCGATATATAGCAACCTCATTCATGTCATCTGGAAATACTTCAAATACCCAGTCCAACATTACCCATAATGTAAAATTACACTACCCCGGGTACTTTTTTGTCTATAACTTTTTCCCTGAGAAACAACTGGATATGGGCTATACATAGTTGGAATCTACTCCCTTATACCTTTTTAGCGACATATAGCAACCTCATTCATGTCGTCTGGAAATACTTCAAATACCCAGTCAAACATTACCCATAATGTAAAATTACACTACCCCGGGTACTTTTTCATCAATAACTTTTTCCCTGAGAAACAACTGGATATAAACTATATATGGTTGGAATCTACTCCCTTAGACCTTTTTAGCGATATATAGCAACCTCATTCATGTCATCTGGAAATACTTCAAATACCCAGTCTAAGATCACCCATAATGTAAAATTACACCACCCCGGGACTTCTTTGTCTATAACTTTTTCCCTGAGAAACAACTGGATATGGGCTATACATAGTTAGAATCTACTCCCTTAGACCTTTTTAGCAATATATAGCAACCTCATTCATGTCGTCTGGAAATACTTCAAATACCCAGTCTAAAATCACCCATAATGTAAAATTACACCACCCCGGGTACTTTTTCATATATAACTTTTTCCCTGAGAAACAACAGGATATATGCTATACATAGTTGGAATCTACTCCCTTAGACCTTTTTAGCGATATATAGCAACCTCATTCATGTCTTTTGGAAATACTTCAAATACCCAGTCCAACATTACCCATAATGTAAAATTACACTACCCCGGGTACTTTTTCGTCTATAACTTTTTCCCTGAGAAACAACTGGATATGGGCTATATATGGTTGGAATCTACTCCCTTAGGCCTCTTTAGCGATTTATAGCAACCTCATTCATGTCATCTGGAAATACTTCAAATACCCAGTCCAACATTACCCATAATGTAAAATTACACTACCCCGGGTACTTTTTCATCTATAACTTTTTCCCTGAGAAACAACTGGATATAAACTATATATGGTTGGAATCTACTCCCTTAGGACTCTTTAGAGATTTATAGCAACCTCATTCATGTCATCTGGAAATACTTCAAATACCCAGTCCAACATTACCCATAATGTAAAATTACACTACCCCGGGTACTTTTTCATCTATAACTTTTTCCCTGAGAAACAACAGGATATATGCTATACATAGTTGGAATCTACTCTCTTATACCTTTTTAGCGATTTATAGCAACCTCATTCATGTCGTCTGGAAATACTTCAAATACCCAGTCCAACATTACCCATAATGTAAAATTACACTACCCCGGGTACTTTTTCATCTATAACTTTTTCCGTGAGAAACAACTGGATATGGGCTATATATGGTTGGAATCTACTCCCTTAGAACTCTTTAGCGATTTATAGCAACCTCATTCATGTCATCTGGAAATACTTCAAATACCCAGTCCAACATTACCCATAATGTAAAATTACACTACCCCGGGTACTTTTTCATCTATAACTTTTTCCCTGAGAAACAACAGGATATATGCTATACATAGTTGGAATCTACTCTCTTATACCTTTTTAGCGATTTATAGCAACCTCATTCATGTCGTCTGGAAATACTTCAAATACCCAGTCCAACATTACCCATAATGTAAAATTACACTACCCCGGGTACTTTTTCATCTATAACTTTTTCCCTGAGAAACAACAGGATATATGCTATACATAGTTGGAATCTACTCTCTTATACCTTTTTAGCGATTTATAGCAACCTCATTCATGTCGTCTGGAAATACTTCAAATACCCAGTCCAACATTACCCATAATGTAAAATTACACTACCCCGGGTACTTTTTCATCTATAACTTTTTCCCTGAGAAACAACAGGATATATGCTATACATAGTTGGAATCTACTCTCTTATACCTTTTTAGCGATTTATAGCAACCTCATTCATGTCGTCTGGAAATACTTCAAATACCCAGTCAAACATTACCCATAATGTAAAATTACACTACCCCGGGTACTTTTTCATCTATAACTTTTTCCCTGAGAAACAACTGGATATGGGCTATATATGGTTGGAATCTACTCCCTTAGAACTCTTTAGCGATTTATAGCAACCTCATTCATGTCATCTGGAAATACTTCAAATACCCAGTCTAAGATCACCCATAATGTAAGATTACACCACCCCGGGTACTTCTTTCTCTATAACTTTTTCCCTGAGAGACAACTGGATATTGGCTATACATGGTTGGAATCTATTCCCTTAGGCCTCTTTAGCGATATATAGCAACCTCATTCATGTCATCAGGAAATACTTCAAATACCCAGTCTAAGATCACCCATAATGTAAAATTACACCACCCCGGGTACTTTTTCATCTATAACTTTTTCCCTGAGAAACAACAGGATATATGCTATACATAGTTGGAATCTACTCCCTTAGACCTTTTTAGCGATATATAGCAACCTCATTCATGTCTTTTGGAAATACTTCAAATACCCAGTCCAACATTACCCATAATGTAAAATTACACTACCCCGGGTACTTTTTCATCTATAACTTTTTCCCTGAGAAACAACTGGATATGGGCTATATATGGTTAGAATCTACTCCCTTAGGCCTCTTTAGCGATTTATAGCAACCTCATTCATGTCATCTGGAAATACTTCAAATACCCAGTCCAACATTACCCATAATGTAAAATTACACTACCCCGGGTACTTTTTCATCTATAACTTTTTCCCTGAGAAACAACTGGATATGGGCTATATATGGTTGGAATCTACTCCCTTAGGACTCTTTAGCGATTTATAGCAACCTCATTCATGTCATCTGGAAATACTTCAAATACCCAGTCCAACATTACCCATAATGTAAAATTACACTACCCCGGGTACTTTTACATCTATAACTTTTTCCCTGAGAAACAACAGGATATAAACTATATATGGTTGGAATCTACTCCCTTAGGCCTTTTTAGCGATATATAGCAACCTCATTCATGTCATCTGGAAATACTTCAAATACCCAGTCCAACATTACCCATAATGTAAAATTACACTACCCCGGGTACTTTTTTGTCTATAACTTTTTCCCTGAGAAACAACTGGATATGGGCTATACATAGTTGGAATCTACTCCCTTATACCTTTTTAGCGATATATAGCAACCTCATTCATGTCGTCTGGAAATACTTCAAATACCCAGTCCAACATTACCCATAATGTAAAATTACACTACCCCGGGTACTTTTTCATCTATAACTTTTTCCCTGAGAAACAACTGGATATAAACTATATATGGTTGGAATCTACTCCCTTAGGCCTCTTTAGCGATTTATAGCAACCTCATTCATGTCATCTGGAAATACTTCAAATACCCAGTCCAACATTACCCATAATGTAAAATTACACTACCCCGGGTACTTTTTCATCTATAACTTTTTCCCTGAGAAACAACTGGATATAAACTATATATGGTTGGAATCTACTCCCTTAGGACTCTTTAGAGATTTATAGCAACCTCATTCATGTCATCTGGAAATACTTCAAATACCCAGTCCAACATTACCCATAATGTAAAATTACACTACCCCGGGTACTTTTTCATCTATAACTTTTTCCCTGAGAAACAACTGGATATGGGCTATATATGGTTAGAATCTACTCCCTTAGGCCTCTTTAGCGATTTATAGCAACCTCATTCATGTCATCTGGAAATACTTCAAATACCCAGTCCAACATTACCCATAATGTAAAATTACACTACCCCGGGTACTTTTACATCTATAACTTTTTCCCTGAGAAACAACAGGATATAAACTATATATGGTTGGAATCTACTCCCTTAGGCCTTTTTAGCGATATATAGCAACCTCATTCATGTCATCTGGAAATACTTCAAATACCCAGTCCAACATTACCCATAATGTAAAATTACACTACCCCGGGTACTTTTTCATCTATAACTTTTTCCCTGAGAAACAACTGGATATGGGCTATACATAGTTGGAATCTACTCCCTTATACCTTTTTAGCGATATATAGCAACCTCATTCATGTCGTCTGGAAATACTTCAAATACCCAGTCCAACATTACCCATAATGTAAAATTACACTACCCCGGGTACTTTTTCATCTATAACTTTTTCCCTGAGAAACAACTGGATATAAACTATATATGGTTGGAATCTACTCCCTTAGGACTCTTTAGCGATTTATAGCAACCTCATTCATGTCATCTGGAAATACTTCAAATACCCAGTCCAACATTACCCATAATGTAAAATTACACTACCCCGGGTACTTTTTCATCTATAACTTTTTCCCTGTGAAACAACAGGATATAAACTATATATGGTTGGAATCTACTCCCTTAGACCTTTTTAGCGATATATAGCAACCTCATTCATGTCATCTGGAAATACTTCAAATACCCAGTCCAACATTACCCATAATGTAAAATTACACTACCCCGGGTACTTTTTCATCTATAACTTTTTCCCTGAGAAACAACTGGATATAAACTATATATGGTTGGAATCTACTCCCTTAGACCTTTTTAGCGATATATAGCAACCTCATTCATGTCATCTGGAAATACTTCAAATACCCAGTCTAAGATCACCCATAATGTAAAATTACACCACCCCGGGTACTTCTTTCTCTATAACTTTTTCCCTGACAGACAACTGGATATTGGCTATACATGGTTGGATTCTACTCCCTTAGACCTTTTTAGCGATATATAGCAACCTCATTCATGTCGTCTGGAAATACTTCAAATACCCAGTCCAACATTACCCATAATGTAAAATTACACTACCCCGGGTACTTTTTCATCTATAACTTTTTCCCTGAGAAACAACTGGATATAAACTATATATGGTTGGAATCTACTCCCTTAGACCTTTTTAGCGATATATAGCAACCTCATTTATGTCATATGGAAATACTTCAAATACCCAGTCTAAGATCACCCATAATGTAAAATTACACCACCCCGGGTACTTTTTCATCTATAACTGTTTCCCTGAGAAACAACAGGATATATGCTATACATAGTTGGAATCTACTCCCTTAGACCTTTTTAGCGATATATAGCAACCTCATTCATGTCGTCTGGAAATACTTCAAATACCCAGTCCAACATTACCCATAATGTAAAATTACACTACACCGGGTACTTTTTCATCTATAACTTTTTCCCTGAAAAACAACTGGATATGGGCTATATATGGTTGGAATCTACTCCCTTATACCTTTTTAGCGATATATAGCAACCTCATTCATGTCGTCTGGAAATACTTCAAATACCCAGTCCAACATTACCCATAATGTAAAATTACACTACCCCGGGTACTTTTTCATCAATAACTTTTTCCCTGAGAAACAACTGGATATAAACTATATATGGTTGGAATCTACTCCCTTAGACCTTTTTAGCGATATATAGCAACCTCATTCATGTCATCTGGAAATACTTCAAATACCCAGTCTAAGATCACCCATAATGTAAAATTACACCACCCCGGGACTTCTTTGTCTATAACTTTTTCCCTGAGAAACAACTGGATATGGGCTATACATAGTTAGAATCTACTCCCTTAGACCTTTTTAGCAATATATAGCAACCTCATTCATGTCGTCTGGAAATACTTCAAATACCCAGTCTAAAATCACCCATAATGTAAAATTACACCACCCCGGGTACTTTTTCATATATAACTTTTTCCCTGAGAAACAACAGGATATATGCTATACATAGTTGGAATCTACTCCCTTAGACCTTTTTAGCGATATATAGCAACCTCATTCATGTCTTTTGGAAATACTTCAAATACCCAGTCCAACATTACCCATAATGTAAAATTACACTACCCCGGGTACTTTTTCGTCTATAACTTTTTTCCTGAGAAACAACTGGATATGGGCTATATATGGTTGGAATCTACTCCCTTAGGCCTCTTTAGCGATTTATAGCAACCTCATTCATGTCATCTGGAAATACTTCAAATACCCAGTCCAACATTACCCATAATGTAAAATTACACTACCCCGGGTACTTTTTCATCTATAACTTTTTCCCTGAGAAACAACTGGATATAAACTATATATGGTTGGAATCTACTCCCTTAGGACTCTTTAGAGATTTATAGCAACCTCATTCATGTCATCTGGAAATACTTCAAATACCCAGTCCAACCTTACCCATAATGTAAAATTACACTACCCCGGGTACTTTTTCATCTATAACTTTTTCCCTGAGAAACAACAGGATATATGCTATACATAGTTGGAATCTACTCTCTTATACCTTTTTAGCGATTTATAGCAACCTCATTCATGTCGTCTGGAAATACTTCAAATACCCAGTCCAACATTACCCATAATGTAAAATTACACTACCCCGGGTACTTTTTCATCTATAACTTTTTCCGTGAGAAACAACTGGATATGGGCTATATATGGTTGGAATCTACTCCCTTATACCTTTTTAGCGATATATAGCAACCTCATTCATGTCGTCTGGAAATACTTCAAATACCCAGTCCAACATTACCCATAATGTAAAATTACACTACCCCGGGTACTTTTTCATCTATAACTTTTTCCCTGAGAAACAACTGGATATGGGCTATACATAGTTGGAAACTACTCCCTTATACCTTTTTAGCGATATATAGCAACCTCATTCATGTCGTCTGGAAATACTTCAAATACCCAGTCAAACATTACCCATAATGTAAAATTACACTACCCCGGGTACTTTTTCATCTATAACTTTTTCCCTGAGAAACAACTGGATATGGGCTATATATGGTTGGAATCTACTCCCTTAGAACTCTTTAGCGATTTATAGCAACCTCATTCATGTCATCTGGAAATACTTCAAATACCCAGTCCAACATTACCCATAATGTAAAATTACACTACCCCGGGTACTTTTTCGTCTATAACTTTTTCCCTGAGAAACAACTGGATATGGGCTATATATGGTTGGAATCTACTCCCTTAGGCCTCTTTAGCGATTTATAGCAACCTCATTCATGTCATCTGGAAATACTTCAAATACCCAGTCCAACATTACCCATAATGTAAAATTACACTACCCCGGGTACTTTTTCATCTATAACTTTTTCCCTGAGAAACAACTGGATATAAACTATATATGGTTGGAATCTACTCCCTTAGGACTCTTTAGAGATTTATAGCAACCTCATTCATGTCATCTGGAAATACTTCAAATACCCAGTCCAACCTTACCCATAATGTAAAATTACACTACCCCGGGTACTTTTTCATCTATAACTTTTTCCCTGAGAAACAACAGGATATATGCTATACATAGTTGGAATCTACTCTCTTATACCTTTTTAGCGATTTATAGCAACCTCATTCATGTCGTCTGGAAATACTTCAAATACCCAGTCCAACATTACCCATAATGTAAAATTACACTACCCCGGGTACTTTTTCATCTATAACTTTTTCCGTGAGAAACAACTGGATATGGGCTATACATAGTTGGAATCTACTCCCTTAGACCTTTTTAGCGATATATAGCAACCTCATTCATGTCTTTTGGAAATACTTCAAATACCCAGTCTAAAATCACCCATAATGTAAAATTACACCACCCCGGGTACTTTTTCATATATAACTTTTTCCCTGAGAAACAACAGGATATATGCTATACATAGTTGGAATCTACTCTCTTATACCTTTTTAGCGATTTATAGCAACCTCATTCATGTCGTCTGGAAATACTTCAAATACCCAGTCCAACATTACCCATAATGTAAAATTACACCACCCCGGGACTTCTTTGTCTATAACTTTTTCCCTGAGAAACAACTGGATATGGGCTATACATAGTTAGAATCTACTCCCTTAGACCTTTTTAGCAATATATAGCAACCTCATTCATGTCGTCTGGAAATACTTCAAATACCCAGTCTAAAATCACCCATAATGTAAAATTACACCACCCCGGGTACTTTTTCATATATAACTTTTTCCCTGAGAAACAACAGGATATATGCTATACATAGTTGGAATCTACTCCCTTAGACCTTTTTAGCGATATATAGCAACCTCATTCATGTCTTTTGGAAATACTTCAAATACCCAGTCCAACATTACCCATAATGTAAAATTACACTACCCCGGGTACTTTTTCGTCTATAACTTTTTCCCTGAGAAACAACTGGATATGGGCTATATATGGTTGGAATCTACTCCCTTAGGCCTCTTTAGCGATTTATAGCAACCTCATTCATGTCATCTGGAAATACTTCAAATACCCAGTCCAACATTACCCATAATGTAAAATTACACTACCCCGGGTACTTTTTCATCTATAACTTTTTCCCTGAGAAACAACTGGATATAAACTATATATGGTTGGAATCTACTCCCTTAGGACTCTTTAGAGATTTATAGCAACCTCATTCATGTCATCTGGAAATACTTCAAATACCCAGTCCAACCTTACCCATAATGTAAAATTACACTACCCCGGGTACTTTTTCATCTATAACTTTTTCCCTGAGAAACAACAGGATATATGCTATACATAGTTGGAATCTACTCTCTTATACCTTTTTAGCGATTTATAGCAACCTCATTCATGTCGTCTGGAAATACTTCAAATACCCAGTCCAACATTACCCATAATGTAAAATTACACTACCCCGGGTACTTTTTCATCTATAACTTTTTCCGTGAGAAACAACTGGATATGGGCTATATATGGTTGGAATCTACTCCCTTATACCTTTTTAGCGATATATAGCAACCTCATTCATGTCGTCTGGAAATACTTCAAATACCCAGTCCAACATTACCCATAATGTAAAATTACACTACCCCGGGTACTTTTTCATCTATAACTTTTTCCCTGAGAAACAACTGGATATGGGCTATACATAGTTGGAAACTACTCCCTTATACCTTTTTAGCGATATATAGCAACCTCATTCATGTCGTCTGGAAATACTTCAAATACCCAGTCAAACATTACCCATAATGTAAAATTACACTACCCCGGGTACTTTTTCATCTATAACTTTTTCCCTGAGAAACAACTGGATATGGGCTATATATGGTTGGAATCTACTCCCTTAGAACTCTTTAGCGATTTATAGCAACCTCATTCATGTCATCTGGAAATACTTCAAATACCCAGTCTAAGATCACCCATAATGTAAAATTACACCACCCCGGGACTTCTTTGTCTATAACTTTTTCCCTGAGAAACAACTGGATATGGGCTATACATAGTTAGAATCTACTCCCTTAGACCTTTTTAGCAATATATAGCAACCTCATTCATGTCGTCTGGAAATACTTCAAATACCCAGTCTAAAATCACCCATAATGTAAAATTACACCACCCCGGGTACTTTTTCATATATAACTTTTTCCCTGAGAAACAACAGGATATATGCTATACATAGTTGGAATCTACTCCCTTAGACCTTTTTAGCGATATATAGCAACCTCATTCATGTCTTTTGGAAATACTTCAAATACCCAGTCCAACATTACCCATAATGTAAAATTACACTACCCCGGGTACTTTTTCGTCTATAACTTTTTCCCTGAGAAACAACTGGATATGGGCTATATATGGTTGGAATCTACTCCCTTAGGCCTCTTTAGCGATTTATAGCAACCTCATTCATGTCATCTGGAAATACTTCAAATACCCAGTCCAACATTACCCATAATGTAAAATTACACTACCCCGGGTACTTTTTCATCTATAACTTTTTCCCTGAGAAACAACTGGATATAAACTATATATGGTTGGAATCTACTCCCTTAGGACTCTTTAGAGATTTATAGCAACCTCATTCATGTCATCTGGAAATACTTCAAATACCCAGTCCAACCTTACCCATAATGTAAAATTACACTACCCCGGGTACTTTTTCATCTATAACTTTTTCCCTGAGAAACAACAGGATATATGCTATACATAGTTGGAATCTACTCTCTTATACCTTTTTAGCGATTTATAGCAACCTCATTCATGTCGTCTGGAAATACTTCAAATACCCAGTCCAACATTACCCATAATGTAAAATTACACTACCCCGGGTACTTTTTCATCTATAACTTTTTCCGTGAGAAACAACTGGATATGGGCTATATATGGTTGGAATCTACTCCCTTATACCTTTTTAGCGATATATAGCAACCTCATTCATGTCGTCTGGAAATACTTCAAATACCCAGTCCAACATTACCCATAATGTAAAATTACACTACCCCGGGTACTTTTTCATCTATAACTTTTTCCCTGAGAAACAACTGGATATGGGCTATACATAGTTGGAAACTACTCCCTTATACCTTTTTAGCGATATATAGCAACCTCATTCATGTCGTCTGGAAATACTTCAAATACCCAGTCAAACATTACCCATAATGTAAAATTACACTACCCCGGGTACTTTTTCATCTATAACTTTTTCCCTGAGAAACAACTGGATATGGGCTATATATGGTTGGAATCTACTCCCTTAGAACTCTTTAGCGATTTATAGCAACCTCATTCATGTCATCTGGAAATACTTCAAATACCCAGTCTAAGATCACCCATAATGTAAAATTACACCACCCCGGGACTTCTTTGTCTATAACTTTTTCCCTGAGAAACAACTGGATATGGGCTATACATAGTTAGAATCTACTCCCTTAGACCTTTTTAGCAATATATAGCAACCTCATTCATGTCGTCTGGAAATACTTCAAATACCCAGTCTAAAATCACCCATAATGTAAAATTACACCACCCCGGGTACTTTTTCATATATAACTTTTTCCCTGAGAAACAACAGGATATATGCTATACATAGTTGGAATCTACTCCCTTAGACCTTTTTAGCGATATATAGCAACCTCATTCATGTCTTTTGGAAATACTTCAAATACCCAGTCCAACATTACCCATAATGTAAAATTACACTACCCCGGGTACTTTTTCGTCTATAACTTTTTCCCTGAGAAACAACTGGATATGGGCTATATATGGTTGGAATCTACTCCCTTAGGCCTCTTTAGCGATTTATAGCAACCTCATTCATGTCATCTGGAAATACTTCAAATACCCAGTCCAACATTACCCATAATGTAAAATTACACTACCCCGGGTACTTTTTCATCTATAACTTTTTCCCTGAGAAACAACTGGATATAAACTATATATGGTTGGAATCTACTCCCTTAGGACTCTTTAGAGATTTATAGCAACCTCATTCATGTCATCTGGAAATACTTCAAATACCCAGTCCAACCTTACCCATAATGTAAAATTACACTACCCCGGGTACTTTTTCATCTATAACTTTTTCCCTGAGAAACAACAGGATATATGCTATACATAGTTGGAATCTACTCTCTTATACCTTTTTAGCGATTTATAGCAACCTCATTCATGTCGTCTGGAAATACTTCAAATACCCAGTCCAACATTACCCATAATGTAAAATTACACTACCCCGGGTACTTTTTCATCTATAACTTTTTCCGTGAGAAACAACTGGATATGGGCTATATATGGTTGGAATCTACTCCCTTATACCTTTTTAGCGATATATAGCAACCTCATTCATGTCGTCTGGAAATACTTCAAATACCCAGTCCAACATTACCCATAATGTAAAATTACACTACCCCGGGTACTTTTTCATCTATAACTTTTTCCCTGAGAAACAACTGGATATGGGCTATACATAGTTGGAAACTACTCCCTTATACCTTTTTAGCGATATATAGCAACCTCATTCATGTCGTCTGGAAATACTTCAAATACCCAGTCAAACATTACCCATAATGTAAAATTACACTACCCCGGGTACTTTTTCATCTATAACTTTTTCCCTGAGAAACAACTGGATATGGGCTATATATGGTTGGAATCTACTCCCTTAGAACTCTTTAGCGATTTATAGCAACCTCATTCATGTCATCTGGAAATACTTCAAATACCCAGTCCAACATTACCCATAATGTAAAATTACACTACCCCGGGACTTCTTTGTCTATAACTTTTTCCCTGAGAAACAACTGGATATGGGCTATACATAGTTAGAATCTACTCCCTTATACCTTTTTAGCGATATATGGCAACCTCATTCATGTCGTCTGGAAATACTTCAAATACCCAGTCCAACATTACCCATAATGTAAAATTACACTACCCCGGGTACTTTTTCATCTGTAACTTTTTCCCTGAGAAACAACTGGATATGGGCTATACATAGTTGGAATCTACTCCCTTAGACCTTTTTAGCAATATATAGCAACCTCATTCATGTCATCTGGAAATACTTCAAATACCCAGTCTAAGATCACCCATAATGTAAGATTACACCACCCCGGGTACTTCTTTCTCTATAACTTTTTCCCTGAGAGACAACTGGATATTGGCTATACATGGTTGGAATCTATTCCCTTAGGCCTCTTTAGCGATATATAGCAACCTCATTCATGTCATCAGGAAATACTTCAAATACCCAGTCTAAGATCACCCATAATGTAAAATTACACCACCCCGGGTACTTTTTCATCTATAACTTTTTCCCTGAGAAACAACAGGATATATGCTATACATAGTTGGAATCTACTCCCTTAGACCTTTTTAGCGATATATAGCAACCTCATTCATGTCTTTTGGAAATACTTCAAATACCCAGTCCAACATTACCCATAATGTAAAATTACACTACCCCGGGTACTTTTTCATCTATAACTTTTTCCCTGAGAAACAACTGGATATGGGCTATATATGGTTAGAATCTACTCCCTTAGGCCTCTTTAGCGATTTATAGCAACCTCATTCATGTCATCTGGAAATACTTCAAATACCCAGTCCAACATTACCCATAATGTAAAATTACACTACCCCGGGTACTTTTTCATCTATAACTTTTTCCCTGAGAAACAACTGGATATGGGCTATATATGGTTGGAATTTACTCCCTTAGGACTCTTTAGCGATTTATAGCAACCTCATTCATGTCATCTGGAAATACTTCATATACCCAGTCCAACATTACCCATAATGTAAAATTACACTACCCCGGGTACTTTTACATCTATAACTTTTTCCCTGAGAAACAACAGGATATAAACTATATATGGTTGGAATCTACTCCCTTAGGCCTTTTTAGCGATATATAGCAACCTCATTCATGTCATCTGGAAATACTTCAAATACCCAGTCCAACATTACCCATAATGTAAAATTACACTACCCCGGGTACTTTTTTGTCTATAACTTTTTCCCTGAGAAACAACTGGATATGGGCTATACATAGTTGGAATCTACTCCCTTATACCTTTTTAGCGATATATAGCAACCTCATTCATGTCGTCTGGAAATACTTCAAATACCCAGTCCAACATTACCCATAATGTAAAATTACACTACCCCGGGTACTTTTTCATCTATAACTTTTTCCCTGAGAAACAACTGGATATAAACTATATATGGTTGGAATCTACTCCCTTAGGCCTCTTTAGCGATTTATAGCAACCTCATTCATGTCATCTGGAAATACTTCAAATACCCAGTCCAACATTACCCATAATGTAAAATTACACTACCCCGGGTACTTTTTCATCTATAACTTTTTCCCTGAGAAACAACTGGATATAAACTATATATGGTTGGAATCTACTCCCTTAGGACTCTTTAGAGATTTATAGCAACCTCATTCATGTCATCTGGAAATACTTCAAATACCCAGTCCAACATTACCCATAATGTAAAATTACACTACCCCGGGTACTTTTTCATCTATAACTTTTTCCCTGAGAAACAACAGGATATATGCTATACATAGTTGGAATCTACTCTCTTATACCTTTTTAGCGATTTATAGCAACCTCATTCATGTCGTCTGGAAATACTTCAAATACCCAGTCCAACATTACCCATAATGTAAAATTACACTACCCCGGGTACTTTTTCATCTATAACTTTTTCCGTGAGAAACAACTGGATATGGGCTATATATGGTTGGAATCTACTCCCTTATACCTTTTTAGCGATTTATAGCAACCTCATTCATGTCGTCTGGAAATACTTCAAATACCCAGTCCAACATTACCCATAATGTAAAATTACACTACCCCGGGTACTTTTTCATCTATAACTTTTTCCCTGAGAAACAACTGGATATGGGCTATACATAGTTGGAAACTACTCCCTTATACCTTTTTAGCGATATATAGCAACCTCATTCATGTCGTCTGGAAATACTTCAAATACCCAGTCCAACATTACCCATAATGTAAAATTACACTACCCCGGGTACTTTTTCATCTATAACTTTTTCCCTGAGAAACAACTGGATATGGGCTATATATGGTTGGAATCTACTCCCTTAGAACTCTTTAGCGATTTATAGCAACCTCATTCATGTCATCTGGAAATACTTCAAATACCCAGTCCAACATTACCCATAATGTAAAATTACACTACCCCGGGTACTTTTTCATCTATAACTTTTTCCCTGAGAAACAACTGAATATGGGCTATACATAGTTGGAATCTACTCCCTTATACCTTTTTAGCGATATATGGCAACCTCATTCATGTCGTCTGGAAATACTTCAAATACCCAGTCCAACATTACCCATAATGTAAAATTACACTACCCCGGGTACTTTTTCATCTGTAACTTTTTCCCTGAGAAACAACTGGATATGGGCTATACATAGTTGGAATCTACTCCCTTAGACCTTTTTAGCAATATATAGCAACCTCATTCATGTCATCTGGAAATACTTCAAATACCCAGTCTAAGATCACCCATAATGTAAGATTACACCACCCCGGGTACTTCTTTCTCTATAACTTTTTCCCTGAGAGACAACTGGATATTGGCTATACATGGTTGGAATCTATTCCCTTAGGCCTCTTTAGCGATATATAGCAACCTCATTCATGTCATCAGGAAATACTTCAAATACCCAGTCTAAGATCACCCATAATGTAAAATTACACCACCCCGGGTACTTTTTCATCTATAACTTTTTCCCTGAGAAACAACAGGATATATGCTATACATAGTTGGAATCTACTCCCTTAGACCTTTTTAGCGATATATAGCAACCTCATTCATGTCTTTTGGAAATACTTCAAATACCCAGTCCAACATTACCCATAATGTAAAATTACAGTACCCCGGGTACTTTTTCATCTATAACTTTTTCCCTGAGAAACAACTGGATATGGGCTATATATGGTTAGAATCTACTCCCTTAGGCCTCTTTAGCGATTTATAGCAACCTCATTCATGTCATCTGGAAATACTTCAAATACCCAGTCCAACATTACCCATAATGTAAAATTACACTACCCCGGGTACTTTTTCATCTATAACTTTTTCCCTGAGAAACAACTGGATATGGGCTATATATGGTTGGAATTTACTCCCTTAGGACTCTTTAGCGATTTATAGCAACCTCATTCATGTCATCTGGAAATACTTCAAATACCCAGTCCAACATTACCCATAATGTAAAATTACACTACCCCGGGTACTTTTACATCTATAACTTTTTCCCTGAGAAACAACAGGATATAAACTATATATGGTTGGAATCTACTCCCTTAGGCCTTTTTAGCGATATATAGCAACCTCATTCATGTCATCTGGAAATACTTCAAATACCCAGTCCAACATTACCCATAATGTAAAATTACACTACCCCGGGTACTTTTTTGTCTATAACTTTTTCCCTGAGAAACAACTGGATATGGGCTATACATAGTTGGAATCTACTCCCTTATACCTTTTTAGCGATATATAGCAACCTCATTCATGTCGTCTGGAAATACTTCAAATACCCAGTCCAACATTACCCATAATGTAAAATTACACTACCCCGGGTACTTTTTCATCTATAACTTTTTCCCTGAGAAACAACTGGATATAAACTATATATGGTTGGAATCTACTCCCTTAGGCCTCTTTAGCGATTTATAGCAACCTCATTCATGTCATCTGGAAATACTTCAAATACCCAGTCCAACATTACCCATAATGTAAAATTACACTACCCCGGGTACTTTTTCATCTATAACTTTTTCCCTGAGAAACAACTGGATATAAACTATATATGGTTGGAATCTACTCCCTTAGGACTCTTTAGAGATTTATAGCAACCTCATTCATGTCATCTGGAAATACTTCAAATACCCAGTCCAACATTACCCATAATGTAAAATTACACTACCCCGGGTACTTTTTCATCTATAACTTTTTCCCTGAGAAACAACAGGATATATGCTATACATAGTTGGAATCTACTCTCTTATACCTTTTTAGCGATTTATAGCAACCTCATTCATGTCGTCTGGAAATACTTCAAATACCCAGTCCAACATTACCCATAATGTAAAATTACACTACCCCGGGTACTTTTTCATCTATAACTTTTTCCGTGAGAAACAACTGGATATGGGCTATATATGGTTGGAATCTACTCCCTTATACCTTTTTAGCGATATATAGCAACCTCATTCATGTCGTCTGGAAATACTTCAAATACCCAGTCCAACATTACCCATAATGTAAAATTACACTACCCCGGGTACTTTTTCATCTATAACTTTTTCCCTGAGAAACAACTGGATATGGGCTATACATAGTTGGAAACTACTCCCTTATACCTTTTTAGCGATATATAGCAACCTCATTCATGTCGTCTGGAAATACTTCAAATACCCAGTCCAACATTACCCATAATGTAAAATTACACTACCCCGGGTACTTTTTCATCTATAACTTTTTCCCTGAGAAACAACTGGATATGGGCTATATATGGTTGGAATCTACTCCCTTAGAACTCTTTAGCGATTTATAGCAACCTCATTCATGTCATCTGGAAATACTTCAAATACCCAGTCCAACATTACCCATAATGTAAAATTACACTACCCCGGGTACTTTTTCATCTATAACTTTTTCCCTGAGAAACAACTGAATATGGGCTATACATAGTTGGAATCTACTCCCTTATACCTTTTTAGCGATATATGGCAACCTCATTCATGTCGTCTGGAAATACTTCAAATACCCAGTCCAACATTACCCATAATGTAAAATTACACTACCCCGGGTACTTTTTCATCTGTAACTTTTTCCCTGAGAAACAACTGGATATGGGCTATACATAGTTGGAATCTACTCCCTTAGACCTTTTTAGCAATATATAGCAACCTCATTCATGTCATCTGGAAATACTTCAAATACCCAGTCTAAGATCACCCATAATGTAAGATTACACCACCCCGGGTACTTCTTTCTCTATAACTTTTTCCCTGAGAGACAACTGGATATTGGCTATACATGGTTGGAATCTATTCCCTTAGGCCTCTTTAGCGATATATAGCAACCTCATTCATGTCATCAGGAAATACTTCAAATACCCAGTCTAAGATCACCCATAATGTAAAATTACACCACCCCGGGTACTTTTTCATCTATAACTTTTTCCCTGAGAAACAACAGGATATATGCTATACATAGTTGGAATCTACTCCCTTAGACCTTTTTAGCGATATATAGCAACCTCATTCATGTCTTTTGGAAATACTTCAAATACCCAGTCCAACATTACCCATAATGTAAAATTACACTACCCCGGGTACTTTTTCATCTATAACTTTTTCCCTGAGAAACAACTGGATATGGGCTATATATGGTTAGAATCTACTCCCTTAGGCCTCTTTAGCGATTTATAGCAACCTCATTCATGTCATCTGGAAATACTTCAAATACCCAGTCCAACATTACCCATAATGTAAAATTACACTACCCCGGGTACTTTTTCATCTATAACTTTTTCCCTGAGAAACAACTGGATATGGGCTATATATGGTTGGAATCTACTCCCTTAGGACTCTTTAGCGATTTATAGCAACCTCATTCATGTCATCTGGAAATACTTCAAATACCCAGTCCAACATTACCCATAATGTAAAATTACACTACCCCGGGTACTTTTACATCTATAACTTTTTCCCTGAGAAACAACAGGATATAAACTATATATGGTTGGAATCTACTCCCTTAGGCCTTTTTAGCGATATATAGCAACCTCATTCATGTCATCTGGAAATACTTCAAATACCCAGTCCAACATTACCCATAATGTAAAATTACACTACCCCGGGTACTTTTTTGTCTATAACTTTTTCCCTGAGAAACAACTGGATATGGGCTATACATAGTTGGAATCTACTCCCTTATACCTTTTTAGCGATATATAGCAACCTCATTCATGTCGTCTGGAAATACTTCAAATACCCAGTCCAACATTACCCATAATGTAAAATTACACTACCCCGGGTACTTTTTCATCTGTAACTTTTTCCCTGAGAAACAACTGGATATGGGCTATACATAGTTGGAATCTACTCCCTTAGACCTTTTTAGCAATATATAGCAACCTCATTCATGTCATCAGGAAATACTTCAAATACCCAGTCTAAGATCACCCATAATGTAAAATTACACCACCCCGGGTACTTTTTCATCTATAACTTTTTCCCTGAGAAACAACAGGATATATGCTATACATAGTTGGAATCTACTCCCTTAGACCTTTTTTGCGATATATAGCAACCTCATTCATGTCTTTTGGAAATACTTCAAATACCCAGTCCAACATTACCCATAATGCAAAATTACACTACCCCGGGTACTTTTTCATCTATAACTTTTTCCCTGAGAAACAACTGGATATGGGCTATATATGGTTAGAATCTACTCCCTTAGGCCTCTTTAGCGATTTATAGCAACCTCATTCATGTCATCTGGAAATACTTCAAATACCCAGTCCAACATTACCCATAATGTAAAATTACACTACCCCGGGTACTTTTTCATCTATAACTTTTTCCCTGAGAAACAACTGGATATGGGCTATATATGGTTGGAATCTACTCCCTTAGGACTCTTTAGCGATTTATAGCAACCTCATTCATGTCATCTGGAAATACTTCAAATACCCAGTCCAACATTACCCATAATGTAAAATTACACTACCCCGGGTACTTTTACATCTATAACTTTTTCCCTGAGAAACAACAGGATATAAACTATATATGGTTGGAATCTACTCCCTTATACCTTTTTAGCGATATATAGCAACCTCATTCATGTCATCTGGAAATACTTCAAATACCCAGTCCAACATTACCCATAATGTAAAATTACACTACCCCGGGTACTTTTTTGTCTATAACTTTTTCCCTGAGAAACAACTGGATATGGGCTATACATAGTTAGAATCTACTCCCTTATACCTTTTTAGCGATATATAGCAACCTCATTCATGTCGTCTGGAAATACTTCAAATACCCAGTCCAACATTACCCATAATGTAAAATTACACTACCCCGGGTACTTTTTCATCTATAACTTTTTCCCTGAGAAACAACTGGATATAAACTATATATGGTTGGAATCTACTCCCTTAGGACTCTTTAGCGATTTATAGCAACCTCATTCATGTCATCTGGAAATACTTCAAATACCCAGTCCAACATTACCCATAATGTAAAATTACACTACCCCGGGTACTTTTTCATCTATAACTTTTTCCCTGAGAAACAACAGGATATATGCTATACATAGTTGGAATCTACTCCCTTAGACCTTTTTAGCGATATATAGCAACCTCATTCATGTCGTCTGGAAATACTTCAAATACCCAGTCCAACATTACCCATAATGTAAAATTACACTACACCGGGTACTTTTTCATCTATAACTTTTTCCCTGAAAAACAACTGGATATGGGCTATATATGGTTGGAATCTACTCGCTTATACCTTTTTAGCGATATATAGCAACCTCATTCATGTCGTCTGGAAATACTTCAAATACCCAGTCCAACATTACCCATAATGTAAAATTACACTACCCCGGGTACTTTTTCATCAATAACTTTTTCCCTGAGAAACAACTGGATATAGACTATATATGGTTGGAATCTACTCCCTTAGACCTTTTTAGCGATATATAGCAACCTCATTCATGTCATCTGGAAATACTTCAAATACCCAGTCTAAGATCACCCATAATGTAAAATTACACCACCCCGGGACTTCTTTGTCTATAACTTTTTCCCTGAGAAACAACTGGATATGGGCTATACATAGTTGGAATCTACTCCCTTAGACCTTTTTAGCAATATATAGCAACCTCATTCATGTCGTCTGGAAATACTTCAAATACCCAGTCTAAAATCACCCATAATGTAAAATTACACCACCCCGGGTACTTTTTCATATATAACTTTTTCCCTGAGAAACAACAGGATATATGCTATACATAGTTGGAATCTACTCCCTTAGACCTTTTTAGCGATATATAGCAACCTCATTCATGTCTTTTGGAAATACTTCAAATACCCAGTCCAACATTACCCATAATGTAAAATTACACTACCCCGGGTACTTTTTCATCTATAACTTTTTCCCTGAGAAACAACTGGATATGGGCTATATATGGTTGGAATCTACTCCCTTAGGCCTCTTTAGCGATTTATAGCAACCTCATTCATGTCATCTGGAAATACTTCAAATACCCAGTCCAACATTACCCATAATGTAAAATTACACTACCCCGGGTACTTTTTCATCTATAACTTTTTCCCTGAGAAACAACTGGATATAAACTATATATGGTTGGAATCTACTCCCTTAGGACTCTTTAGAGATTTATAGCAACCTCATTCATGTCATCTGGAAATACTTCAAATACCCAGTCCAACATTTCCCATAATGTAAAATTACACTACCCCGGGTACGTTTTCATCTATAACTTTTTCCCTGAGAAACAACAGGATATATGCTATACATAGTTGGAATCTACTCTCTTATACCTTTTTAGCGATTTATAGCAACCTCATTCATGTCGTCTGGAAATACTTCAAATACCCAGTCCAACATTACCCATAATGTAAAATTACACTACCCCGGGTACTTTTTCATCTATAACTTTTTCCGTGAGAAACAACTGGATATGGGCTATATATGGTTGGAATCTACTCCCTTATACCTTTTTAGCGATATATAGCAACCTCATTCATGTCGTCTGGAAATACTTCAAATACCCAGTCCAACATTACCCATAATGTAAAATTACACTACCCCGGGTACTTTTTCATCTATAACTTTTTCCCTGAGAAACAACTGGATATGGGCTATACATAGTTGGAAACTACTCCCTTATACCTTTTTAGCGATATATAGCAACCTCATTCATGTCGTCTGGAAATACTTCAAATACCCAGTCCAACATTACCCATAATGTAAAATTACACTACCCCGGGTACTTTTTCATCTATAACTTTTTCCCTGAGAAACAACTGGACATGGGCTATATATGGTTGGAATCTACTCCCTTAGAACTCTTTAACGATTTATAGCAACCTCATTCATGTCATCTGGAAATACTTCAAATACCCAGTCCAACATTACAAATAATGTAAAATTACACTACCCCGGGTACTTTTTCATCTATAACTTTTTCCCTGAGAAACAACTGAATATGGGCTATACATAGTTGGAATCTACTCCCTTATACCTTTTTAGCGATATATGGCAACCTCATTCGTGTCGTCTGGAAATACTTCAAATACCCAGTCCAACATTACCCATAATGTAAAATTACACTACCCCGGGTACTTTTTCATCTGTAACTTTTTCCCTGAGAAACAACTGGATATGGGCTATACATAGTTGGAATCTACTCCCTTAGACCTTTTTAGCAATATATAGCAACCTCATTCATGTCATCTGGAAATACTTCAAATACCCAGTCTAAGATCACCCATAATGTAAGATTACACCACCCCGGGTACTTTTTTCTCTATAACTTTTTCCCTGAGAGACAACTGGATATTGGCTATACATGGTTGGAATCTATTCCCTTAGGCCTCTTTAGCGATATATAGCAACCTCATTCATGTCATCAGGAAATACTTCAAATACCCAGTCTAAGATCACCCATAATGTAAAATTACACCACCCCGGGTACTTTTTCATCTATAACTTTTTCCCTGAGAAATAACAGGATATATGCTATACATAGTTGGAATCTACTCCCTTAGACCTTTTTAGCGATATATATCAACCTCATTCATGTCTTTTGGAAATACTTCAAATACCCAGTCCAACATTACCCATAATGTAAAATTACACTACCCCGGGTACTTTTTCATCTGTAACTTTTTCCCTGAGAAACAACTGGATATGGGCTATACATAGTTGGAATCTACTCCCTTAGACCTTTTTAGCAATATATAGCAACCTCATTCATGTCATCTGGAAATACTTCAAATACCCAGTCTAAGATCACCCATAATGTAAAATTACACCACCCCGGGTACTTCTTTGTCTATAACTTTTTCCCTGAGAAACAACTGGATATGGGCTATACATAGTTGGAATCTACTCCTTATACCTTTTTAGCGATATATAGAAACCTCATTCATGTCATCTGGAAATACTTCAAATACCCAGTCTAAGATCACCCATAATGTAAAATTACACTACCCCCGGTACTTTTTCATCTATAACTTTTTCCCTGAGAAACAACTGGATATAAACTATATATGGTTGGAATCTACTCCCTTAGACCTTTTTAGCGATATATAGCAACCTCATTCATGTCATCTGGAAATACTTCAAATACCCAGTCCAACATTACCCATAATGTAAAATTACACTACCCCGGGTACTTTTTCATCTATAACTTTTTCCGTGAGAAACAACTGGATATGGGCTATATATGGTTGGAATCTACTCCCTTATACCTTTTTAGCGATATATAGCAACCTCATTCATGTCGTCTGGAAATACTTCAAATACCCAGTCCAACATTACCCATAATGTAAAATTACACTACCCCGGGTACTTTTTCATCTATAACTTTTTCCCTGAGAAACAACTGGATATGGGCTATACATAGTTGGAAACTACTCCCTTATACCTTTTTAGCGATATATAGCAACCTCATTCATGTCGTCTGGAAATACTTCAAATACCCAGTCCAACATTACCCATAATGTAAAATTACACTACCCCGGGTACTTTTTCATCTATAACTTTTTCCCTGAAAAACAACTGGATATGGGCTATATATGGTTGGAATCTACTCCCTTAGAACTCTTTAACGATTTATAGCAACCTCATTCATGTCATCTGGAAATACTTCAAATACCCAGTCCAACATTACCCATAATGTAAAATTACACTACCCCGGGTACTTTTTCATCTATAACTTTTTCCGTGAGAAACAACTGGATATAAACTATATATGGTTGGAATCTACTCCCTTAGGACTCTTTAGAGATTTATAGCAACCTCAATCATGTCGTCTGGAAATACTTCAAATACCCAGTCCAACATTACCCATAATGTAAAATTACACTACCCCGGGTACTTTTTCATCTATAACTTTTTCCGTGAGAAACAACTGGATATGGGCTATATATGGTTGGAATCTACTCCCTTATACCTTTTTAGCGATATATAGCAACCTCATTCATGTCGTCTGGAAATACTTCAAATACCCAGTCCAACATTACCCATAATGTAAAATTACACTACCCCGGGTACTTTTTCATCTATAACTTTTTCCCTGAGAAACAACTGGATATGGGCTATATATGGTTGGAATCTACTCCCTTAGAACTCTTTAACGATTTATAGCAACCTCATTCATGTCATCTGGAAATACTTCAAATACCCAGTCCAACATTACCCATAATGTAAAATTACACTACCCCGGGTACTTTTTCATCTATAACTTTTTCCCTGAGAAACAACTGAATATGGGCTATACATAGTTGGAATCTACTCCCTTATACCTTTTTAGCGATATATGGCAACCTCATTCATGTCGTCTGGAAATACTTCAAATACCCAGTCCAACATTACCCATAATGTAAAATTACACTACCCCGGGTACTTTTTCATCTGTAACTTTTTCCCTGAGAAACAACTGGATATGGGCTATACATAGTTGGAATCTACTCCATTAGACTTTTTTAGCAATATATAGCAACCTCATTCATGTCATCTGGAAATACTTCAAATACCCAGTCTAAGATCACCCATAATGTAAGATTACACCACCCCGGGTACTTCTTTCTCTATAACTTTTTCCCTGAGAGACAACTGGATATTGGCTATACATGGTTGGAATCTATTCCCTTAGTCCTCTTTAGCGATATATAGCAACCTCATTCATGTCATCAGGAAATACTTCAAATACCCAGTCTAAGATCACCCATAATGTAAAATTACACCACCCCGGGTACTTTTTCATCTATAACTTTTTCCCTGAGAAATAACAGGATATATGCTATACACAGTTAGAATCTACTCCCTTAGACCTTTTTAGCGATATATAGCAACCTCATTCATGTCTTTTGGAAATACTTCAAATACCCAGTCCAACATTACCCATAATGTAAAATTACACTACCCCGGGTACTTTTTCATCTATAACTTTTTCCCTGAGAAACAACTGGATATGGGCTATATATGGTTGGAATCTACTCCCTTAGGACTCTTTAGCGATTTATAGCAACCTCATTCATGTCATCTGGAAATACTTCAAATACCCAGTCCAACATTACCCATAATGTAAAATTACACTACCCCGGGTACTTTTACATCTATAACTTTTTCCCTGAGAAACAACAGGATATAAACTATATATGGTTGGAATCTACTCCCTTAGACCTTTTTAGCGATATATAGCAACCTCATTCATGTCATCTGGAAATACTTCAAATACCCAGTCCAACATTACCCATAATGTAAAATTACACTACCCCGGGTACTTTTTCATCTATAACTTTTTCCCTGAGAAACAACTGGATATGGGCTATATATGGTTGGAATCTACTCCCTTAGAACTCTTTAACGATTTATAGCAACCTCATTCATGTCATCTGGAAATACTTCAAATACCCAGTCCAACATTACCCATAATGTAAAATTACACTACCCCGGGTACTTTTTCATCTATAACTTTTTCCCTGAGAAACAACTGAATATGGGCTATACATAGTTGGAATCTACTCCCTTATACCTTTTTAGCGATATATGGCAACCTCATTCATGTCGTCTGGAAATACTTCAAATACCCAGTCCAACATTACCCATAATGTAAAATTACACTACCCCGGGTACTTTTTCATCTGTAACTTTTTCCCTGAGAAACAACTGGATATGGGCTATACATAGTTGGAATCTACTCCATTAGACTTTTTTAGCAATATATAGCAACCTCATTCATGTCATCTGGAAATACTTCAAATACCCAGTCTAAGATCACCCATAATGTAAGATTACACCACCCCGGGTACTTCTTTCTCTATAACTTTTTCCCTGAGAGACAACTGGATATTGGCTATACATGGTTGGAATCTATTCCCTTAGTCCTCTTTAGCGATATATAGCAACCTCATTCATGTCATCAGGAAATACTTCAAATACCCAGTCTAAGATCACCCATAATGTAAAATTACACCACCCCGGGTACTGTTTCATCTATAACTTTTTCCCTGAGAAATAACAGGATATATGCTATACATAGTTGGAATCTACTCCCTTAGACCTTTTTAGCGATATATAGCAACCTCATTCATGTCTTTTGGAAATACTTCAAATACCCAGTCCAACATTACCCATAATGTAAAATTACACTACCCCGGGTACTTTTTCATCTATAACTTTTTCCCTGAGAAACAACTGGATATGGGCTATATATGGTTGGAATCTACTCCCTTAGGACTCTTTAGCGATTTATAGCAACCTCATTCATGTCATCTGGAAATACTTCAAATACCCAGTCCAACATTACCCATAATGTAAAATTACACTACCCCGGGTACTTTTACATCTATAACTTTTTCCCTGAGAAACAACAGGATATAAACTATATATGGTTGGAATCTACTCCCTTAGGCCTTTTTAGCGATATATAGCAACCTCATTCATGTCATCTGGAAATACTTCAAATACCCAGTCCAACATTACCCATAATGTAAAATTACACTACCCCGGGTACTTTTTTGTCTATAACTTTTTCCCTGAGAAACAACTGGATATGGGCTATACATAGTTGGAATCTACTCCCTTATACCTTTTTAGCGATATATAGCAACCTCATTCATGTCGTCTGGAAATACTTCAAATACCCAGTCCAACATTACCCATAATGTAAAATTACACTACCCCGGGTACTTTTTCATCTATAACTTTTTCCCTGAGAAACAACTGGATATAAACTATATATGGTTGGAATCTACTCCCTTAGGACTCTTTAGCGATTTATAGCAACCTCATTCATGTCATCTGGAAATACTTCAAATACCCAGTCCAACATTACCCATAATGTAAAATTACACTACCCCGGGTACTTTTTCATCTATAACTTTTTCCCTGTGAAACAACAGGATATAAACTATATATGGTTGGAATCTACTCCCTTAGACCTTTTTAGCGATATATAGCAACCTCATTCACGTCATCTGGAAATACTTCAAATACCCAGTCCAACATTACCCATAATGTAAAATTACACTACCCCGGGTACTTTTTCATCTATAACTTTTTCCCTGAGAAACAACTGGATATAAACTATATATGGTTGGAATCTACTCCCTTAGACCTTTTTAGCGATAAATAGCAACCTCATTCATGTCATCTGGAAATACTTCAAATACCCAGTCTAAGATCACCCATAATGTAAAATTACACCACCCCGGGTACTTCTTTCTCTATAACTTTTTCCCTGACAGACAACTGGATATTGGCTATACATGGTTGGAATCTACTCCCTTAGACCTTTTTAGCGATATATAGCAACCTCATTCATGTCGTCTGGAAATACTTCAAATACCCAGTCCAACATTACCCATAATGTAAAATTACACTACCCCGGGTACTTTTTCATCTATAACTTTTTCCCTGAGAAACAACTGGATATAAACTATATAGGGTTGGAATCTACTCCCTTAGACCTTTTTAGCGATATATAGCAACCTCATTCATGTCATATGGAAATACTTCAAATACCCAGTCTAAGATCACCCATAATGTAAAATTACACCACCCCGGGTACTTTTTCATCTATAACTGTTTCCCTGAGAAACAACAGGATATATGCTATACATAGTTGGAATCTACTCCCTTAGACCTTTTTAGCGATATATAGCAACCTCATTCATGTCGTCTGGAAATACTTCAAATACCCAGTCCAACATTACCCATAATGTAAAATTACACTACACCGGGTACTTTTTCATCTATAACTTTTTCCCTGAAAAACAACTGGATATGGGCTATATATGGTTGGAATCTACTCCCTTATACCTTTTTAGCGATATATAGCAACCTCATTCATGTCGTCTGGAAATACTTCAAATACCCTGTCCAACATTACCCATAATGTAAAATTACACTACCCCGGGTACTTTTTCATCTATAACTTTTTCCCTGAGAAACAACTGGATATGGGCTATACATAGTTGGAAACTACTCCCTTATACCTTTTTAGCGATATATAGCAACCTCATTCATGTCGTCTGGAAATACTTCAAATACCCAGTCCAACATTACCCATAATGTAAAATTACACTACCCCGGGTACTTTTTCATCTATAACTTTTTCCGTGAGAAACAACTGGATATGGGCTATATATGGTTGGAATCTACTCCCTTATACCTTTTTAGCGATATATAGCAACCTCATTCATGTCATCTGAAAATACTTCAAATACCCAGTCCAACATTACCCATAATGTAAAATTACACTACCCCGGGTACTTTTTCATCTATAACTTTTTCCCTGAGAAACAACTGGATATGGGCTATACATAGTTGGAATCTACTCCCTTAGACCTTTTTAGCAATATATAGCAACCTCATTTATGTCATCTGGAAATACTTCAAATACCCAGTCTAAGATCACCCATAATGTAAAATTACACCACCCCGGGTACTTCTTTCTCTATAACTTTTTCCCTGAGAGACAACTGGATATTGGCTATACATGGTTGGAATCTACTCCCTTAGGCCTCTTTAGCGATATATAGCAACCTCATTCATGTCATCTGGAAATACTTCAAATACCCAGTCTAAGATCACCCATAATGTAAAATTACACCACCCCGGGTATTTTTTCATCTATAACTTTTTCGCTGAGAAACAACAGGATATATGCTATACATAGTTGGAATCTACTCCCTTAGACCTTTTTAGCGATATATAGCAACCTCATTCATGTCGTCTGGAAATACTTCAAATACCCAGTCCAACATTACCCATAATGTAAAATTACACTACCCCGGGTACTTTTTCATCAATAACTTTTTCCCTGAGAAACAACTGGATATAAACTATATATGGTTGGAATCTACTCCCTTAGACCTTTTTAGCGATATATAGCAACCTCATTCATGTCATCTGGAAATACTTCAAATACCCAGTCTAAGATCACCCATAATGTAAAATTACACCACCCCGGGACTTCTTTGTCTATAACTTTTTCCCTGAGAAACAACTGGAAATACTTCAAATACCCAGTCCAACATTACCCATAATGTAAAATTACACTACCCCGGGTACTTTTTCATCTATAACTTTTTCCGTGAGAAACAACTGGATATGGGCTATATATGGTTGGAATCTACTCCCTTATACCTTTTTAGCGATATATAGCAACCTCATTCATGTCGTCTGGAAATACTTCAAATACCCAGTCCAACATTACCCATAATGTAAAATTACACTACCCCGGGTACTTTTTCATCTATAACTTTTTCCCTGAGAAACAACTGGATATGGGCTATACATAGTTGGAAACTACTCCCTTATACCTTTTTAGCGATATATAGCAACCTCATTCATGTCGTCTGGAAATACTTCAAATACCCAGTCCAACATTACCCATAATGTAAAATTACACTACCCCGGGTACTTTTTCATCTATAACTTTTTCCCTGAGAAACAACTGGATCTGGGCTATATATGGTTGGAATCTACTCCCTTAGAACTCTTTAACGATTTATAGCAACTTCATTCATGTCATCTGGAAATACTTCAAATACCCAGTCCAACATTACAAATAATGTAAAATTACACTACCCCGGGTACTTTTTCATCTATAACTTTTTCCCTAAGAAACAACTGAATATGGGCTATACATAGTTGGAATCTACTCCCTTATACCTTTTTAGCGATATATGGCAACCTCATTCATGTCGTCTGGAAATACTTCAAATACCCAGTCCAACATTACCCATAATGTAAAATTACACTACCCCGGGTACTTTTTCATCTGTAACTTTTTCCCTGAGAAACAACTGGATATGGGCTATACATAGTTGGAATCTACTCCCTTAGACCTTTTTAGCAATATATAGCAACCTCATTCATGTCATCTGGAAATACTTCAAATACCCAGTCTAAGATCACCCATAATGTAAGATTACACCACCCCGGGTACTTCTTTCTCTATAACTTTTTCCCTGAGAGACAACTGGATATTGGCTATACATGGTTGGAATCTATTCCCTTAGGCCTCTTTAGCGATATATAGCAACCTCATTCATGTCATCAGGAAATACTTCAAATACCCAGTCTAAGATCACCCATAATGTAAAATTACACCACCCCGGGTACTTTTTCATCTATAACTTTTTCCCTGAGAAATAACAGGATATATGCTATACATAGTTGGAATCTACTCCCTTAGACCTTTTTAGCGATATATAGCAACCTCATTCATGTCTTTTGGAAATACTTCAAATACCCAGTCCAACATTACCCATAATGTAAAATTACACTACCCCGGGTACTTTTTCATCTATAACTTTTTCCCTGAGAAACAACTGGATATAAACTATATATGGTTGGAATCTACTCCTTTAGACCTTTTTAGCGATATATAGCAACCTCATTCATGTCATATGGAAATACTTCAAATACCCAGTCTAAGATCACCCATAATGTAAAATTACACTACCCCGGGTACTTTTTCATCTATAACTGTTTCCCTGAGAAACAACAGGATATATGCTATACATAGTTGGAATCTACTCCCTTAGACCTTTTTAGCGATATATAGCAACCTCATTCATGTCGTCTGGAAATACTTCAAATACCCAGTCCAACATTACCCATAATGTAAAATTACACTACACCGGGTACTTTTTCATCTATAACTTTTTCCCTGAAAAACAACTGGATATGGGCTATATATGGTTGGAATCTACTCCCTTATACCTTTTTAGCGATATATAGCAACCTCATTCATGTCGTCTGGAAATACTTCAAATACCCAGTCCAACATTACCCATAATGTAAAATTACACTACCCCGGGTACTTTTTCATCAATAACTTTTTCCCTGAGAAACAACTGGATATAAACTATATATGGTTGGAATCTACTCCCTTAGACCTTTTTAGCGATATATAGGAACCTCATTCATGTCATCTGGAAATACTTCAAATACCCAGTCTAAGATCACCCATAATGTAAAATTACACCACCCCGGGACTTCTTTGTCTATAACTTTTTCCCTGAGAAACAACTGGATATGGGCTATACATAGTTGGAATCTACTCCCTTAGACCTTTTTAGCAGTATATAGCAACCTCATTCATGTCGTCTGGAAATACTTCAAATACCCAGTCTAAAATCACCCATAATGTAAAATTACACCACCCCGGGTACTTTTTCATATATAACTTTTTCCCTGAGAAACAACAGGATATATGCTATACATAGTTGGAATCTACTCCCTTAGACCTTTTTAGCGATATATAGCAACCTCATTCATGTCTTTTGGAAATACTTCAAATACCCAGTCCAACATTACCCATAATGTAAAATTACACTACCCCGGGTACTTTTTCATCTATAACTTTTTCCCTGAGAAACAACTGGATATGGGCTATATATGGTTGGAATCTACTCCCTTAGGCCTCTTTAGCGGTTTATAGCAACCTCATTCATGTCATCTGGAAATACTTCAAATACCCAGTCCAACATTACCCATAATGTAAAATTACACTACCCCGGGTACTTTTTCATCTATAACTTTTTCCCTGAGAAACAACTGGATATAAACTATATATGGTTGGAATCTACTCCCTTAGGACTCTTTAGAGATTTATAGCAACCTCATTCATGTCATCTGGAAATACTTCAAATACCCAGTCCAACATTACCCATAATGTAAAATTACACTACCCCGGGTACTTTTTCATCTATAACTTTTTCCCTGAGAAACAACTGGATATGGGCTATATATGGTTGGAATCTACTCCCTTAGGCCTCTTTAGCGGTTTATAGCAACCTCATTCATGTCATCTGGAAATACTTCAAATACCCAGTCCAACATTACCCATAATGTAAAATTACACTACCCCGGGTACTTTTTCATCTATAACTTTTTCCCTGAGAAACAACTGGATATAAACTATATATGGTTGGAATCTACTCCCTTAGGACTCTTTAGAGATTTATAGCAACCTCATTCATGTCATCTGGAAATACTTCAAATACCCAGGCCAACATTACCCATAATGTAAAATTACACTACCCCGGGTACTTTTTCATCAATAACTTTTTCCCTGAGAAACAACTGGATATAAACTATATATGGTTGGAATCTACTCCCTTAGACCTTTTTAGCGATATATAGGAACCTCATTCATGTCATCTGGAAATACTTCAAATACCCAGTCTAAGATCACCCATAATGTAAAATTACACCACCCCGGGACTTCTTTGTCTATAACTTTTTCCCTGAGAAACAACTGGATATGGGCTATACATAGTTGGAATCTACTCCCTTAGACCTTTTTAGCAGTATATAGCAACCTCATTCATGTCGTCTGGAAATACTTCAAATACCCAGTCTAAAATCACCCATAATGTAAAATTACACCACCCCGGGTACTTTTTCATCTATAACTTTTTCCCTGAGAAACAACTGGATATGGGCTATACATGGTTGGAATCTATTCCCTTAGGCCTCTTTAGCGATATATAGCAACCTCATTCATGTCATCTGGAAATACTTCAAATACCCAGTCCAACATTACCCATAATGTAAAATTACACTACCCCGGGTACTTTTTCATCTATAACTTTTTCCCTGAGAAACAACTGGATATAAACTATATATGGTTGGAATCTACTCCCTTAGGACTCTTTAGCGATTTATAGCAACCTCATTCATGTCATCTGGAAATACTTCAAATACCCAGTCCAACATTACCCATAATGTAAAATTACACTACCCCGGGTACTTTTTCATCTATAACTTTTTCCCTGTGAAACAACAGGATATAAACTATATATGGTTGGAATCTACTCCCTTAGACCTTTTTAGCGATATATAGCAACCTCATTCATGTCATCTGGAAATACTTCAAATACCCAGTCCAACATTACCCATAATGTAAAATTACACTACCCCGGGTACTTTTTCATCTATAACTTTTTCCCTGAGAAACAACTGGATATAAACTATATATGGTTGGAATCTACTCCCTTAGACCTTTTTAGCGATATATAGCAACCTCATTCATGTCATCTGGAAATACTTCAAATACCCAGTCTAAGATCACCCATAATGTAAAATTACACCACCCCGGGTACTTCTTTCTCTATAACTTTTTCCCTGACAGACAACTGGATATTGGCTATACATGGTTGGAATCTACTTCCTTAGACCTTTTTAGCGATATATAGCAACCTCATTCATGTCGTCTGGAAATACTTCAAATACCCAGTCCAACATTACCCATAATGTAAAATTACACTACCCCGGGTACTTTTTCATCTATAACTTTTTCCCTGAGAAACAACTGGATATAAACTATATAGGGTTGGAATCTACTCCCTTAGACCTTTTTAGCGATATATAGCAACCTCATTCATGTCATATGGAAATACTTCAAATACCCAGTCTAAGATCACCCATAATGTAAAATTACACCACCCCGGGTACTTTTTCATCTATAACTGTTTCCCTGAGAAACAACAGGATATATGCTATACATAGTTGGAATCTACTCCCTTAGACCTTTTTAGCGATATATAGCAACCTCATTCATGTCGTCTGGAAATACTTCAAATACCCAGTCCAACATTACCCATAATGTAAAATTACACTACACCGGGTACTTTTTCATCTATAACTTTTTCCCTGAAAAACAACTGGATATGGGCTATATATGGTTGGAATCTACTCCCTTATACCTTTTTAGCGATATATAGCAACCTCATTCATGTCGTCTGGAAATACTTCAAATACCCTGTCCAACATTACCCATAATGTAAAATTACACTACCCCGGGTACTTTTTCATCTATAACTTTTTCCCTGAGAAACAACTGGATATGGGCTATACATAGTTGGAAACTACTCCCTTATACCTTTTTAGCGATATATAGCAACCTCATTCATGTCGTCTGGAAATACTTCAAATACCCAGTCCAACATTACCCATAATGTAAAATTACACTACCCCGGGTACTTTTTCATCTATAACTTTTTCCGTGAGAAACAACTGGATATGGGCTATATATGGTTGGAATCTACTCCCTTATACCTTTTTAGCGATATATAGCAACCTCATTCATGTCATCTGGAAATACTTCAAATACCCAGTCCAACATTACCCATAATGTAAAATTACACTACCCCGGGTACTTTTTCATCTATAACTTTTTCCCTGAGAAACAACTGGATATGGGCTATACATAGTTGGAATCTACTCCCTTAGACCTTTTTAGCAATATATAGCAACCTCATTTATGTCATCTGGAAATACTTCAAATACCCAGTCTAAGATCACCCATAATGTAAAATTACACCACCCCGGGTACTTCTTTCTCTATAACTTTTTCCCTGAGAGACAACTGGATATTGGCTATACATGGTTGGAATCTACTCCCTTAGGCCTCTTTAGCGATATATAGCAACCTCATTCATGTCATCTGGAAATACTTCAAATACCCAGTCTAAGATCACCCATAATGTAAAATTACACCACCCCGGGTATTTTTTCATCTATAACTTTTTCGCTGAGAAACAACAGGATATATGCTATACATAGTTGGAATCTACTCCCTTAGACCTTTTTAGCGATATATAGCAACCTCATTCATGTCGTCTGGAAATACTTCAAATACCCAGTCCAACATTACCCATAATGTAAAATTACACTACCCCGGGTACTTTTTCATCAATAACTTTTTCCCTGAGAAACAACTGGATATAAACTATATATGGTTGGAATCTACTCCCTTAGACCTTTTTAGCGATATATAGCAACCTCATTCATGTCATCTGGAAATACTTCAAATACCCAGTCTAAGATCACCCATAATGTAAAATTACACCACCCCGGGACTTCTTTGTCTATAACTTTTTCCCTGAGAAACAACTGGAAATACTTCAAATACCCAGTCCAACATTACCCATAATGTAAAATTACACTACCCCGGGTACTTTTTCATCTATAACTTTTTCCGTGAGAAACAACTGGATATGGGCTATATATGGTTGGAATCTACTCCCTTATACCTTTTTAGCGATATATAGCAACCTCATTCATGTCGTCTGGAAATACTTCAAATACCCAGTCCAACATTACCCATAATGTAAAATTACACTACCCCGGGTACTTTTTCATCTATAACTTTTTCCCTGAGAAACAACTGGATATGGGCTATACATAGTTGGAAACTACTCCCTTATACCTTTTTAGCGATATATAGCAACCTCATTCATGTCGTCTGGAAATACTTCAAATACCCAGTCCAACATTACCCATAATGTAAAATTACACTACCCCGGGTACTTTTTCATCTATAACTTTTTCCCTGAGAAACAACTGGATCTGGGCTATATATGGTTGGAATCTACTCCCTTAGAACTCTTTAACGATTTATAGCAACTTCATTCATGTCATCTGGAAATACTTCAAATACCCAGTCCAACATTACAAATAATGTAAAATTACACTACCCCGGGTACTTTTTCATCTATAACTTTTTCCCTAAGAAACAACTGAATATGGGCTATACATAGTTGGAATCTACTCCCTTATACCTTTTTAGCGATATATGGCAACCTCATTCATGTCGTCTGGAAATACTTCAAATACCCAGTCCAACATTACCCATAATGTAAAATTACACTACCCCGGGTACTTTTTCATCTGTAACTTTTTCCCTGAGAAACAACTGGATATGGGCTATACATAGTTGGAATCTACTCCCTTAGACCTTTTTAGCAATATATAGCAACCTCATTCATGTCATCTGGAAATACTTCAAATACCCAGTCTAAGATCACCCATAATGTAAGATTACACCACCCCGGGTACTTCTTTCTCTATAACTTTTTCCCTGAGAGACAACTGGATATTGGCTATACATGGTTGGAATCTATTCCCTTAGGCCTCTTTAGCGATATATAGCAACCTCATTCATGTCATCAGGAAATACTTCAAATACCCAGTCTAAGATCACCCATAATGTAAAATTACACCACCCCGGGTACTTTTTCATCTATAACTTTTTCCCTGAGAAATAACAGGATATATGCTATACATAGTTGGAATCTACTCCCTTAGACCTTTTTAGCGATATATAGCAACCTCATTCATGTCTTTTGGAAATACTTCAAATACCCAGTCCAACATTACCCATAATGTAAAATTACACTACCCCGGGTACTTTTTCATCTATAACTTTTTCCCTGAGAAACAACTGGATATAAACTATATATGGTTGGAATCTACTCCTTTAGACCTTTTTAGCGATATATAGCAACCTCATTCATGTCATATGGAAATACTTCAAATACCCAGTCTAAGATCACCCATAATGTAAAATTACACCACCCCGGGTACTTTTTCATCTATAACTGTTTCCCTGAGAAACAACAGGATATATGCTATACATAGTTGGAATCTACTCCCTTAGACCTTTTTAGCGATATATAGCAACCTCATTCATGTCGTCTGGAAATACTTCAAATACCCAGTCCAACATTACCCATAATGTAAAATTACACTACACCGGGTACTTTTTCATCTATAACTTTTTCCCTGAAAAACAACTGGATATGGGCTATATATGGTTGGAATCTACTCCCTTATACCTTTTTAGCGATATATAGCAACCTCATTCATGTCGTCTGGAAATACTTCAAATACCCAGTCCAACATTACCCATAATGTAAAATTACACTACCCCGGGTACTTTTTCATCAATAACTTTTTCCCTGAGAAACAACTGGATATAAACTATATATGGTTGGAATCTACTCCCTTAGACCTTTTTAGCGATATATAGGAACCTCATTCATGTCATCTGGAAATACTTCAAATACCCAGTCTAAGATCACCCATAATGTAAAATTACACCACCCCGGGACTTCTTTGTCTATAACTTTTTCCCTGAGAAACAACTGGATATGGGCTATACATAGTTGGAATCTACTCCCTTAGACCTTTTTAGCAGTATATAGCAACCTCATTCATGTCGTCTGGAAATACTTCAAATACCCAGTCTAAAATCACCCATAATGTAAAATTACACCACCCCGGGTACTTTTTCATATATAACTTTTTCCCTGAGAAACAACAGGATATATGCTATACATAGTTGGAATCTACTCCCTTAGACCTTTTTAGCGATATATAGCAACCTCATTCATGTCTTTTGGAAATACTTCAAATACCCAGTCCAACATTACCCATAATGTAAAATTACACTACCCCGGGTACTTTTTCATCTATAACTTTTTCCCTGAGAAACAACTGGATATGGGCTATATATGGTTGGAATCTACTCCCTTAGGCCTCTTTAGCGGTTTATAGCAACCTCATTCATGTCATCTGGAAATACTTCAAATACCCAGTCCAACATTACCCATAATGTAAAATTACACTACCCCGGGTACTTTTTCATCTATAACTTTTTCCCTGAGAAACAACTGGATATAAACTATATATGGTTGGAATCTACTCCCTTAGGACTCTTTAGAGATTTATAGCAACCTCATTCATGTCATCTGGAAATACTTCAAATACCCAGTCCAACATTACCCATAATGTAAAATTACACTACCCCGGGTACTTTTTCATCTATAACTTTTTCCCTGAGAAACAACAGGATATATGCTATACATAGTTGGAATCTACTCTCTTATACCTTTTTAGCGATTTATAGCAACCTCATTCATGTCGTCTGGAAATACTTCAAATACCCAGTCCAACATTACCCATAATGTAAAATTACACTACCCCGGGTACTTTTTCATCTATAACTTTTTCCGTGAGAAACAACTGGATATGGGCTATACATAGTTGGAATCTACCCCTTAGACCTTTTTAGCAGTATATAGCAACCTCATTCATGTCGTCTGGAAATACTTCAAATACCCAGTCCAACATTACCCATAATGTAAAATTACACTACCCCGGGTACTTTTTCATCTATAACTTTTTCCGTGAGAAACAACTGGATATGGGCTATATATGGTTGGAATCTACTCCCTTATACCTTTTTAGCGATATATAGCAACCTCATTCATGTCGTCTGGAAATACTTCAAATACCCAGTCCAACATTACCCATAATGTAAAATTACACTACCCCGGGTACTTTTTCATCTATAACTTTTTCCCTGAGAAACAACTGGATATGGGCTATACATAGTTGGAAACTACTCCCTTATACCTTTTTAGCGATATATAGCAACCTTATTCATGTCGTCTGGAAATACTTCAAATACCCAGTCCAACATTACCCATAATGTAAAATTACACTACCCCGGGTACTTTTTCATCTATAACTTTTTCCCTGAGAAACAACTGGATATGGGCTATATATGGTTGGAATCTACTCCCTTAGAACTCTTTAACGATTTATAGCAACCTCATTCATGTCATCTGGAAATACTTCAAATACCCAGTCCAACATTACCCATAATGTAAAATTACACTACCCCGGGTACTTTTTCATCTATAACTTTTTCCGTGAGAAACAACTGGATATAAACTATATATGGTTGGAATCTACTCCCTTAGGACTCTTTAGAGATTTATAGCAACCTCATTCATGTCGTCTGGAAATACTTCAAATACCCAGTCCAACATTACCCATAATGTAAAATTACACTACCCCGGGTACTTTTTCATCTATAACTTTTTCCGTGAGAAACAACTGGATATGGGCTATATATGGTTGGAATCTACTCCCTTATACCTTTTTAGCGATATATAGCAACCTCATTCATGTCGTCTGGAAATACTTCAAATACCCAGTCCAACATTACCCATAATTTAAAATTACACTACCCCGGGTACTTTTTCATCTATAACTTTTTCCCTGAGAAACAACTGGATATGGGCTATATATGGTTGGAATCTACTCCCTTAGAACTCTTTAACGATTTATAGCAACCTCATTCATGTCATCTGGAAATACTTCAAATACCCAGTCCAACATTACCCATAATGTAAAATTACACTACCCCGGGTACTTTTTCATCTATAACTTTTTCCGTGAGAAACAACTGGATATAAACTATATATGGTTGGAATCTACTCCCTTAGGACTCTTTAGAGATTTATAGCAACCTCATTCATGTCGTCTGGAAATACTTCAAATACCCAGTCCAACATTACCCATAATGTAAAATTACACTACCCCGGGTACTTTTTCATCTATAACTTTTTCCCTGAGAAACAACTGAATATGGGCTATACATAGTTGGAATCTACTCCCTTATACCTTTTTAGCGATATATGGCAACCTCATTCATGTCGTCTGGAAATACTTCAAATACCCAGTCCAACATTACCCATAATGTAAAATTACACTACCCCGGGTACTTTTTCATCTGTAACTTTTTCCCTGAGAAACAACTGGATATGGGCTATACATAGTTGGAATCTACTCCATTAGACTTTTTTAGCAATATATAGCAACCTCATTCATGTCATCTGGAAATACTTCAAATACCCAGTCTAAGATCACCCATAATGTAAGATTACACCACCCCGGGTACTTCTTTCTCTATAACTTTTTCCCTGAGAGACAACTGGATATTGGCTATACATGGTTGGAATCTATTCCCTTAGGCCTCTTTAGCGATATATAGCAACCTCATTCATGTCATCAGGAAATACTTCAAATACCCAGTCTAAGATCACCCATAATGTAAAATTACACCACCCCGGGTACTTTTTCATCTATAACTTTTTCCCTGAGAAATAACAGGATATATGCTATACATAGTTGGAATCTACTCCCTTAGACCTTTTTAGCGATATATAGCAACCTCATTCATGTCTTTTGGAAATACTTCAAATACCCAGTCCAACATTACCCATAATGTAAAATTACACTACCCCGGGTACTTTTTCATCTATAACTTTTTCCCTGAGAAACAACTGGATATGGGCTATATATGGTTAGAATCTACTCCCATAGGCCTCTTTAGCGATTTATAGCAACCTCATTCATGTCATCTGGAAATACTTCAAATACCCAGTCCAACATTACCCATAATGTAAAATTACACTACCCCGGGTACTTTTTCATCTATAACTTTTTCCCTGAGAAACAACTGGATATGGGCTATATATGGTTGGAATCTACTCCCTTAGGACTCTTTAGCGATTTATAGGAACCTCATTCATGTCATCTGGAAATACTTCAAATACCCAGTCCAACATTACCCATAATGTAAAATTACACTACCCCGGGTACTTTTTCATCTATAACTTTTTCCCTGAGAAACAACTGGATATGGGCTATATATGGTTAGAATCTACTCCCATAGGCCTCTTTAGCGATTTATAGCAACCTCATTCATGTCATCTGGAAATACTTCAAATACCCAGTCCAACATTACCCATAATGTAAAATTACACTACCCCGGGTACTTTTTCATCTATAACTTTTTCCCTGAGAAACAACTGGATATGGGCTATATATGGTTGGAATCTACTCCCTTAGGACTCTTTAGCGATTTATAGGAACCTCATTCATGTCATCTGGAAATACTTCAAATACCCAGTCCAACATTACCCATAATGTAAAATTACACTACCCCGGGTACTTTTACATCTATAACTTTTTCCCTGAGAAACAACAGGATATAAACTATATATGGTTGGAATCTACTCCCTTAGGCCTTTTTAGCGATATATAGCAACCTCATTCATGTCATCTGGAAATACTTCAAATACCCAGTCCAACATTACCCATAATGTAAAATTACACTACCCCGGGTACTTTTTTGTCTATAACTTTTTCCCTGAGAAACAACTGGATATGGGCTATACATAGTTGGAATCTACTCCCTTAGACCTTTTTAGCGATATATAGCAACCTCATTTATGTCATCTGGAAATACTTCAAATACCCAGTCAAACATTACCCATAATGTAAAATTACACTACACCGGGTACTTTTACATCTATAACTTTTTCCCTGAGAAACAACAGGATATAAACTATATATGGTTGGAATCTACTCCCTTAGACCTTTTTAGCGATATATAGCAACCTCATTCATGTCATCTGGAAATACTTCAAATACCCAGTCTAAGATCACCCATAATGTAAAATTACACTACCCCGGGTACTTTTTCATCTATAACTTTTTCCGTGAGAAACAACTGGATATGGGCTATATATGGTTGGAATCTACTCCCTTATACCTTTTTAGCGATATATAGCAACCTCATTCATGTCATCTGGAAATACTTCAAATACCCAGTCCAACATTACCCATAATGTAAAATTACACTACCCCGGGTACTTTTTCATCTATAACTTTTTCCCTGAGAAACAACTGGATATGGGCTATACATAGTTGGAATCTACTCCCTTAGACCTTTTTAGCAATATATAGCAACCTCATTCATGTCATCTGGAAATACTTCAAATACCCAGTCTAAGATCACCCATAATGTAAAATTACACCACCCCGGGTACTTCTTTCTCTATAACTTTTTCCCTGAGAGACAACTGGATATTGGCTATACATGCTTGGAATCTACTCCCCTAGGCCTCTTTAGCGATATATAGCAACCTCATTCATGTCATCTGGAAATACTTCAAATACCCAGTCTAAGATCACCCATAATGTAAAATTACACCACCCCGGGTATTTTTTCATCTATAACTTTTTCCCTGAGAAACAACAGGATATATGCTATACATAGTTGGAATCTACTCCCTTAGACCTTTTTAGCGATATATAGCAACCTCATTCATGTCGTCTGGAAATACTTCAAATACCCAGTCCAACATTACCCATAATGTAAAATTACACTACCCCGGGTACTTTTTCATCAATAACTTTTTCCCTGAGAAACAACTGGATATAAACTATATATGGTTGGAATCTACTCCCTTAGACCTTTTTAGCGACATATAGCAACCTCATTCATGTCATCTGGAAATACTTCAAATACCCAGTCTAAGATCACCCATAATGTAAAATTACACCACCCCGGGACTTCTTTGTCTATAACTTTTTCCCTGAGAAACAACTGGATATGGGCTATACATAGTTGGAATCTACTCCCTTAGACCTTTTTAGCGATATATAGCAACCTCATTCATGTCGTCTGGAAATACTTCAAATACCCAGTCCAACATTACCCATAATGTAAAATTACACTACACCGGGTACTTTTTCATCTATAACTTTTTCCCTGAAAAACAACTGGATATGGGCTATATATGGTTGGAATCTACTCCCTTATACCTTTTTAGCGATATATAGCAACCTCATTCATGTCGTCTGGAAATACTTCAAATACCCTGTCCAACATTACCCATAATGTAAAATTACACTACCCCGGGTACTTTTTCATCTATAACTTTTTCCCTGAGAAACAACTGGATATGGGCTATACATAGTTGGAAACTACTCCCTTATACCTTTTTAGCGATATATAGCAACCTCATTCATGTCGTCTGGAAATACTTCAAATACCCAGTCCAACATTACCCATAATGTAAAATTACACTACCCCGGGTACTTTTTCATCTATAACTTTTTCCGTGAGAAACAACTGGATATGGGCTATATATGGTTGGAATCTACTCCCTTATACCTTTTTAGCGATATATAGCAACCTCATTCATGTCATCTGGAAATACTTCAAATACCCAGTCCAACATTACCCATAATGTAAAATTACACTACCCCGGGTACTTTTTCATCTATAACTTTTTCCCTGAGAAACAACTGGATATAAACTATATATGGTTGGAATCTACTCCCTTAGGACTCTTTAGCGATTTATAGCAACCTCATTCATGTCATCTGGAAATACTTCAAATACCCAGTCCAACATTACCCATAATGTAAAATTACACTACCCCGGGTACTTTTTCATCTATAACTTTTTCCCTGTGAAACAACAGGATATAAACTATATATGGTTGGAATCTACTCCCTTAGACCTTTTTAGCGATATATAGCAACCTCATTCATGTCATCTGGAAATACTTCAAATACCCAGTCCAACATTACCCATAATGTAAAATTACACTACCCCGGGTACTTTTTCATCTATAACTTTTTCCCTGAGAAACAACTGGATATAAACTATATATGGTTGGAATCTACTCCCTTAGACCTTTTTAGCGATATATAGCAACCTCATTCATGTCATCTGGAAATACTTCAAATACCCAGTCTAAGATCACCCATAATGTAAAATTACACCACCCCGGGTACTTCTTTCTCTATAACTTTTTCCCTGACAGACAACTGGATATTGGCTATACATGGTTGGAATCTACTTCCTTAGACCTTTTTAGCGATATATAGCAACCTCATTCATGTCGTCTGGAAATACTTCAAATACCCAGTCCAACATTACCCATAATGTAAAATTACACTACCCCGGGTACTTTTTCATCTATAACTTTTTCCCTGAGAAACAACTGGATATAAACTATATAGGGTTGGAATCTACTCCCTTAGACCTTTTTAGCGATATATAGCAACCTCATTCATGTCATATGGAAATACTTCAAATACCCAGTCTAAGATCACCCATAATGTAAAATTACACCACCCCGGGTACTTTTTCATCTATAACTGTTTCCCTGAGAAACAACAGGATATATGCTATACATAGTTGGAATCTACTCCCTTAGACCTTTTTAGCGATATATAGCAACCTCATTCATGTCGTCTGGAAATACTTCAAATACCCAGTCCAACATTACCCATAATGTAAAATTACACTACACCGGGTACTTTTTCATCTATAACTTTTTCCCTGAAAAACAACTGGATATGGGCTATATATGGTTGGAATCTACTCCCTTATACCTTTTTAGCGATATATAGCAACCTCATTCATGTCGTCTGGAAATACTTCAAATACCCTGTCCAACATTACCCATAATGTAAAATTACACTACCCCGGGTACTTTTTCATCTATAACTTTTTCCCTGAGAAACAACTGGATATGGGCTATACATAGTTGGAAACTACTCCCTTATACCTTTTTAGCGATATATAGCAACCTCATTCATGTCGTCTGGAAATACTTCAAATACCCAGTCCAACATTACCCATAATGTAAAATTACACTACCCCGGGTACTTTTTCATCTATAACTTTTTCCGTGAGAAACAACTGGATATGGGCTATATATGGTTGGAATCTACTCCCTTATACCTTTTTAGCGATATATAGCAACCTCATTCATGTCATCTGGAAATACTTCAAATACCCAGTCCAACATTACCCATAATGTAAAATTACACTACCCCGGGTACTTTTTCATCTATAACTTTTTCCCTGAGAAACAACTGGATATGGGCTATACATAGTTGGAATCTACTCCCTTAGACCTTTTTAGCAATATATAGCAACCTCATTTATGTCATCTGGAAATACTTCAAATACCCAGTCTAAGATCACCCATAATGTAAAATTACACCACCCCGGGTACTTCTTTCTCTATAACTTTTTCCCTGAGAGACAACTGGATATTGGCTATACATGGTTGGAATCTACTCCCTTAGGCCTCTTTAGCGATATATAGCAACCTCATTCATGTCATCTGGAAATACTTCAAATACCCAGTCTAAGATCACCCATAATGTAAAATTACACCACCCCGGGTATTTTTTCATCTATAACTTTTTCGCTGAGAAACAACAGGATATATGCTATACATAGTTGGAATCTACTCCCTTAGACCTTTTTAGCGATATATAGCAACCTCATTCATGTCGTCTGGAAATACTTCAAATACCCAGTCCAACATTACCCATAATGTAAAATTACACTACCCCGGGTACTTTTTCATCAATAACTTTTTCCCTGAGAAACAACTGGATATAAACTATATATGGTTGGAATCTACTCCCTTAGACCTTTTTAGCGATATATAGCAACCTCATTCATGTCATCTGGAAATACTTCAAATACCCAGTCTAAGATCACCCATAATGTAAAATTACACCACCCCGGGACTTCTTTGTCTATAACTTTTTCCCTGAGAAACAACTGGAAATACTTCAAATACCCAGTCCAACATTACCCATAATGTAAAATTACACTACCCCGGGTACTTTTTCATCTATAACTTTTTCCGTGAGAAACAACTGGATATGGGCTATATATGGTTGGAATCTACTCCCTTATACCTTTTTAGCGATATATAGCAACCTCATTCATGTCGTCTGGAAATACTTCAAATACCCAGTCCAACATTACCCATAATGTAAAATTACACTACCCCGGGTACTTTTTCATCTATAACTTTTTCCCTGAGAAACAACTGGATATGGGCTATACATAGTTGGAAACTACTCCCTTATACCTTTTTAGCGATATATAGCAACCTCATTCATGTCGTCTGGAAATACTTCAAATACCCAGTCCAACATTACCCATAATGTAAAATTACACTACCCCGGGTACTTTTTCATCTATAACTTTTTCCCTGAGAAACAACTGGATCTGGGCTATATATGGTTGGAATCTACTCCCTTAGAACTCTTTAACGATTTATAGCAACTTCATTCATGTCATCTGGAAATACTTCAAATACCCAGTCCAACATTACAAATAATGTAAAATTACACTACCCCGGGTACTTTTTCATCTATAACTTTTTCCCTAAGAAACAACTGAATATGGGCTATACATAGTTGGAATCTACTCCCTTATACCTTTTTAGCGATATATGGCAACCTCATTCATGTCGTCTGGAAATACTTCAAATACCCAGTCCAACATTACCCATAATGTAAAATTACACTACCCCGGGTACTTTTTCATCTGTAACTTTTTCCCTGAGAAACAACTGGATATGGGCTATACATAGTTGGAATCTACTCCCTTAGACCTTTTTAGCAATATATAGCAACCTCATTCATGTCATCTGGAAATACTTCAAATACCCAGTCTAAGATCACCCATAATGTAAGATTACACCACCCCGGGTACTTCTTTCTCTATAACTTTTTCCCTGAGAGACAACTGGATATTGGCTATACATGGTTGGAATCTATTCCCTTAGGCCTCTTTAGCGATATATAGCAACCTCATTCATGTCATCAGGAAATACTTCAAATACCCAGTCTAAGATCACCCATAATGTAAAATTACACCACCCCGGGTACTTTTTCATCTATAACTTTTTCCCTGAGAAATAACAGGATATATGCTATACATAGTTGGAATCTACTCCCTTAGACCTTTTTAGCGATATATAGCAACCTCATTCATGTCTTTTGGAAATACTTCAAATACCCAGTCCAACATTACCCATAATGTAAAATTACACTACCCCGGGTACTTTTTCATCTATAACTTTTTCCCTGAGAAACAACTGGATATAAACTATATATGGTTGGAATCTACTCCTTTAGACCTTTTTAGCGATATATAGCAACCTCATTCATGTCATATGGAAATACTTCAAATACCCAGTCTAAGATCACCCATAATGTAAAATTACACCACCCCGGGTACTTTTTCATCTATAACTGTTTCCCTGAGAAACAACAGGATATATGCTATACATAGTTGGAATCTACTCCCTTAGACCTTTTTAGCGATATATAGCAACCTCATTCATGTCGTCTGGAAATACTTCAAATACCCAGTCCAACATTACCCATAATGTAAAATTACACTACACCGGGTACTTTTTCATCTATAACTTTTTCCCTGAAAAACAACTGGATATGGGCTATATATGGTTGGAATCTACTCCCTTATACCTTTTTAGCGATATATAGCAACCTCATTCATGTCGTCTGGAAATACTTCAAATACCCAGTCCAACATTACCCATAATGTAAAATTACACTACCCCGGGTACTTTTTCATCAATAACTTTTTCCCTGAGAAACAACTGGATATAAACTATATATGGTTGGAATCTACTCCCTTAGACCTTTTTAGCGATATATAGGAACCTCATTCATGTCATCTGGAAATACTTCAAATACCCAGTCTAAGATCACCCATAATGTAAAATTACACCACCCCGGGACTTCTTTGTCTATAACTTTTTCCCTGAGAAACAACTGGATATGGGCTATACATAGTTGGAATCTACTCCCTTAGACCTTTTTAGCAGTATATAGCAACCTCATTCATGTCGTCTGGAAATACTTCAAATACCCAGTCTAAAATCACCCATAATGTAAAATTACACCACCCCGGGTACTTTTTCATATATAACTTTTTCCCTGAGAAACAACAGGATATATGCTATACATAGTTGGAATCTACTCCCTTAGACCTTTTTAGCGATATATAGCAACCTCATTCATGTCTTTTGGAAATACTTCAAATACCCAGTCCAACATTACCCATAATGTAAAATTACACTACCCCGGGTACTTTTTCATCTATAACTTTTTCCCTGAGAAACAACTGGATATGGGCTATATATGGTTGGAATCTACTCCCTTAGGCCTCTTTAGCGGTTTATAGCAACCTCATTCATGTCATCTGGAAATACTTCAAATACCCAGTCCAACATTACCCATAATGTAAAATTACACTACCCCGGGTACTTTTTCATCTATAACTTTTTCCCTGAGAAACAACTGGATATAAACTATATATGGTTGGAATCTACTCCCTTAGGACTCTTTAGAGATTTATAGCAACCTCATTCATGTCATCTGGAAATACTTCAAATACCCAGTCCAACATTACCCATAATGTAAAATTACACTACCCCGGGTACTTTTTCATCTATAACTTTTTCCCTGAGAAACAACAGGATATATGCTATACATAGTTGGAATCTACTCTCTTATACCTTTTTAGCGATTTATAGCAACCTCATTCATGTCGTCTGGAAATACTTCAAATACCCAGTCCAACATTACCCATAATGTAAAATTACACTACCCCGGGTACTTTTTCATCTATAACTTTTTCCGTGAGAAACAACTGGATATGGGCTATACATAGTTGGAATCTACCCCTTAGACCTTTTTAGCAGTATATAGCAACCTCATTCATGTCGTCTGGAAATACTTCAAATACCCAGTCCAACATTACCCATAATGTAAAATTACACTACCCCGGGTACTTTTTCATCTATAACTTTTTCCGTGAGAAACAACTGGATATGGGCTATATATGGTTGGAATCTACTCCCTTATACCTTTTTAGCGATATATAGCAACCTCATTCATGTCGTCTGGAAATACTTCAAATACCCAGTCCAACATTACCCATAATGTAAAATTACACTACCCCGGGTACTTTTTCATCTATAACTTTTTCCCTGAGAAACAACTGGATATGGGCTATACATAGTTGGAAACTACTCCCTTATACCTTTTTAGCGATATATGGCAACCTCATTCATGTCGTCTGGAAATACTTCAAATACCCAGTCCAACATTACCCATAATGTAAAATTACACTACCCCGGGTACTTTTTCATCTGTAACTTTTTCCCTGAGAAACAACTGGATATGGGCTATACATAGTTGGAATCTACTCCATTAGACTTTTTTAGCAATATATAGCAACCTCATTCATGTCATCTGGAAATACTTCAAATACCCAGTCTAAGATCACCCATAATGTAAGATTACACCACCCCGGGTACTTCTTTCTCTATAACTTTTTCCCTGAGAGACAACTGGATATTGGCTATACATGGTTGGAATCTATTCCCTTAGGCCTCTTTAGCGATATATAGCAACCTCATTCATGTCATCAGGAAATACTTCAAATACCCAGTCTAAGATCACCCATAATGTAAAATTACACCACCCCGGGTACTTTTTCATCTATAACTTTTTCCCTGAGAAATAACAGGATATATGCTATACATAGTTGGAATCTACTCCCTTAGACCTTTTTAGCGATATATAGCAACCTCATTCATGTCTTTTGGAAATACTTCAAATACCCAGTCCAACATTACCCATAATGTAAAATTACACTACCCCGGGTACTTTTTCATCTATAACTTTTTCCCTGAGAAACAACTGGATATGGGCTATATATGGTTAGAATCTACTCCCATAGGCCTCTTTAGCGATTTATAGCAACCTCATTCATGTCATCTGGAAATACTTCAAATACCCAGTCCAACATTACCCATAATGTAAAATTACACTACCCCGGGTACTTTTTCATCTATAACTTTTTCCCTGAGAAACAACTGGATATGGGCTATATATGGTTGGAATCTACTCCCTTAGGACTCTTTAGCGATTTATAGGAACCTCATTCATGTCATCTGGAAATACTTCAAATACCCAGTCCAACATTACCCATAATGTAAAATTACACTACCCCGGGTACTTTTTCATCTATAACTTTTTCCCTGAGAAACAACTGGATATGGGCTATATATGGTTAGAATCTACTCCCATAGGCCTCTTTAGCGATTTATAGCAACCTCATTCATGTCATCTGGAAATACTTCAAATACCCAGTCCAACATTACCCATAATGTAAAATTACACTACCCCGGGTACTTTTTCATCTATAACTTTTTCCCTGAGAAACAACTGGATATGGGCTATATATGGTTGGAATCTACTCCCTTAGGACTCTTTAGCGATTTATAGGAACCTCATTCATGTCATCTGGAAATACTTCAAATACCCAGTCCAACATTACCCATAATGTAAAATTACACTACCCCGGGTACTTTTACATCTATAACTTTTTCCCTGAGAAACAACAGGATATAAACTATATATGGTTGGAATCTACTCCCTTAGGCCTTTTTAGCGATATATAGCAACCTCATTCATGTCATCTGGAAATACTTCAAATACCCAGTCCAACATTACCCATAATGTAAAATTACACTACCCCGGGTACTTTTTTGTCTATAACTTTTTCCCTGAGAAACAACTGGATATGGGCTATACATAGTTGGAATCTACTCCCTTAGACCTTTTTAGCGATATATAGCAACCTCATTTATGTCATCTGGAAATACTTCAAATACCCAGTCAAACATTACCCATAATGTAAAATTACACTACACCGGGTACTTTTTCATCTATAACTTTTTCCCTGAGAAACAACTGGATATAAACTATATATGGTTGGAATCTACTCCCTTAGACCTTTTTAGCGATATATAGCAACCTCATTCATGTCATCTGGAAATACTTCAAATACCCAGTCTAAGATCACCCATAATGTAAAATTACACTACCCCGGGTACTTTTTCATCTATAACTTTTTCCGTGAGAAACAACTGGATATGGGCTATATATGGTTGGAATCTACTCCCTTATACCTTTTTAGCGATATATAGCAACCTCATTCATGTCATCTGGAAATACTTCAAATACCCAGTCCAACATTACCCATAATGTAAAATTACACTACCCCGGGTACTTTTTCATCTATAACTTTTTCCCTGAGAAACAACTGGATATGGGCTATACATAGTTGGAATCTACTCCCTTAGACCTTTTTAGCAATATATAGCAACCTCATTCATGTCATCTGGAAATACTTCAAATACCCAGTCTAAGATCACCCATAATGTAAAATTACACCACCCCGGGTACTTCTTTCTCTATAACTTTTTCCCTGAGAGACAACTGGATATTGGCTATACATGCTTGGAATCTACTCCCCTAGGCCTCTTTAGCGATATATAGCAACCTCATTCATGTCATCTGGAAATACTTCAAATACCCAGTCTAAGATCACCCATAATGTAAAATTACACCACCCCGGGTATTTTTTCATCTATAACTTTTTCCCTGAGAAACAACAGGATATATGCTATACATAGTTGGAATCTACTCCCTTAGACCTTTTTAGCGATATATAGCAACCTCATTCATGTCGTCTGGAAATACTTCAAATACCCAGTCCAACATTACCCATAATGTAAAATTACACTACCCCGGGTACTTTTTCATCAATAACTTTTTCCCTGAGAAACAACTGGATATAAACTATATATGGTTGGAATCTACTCCCTTAGACCTTTTTAGCGATATATAGCAACCTCATTCATGTCATCTGGAAATACTTCAAATACCCAGTCTAAGATCACCCATAATGTAAAATTACACCACCCCGGGACTTCTTTGTCTATAACTTTTTCCCTGAGAAACAACTGGATATGGGCTATACATAGTTGGAATCTACTCCCTTAGACCTTTTTAGCGATATATAGCAACCTCATTCATGTCGTCTGGAAATACTTCAAATACCCAGTCCAACATTACCCATAATGTAAAATTACACTACACCGGGTACTTTTTCATCTATAACTTTTTCCCTGAAAAACAACTGGATATGGGCTATATATGGTTGGAATCTACTCCCTTATACCTTTTTAGCGATATATAGCAACCTCATTCATGTCGTCTGGAAATACTTCAAATACCCTGTCCAACATTACCCATAATGTAAAATTACACTACCCCGGGTACTTTTTCATCTATAACTTTTTCCCTGAGAAACAACTGGATATGGGCTATACATAGTTGGAAACTACTCCCTTATACCTTTTTAGCGATATATAGCAACCTCATTCATGTCGTCTGGAAATACTTCAAATACCCAGTCCAACATTACCCATAATGTAAAATTACACTACCCCGGGTACTTTTTCATCTATAACTTTTTCCGTGAGAAACAACTGGATATGGGCTATATATGGTTGGAATCTACTCCCTTATACCTTTTTAGCGATATATAGCAACCTCATTCATGTCATCTGGAAATACTTCAAATACCCAGTCCAACATTACCCATAATGTAAAATTACACTACCCCGGGTACTTTTTCATCTATAACTTTTTCCCTGAGAAACAACTGGATATGGGCTATACATAGTTGGAATCTACTCCCTTAGACCTTTTTAGCAATATATAGCAACCTCATTCATGTCATCTGGAAATACTTCAAATACCCAGTCTAAGATCACCCATAATGTAAAATTACACCACCCCGGGTACTTCTTTCTCTATAACTTTTTCCCTGAGAGACAACTGGATATTGGCTATACATGGTTGGAATCTACTCCCTTAGGCCTCTTTAGCGATATATAGCAACCTCATTCATGTCATCTGGAAATACTTCAAATACCCAGTCTAAGATCACCCATAATGTAAAATTACACCACCCCGGGTATTTTTTCATCTATAACTTTTTCCCTGAGAAACAACAGGATATATGCTATACATAGTTGGAATCTACTCCCTTAGACCTTTTTAGCGATATATAGCAACCTCATTCATGTCGTCTGGAAATACTTCAAATACCCAGTCCAACATTACCCATAATGTAAAATTACACTACCCCGGGTACTTTTTCATCAATAACTTTTTCCCTGAGAAACAACTGGATATAAACTATATATGGTTGGAATCTACTCCCTTATACCTTTTTAGCGATATATAGCAACCTCATTCATGTCATCTGGAAATACTTCAAATACCCAGTCCAACATTACCCATAATGTAAAATTACACTACCCCGGGTACTTTTTCATCTATAACTTTTTCCCTGAGAAACAACTGGATATGGGCTATACATAGTTGGAATCTACTCCCTTAGACCTTTTTAGCAATATATAGCAACCTCATTCATGTCATCTGGAAATACTTCAAATACCCAGTCTAAGATCACCCATAATGTAAAATTACACCACCCCGGGTACTTCTTTCTCTATAACTTTTTCCCTGAGAGACAACTGGATATTGGCTATACATGGTTGGAATCTACTCCCTTAGGCCTCTTTAGCGATATATAGCAACCTCATTCATGTCATCTGGAAATACTTCAAATACCCAGTCTAAGATCACCCATAATGTAAAATTACACCACCCCGGGTATTTTTTCATCTATAACTTTTTCCCTGAGAAACAACAGGATATATGCTATACATAGTTGGAATCTACTCCCTTAGACCTTTTTAGCGATATATAGCAACCTCATTCATGTCGTCTGGAAATACTTCAAATACCCAGTCCAACATTACCCATAATGTAAAATTACACTACCCCGGGTACTTTTTCATCAATAACTTTTTCCCTGAGAAACAACTGGATATAAACTATATATGGTTGGAATCTACTCCCTTAGACCTTTTTAGCGATATATAGCAACCTCATTCATGTCATCTGGAAATACTTCAAATACCCAGTCTAAGATCACCCATAATGTAAAATTACACCACCCCGGGACTTCTTTGTCTATAACTTTTTCCCTGAGAAACAACTGGATATGGGCTATACATAGTTGGAATCTACTCCCTTAGACCTTTTTAGCAATATATAGCAACCTCATTCATGTCGTCTGGAAATACTTCAAATACCCAGTCTAAAATCACCCATAATGTAAAATTACACCACCCCGGGTACTTTTTCATATATAACTTTTTCCCTGAGAAACAACAGGATATATGCTATACATAGTTGGAATCTACTCCCTTAGGCCTTTTTAGCGATATATAGCAACCTCATTTATGTCTTTTGGAAATACTTCAAATACCCAGTCCAACATTACCCATAATGTAAAATTACACTACCCCGGGTACTTTTTCATCTATAACTTTTTCCCTGAGAAACAACTGGATATGGGCTATATATGGTTGGAATCTCCTCCCTTAGGCCTCTTTAGCGATTTATAGCAACCTCATTCATGTCATCTGGAAATACTTCAAATACCCAGTCCAACATTACCCATAATGTAAAATTACACTACCCCGGGTACTTTTTCATCTATAACTTTTTCCCTGAGAAACAACTGGATATAAACTATATATGGTTGGAATCTACTCCCTTAGGACTCTTTAGCGATTTATAGCAACCTCATTCATGTCATCTGGAAATACTTCAAATACCCAGTCCAACATTACCCATAATGTAAAATTACACTACCCCGGGTACTTTTTCATCTATAACTTTTTCCCTGAGAAACAACAGGATATATGCTATACATAGTTGGAATCTACTCTCTTATACCTTTTTAGCAGTATATAGCAACCTCATTCATGTCGTCTGGAAATACTTCAAATACCCAGTCCAACATTACCCATAATGTAAAATTACACTACCCCGGGTACTTTTTCATCTATAACTTTTTCCCTGAGAAACAACTGGATATGGGCTATATATGGTTGGAATCTACTCCCTTATACCTTTTTAGCGATATTTAGCAACCTCATTCATGTCGTCGGGAAATACTTCAAATACCCAGTCCAACATTACCCATAATGTAAAATTACACTACCCCGGGTACTTCTTTCTCTATAACTTTTTCCCTGAGAGACAACTGGATATTGGCTATACATGGTTGGAATCTACTCCCTTAGGCCTCTTTAGCGATATATAGCAACCTCATTCATGTCATCTGGAAATACTTCAAATACCCAGTCTAAGATCACCCATAATGTAAAATTACACCACCCCGGGTATTTTTTCATCTATAACTTTTTCCCTGAGAAACAACAGGATATATGCTATACATAGTTGGAATCTACTCCCTTAGACCTTTTTAGCGATATATAGTAACCTCATTCATGTCGTCTGGAAATACTTCAAATACCCAGTCCAACATTACCCATAATGTAAAATTACACTACCCCGGGTACTTTTTCATCAATAACTTTTTCCCTGAGAAACAACTGGATATAAACTATATATGGTTGGAATCTACTCCCTTAGACCTTTTTAGCGATATATAGCAACCTCATTCATGTCATCTGGAAATACTTCAAATACCCAGTCTAAGATCACCCATAATGTAAAATTACACCACCCCGGGACTTCTTTGTCTATAACTTTTTCCCTGAGAAACAACTGGATATGGGCTACACATGGTTGGAATCTACTCCCTTAGGCCTCTTTAGCGATATATAGCAACCTCATTCATGTCATCTGGAAATACTTCAAATACCCAGTCTAAGATCACCCATAATGTAAAATTACACCACCCCGGGTATTTTTTCATCTATAACTTTTTCCCTGAGAAACAACAGGATATATGCTATACACAGTTGGAATCTGCTCCCTTAGGCCTCTTTAGCGATATATAGCAACCTCATTCATGTCATCTGGAAATACTTCAAATACCCAGTCTAAGATCACCCATAATGTAAAATTACACCACCCCGGGTACTTCTTTGTCTATAACTTTTTCCCTGAGAAACAACTGGATATGGGCTATACATAGTTAGAATCTACTCCCTTAGACCTTTTTAGCAATATATAGCAACCTCATTCATGTCGTCTGGAAATACTTCAAATACCCAGTCTAAAATCACCCATAATGTAAAATTACTTCACCCCGGGTACTTTTTCATCTATAACTTTTTCCCTGAGAAACAACAGGATATATGCTATACATAGTTGGAATCTACTCCCTTAGGCCTCTTTAGCGATATATAGCAACCTCATTCATGTCATCTGGAAATACTTCAAATACCCAGTCTAAGATCACCCATAATGTAAAATTACACCACCCCGGGTATTTTTTCATCTATAACTTTTTCCCTGAGAAACAACAGGATATATGCTATACATAGTTGGAATCTACTCCCTTAGACCTTTTTAGCGATATATAGCAACCTCATTCATGTCTTTTGGAAATACTTCAAATACCCAGTCCAACATTACCCATAATGTAAAATTACACTACCCCGGGTACTTTTTCATCTATAACTTTTTCCCTGAGAAACAACTGGATACAAACTATATATGGTTGGAATCTACTCCCTTAGGCCTCTTTAGCGATTTATAGCAACCTCATTCATGTCATCTGGAAATACTTCAAATACCCAGTCCAACATTACCCATAATGTAAAATTACACTACCCCGGGTACTTTTTCATCTATAACTTTTTCCCTGAGAAACAACTGGATACAAACTATATATGGTTGGGATCTACTCCCTTAGGCCTCTTTAGCGATTTATAGCAACCTCATTCATGTCATCTGGAAATACTTCAAATACCCAGTCCAACATTACCCATAATGTAAAATTACACTACCCCGGGTACTTTTTCATCTATAACTTTTTCCCTGAGAAACAACTGGATATGGGCTATACATAGTTGGAATCTACTCCCTTAGACCTTTTTAGCGATATATAGCAACCTCCTTCATGTCATCTGGAAATACTTCAAATACCCAGTCTAAGATCACCCATAATGTAAAATTACACCACCCCGGGACTTCTTTGTCTATAACTTTTTCCCTGAGAAACAACTGGATATGGGCTATACATAGTTGGAATCTACTCCCTTAGACCTTTTTAGCAGTATATAGCAACCTCATTCATGTCGTCTGGAAATACTTCAAATACCCAGTCTAAAATCACCCATAATGTAAAATTACACCACCCCGGGTACTTTTTCATATATAACTTTTTCCCTGAGAAACAACAGGATATATGCTATACATAGTTGGAATCTACTCCCTTAGACCTTTTTAGCGATATATAGCAACCTCATTCATGTCTTTTGGAAATACTTCAAATACCCAGTCCAACATTACCCATAATGTAAAATTACACTACCCCGGGTACTTTTTCATCTATAACTTTTTCCCTGAGAAACAACTGGATATGGGCTATATATGGTTGGAATCTACTCCCTTAGGCCTCTTTAGCGATTTATAGCAACCTCATTCCTGTCATCTGGAAATACTTCAAATACCCAGTCCAACATTACCCATAATGTAAAATTACACTACCCCGGGTACTTTTTCATCTATAACTTTTTCCCTGAGAAACAACTGGATATAAACTATATATGGTTGGAATCTACTCCCTTAGGACTCTTTAGAGATTTATAGCAACCTCATTCATGTCATCTGGAAATACTTCAAATACCCAGTCCAACATTACCCATAATGTAAAATTACACTACCCCGGGTACTTTTTCATCTATAACTTTTTCCCTGAGAAACAACAGGATATATGCTATACATAGTTGGAATCTACTCTCTTATACCTTTTTAGCGATTTATAGCAACCTCATTCATGTCGTCTGGAAATACTTCAAATACCCAGTCCAACATTACCCATAATGTAAAATTACACTACCCCGGGTACTTTTTCATCTATAACTTTTTCCGTGAGAAACAACTGGATATGGGCTATATATGGTTGGAATCTACTCCCTTATACCTTTTTAGCGATATATAGCAACCTCATTCATGTCGTCTGGAAATACTTCAAATACCCAGTCCAACATTACCCATAATGTAAAATTACACTACCCCGGGTACTTTTTCATCTATAACTTTTTCCCTGAGAAACAACTGGATATGGGCTATACATAGTTGGAAACTACTCCCTTATACCTTTTTAGCGATATATAGCAACCTCATTCATGTCGTCTGGAAATACTTCAAATACCCAGTCCAACATTACCCATAATGTAAAATTACACTACCCCGGGTACTTTTTCATCTATAACTTTTTCCCTGAGAAACAACTGGATATGGGCTATATATGGTTGGAATCTACTCCCTTAGAACTCTTTAACGATTTATAGCAACCTCATTCATGTCATCTGGAAATACTTCAAATACCCAGTCCAACATTACCCATAATGTAAAATTACACTACCCCGGGTACTTTTTCATCTATAACTTTTTCCGTGAGAAACAACTGGATATAAACTATATATGGTTGGAATCTACTCCCTTAGGACTCTTTAGAGATTTATAGCAACCTCAATCATGTCGTCTGGAAATACTTCAAATACCCAGTCCAACATTACCCATAATGTAAAATTACACTACCCCGGGTACTTTTTCATCTATAACTTTTTCCGTGAGAAACAACTGGATATGGGCTATATATGGTTGGAATCTACTCCCTTATACCTTTTTAGCGATATATAGCAACCTCATTCATGTCGTCTGGAAATACTTCAAATACCCAGTCCAACATTACCCATAATGTAAAATTACACTACCCCGGGTACTTTTTCATCTATAACTTTTTCCCTGAGAAACAACTGGATATGGGCTATATATGGTTGGAATCTACTCCCTTAGAACTCTTTAACGATTTATAGCAACCTCATTCATGTCATCTGGAAATACTTCAAATACCCAGTCCAACATTACCCATAATGTAAAATTACACTACCCCGTGTACTTTTTCATCTATAACTTTTTCCCTGAGAAACAACTGAATATGGGCTATACATAGTTGGAATCTACTCCCTTATACCTTTTTAGCGATATATGGCAACCTCATTCATGTCGTCTGGAAATACTTCAAATACCCAGTCCAACATTACCCATAATGTAAAATTACACTACCCCGGGTACTTTTTCATCTGTAACTTTTTCCCTGAGAAACAACTGGATATGGGCTATACATAGTTGGAATCTACTCCATTAGACTTTTTTAGCAATATATAGCAACCTCATTCATGTCATCTGGAAATACTTCAAATACCCAGTCTAAGATCACCCATAATGTAAGATTACACCACCCCGGGTACTTCTTTCTCTATAACTTTTTCCCTGAGAGACAACTGGATATTGGCTATACATGGTTGGAATCTATTCCCTTAGTCCTCTTTAGCGATATATAGCAACCTCATTCATGTCATCAGGAAATACTTCAAATACCCAGTCTAAGATCACCCATAATGTAAAATTACACCACCCCGGGTACTTTTTCATCTATAACTTTTTCCCTGAGAAATAACAGGATATATGCTATACATAGTTGGAATCTACTCCCTTAGGACTCTTTAGCGATATATAGCAACCTCATTCATGTCTTTTGGAAATACTTCAAATACCCAGTCCAACATTACCCATAATGTAAAATTACACTACCCCGGGTACTTTTTCATCTATAACTTTTTCCCTGAGAAACAACTGGATATGGGCTATATATGGTTGGAATCTACTCCCTTAGGACTCTTTAGCGATTTATAGCAACCTCATTCATGTCATCTGGAAATACTTCAAATACCCAGTCCAACATTACCCATAATGTAAAATTACACTACCCCGGGTACTTTTACATCTATAACTTTTTCCCTGAGAAACAACAGGATATAAACTATATATGGTTGGAATCTACTCCCTTAGGCCTTTTTAGCGATATATAGCAACCTCATTCATGTCATCTGGAAATACTTCAAATACCCAGTCCAACATTACCCATAATGTAAAATTACACTACCCCGGGTACTTTTTTGTCTATAACTTTTTCCCTGAGAAACAACTGGATATGGGCTATACATAGTTGGAATCTACTCCCTTATACCTTTTTAGCGATATATAGCAACCTCATTCATGTCGTCTGGAAATACTTCAAATACCCAGTCCAACATTACCCATAATGTAAAATTACACTACCCCGGGTACTTTTTCATCTATAACTTTTTCCCTGAGAAACAACTGGATATAAACTATATATGGTTGGAATCTACTCCCTTAGGACTCTTTAGCGATTTATAGCAACCTCATTCATGTCATCTGGAAATACTTCAAATACCCAGTCCAACATTACCCATAATGTAAAATTACACTACCCCGGGTACTTTTTCATCTATAACTTTTTCCGTGAGAAACAACAGGATATAAACTATATATGGTTGGAATCTACTCCCTTAGACCTTTTTAGCGATATATAGCAACCTCATTCATGTCATCTGGAAATACTTCAAATACCCAGTCCAACATTACCCATAATGTAAAATTACACTACCCCGGGTACTTTTTCATCTATAACTTTTTCCGTGAGAAACAACTGGATATGGGCTATATATGGTTGGAATCTACTCCCTTAGACCTTTTTAGCGATATATAGCAACCTCATTCATGTCATCTGGAAATACTTCAAATACCCAGTCTAAGATCACCCATAATGTAAAATTACACCACCCCGGGTACTTCTTTCTCTATAACTTTTTCCCTGACAGACAACTGGATATTGGCTATACATGGTTGGAATCTACTCCCTTAGACCTTTTTAGCGATATATAGCAACCTCATTCATGTCGTCTGGAAATACTTCAAATACCCAGTCCAACATTACCCATAATGTAAAATTACACTACCCCGGGTACTTTTTCATCTATAACTTTTTCCCTGAGAAACAACTGGATATAAACTATATAGGGTTGGAATCTACTCCCTTAGACCTTTTTAGCGATATATAGCAACCTCATTCATGTCATATGGAAATACTTCAAATACCCAGTCTAAGATCACCCATAATGTAAAATTACACCACCCCGGGTACTTTTTCATCTATAACTGTTTCCCTGAGAAACAACAGGATATATGCTATACATAGTTGGAATCTACTCCCTTAGACCTTTTTAGCGATATATAGCAACCTCATTCATGTCGTCTGGAAATACTTCAAATACCCAGTCCAACATTACCCATAATGTAAAATTACACTACACCGGGTACTTTTTCATCTATAACTTTTTCCCTGAAAAACAACTGGATATGGGCTATATATGGTTGGAATCTACTCCCTTATACCTTTTTAGCGATATATAGCAACCTCATTCATGTCGTCTGGAAATACTTCAAATACCCTGTCCAACATTACCCATAATGTAAAATTACACTACCCCGGGTACTTTTTCATCTATAACTTTTTCCCTGAGAAACAACTGGATATGGGCTATACATAGTTGGAAACTACTCCCTTATACCTTTTTAGCGATATATAGCAACCTCATTCATGTCGTCTGCAAATACTTCAAATACCCAGTCCAACATTACCCATAATGTAAAATTACACTACCCCGGGTACTTTTTCATCTATAACTTTTTCCCTGTGAAACAACAGGATATAAACTATATATGGTTGGAATCTACTCCCTTAGACCTTTTTAGCGATATATAGCAACCTCATTCATGTCATCTGGAAATACTTCAAATACCCAGTCCAACATTACCCATAATGTAAAATTACACTACCCCGGGTACTTTTTTGTCTATAACTTTTTCCCTGAGAAACAACTGGATATGGGCTATACATAGTTGGAATCTACTCCCTTATACCTTTTTAGCGATATATAGCAACCTCATTCATGTCGTCTGGAAATACTTCAAATACCCAGTCCAACATTACCCATAATGTAAAATTACACTACCCCGGGTACTTTTTCATCTATAACTTTTTCCCTGAGAAACAACTGGATATAAACTATATATGGTTGGAATCTACTCCCTTAGGACTCTTTAGCGATTTATAGCAACCTCATTCATGTCATCTGGAAATACTTCAAATACCCAGTCCAACATTACCCATAATGTAAAATTACACTACCCCGGGTACTTTTTCATCTATAACTTTTTCCCTGTGAAACAGCAGGATATAAACTATATATGGTTGGAATCTACTCCCTTAGACCTTTTTAGCGATATATAGCAACCTCATTCATGTCATCTGGAAATACTTCAAATACCCAGTCCAACATTACCCATAATGTAAAATTACACTACCCCGGGTACTTTTTCATCTATAACTTTTTCCGTGAGAAACAACTGGATATGGGCTATATATGGTTGGAATCTACTCCCTTAGACCTTTTTAGCGATATATAGCAACCTCATTCATGTCATCTGGAAATACTTCAAATACCCAGTCTAAGATCACCCATAATGTAAAATTACACCACCCCGGGTACTTCTTTCTCTATAACTTTTTCCCTGACAGACAACTGGATATTGGCTATACATGGTTGGAATCTACTCCCTTAGACCTTTTTAGCGATATATAGCAACCTCATTCATGTCGTCTGGAAATACTTCAAATACCCAGTCCAACATTACCCATAATGTAAAATTACACTACCCCGGGTACTTTTTCATCTATAACTTTTTCCCTGAGAAACAACTGGATATAAACTATATAGGGTTGGAATCTACTCCCTTAGACCTTTTTAGCGATATATAGCAACCTCATTCATGTCATATGGAAATACTTCAAATACCCAGTCTAAGATCACCCATAATGTAAAATTACACCACCCCGGGTACTTTTTCATCTATAACTGTTTCCCTGAGAAACAACAGGATATATGCTATACATAGTTGGAATCTACTCCCTTAGACCTTTTTAGCGATATATAGCAACCTCATTCATGTCGTCTGGAAATACTTCAAATACCCAGTCCAACATTACCCATAATGTAAAATTACACTACACCGGGTACTTTTTCATCTATAACTTTTTCCCTGAAAAACAACTGGATATGGGCTATATATGGTTGGAATCTACTCCCTTATACCTTTTTAGCGATAGATAGCAACCTCATTCATGTCGTCTGGAAATACTTCAAATACCCTGTCCAACATTACCCATAATGTAAAATTACACTACCCCGGGTACTTTTTCATCTATAACTTTTTCCCTGAGAAACAACTGGATATGGGCTATACATAGTTGGAAACTACTCCCTTATACCTTTTTAGCGATATATAGCAACCTCATTCATGTCGTCTGGAAATACTTCAAATACCCAGTCCAACATTACCCATAATGTAAAATTACACTACCCCGGGTACTTTTTCATCTATAACTTTTTCCGTGAGAAACAACTGGATATGGGCTATATATGGTTGGAATCTACTCCCTTATACCTTTTTAGCGATATATAGCAACCTCATTCATGTCATCTGGAAATACTTCAAATACCCAGTCCAACATTACCCATAATGTAAAATTACACTACCCCGGGTACTTTTTCATCTATAACTTTTTCCCTGAGAAACAACTGGATATGGGCTATACATAGTTGGAATCTACTCCCTTAGACCTTTTTAGCAATATATAGCAACCTCATTTATGTCATCTGGAAATACTTCAAATACCCAGTCTAAGATCACCCATAATGTAAAATTACACCACCCCGGGTACTTCTTTCTCTATAACTTTTTCCCTGAGAGACAACTGGACATTGGCTATACATGGTTGGAATCTACTCCCTTAGGCCTCTTTAGCGATATATAGCAACCTCATTCATGTCATCTGGAAATACTTCAAATACCCAGTCTAAGATCACCCATAATGTAAAATTACACCACCCCGGGTATTTTTTCATCTATAACTTTTTCCCTGAGAAACAACAGGATATATGCTATACATAGTTGGAATCTACTCCCTTAGACCTTTTTAGCGATATATAGCAACCTCATTCATGTCGTCTGGAAATACTTCAAATACCCAGTCCAACATTACCCATAATGTAAAATTACACTACCCCGGGTACTTTTTCATCAATAACTTTTGCCCTGAGAAACAACTGGATATAAACTATATATGGTTGGAATCTACTCCCTTAGACCTTTTTAGCGATATATAGCAACCTCATTCATGTCATCTGGAAATACTTCAAATACCCAGTCTAAGATCACCCATAATGTAAAATTACACCACCCCGGGACTTCTTTGTCTATAACTTTTTCCCTGAGAAACAACTGGAAATACTTCAAATACCCAGTCCAACATTACCCATAATGTAAAATTACACTACCCCGGGTACTTTTTCATCTATAACTTTTTCCGTGAGAAACAACTGGATATGGGCTATATATGGTTGGAATCTACTCCCTTATACCTTTTTAGAGATATATAGCAACCTCATTCATGTCGTCTGGAAATACTTCAAATACCCAGTCCAACATTACCCATAATGTAAAATTACACTACCCCGGGTACTTTTTCATCTATAACTTTTTCCCTGAGAAACAACTGGATATGGGCTATACATAGTTGGAAACTACTCCCTTATACCTTTGTAGCGATATATAGCAACCTCATTCATGTCGTCTGGAAATACTTCAAATACCCAGTCCAACATTACCCATAATGTAAAATTACACTACCCCGGGTACTTTTTCATCTATAACTTTTTCCCTGAGAAACAACTGGATCTGGGCTATATATGGTTGGAATCTACTCCCTTAGAACTCTTTAACGATTTATAGCAACCTCATTCATGTCATCTGGAAATACTTCAAATACCCAGTCCAACATTACAAATAATGTAAAATTACACTACCCCGGGTACTTTTTCATCTATAACTTTTTCCCTAAGAAACAACTGAATATGGGCTATACATAGTTGGAATCTACTCCCTTATACCTTTTTAGCGATATATGGCAACCTCATTCATGTCGTCTGGAAATACTTCAAATACCCAGTCCAACATTACCCATAATGTAAAATTACACTACCCCGGGTACTTTTTCATCTGTAACTTTTTCCCTGAGAAACAACTGGATATGGGCTATACATAGTTGGAATCTACTCCCTTAGACCTTTTTAGCAATATATAGCAACCTCATTCATGTCATCTGGAAATACTTCAAATACCCAGTCTAAGATCACCCATAATGTAAGATTACACCACCCCGGGTACTTCTTTCTCTATAACTTTTTCCCTGAGAGACAACTGGATATTGGCTATACATGGTTGGAATCTATTCCCTTAGGCCTCTTTAGCGATATATAGCAACCTCATTCATGTCATCAGGAAATACTTCAAATACCCAGTCTAAGATCACCCATAATGTAAAATTACATCACCCCGGGTACTTTTTCATCTATAACTTTTTCCCTGAGAAATAACAGGATATATGCTATACATAGTTGGAATCTACTCCCTTAGACCTTTTTAGCGATATATAGCAACCTCATTCATGTCTTTTGGAAATACTTCAAATACCCAGTCCAACATTACCCATAATGTAAAATTACACTACCCCGGGTACTTTTTCATCTATAACTTTTTCCCTGAGAAACAACTGGATATAAACTATATATGGTTGGAATCTACTCCCTTAGACCTTTTTAGCGATATATAGCAACCTCATTCATGTCATATGGAAATACTTCAAATACCCAGTCTAAGATCACCCATAATGTAAAATTACACCACCCCGGGTACTTTTTCATCTATAACTGTTTCCCTGAGAAACAACAGGATATATGCTATACATAGTTGGAATCTACTCCCTTGGACCTTTTTAGCGATATATAGCAACCTCATTCATGTCGTCTGGAAATACTTCAAATACCCAGTCCAACATTACCCATAATGTAAAATTACACTACACCGGGTACTTTTTCATCTATAACTTTTTCCCTGAAAAACAACTGGATATGGGCTATATATGGTTGGAATCTACTCCCTTATACCTTTTTAGCGATATATAGCAACCTCATTCATGTCGTCCGGAAATACTTCAAATACCCAGTCCAACATTACCCATAATGTAAAATTACACTACCCCGGGTACTTTTTCATCAATAACTTTTTCCCTGAGAAACAACTGGATATAAACTATATATGGTTGGAATCTACTCCCTTAGACCTTTTTAGCGATATATAGCAACCTCATTCATGTCATCTGGAAATACTTCAAATACCCAGTCTAAGATCACCCATAATGTAAAATTACACCACCCCGGGACTTCTTTGTCTATAACTTTTTCCCTGAGAAACAACTGGATATGGGCTATACATAGTTGGAATCTACTCCCTTAGACCTTTTTAGCAGTATATAGCAACCTCATTCATGTCGTCTGGAAATACTTCAAATACCCAGTCTAAAATCACCCATAATGTAAAATTACACCACCCCGGGTACTTTTTCATATATAACTTTTTCCCTGAGAAACAACAGGATATATGCTATACATAGTTGGAATCTACTCCCTTAGACCTTTTTAGCGATATATAGCAACCTCATTCATGTCTTTTGGAAATACTTCAAATACCCAGTCCAACATTACCCATAATGTAAAATTACACTACCCCGGGTACTTTTTCATCTATAACTTTTTCCCTGAGAAACAACTGGATATGGGCTATATATGGTTGGAATCTACTCCCTTAGGCCTCTTTAGCGATTTATAGCAACCTCATTCATGTCATCTGGAAATACTTCAAATACCCAGTCCAACATTACCCATAATGTAAAATTACACTACCCCGGGTACTTTTTCATCTATAACTTTTTCCCTGAGAAACAACAGGATATATGCTATACATAGTTGGAATCTACTCTCTTATACCTTTTTAGCGATTTATAGCAACCTCATTCATGTCGTCTGGAAATACTTCAAATACCCAGTCCAACATTACCCATAATGTAAAATTACACTACCCCGGGTACTTTTTCATCTATAACTTTTTCCCTGAAAAACAACTGGATATGGGCTATATATGGTTGGAATCTACTCCCTTATACCTTTTTAGCGATAGATAGCAACCTCATTCATGTCGTCTGGAAATACTTCAAATACCCTGTCCAACATTACCCATAATGTAAAATTACACTACCCCGGGTACTTTTTCATCTATAACTTTTTCCCTGAGAAACAACTGGATATGGGCTATACATAGTTGGAATCTACTCCCTTAGACCTTTTTAGCGATATATAGCAACCTCATTCATGTCATCTGGAAATACTTCAAATACCCAGTCCAACATTACCCATAATGTAAAATTACACTACCCCGGGTACTTTTTTGTCTATAACTTTTTCCCTGAGAAACAACTGGATATGGGCTATACATAGTTGGAATCTACTCCCTTATACCTTTTTAGCGATATATAGCAACCTCATTCATGTCGTCTGGAAATACTTCAAATACCCAGTCCAACATTACCCATAATGTAAAATTACACTACCCCGGGTACTTTTTCATCTATAACTTTTTCCGTGAGAAACAACTGGATATGGGCTATATACGGTTGGAATCTACTCCCTTATACCTTTTTAGCGATATATAGCAACCTCATTCATGTCATCTGGAAATACTTCAAATACCCAGTCCAACATTACCCATAATGTAAAATTACACTACCCCGGGTACTTTTTCATCTATAACTTTTTCCCTGTGAAACAACAGGATATAAACTATATATGGTTGGAATCTACTCCCTTAGACCTTTTTAGCGATATATAGCAACCTCATTCATGTCATCTGGAAATACTTCAAATACCCAGTCCAACATTACCCATAATGTAAAATTACACTACCCCGGGTACTTTTTTGTCTATAACTTTTTCCCTGAGAAACAACTGGATATGGGCTATACATAGTTGGAATCTACTCCCTTATACCTTTTTAGCGATATATAGCAACCTCATTCATGTCGTCTGGAAATACTTCAAATACCCAGTCCAACATTACCCATAATGTAAAATTACACTACCCCGGGTACTTTTTCATCTATAACTTTTTCCCTGAGAAACAACTGGATATAAACTATATATGGTTGGAATCTACTCCCTTAGGACTCTTTAGCGATTTATAGCAACCTCATTCATGTCATCTGGAAATACTTCAAATACCCAGTCCAACATTACCCATAATGTAAAATTACACTACCCCGGGTACTTTTTCATCTATAACTTTTTCCCTGTGAAACAGCAGGATATAAACTATATATGGTTGGAATCTACTCCCTTAGACCTTTTTAGCGATATATAGCAACCTCATTCATGTCATCTGGAAATACTTCAAATACCCAGTCCAACATTACCCATAATGTAAAATTACACTACCCCGGGTACTTTTTCATCTATAACTTTTTCCGTGAGAAACAACTGGATATGGGCTATATATGGTTGGAATCTACTCCCTTAGACCTTTTTAGCGATATATAGCAACCTCATTCATGTCATCTGGAAATACTTCAAATACCCAGTCTAAGATCACCCATAATGTAAAATTACACCACCCCGGGTACTTCTTTCTCTATAACTTTTTCCCTGACAGACAACTGGATATTGGCTATACATGGTTGGAATCTACTCCCTTAGACCTTTTTAGCGATATATAGCAACCTCATTCATGTCGTCTGGAAATACTTCAAATACCCAGTCCAACATTACCCATAATGTAAAATTACACTACCCCGGGTACTTTTTCATCTATAACTTTTTCCCTGAGAAACAACTGGATATAAACTATATAGGGTTGGAATCTACTCCCTTAGACCTTTTTAGCGATATATAGCAACCTCATTCATGTCATATGGAAATACTTCAAATACCCAGTCTAAGATCACCCATAATGTAAAATTACACCACCCCGGGTACTTTTTCATCTATAACTGTTTCCCTGAGAAACAACAGGATATATGCTATACATAGTTGGAATCTACTCCCTTAGACCTTTTTAGCGATATATAGCAACCTCATTCATGTCGTCTGGAAATACTTCAAATACCCAGTCCAACATTACCCATAATGTAAAATTACACTACACCGGGTACTTTTTCATCTATAACTTTTTCCCTGAAAAACAACTGGATATGGGCTATATATGGTTGGAATCTACTCCCTTATACCTTTTTAGCGATAGATAGCAACCTCATTCATGTCGTCTGGAAATACTTCAAATACCCTGTCCAACATTACCCATAATGTAAAATTACACTACCCCGGGTACTTTTTCATCTATAACTTTTTCCCTGAGAAACAACTGGATATGGGCTATACATAGTTGGAAACTACTCCCTTATACCTTTTTAGCGATATATAGCAACCTCATTCATGTCGTCTGGAAATACTTCAAATACCCAGTCCAACATTACCCATAATGTAAAATTACACTACCCCGGGTACTTTTTCATCTATAACTTTTTCCGTGAAAAACAACTGGATATGGGCTATATATGGTTGGAATCTACTCCCTTATACCTTTTTAGCGATATATAGCAACCTCATTCATGTCATCTGGAAATACTTCAAATACCCAGTCCAACATTACCCATAATGTAAAATTACACTACCCCGGGTACTTTTTCATCTATAACTTTTTCCCTGAGAAACAACTGGATATAAACTATATATGGTTGGAATCTACTCCCTTAGACCTTTTTAGCGATATATAGCAACCTCATTCATGTCATATGGAAATACTTCAAATACCCAGTCTAAGATCACCCATAATGTAAAATTACACCACCCCGGGTACTTTTTCATCTATAACTGTTTCCCTGAGAAACAACAGGATATATGCTATACATAGTTGGAATCTACTCCCTTGGACCTTTTTAGCGATATATAGCAACCTCATTCATGTCGTCTGGAAATACTTCAAATACCCAGTCCAACATTACCCATAATGTAAAATTACACTACACCGGGTACTTTTTCATCTATAACTTTTTCCCTGAAAAACAACTGGATATGGGCTATATATGGTTGGAATCTACTCCCTTATACCTTTTTAGCGATATATAGCAACCTCATTCATGTCGTCCGGAAATACTTCAAATACCCAGTCCAACATTACCCATAATGTAAAATTACACTACCCCGGGTACTTTTTCATCAATAACTTTTTCCCTGAGAAACAACTGGATATAAACTATATATGGTTGGAATCTACTCCCTTAGACCTTTTTAGCGATATATAGCAACCTCATTCATGTCATCTGGAAATACTTCAAATACCCAGTCTAAGATCACCCATAATGTAAAATTACACCACCCCGGGACTTCTTTGTCTATAACTTTTTCCCTGAGAAACAACTGGATATGGGCTATACATAGTTGGAATCTACTCCCTTAGACCTTTTTAGCAGTATATAGCAACCTCATTCATGTCGTCTGGAAATACTTCAAATACCCAGTCTAAAATCACCCATAATGTAAAATTACACCACCCCGGGTACTTTTTCATATATAACTTTTTCCCTGAGAAACAACAGGATATATGCTATACATAGTTGGAATCTACTCCCTTAGACCTTTTTAGCGATATATAGCAACCTCATTCATGTCTTTTGGAAATACTTCAAATACCCAGTCCAACATTACCCATAATGTAAAATTACACTACCCCGGGTACTTTTTCATCTATAACTTTTTCCCTGAGAAACAACTGGATATGGGCTATATATGGTTGGAATCTACTCCCTTAGGCCTCTTTAGCGATTTATAGCAACCTCATTCATGTCATCTGGAAATACTTCAAATACCCAGTCCAACATTACCCATAATGTAAAATTACACTACCCCGGGTACTTTTTCATCTATAACTTTTTCCCTGAGAAACAACAGGATATATGCTATACATAGTTGGAATCTACTCTCTTATACCTTTTTAGCGATTTATAGCAACCTCATTCATGTCGTCTGGAAATACTTCAAATACCCAGTCCAACATTACCCATAATGTAAAATTACACTACCCCGGGTACTTTTTCATCTATAACTTTTTCCCTGAAAAACAACTGGATATGGGCTATATATGGTTGGAATCTACTCCCTTATACCTTTTTAGCGATAGATAGCAACCTCATTCATGTCGTCTGGAAATACTTCAAATACCCTGTCCAACATTACCCATAATGTAAAATTACACTACCCCGGGTACTTTTTCATCTATAACTTTTTCCCTGAGAAACAACTGGATATGGGCTATACATAGTTGGAATCTACTCCCTTAGACCTTTTTAGCGATATATAGCAACCTCATTCATGTCATCTGGAAATACTTCAAATACCCAGTCCAACATTACCCATAATGTAAAATTACACTACCCCGGGTACTTTTTTGTCTATAACTTTTTCCCTGAGAAACAACTGGATATGGGCTATACATAGTTGGAATCTACTCCCTTATACCTTTTTAGCGATATATAGCAACCTCATTCATGTCGTCTGGAAATACTTCAAATACCCAGTCCAACATTACCCATAATGTAAAATTACACTACCCCGGGTACTTTTTCATCTATAACTTTTTCCGTGAGAAACAACTGGATATGGGCTATATACGGTTGGAATCTACTCCCTTATACCTTTTTAGCGATATATAGCAACCTCATTCATGTCATCTGGAAATACTTCAAATACCCAGTCCAACATTACCCATAATGTAAAATTACACTACCCCGGGTACTTTTTCATCTATAACTTTTTCCCTGTGAAACAACAGGATATAAACTATATATGGTTGGAATCTACTCCCTTAGACCTTTTTAGCGATATATAGCAACCTCATTCATGTCATCTGGAAATACTTCAAATACCCAGTCCAACATTACCCATAATGTAAAATTACACTACCCCGGGTACTTTTTTGTCTATAACTTTTTCCCTGAGAAACAACTGGATATGGGCTATACATAGTTGGAATCTACTCCCTTATACCTTTTTAGCGATATATAGCAACCTCATTCATGTCGTCTGGAAATACTTCAAATACCCAGTCCAACATTACCCATAATGTAAAATTACACTACCCCGGGTACTTTTTCATCTATAACTTTTTCCCTGAGAAACAACTGGATATAAACTATATATGGTTGGAATCTACTCCCTTAGGACTCTTTAGCGATTTATAGCAACCTCATTCATGTCATCTGGAAATACTTCAAATACCCAGTCCAACATTACCCATAATGTAAAATTACACTACCCCGGGTACTTTTTCATCTATAACTTTTTCCCTGTGAAACAGCAGGATATAAACTATATATGGTTGGAATCTACTCCCTTAGACCTTTTTAGCGATATATAGCAACCTCATTCATGTCATCTGGAAATACTTCAAATACCCAGTCCAACATTACCCATAATGTAAAATTACACTACCCCGGGTACTTTTTCATCTATAACTTTTTCCGTGAGAAACAACTGGATATGGGCTATATATGGTTGGAATCTACTCCCTTAGACCTTTTTAGCGATATATAGCAACCTCATTCATGTCATCTGGAAATACTTCAAATACCCAGTCTAAGATCACCCATAATGTAAAATTACACCACCCCGGGTACTTCTTTCTCTATAACTTTTTCCCTGACAGACAACTGGATATTGGCTATACATGGTTGGAATCTACTCCCTTAGACCTTTTTAGCGATATATAGCAACCTCATTCATGTCGTCTGGAAATACTTCAAATACCCAGTCCAACATTACCCATAATGTAAAATTACACTACCCCGGGTACTTTTTCATCTATAACTTTTTCCCTGAGAAACAACTGGATATAAACTATATAGGGTTGGAATCTACTCCCTTAGACCTTTTTAGCGATATATAGCAACCTCATTCATGTCATATGGAAATACTTCAAATACCCAGTCTAAGATCACCCATAATGTAAAATTACACCACCCCGGGTACTTTTTCATCTATAACTGTTTCCCTGAGAAACAACAGGATATATGCTATACATAGTTGGAATCTACTCCCTTAGACCTTTTTAGCGATATATAGCAACCTCATTCATGTCGTCTGGAAATACTTCAAATACCCAGTCCAACATTACCCATAATGTAAAATTACACTACACCGGGTACTTTTTCATCTATAACTTTTTCCCTGAAAAACAACTGGATATGGGCTATATATGGTTGGAATCTACTCCCTTATACCTTTTTAGCGATAGATAGCAACCTCATTCATGTCGTCTGGAAATACTTCAAATACCCTGTCCAACATTACCCATAATGTAAAATTACACTACCCCGGGTACTTTTTCATCTATAACTTTTTCCCTGAGAAACAACTGGATATGGGCTATACATAGTTGGAAACTACTCCCTTATACCTTTTTAGCGATATATAGCAACCTCATTCATGTCGTCTGGAAATACTTCAAATACCCAGTCCAACATTACCCATAATGTAAAATTACACTACCCCGGGTACTTTTTCATCTATAACTTTTTCCGTGAGAAACAACTGGATATGGGCTATATATGGTTGGAATCTACTCCCTTATACCTTTTTAGCGATATATAGCAACCTCATTCATGTCATCTGGAAATACTTCAAATACCCAGTCCAACATTACCCATAATGTAAAATTACACTACCCCGGGTACTTTTTCATCTATAACTTTTTCCCTGAGAAACAACTGGATATGGGCTATACATAGTTGGAATCTACTCCCTTAGACCTTTTTAGCAATATATAGCAACCTCATTTATGTCATCTGGAAATACTTCAAATACCCAGTCTAAGATCACCCATAATGTAAAATTACACCACCCCGGGTACTTCTTTCTCTATAACTTTTTCCCTGAGAGACAACTGGATATTGGCTATACATGGTTGGAATCTACTCCCTTAGGCCTCTTTAGCGATATATAGCAACCTCATTCATGTCATCTGGAAATACTTCAAATACCCAGTCTAAGATCACCCATAATGTAAAATTACACCACCCCGGGTATTTTTTCATCTATAACTTTTTCCCTGAGAAACAACAGGATATATGCTATACATAGTTGGAATCTACTCCCTTAGACCTTTTTAGCGATATATAGCAACCTCATTCATGTCGTCTGGAAATACTTCAAATACCCAGTCCAACATTACCCATAATGTAAAATTACACTACCCCGGGTACTTTTTCATCAATAACTTTTGCCCTGAGAAACAACTGGATATAAACTATATATGGTTGGAATCTACTCCCTTAGACCTTTTTAGCGATATATAGCAACCTCATTCATGTCATCTGGAAATACTTCAAATACCCAGTCTAAGATCACCCATAATGTAAAATTACACCACCCCGGGACTTCTTTGTCTATAACTTTTTCCCTGAGAAACAACTGGAAATACTTCAAATACCCAGTCCAACATTACCCATAATGTAAAATTACACTACCCCGGGTACTTTTTCATCTATAACTTTTTCCGTGAGAAACAACTGGATATGGGCTATATATGGTTGGAATCTACTCCCTTATACCTTTTTAGCGATATATAGCAACCTCATTCATGTCGTCTGGAAATACTTCAAATACCCAGTCCAACATTACCCATAATGTAAAATTACACTACCCCGGGTACTTTTTCATCTATAACTTTTTCCCTGAGAAACAACTGGATATGGGCTATACATAGTTGGAAACTACTCCCTTATACCTTTGTAGCGATATATAGCAACCTCATTCATGTCGTCTGGAAATACTTCAAATACCCAGTCCAACATTACCCATAATGTAAAATTACACTACCCCGGGTACTTTTTCATCTATAACTTTTTCCCTGAGAAACAACTGGATCTGGGCTATATATGGTTGGAATCTACTCCCTTAGAACTCTTTAACGATTTATAGCAACCTCATTCATGTCATCTGGAAATACTTCAAATACCCAGTCCAACATTACAAATAATGTAAAATTACACTACCCCGGGTACTTTTTCATCTATAACTTTTTCCCTAAGAAACAACTGAATATGGGCTATACATAGTTGGAATCTACTCCCTTATACCTTTTTAGCGATATATGGCAACCTCATTCATGTCGTCTGGAAATACTTCAAATACCCAGTCCAACATTACCCATAATGTAAAATTACACTACCCCGGGTACTTTTTCATCTGTAACTTTTTCCCTGAGAAACAACTGGATATGGGCTATACATAGTTGGAATCTACTCCCTTAGACCTTTTTAGCAATATATAGCAACCTCATTCATGTCATCTGGAAATACTTCAAATACCCAGTCTAAGATCACCCATAATGTAAGATTACACCACCCCGGGTACTTCTTTCTCTATAACTTTTTCCCTGAGAGACAACTGGATATTGGCTATACATGGTTGGAATCTATTCCCTTAGGCCTCTTTAGCGATATATAGCAACCTCATTCATGTCATCAGGAAATACTTCAAATACCCAGTCTAAGATCACCCATAATGTAAAATTACATCACCCCGGGTACTTTTTCATCTATAACTTTTTCCCTGAGAAATAACAGGATATATGCTATACATAGTTGGAATCTACTCCCTTAGACCTTTTTAGCGATATATAGCAACCTCATTCATGTCTTTTGGAAATACTTCAAATACCCAGTCCAACATTACCCATAATGTAAAATTACACTACCCCGGGTACTTTTTCATCTATAACTTTTTCCCTGAGAAACAACTGGATATAAACTATATATGGTTGGAATCTACTCCCTTAGACCTTTTTAGCGATATATAGCAACCTCATTCATGTCATATGGAAATACTTCAAATACCCAGTCTAAGATCACCCATAATGTAAAATTACACCACCCCGGGTACTTTTTCATCTATAACTGTTTCCCTGAGAAACAACAGGATATATGCTATACATAGTTGGAATCTACTCCCTTGGACCTTTTTAGCGATATATAGCAACCTCATTCATGTCGTCTGGAAATACTTCAAATACCCAGTCCAACATTACCCATAATGTAAAATTACACTACACCGGGTACTTTTTCATCTATAACTTTTTCCCTGAAAAACAACTGGATATGGGCTATATATGGTTGGAATCTACTCCCTTATACCTTTTTAGCGATATATAGCAACCTCATTCATGTCGTCCGGAAATACTTCAAATACCCAGTCCAACATTACCCATAATGTAAAATTACACTACCCCGGGTACTTTTTCATCAATAACTTTTTCCCTGAGAAACAACTGGATATAAACTATATATGGTTGGAATCTACTCCCTTAGACCTTTTTAGCGATATATAGCAACCTCATTCATGTCATCTGGAAATACTTCAAATACCCAGTCTAAGATCACCCATAATGTAAAATTACACCACCCCGGGACTTCTTTGTCTATAACTTTTTCCCTGAGAAACAACTGGATATGGGCTATACATAGTTGGAATCTACTCCCTTAGACCTTTTTAGCAGTATATAGCAACCTCATTCATGTCGTCTGGAAATACTTCAAATACCCAGTCTAAAATCACCCATAATGTAAAATTACACCACCCCGGGTACTTTTTCATATATAACTTTTTCCCTGAGAAACAACAGGATATATGCTATACATAGTTGGAATCTACTCCCTTAGACCTTTTTAGCGATATATAGCAACCTCATTCATGTCTTTTGGAAATACTTCAAATACCCAGTCCAACATTACCCATAATGTAAAATTACACTACCCCGGGTACTTTTTCATCTATAACTTTTTCCCTGAGAAACAACTGGATATGGGCTATATATGGTTGGAATCTACTCCCTTAGGCCTCTTTAGCGGTTTATAGCAACCTCATTCATGTCATCTGGAAATACTTCAAATACCCAGTCCAACATTACCCATAATGTAAAATTACACTACCCCGGGTACTTTTTCATCTATAACTTTTTCCCTGAGAAACAACTGGATATAAACTATATATGGTTGGAATCTACTCCCTTAGGACTCTTTAGAGATTTATAGCAACCTCATTCATGTCATCTGGAAATACTTCAAATACCCAGTCCAACATTACCCATAATGTAAAATTACACTACCCCGGGTACTTTTTCATCTATAACTTTTTCCCTGAGAAACAACAGGATATATGCTATACATAGTTGGAATCTACTCTCTTATACCTTTTTAGCGATTTATAGCAACCTCATTCATGTCGTCTGGAAATACTTCAAATACCCAGTCCAACATTACCCATAATGTAAAATTACACTACCCCGGGTACTTTTTCATCTATAACTTTTTCCGTGAGAAACAACTGGATATGGGCTATACATGGTTGGAATCTACTCCCTTAGACCTTTTTAGCAGTATATAGCAACCTCATTCATGTCGTCTGGAAATACTTCAAATACCCAGTCTAAAATCACCCATAATGTAAAATTACACCACCCCGGGTACTTTTTCATATATAACTTTTTCCCTGAGAAACAACAGGATATATGCTATACATAGTTGGAATCTACTCCCTTAGACCTTTTTAGCGATATATAGCAACCTCATTCATGTCTTTTGGAAATACTTCAAATACCCAGTCCAACATTACCCATAATGTAAAATTACACTACCCCGGGTACTTTTTCATCTATAACTTTTTCCCTGAGAAACAACTGGATATGGGCTATATATGGTTGGAATCTACTCCCTTAGGCCTCTTTAGCGATTTATAGCAACCTCATTCATGTCATCTGGAAATACTTCAAATACCCAGTCCAACATTACCCATAATGTAAAATTACACTACCCCGGGTACTTTTTCATCTATAACTTTTTCCCTGAGAAACAACAGGATATATGCTATACATAGTTGGAATCTACTCTCTTATACCTTTTTAGCGATTTATAGCAACCTCATTCATGTCGTCTGGAAATACTTCAAATACCCAGTCCAACATTACCCATAATGTAAAATTACACTACCCCGGGTACTTTTTCATCTATAACTTTTTCCGTGAGAAACAACTGGATATGGGCTATATATGGTTGGAATCTACTCCCTTATACCTTTTTAGCGATATATAGCAGCCTCATTCATGTCGTCTGGAAATACTTCAAATACCCAGTCCAACATTACCCATAATGTAAAATTACACTACCCCGGGTACTTTTTCATCTATAACTTTTTCCCTGAGAAACAACTGGATATGGGCTATACATAGTTGGAAACTACTCCCTTATACCTTTTTAGCGATATATAGCAACCTTATTCATGTCGTCTGGAAATACTTCAAATACCCAGTCCAACATTACCCATAATGTAAAATTACACTACCCCGGGTACTTTTTCATCTATAACTTTTTCCCTGAGAAACAACTGGATATGGGCTATATATGGTTGGAATCTACTCCCTTAGAACTCTTTAACGATTTATAGCAACCTCATTCATGTCATCTGGAAATACTTCAAATACCCAGTCCAACATTACCCATAATGTAAAATTACACTACCCCGGGTACTTTTTCATCTATAACTTTTTCCGTGAGAAACAACTGGATATGGGCTATATATGGTTGGAATCTACTCCCTTATACCTTTTTAGCGATATATAGCAACCTCATTCATGTCGTCTGGAAATACTTCAAATACCCAGTCCAACATTACCCATAATTTAAAATTACACTACCCCGGGTACTTTTTCATCTATAACTTTTTCCCTGAGAAACAACTGGATATGGGCTATATATGGTTGGAATCTACTCCCTTAGAACTCTTTAACGATTTATAGCAACCTCATTCATGTCATCTGGAAATACTTCAAATACCCAGTCCAACATTACCCATAATGTAAAATTACACTACCCCGGGTACTTTTTCATCTATAACTTTTTCCCTGAGAAACAACTGAATATGGGCTATACATAGTTGGAATCTACTCCCTTATACCTTTTTAGCGATATATGGCAACCTCATTCATGTCGTCTGGAAATACTTCAAATACCCAGTCCAACATTACCCATAATGTAAAATTACACTACCCCGGGTACTTTTTCATCTGTAACTTTTTCCCTGAGAAACAACTGGATATGGGCTATACATAGTTGGAATCTACTCCATTAGACTTTTTTAGCAATATATAGCAACCTCATTCATGTCATCTGGAAATACTTCAAATACCCAGTCTAAGATCACCCATAATGTAAGATTACACCACCCCGGGTACTTCTTTCTCTATAACTTTTTCCCTGAGAGACAACTGGATATTGGCTATACATGGTTGGAATCTATTCCCTTAGGCCTCTTTAGCGATATATAGCAACCTCATTCATGTCATCAGGAAATACTTCAAATACCCAGTCTAAGATCACCCATAATGTAAAATTACACCACCCCGGGTACTTTTTCATCTATAACTTTTTCCCTGAGAAATAACAGGATATATGCTATACATAGTTGGAATCTACTCCCTTAGACCTTTTTAGCGATATATAGCAACCTCATTCATGTCTTTTGGAAATACTTCAAATACCCAGTCCAACATTACCCATAATGTAAAATTACACTACCCCGGGTACTTTTTCATCTATAACTTTTTCCCTGAGAAACAACTGGATATGGGCTATATATGGTTAGAATCTACTCCCATAGGCCTCTTTAGCGATTTATAGCAACCTCATTCATGTCATCTGGAAATACTTCAAATACCCAGTCCAACATTACCCATAATGTAAAATTACACTACCCCGGGTACTTTTTCATCTATAACTTTTTCCCTGAGAAACAACTGGATATGGGCTATATATGGTTGGAATCTACTCCCTTAGGACTCTTTAGCGATTTATAGGAACCTCATTCATGTCATCTGGAAATACTTCAAATACCCAGTCCAACATTACCCATAATGTAAAATTACACTACCCCGGGTACTTTTACATCTATAACTTTTTCCCTGAGAAACAACAGGATATAAACTATATATGGTTGGAATCTACTCCCTTAGGCCTTTTTAGCGATATATAGCAACCTCATTCATGTCATCTGGAAATACTTCAAATACCCAGTCCAACATTACCCATAATGTAAAATTACACTACCCCGGGTACTTTTTTGTCTATAACTTTTTCCCTGAGAAACAACTGGATATGGGCTATACATAGTTGGAATCTACTCTCTTATACCTTTTTAGCGATATATAGCAACCTCATTCATGTCGTCTGGAAATACTTCAAATACCCAGTCCAACATTACCCATAATGTAAAATTACACTACCCCGGGTACTTTTTCATCTATAACTTTTTCCCTGAGAAACAACTGGATATAAACTATATATGGTTGGAATCTACTCCCTTAGGACTCTTTAGCGATTTATAGCAACCTCATTCATGTCATCTGGAAATACTTCAAATACCCAGTCCAACATTACCCATAATGTAAAATTACACTACCCCGGGTACTTTTTCATCTATAACTTTTTCCCTGTGAAACAACAGGATATAAACTATATATGGTTGGAATCTACTCCCTTAGGACTCTTTAGCGATTTATAGCAACCTCATTCATGTCATCTGGAAATACTTCAAATACCCAGTCCAACATTACCCATAATGTAAAATTACACTACCCCGGGTACTTTTTCATCTATAACTTTTTCCCTGAGAAACAACTGGATATGGGCTATATATGGTTGGAATCTACTCCCTTAGGACTCTTTAGCGATTTATAGGAACCTCATTCATGTCATCTGGAAATACTTCAAATACCCAGTCCAACATTACCCATAATGTAAAATTACACTACCCCGGGTACTTTTACATCTATAACTTTTTCCCTGAGAAACAACAGGATATAAACTATATATGGTTGGAATCTACTCCCTTAGGCCTTTTTAGCGATATATAGCAACCTCATTCATGTCATCTGGAAATACTTCAAATACCCAGTCCAACATTACCCATAATGTAAAATTACACTACCCCGGGTACTTTTTTGTCTATAACTTTTTCCCTGAGAAACAACTGGATATGGGCTATACATAGTTGGAATCTACTCTCTTATACCTTTTTAGCGATATATAGCAACCTCATTCATGTCGTCTGGAAATACTTCAAATACCCAGTCCAACATTACCCATAATGTAAAATTACACTACCCCGGGTACTTTTTCATCTATAACTTTTTCCCTGAGAAACAACTGGATATAAACTATATATGGTTGGAATCTACTCCCTTAGGACTCTTTAGCGATTTATAGCAACCTCATTCATGTCATCTGGAAATACTTCAAATACCCAGTCCAACATTACCCATAATGTAAAATTACACTACCCCGGGTACTTTTTCATCTATAACTTTTTCCCTGAGAAACAACTGGATATGGGCTATATATGGTTGGAATCTACTCCCTTAGGACTCTTTAGCGATTTATAGGAACCTCATTCATGTCATCTGGAAATACTTCAAATACCCAGTCCAACATTACCCATAATGTAAAATTACACTACCCCGGGTACTTTTACATCTATAACTTTTTCCCTGAGAAACAACAGGATATAAACTATATATGGTTGGAATCTACTCCCTTAGGCCTTTTTAGCGATATATAGCAACCTCATTCATGTCATCTGGAAATACTTCAAATACCCAGTCCAACATTACCCATAATGTAAAATTACACTACCCCGGGTACTTTTTTGTCTATAACTTTTTCCCTGAGAAACAACTGGATATGGGCTATACATAGTTGGAATCTACTCTCTTATACCTTTTTAGCGATATATAGCAACCTCATTCATGTCGTCTGGAAATACTTCAAATACCCAGTCCAACATTACCCATAATGTAAAATTACACTACCCCGGGTACTTTTTCATCTATAACTTTTTCCCTGAGAAACAACTGGATATAAACTATATATGGTTGGAATCTACTCCCTTAGGACTCTTTAGCGATTTATAGCAACCTCATTCATGTCATCTGGAAATACTTCAAATACCCAGTCTAAGATCACCCATAATGTAAGATTACACCACCCCGGGTACTTCTTTCTCTATAACTTTTTCCCTGAGAGACAACTGGATATTGGCTATACATGGTTGGAATCTATTCCCTTAGGCCTCTTTAGCGATATATAGCAACCTCATTCATGTCATCAGGAAATACTTCAAATACCCAGTCTAAGATCACCCATAATGTAAAATTACACCACCCCGGGTACTTTTTCATCTATAACTTTTTCCCTGAGAAATAACAGGATATATGCTATACATAGTTGGAATCTACTCCCTTAGACCTTTTTAGCGATATATAGCAACCTCATTCATGTCTTTTGGAAATACTTCAAATACCCAGTCCAACATTACCCATAATGTAAAATTACACTACCCCGGGTACTTTTTCATCTATAACTTTTTCCCTGAGAAACAACTGGATATGGGCTATATATGGTTAGAATCTACTCCCATAGGCCTCTTTAGCGATTTATAGCAACCTCATTCATGTCATCTGGAAATACTTCAAATACCCAGTCCAACATTACCCATAATGTAAAATTACACTACCCCGGGTACTTTTTCATCTATAACTTTTTCCCTGAGAAACAACTGGATATGGGCTATATATGGTTGGAATCTACTCCCTTAGGACTCTTTAGCGATTTATAGGAACCTCATTCATGTCATCTGGAAATACTTCAAATACCCAGTCCAACATTACCCATAATGTAAAATTACACTACCCCGGGTACTTCTACATCTATAACTTTTTCCCTGAGAAACAACAGGATATAAACTATATATGGTTGGAATCTACTCCCTTAGGCCTTTTTAGCGATATATAGCAACCTCATTCATGTCATCTGGAAATACTTCAAATACCCAGTCCAACATTACCCATAATGTAAAATTACACTACCCCGGGTACTTTTTTGTCTATAACTTTTTCCCTGAGAAACAACTGGATATGGGCTATACATAGTTGGAATCTACTCTCTTATACCTTTTTAGCGATATATAGCAACCTCATTCATGTCGTCTGGAAATACTTCAAATACCCAGTCCAACATTACCCATAATGTAAAATTACACTACCCCGGGTACTTTTTCATCTATAACTTTTTCCCTGAGAAACAACTGGATATAAACTATATATGGTTGGAATCTACTCCCTTAGACCTTTTTAGCGATATATAGCAACCTCATTCATGTCATCTGGAAATACTTCAAATACCCAGTCTAAGATCACCCATAATGTAAAATTACACCACCCCGGGTACTTCTTTCTCTATAACTTTTTCCCTGACAGACAACTGGATATTGGCTATACATGGTTGGAATCTACTCCCTTAGAACTCTTTAACGATTTATAGCAACCTCATTCATGTCATCTGGAAATACTTCAAATACCCAGTCCAACATTACCCATAATGTAAAATTACACTACCCCGGGTACTTTTTCATCTATAACTTTTTCCGTGAGAAACAACTGGATATGGGCTATATATGGTTGGAATCTACTCCCTTATACCTTTTTAGCGATATATAGCAACCTCATTCATGTCGTCTGGAAATACTTCAAATACCCAGTCCAACATTACCCATAATTTAAAATTACACTACCCCGGGTACTTTTTCATCTATAACTTTTTCCCTGAGAAACAACTGGATATGGGCTATATATGGTTGGAATCTACTCCCTTAGAACTCTTTAACGATTTATAGCAACCTCATTCATGTCATCTGGAAATACTTCAAATACCCAGTCCAACATTACCCATAATGTAAAATTACACTACCCCGGGTACTTTTTCATCTATAACTTTTTCCCTGAGAAACAACTGAATATGGGCTATACATAGTTGGAATCTACTCCCTTATACCTTTTTAGCGATATATGGCAACCTCATTCATGTCGTCTGGAAATACTTCAAATACCCAGTCCAACATTACCCATAATGTAAAATTACACTACCCCGGGTACTTTTTCATCTGTAACTTTTTCCCTGAGAAACAACTGGATATGGGCTATACATAGTTGGAATCTACTCCATTAGACTTTTTTAGCAATATATAGCAACCTCATTCATGTCATCTGGAAATACTTCAAATACCCAGTCTAAGATCACCCATAATGTAAGATTACACCACCCCGGGTACTTCTTTCTCTATAACTTTTTCCCTGAGAGACAACTGGATATTGGCTATACATGGTTGGAATCTATTCCCTTAGGCCTCTTTAGCGATATATAGCAACCTCATTCATGTCATCAGGAAATACTTCAAATACCCAGTCTAAGATCACCCATAATGTAAAATTACACCACCCCGGGTACTTTTTCATCTATAACTTTTTCCCTGAGAAATAACAGGATATATGCTATACATAGTTGGAATCTACTCCCTTAGACCTTTTTAGCGATATATAGCAACCTCATTCATGTCTTTTGGAAATACTTCAAATACCCAGTCCAACATTACCCATAATGTAAAATTACACTACCCCGGGTACTTTTTCATCTATAACTTTTTCCCTGAGAAACAACTGGATATGGGCTATATATGGTTAGAATCTACTCCCATAGGCCTCTTTAGCGATTTATAGCAACCTCATTCATGTCATCTGGAAATACTTCAAATACCCAGTCCAACATTACCCATAATGTAAAATTACACTACCCCGGGTACTTTTTCATCTATAACTTTTTCCCTGAGAAACAACTGGATATGGGCTATATATGGTTGGAATCTACTCCCTTAGGACTCTTTAGCGATTTATAGGAACCTCATTCATGTCATCTGGAAATACTTCAAATACCCAGTCCAACATTACCCATAATGTAAAATTACACTACCCCGGGTACTTTTACATCTATAACTTTTTCCCTGAGAAACAACAGGATATAAACTATATATGGTTGGAATCTACTCCCTTAGGCCTTTTTAGCGATATATAGCAACCTCATTCATGTCATCTGGAAATACTTCAAATACCCAGTCCAACATTACCCATAATGTAAAATTACACTACCCCGGGTACTTTTTTGTCTATAACTTTTTCCCTGAGAAACAACTGGATATGGGCTATACATAGTTGGAATCTACTCTCTTATACCTTTTTAGCGATATATAGCAACCTCATTCATGTCGTCTGGAAATACTTCAAATACCCAGTCCAACATTACCCATAATGTAAAATTACACTACCCCGGGTACTTTTTCATCTATAACTTTTTCCCTGAGAAACAACTGGATATAAACTATATATGGTTGGAATCTACTCCCTTAGGACTCTTTAGCGATTTATAGCAACCTCATTCATGTCATCTGGAAATACTTCAAATACCCAGTCCAACATTACCCATAATGTAAAATTACACTACCCCGGGTACTTTTTCATCTATAACTTTTTCCCTGTGAAACAACAGGATATAAACTATATATGGTTGGAATCTACTCCCTTAGACCTTTTTAGCGATATATAGCAACCTCATTCATGTCATCTGGAAATACTTCAAATACCCAGTCCAACATTACCCATAATGTAAAATTACACTACCCCGGGTACTTTTTCATCTATAACTTTTTCCCTGAGAAACAACTGGATATAAACTATATATGGTTGGAATCTACTCCCTTAGACCTTTTTAGCGATATATAGCAACCTCATTCATGTCATCTGGAAATACTTCAAATACCCAGTCTAAGATCACCCATAATGTAAAATTACACCACCCCGGGTACTTCTTTCTCTATAACTTTTTCCCTGACAGACAACTGGATATTGGCTATACATGGTTGGAATCTACTCCCTTAGACCTTTTTAGCGATATATAGCAACCTCATTCATGTCGTCTGGAAATACTTCAAATACCCAGTCCAACATTACCCATAATGTAAAATTACACTACCCCGGGTACTTTTTCATCTATAACTTTTTCCCTGAGAAACAACTGGATATAAACTATATATGGTTGGAATCTACTCCCTTAGACCTTTTTAGCGATATATAGCAACCTCATTCATGTCATCTGGAAATACTTCAAATACCCAGTCTAAGATCACCCATAATGTAAAATTACACCACCCCGGGTACTTCTTTCTCTATAACTTTTTCCCTGACAGACAACTGGATATTGGCTATACATGGTTGGAATCTACTCCCTTAGACCTTTTTAGCGATATATAGCAACCTCATTCATGTCGTCTGGAAATACTTCAAATACCCAGTCCAACATTACCCATAATGTAAAATTACACTACCCCGGGTACTTTTTCATCTATAACTTTTTCCCTGAGAAACAACTGGATATAAACTATATATGGTTGGAATCTACTCCCTTAGACCTTTTTAGCGATATATAGCAACCTCATTCATGTCATCTGGAAATACTTCAAATACCCAGTCTAAGATCACCCATAATGTAAAATTACACCACCCCGGGTACTTCTTTCTCTATAACTTTTTCCCTGACAGACAACTGGATATTGGCTATACATGGTTGGAATCTACTCCCTTAGACCTTTTTAGCGATATATAGCAACCTCATTCATGTCGTCTGGAAATACTTCAAATACCCAGTCCAACATTACCCATAATGTAAAATTACACTACCCCGGGTACTTTTTCATCTATAACTTTTTCCCTGAGAAACAACTGGATATAAACTATATATGGTTGGAATCTACTCCCTTAGACCTTTTTAGCGATATATAGCAACCTCATTCATGTCATCTGGAAATACTTCAAATACCCAGTCTAAGATCACCCATAATGTAAAATTACACCACCCCGGGTACTTCTTTCTCTATAACTTTTTCCCTGACAGACAACTGGATATTGGCTATACATGGTTGGAATCTACTCCCTTAGACCTTTTTAGCGATATATAGCAACCTCATTCATGTCTTTTGGAAATACTTCAAATACCCAGTCCAACATTACCCATAATGTAAAATTACACTACCCCGGGTACTTTTTCATCTATAACTTTTTCCCTGAGAAACAACTGGATATAAACTATATATGGTTGGAATCTACTCCCTTAGACCTTTTTAGCGATATATAGCAACCTCATTCATGTCATATGGAAATACTTCAAATACCCAGTCTAAGATCACCCATAATGTAAAATTACACCACCCCGGGTACTTTTTCATCTATAACTGTTTCCCTGAGAAACAACAGGATATATGCTATACATAGTTGGAATCTACTCCCTTGGACCTTTTTAGCGATATATAGCAACCTTATTCATGTCGTCTGGAAATACTTCAAATACCCAGTCCAACATTACCCATAATGTAAAATTACACTACACCGGGTACTTTTTCATCTATAACTTTTTCCCTGAAAAACAACTGGATATGGGCTATATATGGTTGGAATCTACTCCCTTATACCTTTTTAGCGATATATAGCAACCTCATTCATGTCTTCCGGAAATACTTCAAATACCCAGTCCAACATTACCCATAATGTAAAATTACACTACCCCGGGTACTTTTTCATCAATAACTTTTTCCCTGAGAAACAACTGGATATAAACTATATATGGTTGGAATCTACTCCCTTAGACCTTTTTAGCGATATATAGCAACCTCATTCATGTCATCTGGAAATACTTCAAATACCCAGTCTAAGATCACCCATAATGTAAAATTACACCACCCCGGGACTTCTTTGTCTATAACTTTTTCCCTGAGAAACAACTGGATATGGGCTATACATAGTTGGAATCTACTCCCTTAGACCTTTTTAGCAGTATATAGCAACCTCATTCATGTCGTCTGGAAATACTTCAAATACCCAGTCTAAAATCACCCATAATGTAAAATTACACCACCCCGGGTACTTTTTCATATATAACTTTTTCCCTGAGAAACAACAGGATATATGCTATACATAGTTGGAATCTACTCCCTTAGACCTTTTTAGCGATATATAGCAACCTCATTCATGTCTTTTGGAAATACTTCAAATACCCAGTCCAACATTACCCATAATGTAAAATTACACTACCCCGGGTACTTTTTCATCTATAACTTTTTCCCTGAGAAACAACTGGATATGGGCTATATATGGTTGGAATCTACTCCCTTAGGCCTCTTTAGCGGTTTATAGCAACCTCATTCATGTCATCTGGAAATACTTCAAATACCCAGTCCAACATTACCCATAATGTAAAATTACACTACCCCGGGTACTTTTTCATCTATAACTTTTTCCCTGAGAAACAACTGGATATAAACTATATATGGTTGGAATCTACTCCCTTAGGACTCTTTAGAGATTTATAGCAACCTCATTCACGTCATCTGGAAATACTTCAAATACCCAGTCCAACATTACCCATAATGTAAAATTACACTACCCCGGGTACTTTTTCATCTATAACTTTTTCCCTGAGAAACAACAGGATATATGCTATACATAGTTGGAATCTACTCTCTTATACCTTTTTAGCGATTTATAGCAACCTCATTCATGTCGTCTGGAAATACTTCAAATACCCAGTCCAACATTACCCATAATGTAAAATTACACTACCCCGGGTACTTTTTCATCTATAACTTTTTCCGTGAGAAACAACTGGATATGGGCTATACATGGTTGGAATCTACTCCCTTAGACCTTTTTAGCAGTATATAGCAACCTCATTCATGTCGTCTGGAAATACTTCAAATACCCAGTCTAAAATCACCCATAATGTAAAATTACACCACCCCGGGTACTTTTTCATATATAACTTTTTCCCTGAGAAACAACAGGATATATGCTATACATAGTTGGAATCTACTCCCTTAGACCTTTTTAGCGATATATAGCAACCTCATTCATGTCTTTTGGAAATACTTCAAATACCCAGTCCAACATTACCCATAATGTAAAATTACACTACCCCGGGTACTTTTTCATCTATAACTTTTTCCCTGAGAAACAACTGGATATGGGCTATATATGGTTGGAATCTACTCCCTTAGGCCTCTTTAGCGATTTATAGCAACCTCATTCATGTCATCTGGAAATACTTCAAATACCCAGTCCAACATTACCCATAATGTAAAATTACACTACCCCGGGTACTTTTTCATCTATAACTTTTTCCCTGAGAAACAACAGGATATATGCTATACATAGTTGGAATCTACTCTCTTATACCTTTTTAGCGATTTATAGCAACCTCATTCATGTCGTCTGGAAATACTTCAAATACCCAGTCCAACATTACCCATAATGTAAAATTACACTACCCCGGGTACTTTTTCATCTATAACTTTTTCCGTGAGAAACAACTGGATATGGGCTATATATGGTTGGAATCTACTCCCTTATACCTTTTTAGCGATATATAGCAGCCTCATTCATGTCGTCTGGAAATACTTCAAATACCCAGTCCAACATTACCCATAATGTAAAATTACACTACCCCGGGTACTTTTTCATCTATAACTTTTTCCCTGAGAAACAACTGGATATGGGCTATACATAGTTGGAAACTACTCCCTTATACCTTTTTAGCGATATATAGCAACCTCATTCATGTCGTCTGGAAATACTTCAAATACCCAGTCCAACATTACCCATAATGTAAAATTACACTACCCCGGGTACTTTTTCATCTATAACTTTTTCCCTGAGAAACAACTGGATATGGGCTATATATGGTTGGAATCTACTCCCTTAGAACTCTTTAACGATTTATAGCAACCTCATTCATGTCATCTGGAAATACTTCAAATACCCAGTCCAACATTACCCATAATGTAAAATTACACTACCCCGGGTACTTTTTCATCTATAACTTTTTCCGTGAGAAACAACTGGATATGGGCTATATATGGTTGGAATCTACTCCCTTATACCTTTTTAGCGATATATAGCAACCTCATTCATGTCGTCTGGAAATACTTCAAATACCCAGTCCAACATTACCCATAATTTAAAATTACACTACCCCGGGTACTTTTTCATCTATAACTTTTTCCCTGAGAAACAACTGGATATGGGCTATATATGGTTGGAATCTACTCCCTTAGAACTCTTTAACGATTTATAGCAACCTCATTCATGTCATCTGGAAATACTTCAAATACCCAGTCCAACATTACCCATAATGTAAAATTACACTACCCCGGGTACTTTTTCATCTATAACTTTTTCCCTGAGAAACAACTGAATATGGGCTATACATAGTTGGAATCTACTCCCTTATACCTTTTTAGCGATATATGGCAACCTCATTCATGTCGTCTGGAAATACTTCAAATACCCAGTCCAACATTACCCATAATGTAAAATTACACTACCCTGGGTACTTTTTCATCTGTAACTTTTTCCCTGAGAAACAACTGGATATGGGCTATACATAGTTGGAATCTACTCCATTAGACTTTTTTAGCAATATATAGCAACCTCATTCATGTCATCTGGAAATACTTCAAATACCCAGTCTAAGATCACCCATAATGTAAGATTACACCACCCCGGGTACTTCTTTCTCTATAACTTTTTCCCTGAGAGACAACTGGATATTGGCTATACATGGTTGGAATCTATTCCCTTAGGCCTCTTTAGCGATATATAGCAACCTCATTCATGTCATCAGGAAATACTTCAAATACCCAGTCTAAGATCACCCATAATGTAAAATTACACCACCCCGGGTACTTTTTCATCTATAACTTTTTCCCTGAGAAATAACAGGATATATGCTATACATAGTTGGAATCTACTCCCTTAGACCTTTTTAGCGATATATAGCAACCTCATTCATGTCTTTTGGAAATACTTCAAATACCCAGTCCAACATTACCCATAATGTAAAATTACACTACCCCGGGTACTTTTTCATCTATAACTTTTTCCCTGAGAAACAACTGGATATGGGCTATATATGGTTAGAATCTACTCCCATAGGCCTCTTTAGCGATTTATAGCAACCTCATTCATGTCATCTGGAAATACTTCAAATACCCAGTCCAACATTACCCATAATGTAAAATTACACTACCCCGGGTACTTTTTCATCTATAACTTTTTCCCTGAGAAACAACTGGATATGGGCTATATATGGTTGGAATCTACTCCCTTAGGACTCTTTAGCGATTTATAGGAACCTCATTCATGTCATCTGGAAATACTTCAAATACCCAGTCCAACATTACCCATAATGTAAAATTACACTACCCCGGGTACTTTTACATCTATAACTTTTTCCCTGAGAAACAACAGGATATAAACTATATATGGTTGGAATCTACTCCCTTAGGCCTTTTTAGCGATATATAGCAACCTCATTCATGTCATCTGGAAATACTTCAAATACCCAGTCCAACATTACCCATAATGTAAAATTACACTACCCCGGGTACTTTTTTGTCTATAACTTTTTCCCTGAGAAACAACTGGATATGGGCTATACATAGTTGGAATCTACTCTCTTATACCTTTTTAGCGATATATAGCAACCTCATTCATGTCGTCTGGAAATACTTCAAATACCCAGTCCAACATTACCCATAATGTAAAATTACACTACCCCGGGTACTTTTTCATCTATAACTTTTTCCCTGAGAAACAACTGGATATAAACTATATATGGTTGGAATCTACTCCCTTAGGACTCTTTAGCGATTTATAGCAACCTCATTCATGTCATCTGGAAATACTTCAAATACCCAGTCCAACATTACCCATAATGTAAAATTACACTACCCCGGGTACTTTTTCATCTATAACTTTTTCCCTGTGAAACAACAGGATATAAACTATATATGGTTGGAATCTACTCCCTTAGACCTTTTTAGCGATATATAGCAACCTCATTCATGTCATCTGGAAATACTTCAAATACCCAGTCCAACATTACCCATAATGTAAAATTACACTACCCCGGGAACTTTTTCATCTATAACTTTTTCCCTGAGAAACAACTGGATATGGGCTATATATGGTTGGAATCTACTCCCTTAGGCCTCTTTAGCGGTTTATAGCAACCTCATTCATGTCATCTGGAAATACTTCAAATACCCAGTCCAACATTACCCATAATGTAAAATTACACTACCCCGGGTACTTTTTCATCTATAACTTTTTCCCTGAGAAACAACTGGATATAAACTATATATGGTTGGAATCTACTCCCTTAGACCTTTTTAGCGATATATAGCAACCTCATTCATGTCATATGGAAATACTTCAAATACCCAGTCTAAGATCACCCATAATGTAAAATTACACCACCCCGGGTACTTTTTCATCTATAACTGTTTCCCTGAGAAACAACAGGATATATGCTATACATAGTTGGAATCTACTCCCTTGGACCTTTTTAGCGATATATAGCAACCTCATTCATGTCGTCTGGAAATACTTCAAATACCCAGTCCAACATTACCCATAATGTAAAATTACACTACACCGGGTACTTTTTCATCTATAACTTTTTCCCTGAAAAACAACTGGATATGGGCTATATATGGTTGGAATCTACTCCCTTATACCTTTTTAGCGATATATAGCAACCTCATTCATGTCGTCCGGAAATACTTCAAATACCCAGTCCAACATTACCCATAATGTAAAATTACACTACCCCGGGTACTTTTTCATCAATAACTTTTTCCCTGAGAAACAACTGGATATAAACTATATATGGTTGGAATCTACTCCCTTAGACCTTTTTAGCGATATATAGCAACCTCATTCATGTCATCTGGAAATACTTCAAATACCCAGTCTAAGATCACCCATAATGTAAAATTACACCACCCCGGGACTTCTTTGTCTATAACTTTTTCCCTGAGAAACAACTGGATATGGGCTATACATAGTTGGAATCTACTCCCTTAGACCTTTTTAGCAGTATATAGCAACCTCATTCATGTCGTCTGGAAATACTTCAAATACCCAGTCTAAAATCACCCATAATGTAAAATTACACCACCCCGGGTACTTTTTCATATATAACTTTTTCCCTGAGAAACAACAGGATATATGCTATACATAGTTGGAATCTACTCCCTTAGACCTTTTTAGCGATATATAGCAACCTCATTCATGTCTTTTGGAAATACTTCAAATACCCAGTCCAACATTACCCATAATGTAAAATTACACTACCCCGGGTACTTTTTCATCTATAACTTTTTCCCTGAGAAACAACTGGATATGGGCTATATATGGTTGGAATCTACTCCCTTAGGCCTCTTTAGCGGTTTATAGCAACCTCATTCATGTCATCTGGAAATACTTCAAATACCCAGTCCAACATTACCCATAATGTAAAATTACACTACCCCGGGTACTTTTTCATCTATAACTTTTTCCCTGAGAAACAACTGGATATAAACTATATATGGTTGGAATCTACTCCCTTAGGACTCTTTAGAGATTTATAGCAACCTCATTCATGTCATCTGGAAATACTTCAAATACCCAGTCCAACATTACCCATAATGTAAAATTACACTACCCCGGGTACTTTTTCATCTATAACTTTTTCCCTGAGAAACAACAGGATATATGCTATACATAGTTGGAATCTACTCTCTTATACCTTTTTAGCGATTTATAGCAACCTCATTCATGTCGTCTGGAAATACTTCAAATACCCAGTCCAACATTACCCATAATGTAAAATTACACTACCCCGGGTACTTTTTCATCTATAACTTTTTCCGTGAGAAACAACTGGATATGGGCTATACATGGTTGGAATCTACTCCCTTAGACCTTTTTAGCAGTATATAGCAACCTCATTCATGTCGTCTGGAAATACTTCAAATACCCAGTCTAAAATCACCCATAATGTAAAATTACACCACCCCGGGTACTTTTTCATATATAACTTTTTCCCTGAGAAACAACAGGATATATGCTATACATAGTTGGAATCTACTCCCTTAGACCTTTTTAGCGATATATAGCAACCTCATTCATGTCTTTTGGAAATACTTCAAATACCCAGTCCAACATTACCCATAATGTAAAATTACACTACCCCGGGTACTTTTTCATCTATAACTTTTTCCCTGAGAAACAACTGGATATGGGCTATATATGGTTGGAATCTACTCCCTTAGGCCTCTTTAGCGATTTATAGCAACCTCATTCATGTCATCTGGAAATACTTCAAATACCCAGTCCAACATTACCCATAATGTAAAATTACACTACCCCGGGTACTTTTTCATCTATAACTTTTTCCCTGAGAAACAACAGGATATATGCTATACATAGTTGGAATCTACTCTCTTATACCTTTTTAGCGATTTATAGCAACATCATTCATGTCGTCTGGAAATACTTCAAATACCCAGTCCAACATTACCCATAATGTAAAATTACACTACCCCGGGTACTTTTTCATCTATAACTTTTTCCGTGAGAAACAACTGGATATGGGCTATATATGGTTGGAATCTACTCCCTTATACCTTTTTAGCGATATATAGCAGCCTCATTCATGTCGTCTGGAAATACTTCAAATACCCAGTCCAACAATACCCATAATGTAAAATTACACTACCCCGGGTACTTTTTCATCTATAACTTTTTCCCTGAGAAACAACTGGATATGGGCTATACATAGTTGGAAACTACTCCCTTATACCTTTTTAGCGATATATAGCAACCTCATTCATGTCGTCTGGAAATACTTCAAATACCCAGTCCAACATTACCCATAATGTAAAATTACACTACCCCGGGTACTTTTTCATCTATAACTTTTTCCCTGAGAAACAACTGGATATGGGCTATATATGGTTGGAATCTACTCCCTTAGAACTCTTTAACGATTTATAGCAACCTCATTCATGTCATCTGGAAATACTTCAAATACCCAGTCCAACATTACCCATAATGTAAAATTACACTACCCCGGGTACTTTTTCATCTATAACTTTTTCCGTGAGAAACAACTGGATATGGGCTATATATGGTTGGAATCTACTCCCTTATACCTTTTTAGCGATATATAGCAACCTCATTCATGTCGTCTGGAAATACTTCAAATACCCAGTCCAACATTACCCATAATTTAAAATTACACTACCCCGGGTACTTTTTCATCTATAACTTTTTCCCTGAGAAACAACTGGATATGGGCTATATATGGTTGGAATCTACTCCCTTAGAACTCTTTAACGATTTATAGCAACCTCATTCATGTCATCTGGAAATACTTCAAATACCCAGTCCAACATTACCCATAATGTAAAATTACACTACCCCGGGTACTTTTTCATCTATAACTTTTTCCCTGAGAAACAACTGAATATGGGCTATACATAGTTGGAATCTACTCCCTTATACCTTTTTAGCGATATATGGCAACCTCATTCATGTCGTCTGGAAATACTTCAAATACCCAGTCCAACATTACCCATAATGTAAAATTACACTACCCCGGGTACTTTTTCATCTGTAACTTTTTCCCTGAGAAACAACTGGATATGGGCTATACATAGTTGGAATCTACTCCATTAGACTTTTTTAGCAATATATAGCAACCTCATTCATGTCATCTGGAAATACTTCAAATACCCAGTCTAAGATCACCCATAATGTAAGATTACACCACCCCGGGTACTTCTTTCTCTATAACTTTTTCCCTGAGAGACAACTGGATATTGGCTATACATGGTTGGAATCTATTCCCTTAGGCCTCTTTAGCGATATATAGCAACCTCATTCATGTCATCAGGAAATACTTCAAATACCCAGTCTAAGATCACCCATAATGTAAAATTACACCACCCCGGGTACTTTTTCATCTATAACTTTTTCCCTGAGAAATAACAGGATATATGCTATACATAGTTGGAATCTACTCCCTTAGACCTTTTTAGCGATATATAGCAACCTCATTCATGTCTTTTGGAAATACTTCAAATACCCAGTCCAACATTACCCATAATGTAAAATTACACTACCCCGGGTACTTTTTCATCTATAACTTTTTCCCTGAGAAACAACTGGATATGGGCTATATATGGTTAGAATCTACTCCCATAGGCCTCTTTAGCGATTTATAGCAACCTCATTCATGTCATCTGGAAATACTTCAAATACCCAGTCCAACATTACCCATAATGTAAAATTACACTACCCCGGGTACTTTTTCATCTATAACTTTTTCCCTGAGAAACAACTGGATATGGGCTATATATGGTTGGAATCTACTCCCTTAGGACTCTTTAGCGATTTATAGGAACCTCATTCATGTCATCTGGAAATACTTCAAATACCCAGTCCAACATTACCCATAATGTAAAATTACACTACCCCGGGTACTTTTTTGTCTATAACTTTTTCCCTGAGAAACAACTGGATATGGGCTATACATAGTTGGAATCTACTCTCTTATACCTTTTTAGCGATATATAGCAACCTCATTCATGTCGTCTGGAAATACTTCAAATACCCAGTCCAACATTACCCATAATGTAAAATTACACTACCCCGGGTACTTTTTCATCTATAACTTTTTCCCTGAGAAACAACTGGATATAAACTATATATGGTTGGAATCTACTCCCTTAGGACTCTTTAGCGATTTATAGCAACCTCATTCATGTCATCTGGAAATACTTCAAATACCCAGTCCAACATTACCCATAATGTAAAATTACACTACCCCGGGTACTTTTTCATCTATAACTTTTTCCCTGTAAAACAACAGGATATAAACTATATATGGTTGGAATCTACTCCCTTAGACCTTTTTAGCGATATATAGCAACCTCATTCATGTCATCTGGAAATACTTCAAATACCCAGTCCAACATTACCCATAATGTAAAATTACACTACCCCGGGTACTTTTTCATCTATAACTTTTTCCCTGAGAAACAACTGGATATAAACTATATATGGTTGGAATCTACTCCCTTAGACCTTTTTAGCGATATATAGCAACCTCATTCATGTCATCTGGAAATACTTCAAATACCCAGTCTAAGATCACCCATAATGTAAAATTACACCACCCCGGGTACTTCTTCTCTATAACTTTTTCCCTGACAGCCAACTGGATATTCGCTATACATGGTTGGAATCTACTCCCTTAGACCTTTTTAGCGATATATAGCAACCTCATTCATGTCGTCTGGAAATACTTCAAATACCCAGTCTAAGATCACCCATAATGTAAAATTACACCACCCCGGGTATTTTTTCATCTATAACTTTTTCCCTGAGAAACAACTGGATATAAACTATATATGGTTGGAATCTACTCCCTTAGACCTTTTTAGCGATATATAGCAACCTCATTCATGTCATCTGGAAATACTTCAAATACCCAGTCTAAGATCACCCATAATGTAAAATTACACCACCCCGGGTACTTCTTTCTCTATAACTTTTTCCCTGACAGACAACTGGATATTGGCTATACATGGTTGGAATCTACTCCCTTAGACCTTTTTAGCGATATATAGCAACCTCATTCATGTCATATGGAAATACTTCAAATACCCAGTCTAAGATCACCCATAATGTAAAATTACACCACCCCGGGTACTTTTTCATCTATAACTGTTTCCCTGAGAAACAACAGGATATATGCTATACATAGTTGGAATCTACTCCCTTAGACCTTTTTAGCGATATATAGCAACCTCATTCATGTCGTCTGGAAATACTTCAAATACCCAGTCCAACATTACCCATAATGTAAAATTACACTACACCGGGTACTTTTTCATCTATAACTTTTTCCCTGAAAAACAACTGGATATGGGCTATATATGGTTGGAATCTACTCCCTTATACCTTTTTAGCGATATATAGCAACCTCATTCATGTCGTCTGGAAATACTTCAAATACCCTGTCCAACATTACCCATAATGTAAAATTACACTACCCCGGGTACTTTTTCATCTATAACTTTTTCCCTGAGAAACAACTGGATATGGGCTATACATAGTTGGAAACGACTCCCTTATACCTTTTTAGCGATATATAGCAACCTCATTCATGTCGTCTGGAAATACTTCAAATACCCAGTCCAACATTACCCATAATGTAAAATTACACTACCCCGGGTACTTTTTCATCTATAACTTTTTCCGTGAGAAACAACTGGATATGGGCTATATATGGTTGGAATCTACTCCCTTATACCTTTTTAGCGATATATAGCAACCTCATTCATGTCATCTGGAAATACTTCAAATACCCAGTCCAACATTACCCATAATGTAAAATTACACTACCCCGGGTACTTTTTCATCTATAACTTTTTCCCTGAGAAACAACTGGATATGGGCTATACATAGTTGGAATCTACTCCCTTAGACCTTTTTAGCAATATATAGCAACCTCATTCATGTCATCTGGAAATACTTCAAATACCCAGTCTAAGATCACCCATAATGTAAAATTACACCACCCCGGGTACTTCTTTCTCTATAACTTTTTCCCTGAGAGACAACTGGATATTGGCTATACATGCTTGGAATCTACTCCCTTAGGCCTCTTTAGCGATATATAGCAACCTCATTCATGTCATCTGGAAATACTTCAAATACCCAGTCTAAGATCACCCATAATGTAAAATTACACCACCCCGGGTATTTTTTCATCTATAACTTTTTCCCTGAGAAACAACAGGATATATGCTATACATAGTTGGAATCTACTCCCTTAGACCTTTTTAGCGATATATAGCAACCTCATTCATGTCGTCTGGAAATACTTCAAATACCCAGTCCAACATTACCCATAATGTAAAATTACACTACCCCGGGTACTTTTTCATCAATAACTTTTTCCCTGAGAAACAACTGGATATAAACTATATATGGTTGGAATCTACTCCCTTAGACCTTTTTAGCGATATATAGCAACCTCATTCATGTCGTCTGGAAATACTTCAAATACCCAGTCCAACATTACCCATAATGTAAAATTACACTACACCGGGTACTTTTTCATCTATAACTTTTTCCCTGAAAAACAACTGGATATGGGCTATATATGGTTGGAATCTACTCCCTTATACCTTTTTAGCGATATATAGCAACCTCATTCATGTCGTCTGGAAATACTTCAAATACCCAGTCCAACATTACCCATAATGTAAAATTACACCACCCCGGGTATTTTTTCATCTATAACTTTTTCCCTGAGAAACAACAGGATATATGCTATACATAGTTGGAATCTACTCTCTTATACCTTTTTAGCAGTATATAGCAACCTCATTCATGTCGTCTGGAAATACTTCAAATACCCAGTCCAACATTACCCATAATGTAAAATTACACTACCCCGGGTACTTTTTCATCTATAACTTTTTCCCTGAGAAACAACTGGATATGGGCTATATATGGTTGGAATCTACTCCCTTATACCTTTTTAGCGATATTTAGCAACCTCATTCATGTCGTCGGGAAATACTTCAAATACCCAGTCCAACATTACCCATAATGTAAAATTACACTACCCCGGGTACTTTTTCATCTATAACTTTTTCCCTGAGAAACAACTGGATACAAACTATATATGGTTGGAATCTACTCCCTTAGGCCTCTTTAGCGATATATAGCAACCTCATTCATGTCATCTGGAAATACTTCAAATACCCAGTCTAAGATCACACATAATGTAAAATTACACCACCCCGGGTATTTTTTCATCTATAACTTTTTCCCTGAGAAACAACAGGATATATGCTATACATAGTTGGAATCTACTCCCTTAGACCTTTTTAGCGATATATAGCAACCTCATTCATGTCGTCTGGAAATACTTCAAATACCCAGTCCAACATTACCCATAATGTAAAATTACACTACCCCGGGTACTTTTTCATCAATAACTTTTTCCCTGAGAAACAACTGGATATAAACTATATATGGTTGGAATCTACTCCCTTAGACCTTTTTAGCGATATATAGCAACCTCATTCATGTCATCTGGAAATACTTCAAATACCCAGTCTAAGATCACCCATAATGTAAAATTACACCACCCCGGGACTTCTTTGTCTATAACTTTTTCCCTGAGAAACAACTGGATATGGGCTATACATGGTTGGAATCTACTCCCTTAGGCCTCTTTAGCGATATATAGCAACCTCATTCATGTCATCTGGAAATACTTCAAATACCCAGTCTAAGATCACCCATAATGTAAAATTACACCACCCCGGGTATTTTTTCATCTATAACTTTTTCCCTGAGAAACAGCAGGATATATGCTATACATAGTTGGAATCTGCTCCCTTAGGCCTCTTTAGCGATATATAGCAACCTCATTCATGTCATCTGGAAATACTTCAAATACCCAGTCTAAGATCACCCATAATGTAAAATTACACCACCCCGGGTACTTCTTTGTCTATAACTTTTTCCCTGAGAAACAACTGGATATGGGCTATACATAGTTGGAATCTACTCCCTTATACCTTTTTAGCGATATATAGCAACCTCATTCATGTCGTCTGGAAATACTTCAAATACCCTGTCCAACATTACCCATACACCCATTACACTACCCCGGGTACTTTTTCATCTATAACTTTTTCCCTGAGAAACAACTGGATATGGGCTATACATAGTTGGAAACTACTCCCTTATACCTTTTTAGCGATATATAGCAACCTCATTCATGTCGTCTGGAAATACTTCAAATACCCAGTCCAACATTACCCATAATGTAAAATTACACTACCCCGGGTACTTTTTCATCTATAACTTTTTCCGTGAGAAACAACTGGATATGGGCTATATATGGTTGGAATCTACTCCCTTATACCTTTTTAGCGATATATAGCAACCTCATTCATGTCATCTGGAAATACTTCAAATACCCAGTCCAACATTACCCATAATGTAAAATTACACTACCCCGGGTACTTTTTCATCTATAACTTTTTCCCTGAGAAACAACTGGATATGGGCTATACATAGTTGGAATCTACTCCCTTAGACCTTTTTAGCAATATATAGCAACCTCATTCATGTCATCTGGAAATACTTCAAATACCCAGTCTAAGATCACCCATAATGTAAAATTACACCACCCCGGGTACTTCTTTCTCTATAACTTTTTCCCTGAGAGACAACTGGATATTGGCTATACATGGTTGGAATCTACTCCCTTAGGCCTCTTTAGCGATATATAGCAACCTCATTCATGTCATCTGGAAATACTTCAAATACCCAGTCTAAGATCACCCATAATGTAAAATTACACCACCCCGGGTATTTTTTCATCTATAACTTTTTCCCTGAGAAACAACAGGATATATGCTATACATAGTTGGAATCTACTCCCTTAGACCTTTTTAGCGATATATAGCAACCTCATTCATGTCGTCTGGAAATACTTCAAATACCCAGTCCAACATTACCCATAATGTAAAATTACACTACCCCGGGTACTTTTTCATCAATAACTTTTTCCCTGAGAAACAACTGGATATAAACTATATATGGTTGGAATCTACTCCCTTAGACCTTTTTAGCGATATATAGCAACCTCATTCATGTCATCTGGAAATACTTCAAATACCCAGTCTAAAATCACCCATAATGTAAAATTACACCACCCCGGGACTTCTTTGTCTATAACTTTTTCCCTGAGAAACAACTGGATATGGGCTATACATAGTTGGAATCTACTCCCTTAGACCTTTTTAGCAATATATAGCAACCTCATTCATGTCGTCTGGAAATACTTCAAATACCCAGTCTAAAATCACCCATAATGTAAAATTACACCACCCCGGGTACTTTTTCATATATAACTTTTTCCCTGAGAAACAACAGGATATATGCTATACATAGTTGGAATCTACTCCCTTAGACCTTTTTAGCGATATATAGCAACCTCATTCATGTCTTTTGGAAATACTTCAAATACCCAGTCCAACATTACCCATAATGTAAAATTACACTACCCCGGGTACTTTTTCATCTATAACTTTTTCCCTGAGAAACAACTGGATATGGGCTATATATGGTTGGAATCTCCTCCCTTAGGCCTCTTTAGCGATTTATAGCAACCTCATTCATGTCATCTGGAAATACTTCAAATACCCAGTCCAACATTACCCATAATGTAAAATTACACTACCCCGGGTACTTTTTCATCTATAACTTTTTCCCTGAGAAACAACTGGATATAAACTATATATGGTTGGAATCTACTCCCTTAGGACTCTTTAGCGATTTATAGCAACCTCATTCGTGTCATCTGGAAATACTTCAAATACCCAGTCCAACATTACCCATAATGTAAAATTACACTACCCCGGGTACTTTTTCATCTATAACTTTTTCCCTGAGAAACAACAGGATATATGCTATACATAGTTGGAATCTACTCTCTTATACCTTTTTAGCAGTATATAGCAACCTCATTCATGTCGTCTGGAAATACTTCAAATACCCAGTCCAACATTACCCATAATGTAAAATTACACTACCCCGGGTACTTTTTCATCTATAACTTTTTCCCTGAGAAACAACTGGATATGGGCTATATATGGTTGGAATCTACTCCCTTATACCTTTTTAGCGATATTTAGCAACCTCATTCATGTCGTCGGGAAATACTTCAAATACCCAGTCCAACATTACCCATAATGTAAAATTACACTACCCCGGGTACTTCTTTCTCTATAACTTTTTCCCTGAGAGACAACTGGATATTGGCTATACATGGTTGGAATCTACTCCCTTAGGCCTCTTTAGCGATATATAGCAACCTCATTCATGTCATCTGGAAATACTTCAAATACCCAGTCTAAGATCACACATAATGTAAAATTACACCACCCCGGGTATTTTTTCATCTATAACTTTTTCCCTGAGAAACAACAGGATATATGCTATACATAGTTGGAATCTACTCCCTTAGACCTTTTTAGCGATATATAGCAACCTCATTCATGTCGTCTGGAAATACTTCAAATACCCAGTCCAACATTACCCATAATGTAAAATTACACTACCCCGGGTACTTTTTCATCAATAACTTTTTCCCTGAGAAACAACTGGATATAAACTATATATGGTTGGAATCTACTCCCTTAGACCTTTTTAGCGATATATAGCAACCTCATTCATGTCATCTGGAAATACTTCAAATACCCAGTCTAAGATCACCCATAATGTAAAATTACACCACCCCGGGACTTCTTTGTCTATAACTTTTTCCCTGAGAAACAACTGGATATGGGCTATACATGGTTGGAATCTACTCCCTTAGGCCTCTTTAGCGATATATAGCAACCTCATTCATGTCATCTGGAAATACTTCAAATACCCAGTCTAAGATCACCCATAATGTAAAATTACACCACCCCGGGTATTTTTTCATCTATAACTTTTTCCCTGAGAAACAGCAGGATATATGCTATACATAGTTGGAATCTGCTCCCTTAGGCCTCTTTAGCGATATATAGCAACCTCATTCATGTCATCTGGAAATACTTCAAATACCCAGTCTAAGATCACCCATAATGTAAAATTACACCACCCCGGGTACTTCTTTGTCTATAACTTTTTCCCTGAGAAACAACTGGATATGGGCTATACATAGTTGGAATCTACTCCCCTAGGCCTCTTTAGCGATATATAGCAACCTCATTCATGTCATCTGGAAATACTTCAAATACCCAGTCTAAGATCACCCATAATGTAAAATTACACCACCCCGGGTATTTTTTCATCTATAACTTTTTCCCTGAGAAACAACAGGATATATGCTATACATAGTTGGAATCTACTCCCTTAGACCTTTTTAGCGATATATAGCAACCTCATTCATGTCTTTTGGAAATACTTCAAATACCCAGTCCAACATTACCCATAATGTAAAATTACACTACCCCGGGTACTTTTTCATCTATAACTTTTTCCCTGAGAAACAACTGGATACAAACTATATATGGTTGGAATCTACTCCCTTAGGCCTCTTTAGCGATTTATAGCAACCTCATTCATGTCATCTGGAAATACTTCAAATACCCAGTCCAACATTACCCATAATGTAAAATTACACTACCCCGGGTACTTTTTCATCTATAACTTTTTCACTGAGAAACAACTGGATATAAACTATATATGGTTGGAATCTACTCCCTTAGGACTCTTTAGCGATTTATAGCAACCTCATTCATGTCATCTGGAAATACTTCAAATACCCAGTCCAACATTACCCATAATGTAAAATTACACTACCCCGGGTACTTTTTCATCTATAACTTTTTCCCTGAGAAACAACTGGATATGGGCTATACATAGTTGGAATCTACTCCCTTAGACCTTTTTAGCAATATATAGCAACCTCCTTCATGTCATCTGGAAATACTTCAAATACCCAGTCCAACATTACCCATAATGTAAAATTACACTACCCCGGGTACTTTTTTGTCTATAACTTTTTCCCTGAGAAACAACTGGATATGGGCTATACATAGTTGGAATCTACTCCCTTATACCTTTTTAGGGATATATAGCAACCTCATTCATGTCGTCTGGAAATACTTCAAATACCCAGTCCAACATTACCCATAATGTAAAATTACACTACCCCGGGTACTTTTTCATCTATAACTTTTTCCCGGAGTAACAACTGGATATAAGCTATATATGGTTGAAATCTACTCCCTTAGGACTCTTTAGCGGTTTATAGCAACCTCATTCATGTCATCTGGAAATACTTCAAATACCCAGTCCAACATTACCCATAATGTAAAATTACACTACCCCGGGTACTTTTTCATCTATAACTTTTTCCCTGAGAAACAACTGGATATAAGCTATATATGGTTGGAATCTACTCCCTTAGACCTTTTTAGCGATATATAGCAACCTCATTCATGTCTTTTGGAAATACTTCAAATACCCAGTCCAACATTACCCATAATGTAAAATTACACTACCCCGGGTACTTTTTTGTCTATAACTTTTTCCCTAAGAAACAACTGGATATGGGCTATACATAGTTGGAATCTACTCCCTTATACCTTTTTAGCGATATATAGCAACCTCATTCATGTCTTTTGGAAATACTTCAAATACCCAGTCCAACATTACCCATAATGTAAAATTACACTACCCCGGGTACTTTTTCATCTATAACTTTTTCCCTGAGAAACAACTGGATATGGGCTATACATAGTTGGAAACTACTCCCTTATACCTTTTTAGCGATATATAGCAACCTCATTCATGTCGTCTGGAAATACTTCAAATACCCAGTCCAACATTACCCATAATGTAAAATTACACTACCCCGGGTACTTTTTCATCTATAACTTTTTCCGTGAGAAACAACTGGATATGGGCTATATATGGTTGGAATCTACTCCCTTATACCTTTTTAGCGATATATAGCAACCTCATTCATGTCATCTGGAAATACTTCAAATACCCAGTCTAAGATCACCCATAATGTAAAATTACACCACCCCGGGTACTTCTTTCTCTATAACTTTTTCCCTGAGAGACAACTGGATATTGGCTATACATGCTTGGAATCTACTCCCTTAGGCCTCTTTAGCGATATATAGCAACCTCATTCATGTCATCTGGAAATACTTCAAATACCCAGTCTAAGATCACCCATAATGTAAAATTACACCACCCCGGGTATTTTTTCATCTATAACTTTTTCCCTGAGAAACAACAGGATATATGCTATACATAGTTGGAATCTACTCCCTTAGACCTTTTTAGCGATATATAGCAACCTCATTCATGTCGTCTGGAAATACTTCAAATACCCAGTCCAACATTACCCATAATGTAAAATTACACTACCCCGGGTACTTTTTCATCAATAACTTTTTCCCTGAGAAACAACTGGATATAAACTATATATGGTTGGAATCTACTCCCTTAGACCTTTTTAGCGATATATAGCAACCTCATTCATGTCATCTGGAAATACTTCAAATACCCAGTCTAAGATCACCCATAATGTAAAATTACACCACCCCGGGACTTCTTTGTCTATAACTTTTTCCCTGAGAAACAACTGGATATGGGCTATACATAGTTGGAATCTACTCCCTTAGACCTTTTTAGCGATATATAGCAACCTCATTCATGTCGTCTGGAAATACTTCAAATACCCAGTCCAACATTACCCATAATGTAAAATTACACTACACCGGGTACTTTTTCATCTATAACTTTTTCCCTGAAAAACAACTGGATATGGGCTATATATGGTTGGAATCTACTCCCTTATACCTTTTTAGCGATATATAGCAACCTCATTCATGTCGTCTGGAAATACTTCAAATACCCTGTCCAACATTACCCATACACCCATTACACTACCCCGGGTACTTTTTCATCTATAACTTTTTCCCTGAGAAACAACTGGATATGGGCTATACATAGTTGGAAACTACTCCCTTATACCTTTTTAGCGATATATAGCAACCTCATTCATGTCGTCTGGAAATACTTCAAATACCCAGTCCAACATTACCCATAATGTAAAATTACACTACCCCGGGTACTTTTTCATCTATAACTTTTTCCGTGAGAAACAACTGGATATGGGCTATATATGGTTGGAATCTACTCCCTTATACCTTTTTAGCGATATATAGCAACCTCATTCATGTCATCTGGAAATACTTCAAATACCCAGTCCAACATTACCCATAATGTAAAATTACACTACCCCGGGTACTTTTTCATCTATAACTTTTTCCCTGAGAAACAACTGGATATGGGCTATACATAGTTGGAATCTACTCCCTTAGACCTTTTTAGCAATATATAGCAACCTCATTCATGTCATCTGGAAATACTTCAAATACCCAGTCTAAGATCACCCATAATGTAAAATTACACCACCCCGGGTACTTCTTTCTCTATAACTTTTTCCCTGAGAGACAACTGGATATTGGCTATACATGGTTGGAATCTACTCCCTTAGGCCTCTTTAGCGATATATAGCAACCTCATTCATGTCATCTGGAAATACTTCAAATACCCAGTCTAAGATCACCCATAATGTAAAATTACACCACCCCGGGTATTTTTTCATCTATAACTTTTTCCCTGAGAAACAACAGGATATATGCTATACATAGTTGGAATCTACTCCCTTAGACCTTTTTAGCGATATATAGCAACCTCATTCATGTCGTCTGGAAATACTTCAAATACCCAGTCCAACATTACCCATAATGTAAAATTACACTACCCCGGGTACTTTTTCATCAATAACTTTTTCCCTGAGAAACAACTGGATATAAACTATATATGGTTGGAATCTACTCCCTTAGACCTTTTTAGCGATATATAGCAACCTCATTCATGTCATCTGGAAATACTTCAAATACCCAGTCTAAGATCACCCATAATGTAAAATTACACCACCCCGGGACTTCTTTGTCTATAACTTTTTCCCTGAGAAACAACTGGATATGGGCTATACATAGTTGGAATCTACTCCCTTAGACCTTTTTAGCAATATATAGCAACCTCATTCATGTCGTCTGGAAATACTTCAAATACCCAGTCTAAAATCACCCATAATGTAAAATTACACCACCCCGGGTACTTTTTCATATATAACTTTTTCCCTGAGAAACAACAGGATATATGCTATACATAGTTGGAATCTACTCCCTTAGACCTTTTTAGCGATATATAGCAACCTCATTCATGTCTTTTGGAAATACTTCAAATACCCAGTCCAACATTACCCATAATGTAAAATTACACTACCCCGGGTACTTTTTCATCTATAACTTTTTCCCTGAGAAACAACTGGATATGGGCTATATATGGTTGGAATCTCCTCCCTTAGGCCTCTTTAGCGATTTATAGCAACCTCATTCATGTCATCTGGAAATACTTCAAATACCCAGTCCAACATTACCCATAATGTAAAATTACACTACCCCGGGTACTTTTTCATCTATAACTTTTTCCCTGAGAAACAACTGGATATAAACTATATATGGTTGGAATCTACTCCCTTAGGACTCTTTAGCGATTTATAGCAACCTCATTCATGTCATCTGGAAATACTTCAAATACCCAGTCCAACATTACCCATAATGTAAAATTACACTACCCCGGGTACTTTTTCATCTATAACTTTTTCCCTGAGAAACAACAGGATATATGCTATACATAGTTGGAATCTACTCTCTTATACCTTTTTAGCAGTATATAGCAACCTCATTCATGTCGTCTGGAAATACTTCAAATACCCAGTCCAACATTACCCATAATGTAAAATTACACTACCCCGGGTACTTTTTCATCTATAACTTTTTCCGTGAGAAACAACTGGATATGGGCTATATATGGTTGGAATCTACTCCCTTATACCTTTTTAGCGATATATAGCAACCTCATTCATGTCATCTGGAAATACTTCAAATACCCAGTCTAAGATCACCCATAATGTAAAATTACACCACCCCGGGTACTTCTTTCTCTATAACTTTTTCCCTGAGAGACAACTGGATATTGGCTATACATGCTTGGAATCTACTCCCTTAGGCCTCTTTAGCGATATATAGCAACCTCATTCATGTCATCTGGAAATACTTCAAATACCCAGTCTAAGATCACCCATAATGTAAAATTACACCACCCCGGGTATTTTTTCATCTATAACTTTTTCCCTGAGAAACAACAGGATATATGCTATACATAGTTGGAATCTACTCCCTTAGACCTTTTTAGCGATATATAGCAACCTCATTCATGTCGTCTGGAAATACTTCAAATACCCAGTCCAACATTACCCATAATGTAAAATTACACTACCCCGGGTACTTTTTCATCAATAACTTTTTCCCTGAGAAACAACTGGATATAAACTATATATGGTTGGAATCTACTCCCTTAGACCTTTTTAGCGATATATAGCAACCTCATTCATGTCATCTGGAAATACTTCAAATACCCAGTCTAAGATCACCCATAATGTAAAATTACACCACCCCGGGACTTCTTTGTCTATAACTTTTTCCCTGAGAAACAACTGGATATGGGCTATACATAGTTGGAATCTACTCCCTTAGACCTTTTTAGCGATATATAGCAACCTCATTCATGTCGTCTGGAAATACTTCAAATACCCAGTCCAACATTACCCATAATGTAAAATTACACTACACCGGGTACTTTTTCATCTATAACTTTTTCCCTGAAAAACAACTGGATATGGGCTATATATGGTTGGAATCTACTCCCTTATACCTTTTTAGCGATATATAGCAACCTCATTCATGTCGTCTGGAAATACTTCAAATACCCTGTCCAACATTACCCATACACCCATTACACTACCCCGGGTACTTTTTCATCTATAACTTTTTCCCTGAGAAACAACTGGATATGGGCTATACATAGTTGGAAACTACTCCCTTATACCTTTTTAGCGATATATAGCAACCTCATTCATGTCGTCTGGAAATACTTCAAATACCCAGTCCAACATTACCCATAATGTAAAATTACACTACCCCGGGTACTTTTTCATCTATAACTTTTTCCGTGAGAAACAACTGGATATGGGCTATATATGGTTGGAATCTACTCCCTTATACCTTTTTAGCGATATATAGCAACCTCATTCATGTCATCTGGAAATACTTCAAATACCCAGTCCAACATTACCCATAATGTAAAATTACACTACCCCGGGTACTTTTTCATCTATAACTTTTTCCCTGAGAAACAACTGGATATGGGCTATACATAGTTGGAATCTACTCCCTTAGACCTTTTTAGCAATATATAGCAACCTCATTCATGTCATCTGGAAATACTTCAAATACCCAGTCTAAGATCACCCATAATGTAAAATTACACCACCCCGGGTACTTCTTTCTCTATAACTTTTTCCCTGAGAGACAACTGGATATTGGCTATACATGGTTGGAATCTACTCCCTTAGGCCTCTTTAGCGATATATAGCAACCTCATTCATGTCATCTGGAAATACTTCAAATACCCAGTCTAAGATCACCCATAATGTAAAATTACACCACCCCGGGTATTTTTTCATCTATAACTTTTTCCCTGAGAAACAACAGGATATATGCTATACATAGTTGGAATCTACTCCCTTAGACCTTTTTAGCGATATATAGCAACCTCATTCATGTCGTCTGGAAATACTTCAAATACCCAGTCCAACATTACCCATAATGTAAAATTACACTACCCCGGGTACTTTTTCATCAATAACTTTTTCCCTGAGAAACAACTGGATATAAACTATATATGGTTGGAATCTACTCCCTTAGACCTTTTTAGCGATATATAGCAACCTCATTCATGTCATCTGGAAATACTTCAAATACCCAGTCTAAGATCACCCATAATGTAAAATTACACCACCCCGGGACTTCTTTGTCTATAACTTTTTCCCTGAGAAACAACTGGATATGGGCTATACATAGTTGGAATCTACTCCCTTAGACCTTTTTAGCAATATATAGCAACCTCATTCATGTCGTCTGGAAATACTTCAAATACCCAGTCTAAAATCACCCATAATGTAAAATTACACCACCCCGGGTACTTTTTCATATATAACTTTTTCCCTGAGAAACAACAGGATATATGCTATACATAGTTGGAATCTACTCCCTTAGACCTTTTTAGCGATATATAGCAACCTCATTCATGTCTTTTGGAAATACTTCAAATACCCAGTCCAACATTACCCATAATGTAAAATTACACTACCCCGGGTACTTTTTCATCTATAACTTTTTCCCTGAGAAACAACTGGATATGGGCTATATATGGTTGGAATCTCCTCCCTTAGGCCTCTTTAGCGATTTATAGCAACCTCATTCATGTCATCTGGAAATACTTCAAATACCCAGTCCAACATTACCCATAATGTAAAATTACACTACCCCGGGTACTTTTTCATCTATAACTTTTTCCCTGAGAAACAACTGGATATAAACTATATATGGTTGGAATCTACTCCCTTAGGACTCTTTAGCGATTTATAGCAACCTCATTCATGTCATCTGGAAATACTTCAAATACCCAGTCCAACATTACCCATAATGTAAAATTACACTACCCCGGGTACTTTTTCATCTATAACTTTTTCCCTGAGAAACAACAGGATATATGCTATACATAGTTGGAATCTACTCTCTTATACCTTTTTAGCAGTATATAGCAACCTCATTCATGTCGTCTGGAAATACTTCAAATACCCAGTCCAACATTACCCATAATGTAAAATTACACTACCCCGGGTACTTTTTCATCTATAACTTTTTCCGTGAGAAACAACTGGATATGGGCTATATATGGTTGGAATCTACTCCCTTATACCTTTTTAGCGATATATAGCAACCTCATTCATGTCATCTGGAAATACTTCAAATACCCAGTCTAAGATCACCCATAATGTAAAATTACACCACCCCGGGTACTTCTTTCTCTATAACTTTTTCCCTGAGAGACAACTGGATATTGGCTATACATGCTTGGAATCTACTCCCTTAGGCCTCTTTAGCGATATATAGCAACCTCATTCATGTCATCTGGAAATACTTCAAATACCCAGTCTAAGATCACCCATAATGTAAAATTACACCACCCCGGGTATTTTTTCATCTATAACTTTTTCCCTGAGAAACAACAGGATATATGCTATACATAGTTGGAATCTACTCCCTTAGACCTTTTTAGCGATATATAGCAACCTCATTCATGTCGTCTGGAAATACTTCAAATACCCAGTCCAACATTACCCATAATGTAAAATTACACTACCCCGGGTACTTTTTCATCAATAACTTTTTCCCTGAGAAACAACTGGATATAAACTATATATGGTTGGAATCTACTCCCTTAGACCTTTTTAGCGATATATAGCAACCTCATTCATGTCATCTGGAAATACTTCAAATACCCAGTCTAAGATCACCCATAATGTAAAATTACACCACCCCGGGACTTCTTTGTCTATAACTTTTTCCCTGAGAAACAACTGGATATGGGCTATACATAGTTGGAATCTACTCCCTTAGACCTTTTTAGCGATATATAGCAACCTCATTCATGTCGTCTGGAAATACTTCAAATACCCAGTCCAACATTACCCATAATGTAAAATTACACTACACCGGGTACTTTTTCATCTATAACTTTTTCCCTGAAAAACAACTGGATACAAACTATATATGGTTGGAATCTACTCCCTTAGGCCTCTTTAGCGATTTATAGCAACCTCATTCATGTCATCTGGAAATACTTCAAATACCCAGTCCAACATTACCCATAATGTAAAATTACACTACCCCGGGTACTTTTTCATCTATAACTTTTTCACTGAGAAACAACTGGATATAAACTATATATGGTTGGAATCTACTCCCTTAGGACTCTTTAGCGATTTATAGCAACCTCATTCATGTCATCTGGAAATACTTCAAATACCCAGTCCAACATTACCCATAATGTAAAATTACACTACCCCGGGTACTTTTTCATCTATAACTTTTTCCCTGAGAAACAACTGGATATGGGCTATACATAGTTGGAATCTACTCCCTTAGACCTTTTTAGCAATATATAGCAACCTCCTTCATGTCATCTGGAAATACTTCAAATACCCAGTCCAACATTACCCATAATGTAAAATTACACTACCCCGGGTACTTTTTTGTCTATAACTTTTTCCCTGAGAAACAACTGGATATGGGCTATACATAGTTGGAATCTACTCCCTTATACCTTTTTAGGGATATATAGCAACCTCATTCATGTCGTCTGGAAATACTTCAAATACCCAGTCCAACATTACCCATAATGTAAAATTACACTACCCCGGGTACTTTTTCATCTATAACTTTTTCCCGGAGTAACAACTGGATATAAGCTATATATGGTTGAAATCTACTCCCTTAGGACTCTTTAGCGGTTTATAGCAACCTCATTCATGTCATCTGGAAATACTTCAAATACCCAGTCCAACATTACCCATAATGTAAAATTACACTACCCCGGGTACTTTTTCATCTATAACTTTTTCCCTGAGAAACAACTGGATATAAGCTATATATGGTTGGAATCTACTCCCTTAGACCTTTTTAGCGATATATAGCAACCTCATTCATGTCTTTTGGAAATACTTCAAATACCCAGTCCAACATTACCCATAATGTAAAATTACACTACCCCGGGTACTTTTTTGTCTATAACTTTTTCCCTAAGAAACAACTGGATATGGGCTATACATAGTTGGAATCTACTCCCTTATACCTTTTTAGCGATATATAGCAACCTCATTCATGTCTTTTGGAAATACTTCAAATACCCAGTCCAACATTACCCATAATGTAAAATTACACTACCCCGGGTACTTTTTCATCTATAACTTTTTCCCTGAGAAACAACTGGATATGGGCTATACATAGTTGGAAACTACTCCCTTATACCTTTTTAGCGATATATAGCAACCTCATTCATGTCGTCTGGAAATACTTCAAATACCCAGTCCAACATTACCCATAATGTAAAATTACACTACCCCGGGTACTTTTTCATCTATAACTTTTTCCGTGAGAAACAACTGGATATGGGCTATATATGGTTGGAATCTACTCCCTTATACCTTTTTAGCGATATATAGCAACCTCATTCATGTCATCTGGAAATACTTCAAATACCCAGTCTAAGATCACCCATAATGTAAAATTACACCACCCCGGGTACTTCTTTCTCTATAACTTTTTCCCTGAGAGACAACTGGATATTGGCTATACATGCTTGGAATCTACTCCCTTAGGCCTCTTTAGCGATATATAGCAACCTCATTCATGTCATCTGGAAATACTTCAAATACCCAGTCTAAGATCACCCATAATGTAAAATTACACCACCCCGGGTATTTTTTCATCTATAACTTTTTCCCTGAGAAACAACAGGATATATGCTATACATAGTTGGAATCTACTCCCTTAGACCTTTTTAGCGATATATAGCAACCTCATTCATGTCGTCTGGAAATACTTCAAATACCCAGTCCAACATTACCCATAATGTAAAATTACACTACCCCGGGTACTTTTTCATCAATAACTTTTTCCCTGAGAAACAACTGGATATAAACTATATATGGTTGGAATCTACTCCCTTAGACCTTTTTAGCGATATATAGCAACCTCATTCATGTCATCTGGAAATACTTCAAATACCCAGTCTAAGATCACCCATAATGTAAAATTACACCACCCCGGGACTTCTTTGTCTATAACTTTTTCCCTGAGAAACAACTGGATATGGGCTATACATAGTTGGAATCTACTCCCTTAGACCTTTTTAGCGATATATAGCAACCTCATTCATGTCGTCTGGAAATACTTCAAATACCCAGTCCAACATTACCCATAATGTAAAATTACACTACACCGGGTACTTTTTCATCTATAACTTTTTCCCTGAAAAACAACTGGATATGGGCTATATATGGTTGGAATCTACTCCCTTATACCTTTTTAGCGATATATAGCAACCTCATTCATGTCGTCTGGAAATACTTCAAATACCCTGTCCAACATTACCCATACACCCATTACACTACCCCGGGTACTTTTTCATCTATAACTTTTTCCCTGAGAAACAACTGGATATGGGCTATACATAGTTGGAAACTACTCCCTTATACCTTTTTAGCGATATATAGCAACCTCATTCATGTCGTCTGGAAATACTTCAAATACCCAGTCCAACATTACCCATAATGTAAAATTACACTACCCCGGGTACTTTTTCATCTATAACTTTTTCCGTGAGAAACAACTGGATATGGGCTATATATGGTTGGAATCTACTCCCTTATACCTTTTTAGCGATATATAGCAACCTCATTCATGTCATCTGGAAATACTTCAAATACCCAGTCCAACATTACCCATAATGTAAAATTACACTACCCCGGGTACTTTTTCATCTATAACTTTTTCCCTGAGAAACAACTGGATATGGGCTATACATAGTTGGAATCTACTCCCTTAGACCTTTTTAGCAATATATAGCAACCTCATTCATGTCATCTGGAAATACTTCAAATACCCAGTCTAAGATCACCCATAATGTAAAATTACACCACCCCGGGTACTTCTTTCTCTATAACTTTTTCCCTGAGAGACAACTGGATATTGGCTATACATGGTTGGAATCTACTCCCTTAGGCCTCTTTAGCGATATATAGCAACCTCATTCATGTCATCTGGAAATACTTCAAATACCCAGTCTAAGATCACCCATAATGTAAAATTACACCACCCCGGGTATTTTTTCATCTATAACTTTTTCCCTGAGAAACAACAGGATATATGCTATACATAGTTGGAATCTACTCCCTTAGACCTTTTTAGCGATATATAGCAACCTCATTCATGTCGTCTGGAAATACTTCAAATACCCAGTCCAACATTACCCATAATGTAAAATTACACTACCCCGGGTACTTTTTCATCAATAACTTTTTCCCTGAGAAACAACTGGATATAAACTATATATGGTTGGAATCTACTCCCTTAGACCTTTTTAGCGATATATAGCAACCTCATTCATGTCATCTGGAAATACTTCAAATACCCAGTCTAAGATCACCCATAATGTAAAATTACACCACCCCGGGACTTCTTTGTCTATAACTTTTTCCCTGAGAAACAACTGGATATGGGCTATACATAGTTGGAATCTACTCCCTTAGACCTTTTTAGCAATATATAGCAACCTCATTCATGTCGTCTGGAAATACTTCAAATACCCAGTCTAAAATCACCCATAATGTAAAATTACACCACCCCGGGTACTTTTTCATATATAACTTTTTCCCTGAGAAACAACAGGATATATGCTATACATAGTTGGAATCTACTCCCTTAGACCTTTTTAGCGATATATAGCAACCTCATTCATGTCGTCTGGAAATACTTCAAATACCCAGTCCAACATTACCCATAATGTAAAATTACACTACCCCGGGTACTTTTTCATCAATAACTTTTTCCCTGAGAAACAACTGGATATAAACTATATATGGTTGGAATCTACTCCCTTAGACCTTTTTAGCGATATATAGCAACCTCATTCATGTCATCTGGAAATACTTCAAATACCCAGTCTAAGATCACCCATAATGTAAAATTACACCACCCCGGGACTTCTTTGTCTATAACTTTTTCCCTGAGAAACAACTGGATATGGGCTATACATAGTTGGAATCTACTCCCTTAGACCTTTTTAGCGATATATAGCAACCTCATTCATGTCGTCTGGAAATACTTCAAATACCCAGTCCAACATTACCCATAATGTAAAATTACACTACACCGGGTACTTTTTCATCTATAACTTTTTCCCTGAAAAACAACTGGATATGGGCTATATATGGTTGGAATCTACTCCCTTATACCTTTTTAGCGATATATAGCAACCTCATTCATGTCGTCTGGAAATACTTCAAATACCCTGTCCAACATTACCCATACACCCATTACACTACCCCGGGTACTTTTTCATCTATAACTTTTTCCCTGAGAAACAACTGGATATGGGCTATACATAGTTGGAAACTACTCCCTTATACCTTTTTAGCGATATATAGCAACCTCATTCATGTCGTCTGGAAATACTTCAAATACCCAGTCCAACATTACCCATAATGTAAAATTACACTACCCCGGGTACTTTTTCATCTATAACTTTTTCCGTGAGAAACAACTGGATATGGGCTATATATGGTTGGAATCTACTCCCTTATACCTTTTTAGCGATATATAGCAACCTCATTCATGTCATCTGGAAATACTTCAAATACCCAGTCCAACATTACCCATAATGTAAAATTACACTACCCCGGGTACTTTTTCATCTATAACTTTTTCCCTGAGAAACAACTGGATATGGGCTATACATAGTTGGAATCTACTCCCTTAGACCTTTTTAGCAATATATAGCAACCTCATTCATGTCATCTGGAAATACTTCAAATACCCAGTCTAAGATCACCCATAATGTAAAATTACACCACCCCGGGTACTTCTTTCTCTATAACTTTTTCCCTGAGAGACAACTGGATATTGGCTATACATGGTTGGAATCTACTCCCTTAGGCCTCTTTAGCGATATATAGCAACCTCATTCATGTCATCTGGAAATACTTCAAATACCCAGTCTAAGATCACCCATAATGTAAAATTACACCACCCCGGGTATTTTTTCATCTATAACTTTTTCCCTGAGAAACAACAGGATATATGCTATACATAGTTGGAATCTACTCCCTTAGACCTTTTTAGCGATATATAGCAACCTCATTCATGTCGTCTGGAAATACTTCAAATACCCAGTCCAACATTACCCATAATGTAAAATTACACTACCCCGGGTACTTTTTCATCAATAACTTTTTCCCTGAGAAACAACTGGATATAAACTATATATGGTTGGAATCTACTCCCTTAGACCTTTTTAGCGATATATAGCAACCTCATTCATGTCATCTGGAAATACTTCAAATACCCAGTCTAAGATCACCCATAATGTAAAATTACACCACCCCGGGACTTCTTTGTCTATAACTTTTTCCCTGAGAAACAACTGGATATGGGCTATACATAGTTGGAATCTACTCCCTTAGACCTTTTTAGCAATATATAGCAACCTCATTCATGTCGTCTGGAAATACTTCAAATACCCAGTCTAAAATCACCCATAATGTAAAATTACACCACCCCGGGTACTTTTTCATATATAACTTTTTCCCTGAGAAACAACAGGATATATGCTATACATAGTTGGAATCTACTCCCTTAGACCTTTTTAGCGATATATAGCAACCTCATTCATGTCTTTTGGAAATACTTCAAATACCCAGTCCAACATTACCCATAATGTAAAATTACACTACCCCGGGTACTTTTTCATCTATAACTTTTTCCCTGAGAAACAACTGGATATGGGCTATATATGGTTGGAATCTCCTCCCTTAGGCCTCTTTAGCGATTTATAGCAACCTCATTCATGTCATCTGGAAATACTTCAAATACCCAGTCCAACATTACCCATAATGTAAAATTACACTACCCCGGGTACTTTTTCATCTATAACTTTTTCCCTGAGAAACAACTGGATATAAACTATATATGGTTGGAATCTACTCCCTTAGGACTCTTTAGCGATTTATAGCAACCTCATTCATGTCATCTGGAAATACTTCAAATACCCAGTCCAACATTACCCATAATGTAAAATTACACTACCCCGGGTACTTTTTCATCTATAACTTTTTCCCTGAGAAACAACAGGATATATGCTATACATAGTTGGAATCTACTCTCTTATACCTTTTTAGCAGTATATAGCAACCTCATTCATGTCGTCTGGAAATACTTCAAATACCCAGTCCAACATTACCCATAATGTAAAATTACACTACCCCGGGTACTTTTTCATCTATAACTTTTTCCGTGAGAAACAACTGGATATGGGCTATATATGGTTGGAATCTACTCCCTTATACCTTTTTAGCGATATATAGCAACCTCATTCATGTCATCTGGAAATACTTCAAATACCCAGTCTAAGATCACCCATAATGTAAAATTACACCACCCCGGGTACTTCTTTCTCTATAACTTTTTCCCTGAGAGACAACTGGATATTGGCTATACATGCTTGGAATCTACTCCCTTAGGCCTCTTTAGCGATATATAGCAACCTCATTCATGTCATCTGGAAATACTTCAAATACCCAGTCTAAGATCACCCATAATGTAAAATTACACCACCCCGGGTATTTTTTCATCTATAACTTTTTCCCTGAGAAACAACAGGATATATGCTATACATAGTTGGAATCTACTCCCTTAGACCTTTTTAGCGATATATAGCAACCTCATTCATGTCGTCTGGAAATACTTCAAATACCCAGTCCAACATTACCCATAATGTAAAATTACACTACCCCGGGTACTTTTTCATCAATAACTTTTTCCCTGAGAAACAACTGGATATAAACTATATATGGTTGGAATCTACTCCCTTAGACCTTTTTAGCGATATATAGCAACCTCATTCATGTCATCTGGAAATACTTCAAATACCCAGTCTAAGATCACCCATAATGTAAAATTACACCACCCCGGGACTTCTTTGTCTATAACTTTTTCCCTGAGAAACAACTGGATATGGGCTATACATAGTTGGAATCTACTCCCTTAGACCTTTTTAGCGATATATAGCAACCTCATTCATGTCGTCTGGAAATACTTCAAATACCCAGTCCAACATTACCCATAATGTAAAATTACACTACACCGGGTACTTTTTCATCTATAACTTTTTCCCTGAAAAACAACTGGATATGGGCTATATATGGTTGGAATCTACTCCCTTATACCTTTTTAGCGATATATAGCAACCTCATTCATGTCGTCTGGAAATACTTCAAATACCCTGTCCAACATTACCCATACACCCATTACACTACCCCGGGTACTTTTTCATCTATAACTTTTTCCCTGAGAAACAACTGGATATGGGCTATACATAGTTGGAAACTACTCCCTTATACCTTTTTAGCGATATATAGCAACCTCATTCATGTCGTCTGGAAATACTTCAAATACCCAGTCCAACATTACCCATAATGTAAAATTACACTACCCCGGGTACTTTTTCATCTATAACTTTTTCCGTGAGAAACAACTGGATATGGGCTATATATGGTTGGAATCTACTCCCTTATACCTTTTTAGCGATATATAGCAACCTCATTCATGTCATCTGGAAATACTTCAAATACCCAGTCCAACATTACCCATAATGTAAAATTACACTACCCCGGGTACTTTTTCATCTATAACTTTTTCCCTGAGAAACAACTGGATATGGGCTATACATAGTTGGAATCTACTCCCTTAGACCTTTTTAGCAATATATAGCAACCTCATTCATGTCATCTGGAAATACTTCAAATACCCAGTCCAACATTACCCATAATGTAAAATTACACTACCCCGGGTACTTTTTTGTCTATAACTTTTTCCCTGAGAAACAACTGGATATGGGCTATACATAGTTGGAATCTACTCCCTTATACCTTTTTAGTGATATATAGCAACCTCATTCATGTCATCTGGAAATACTTCAAATACCCAGTCTAAAATCACCCATAATGTAAAATTACACCACCCCGGGTACTTCTTTCTCTATAACTTTTTCCCTGAGAGACAACTGGATATTGGCTATACATGGTTGGAATTTACTCCCTTAGGCCTCTTTAGCGATATATAGCAACCTCATTCATGTCGTCTGGAAATACTTCAAATACCCAGTCCAACATTACCCATAATGTAAAATTACACTACCCCGGGTACTTTTTCATCTATAACTTTTTCCCTGAGAAACAACTGGATGTATGCTATACATAGTTGGAATCTACTCCCTTATACCTTTTTAGCGATATATAGCAACCTCATTCATGTCTTTTGGAAATACTTCAAATACCCAGTCCAACATTACCCATAATGTAAAATTACACTACCCCGGGTACTTTTTCATCTATAACTTTTTCCGTGAGAAACAACTGGATATGGGCTATATATGGTTGGAATCTTCTCCCTTAGACCTTTTTAGCGATATATAGCAACCTCATTCATGTCGTCTGGAAATACTTCAAATACCCAGTCTAAGATCACCCATAATGTAAAATTACACCACCCCGGGTACTTCTTTGTCTATAACTTTTTCCCTGAGTAACAACTGGATATGGGCTATACATAGTTGGAAACTACTCCCTTATACCTTTTTAGCGATATATAGCAACCTCATTCATGTCGTCTGGAAATACTTCAAATACCCAGTCCAACATTACCCATAATGTAAAATTACACTACCCCGGGTACTTTTTCATCTATAACTTTTTCCCTGAGAAACAACTGGATATGGGCTATACATAGTTGGAATCTACTCCCTTATACCTTTTTAGCGATATATAGCAACCTCATTCATGTCTTTTGGAAATACTTCAAATACCCAGTCCAACATTACCCATAATGTAAAATTACACTACCCCGGGTACTTTTTCATCTATAACTTTTTCCCTGAGAAACAACTGGATATGGGCTATACATAGTTGGAATCTACTCCCTTATACCTTTTTAGCGATATATAGCAACCTCATTCATGTCGTCTGGAAATACTTCAAATACCCTGTCCAACATTACCCATACACCCATTACACTACCCCGGGTACTTTTTCATCTATAACTTTTTCCCTGAGAAACAACTGGATATGGGCTATACATAGTTGGAAACTACTCCCTTATACCTTTTTAGCGATATATAGCAACCTCATTCATGTCGTCTGGAAATACTTCAAATACCCAGTCCAACATTACCCATAATGTAAAATTACACTACCCCGGGTACTTTTTCATCTATAACTTTTTCCGTGAGAAACAACTGGATATGGGCTATATATGGTTGGAATCTACTCCCTTATACCTTTTTAGCGATATATAGCAACCTCATTCATGTCATCTGGAAATACTTCAAATACCCAGTCCAACATTACCCATAATGTAAAATTACACTACCCCGGGTACTTTTTCATCTATAACTTTTTCCCTGAGAAACAACTGGATATGGGCTATACATAGTTGGAATCTACTCCCTTAGACCTTTTTAGCAATATATAGCAACCTCATTCATGTCATCTGGAAATACTTCAAATACCCAGTCTAAGATCACCCATAATGTAAAATTACACCACCCCGGGTACTTCTTTCTCTATAACTTTTTCCCTGAGAGACAACTGGATATTGGCTATACATGGTTGGAATCTACTCCCTTAGGCCTCTTTAGCGATATATAGCAACCTCATTCATGTCATCTGGAAATACTTCAAATACCCAGTCTAAGATCACCCATAATGTAAAATTACACCACCCCGGGTATTTTTTCATCTATAACTTTTTCCCTGAGAAACAACAGGATATATGCTATACATAGTTGGAATCTACTCCCTTAGACCTTTTTAGCGATATATAGCAACCTCATTCATGTCGTCTGGAAATACTTCAAATACCCAGTCCAACATTACCCATAATGTAAAATTACACTACCCCGGGTACTTTTTCATCAATAACTTTTTCCCTGAGAAACAACTGGATATAAACTATATATGGTTGGAATCTACTCCCTTAGACCTTTTTAGCGATATATAGCAACCTCATTCATGTCATCTGGAAATACTTCAAATACCCAGTCTAAAATCACCCATAATGTAAAATTACACCACCCCGGGACTTCTTTGTCTATAACTTTTTCCCTGAGAAACAACTGGATATGGGCTATACATAGTTGGAATCTACTCCCTTAGACCTTTTTAGCAATATATAGCAACCTCATTCATGTCGTCTGGAAATACTTCAAATACCCAGTCTAAAATCACCCATAATGTAAAATTACACCACCCCGGGTACTTTTTCATATATAACTTTTTCCCTGAGAAACAACAGGATATATGCTATACATAGTTGGAATCTACTCCCTTAGACCTTTTTAGCGATATATAGCAACCTCATTCATGTCTTTTGGAAATACTTCAAATACCCAGTCCAACATTACCCATAATGTAAAATTACACTACCCCGGGTACTTTTTCATCTATAACTTTTTCCCTGAGAAACAACTGGATATGGGCTATATATGGTTGGAATCTCCTCCCTTAGGCCTCTTTAGCGATTTATAGCAACCTCATTCATGTCATCTGGAAATACTTCAAATACCCAGTCCAACATTACCCATAATGTAAAATTACACTACCCCGGGTACTTTTTCATCTATAACTTTTTCCCTGAGAAACAACTGGATATAAACTATATATGGTTGGAATCTACTCCCTTAGGACTCTTTAGCGATTTATAGCAACCTCATTCATGTCATCTGGAAATACTTCAAATACCCAGTCCAACATTACCCATAATGTAAAATTACACTACCCCGGGTACTTTTTCATCTATAACTTTTTCCCTGAGAAACAACAGGATATATGCTATACATAGTTGGAATCTACTCTCTTATACCTTTTTAGCAGTATATAGCAACCTCATTCATGTCGTCTGGAAATACTTCAAATACCCAGTCCAACATTACCCATAATGTAAAATTACACTACCCCGGGTACTTTTTCATCTATAACTTTTTCCCTGAGAAACAACTGGATATGGGCTATATATGGTTGGAATCTACTCCCTTATACCTTTTTAGCGATATTTAGCAACCTCATTCATGTCGTCGGGAAATACTTCAAATACCCAGTCCAACATTACCCATAATGTAAAATTACACTACCCCGGGTACTTCTTTCTCTATAACTTTTTCCCTGAGAGACAACTGGATATTGGCTATACATGGTTGGAATCTACTCCCTTAGGCCTCTTTAGCGATATATAGCAACCTCATTCATGTCATCTGGAAATACTTCAAATACCCAGTCTAAGATCACCCATAATGTAAAATTACACCACCCCGGGACTTCTTTGTCTATAACTTTTTCCCTGAGAAACAACTGGATATGGGCTATACATGGTTGGAATCTACTCCCTTAGGCCTCTTTAGCGATATATAGCAACCTCATTCATGTCATCTGGAAATACTTCAAATACCCAGTCTAAGATCACCCATAATGTAAAATTACACCACCCCGGGTATTTTTTCATCTATAACTTTTTCCCTGAGAAACAACAGGATATATGCTATACATAGTTGGAATCTGCTCCCTTAGGCCTCTTTAGCGATATATAGCAACCTCATTCATGTCATCTGGAAATACTTCAAATACCCAGTCTAAGATCACCCATAATGTAAAATTACACCACCCCGGGTACTTCTTTGTCTATAACTTTTTCCCTGAGAAACAACTGGATATGGGCTATACATAGTTGGAATCTACTCCCCTAGGCCTCTTTAGCGATATATAGCAACCTCATTCATGTCATCTGGAAATACTTCAAATACCCAGTCTAAGATCACCCATAATGTAAAATTACACCACCCCGGGTATTTTTTCATCTATAACTTTTTCCCTGAGAAACAACAGGATATATGCTATACATAGTTGGAATCTACTCCCTTAGACCTTTTTAGCGATATATAGCAACCTCATTCATGTCTTTTGGAAATACTTCAAATACCCAGTCCAACATTACCCATAATGTAAAATTACACTACCCCGGGTACTTTTTCATCTATAACTTTTTCCCTGAGAAACAACTGGATACAAACTATATATGGTTGGAATCTACTCCCTTAGGCCTCTTTAGCGATTTATAGCAACCTCATTCATGTCATCTGGAAATACTTCAAATACCCAGTCCAACATTACCCATAATGTAAAATTACACTACCCCGGGTACTTTTTCATCTATAACTTTTTCACTGAGAAACAACTGGATATAAACTATATATGGTTGGAATCTACTCCCTTAGGACTCTTTAGCGATTTATAGCAACCTCATTCATGTCATCTGGAAATACTTCAAATACCCAGTCCAACATTACCCATAATGTAAAATTACACTACCCCGGGTACTTTTTCATCTATAACTTTTTCCCTGAGAAACAACTGGATATGGGCTATACATAGTTGGAATCTACTCCCTTAGACCTTTTTAGCACTATATAGCAACCTCCTTCATGTCATCTGGAAATACTTCAAATACCCAGTCCAACATTACCCATAATGTAAAATTACACTACCCCGGGTACTTTTTTGTCTATAACTTTTTCCCTGAGAAACAACTGGATATGGGCTATACATAGTTGGAATCTACTCCCTTATACCTTTTTAGGGATATATAGCAACCTCATTCATGTCGTCTGGAAATACTTCAAATACCCAGTCCAACATTACCCATAATGTAAAATTACACTACCCCGGGTACTTTTTCATCTATAACTTTTTCCCGGAGTAACAACTGGATATAAGCTATATATGGTTGAAATCTACTCCCTTAGGACTCTTTAGCGGTTTATAGCAACCTCATTCATGTCATCTGGAAATACTTCAAATACCCAGTCCAACATTACCCATAATGTAAAATTACACTACCCCGGGTACTTTTTCATCTATAACTTTTTCCCTGAGAAACAACTGGATATAAGCTATATATGGTTGGAATCTACTCCCTTATACCTTTTTAGCGATATATAGCAACCTCATTCATGTCGTCTGGAAATACTTCAAATACCCTGTCCAACATTACCCATACACCCATTACACTACCCCGGGTACTTTTTCATCTATAACTTTTTCCCTGAGAAACAACTGGATATGGGCTATACATAGTTGGAAACTACTCCCTTATACCTTTTTAGCGATATATAGCAACCTCATTCATGTCGTCTGGAAATACTTCAAATACCCAGTCCAACATTACCCATAATGTAAAATTACACTACCCCGGGTACTTTTTCATCTATAACTTTTTCCGTGAGAAACAACTGGATATGGGCTATATATGGTTGGAATCTACTCCCTTATACCTTTTTAGCGATATATAGCAACCTCATTCATGTCATCTGGAAATACTTCAAATACCCAGTCCAACATTACCCATAATGTAAAATTACACTACCCCGGGTACTTTTTCATCTATAACTTTTTCCCTGAGAAACAACTGGATATGGGCTATACATAGTTGGAATCTACTCCCTTAGACCTTTTTAGCAATATATAGCAACCTCATTCATGTCATCTGGAAATACTTCAAATACCCAGTCTAAGATCACCCATAATGTAAAATTACACCACCCCGGGTACTTCTTTCTCTATAACTTTTTCCCTGAGAGACAACTGGATATTGGCTATACATGGTTGGAATCTACTCCCTTAGGCCTCTTTAGCGATATATAGCAACCTCATTCATGTCATCTGGAAATACTTCAAATACCCAGTCTAAGATCACCCATAATGTAAAATTACACCACCCCGGGTATTTTTTCATCTATAACTTTTTCCCTGAGAAACAACAGGATATATGCTATACATAGTTGGAATCTACTCCCTTAGACCTTTTTAGCGATATATAGCAACCTCATTCATGTCGTCTGGAAATACTTCAAATACCCAGTCCAACATTACCCATAATGTAAAATTACACTACCCCGGGTACTTTTTCATCAATAACTTTTTCCCTGAGAAACAACTGGATATAAACTATATATGGTTGGAATCTACTCCCTTAGACCTTTTTAGCGATATATAGCAACCTCATTCATGTCATCTGGAAATACTTCAAATACCCAGTCTAAGATCACCCATAATGTAAAATTACACCACCCCGGGACTTCTTTGTCTATAACTTTTTCCCTGAGAAACAACTGGATATGGGCTATACATAGTTGGAATCTACTCCCTTAGACCTTTTTAGCAATATATAGCAACCTCATTCATGTCGTCTGGAAATACTTCAAATACCCAGTCTAAAATCACCCATAATGTAAAATTACACCACCCCGGGTACTTTTTCATATATAACTTTTTCCCTGAGAAACAACAGGATATATGCTATACATAGTTGGAATCTACTCCCTTAGACCTTTTTAGCGATATATAGCAACCTCATTCATGTCTTTTGGAAATACTTCAAATACCCAGTCCAACATTACCCATAATGTAAAATTACACTACCCCGGGTACTTTTTCATCTATAACTTTTTCCGTGAGAAACAACTGGATATGGGCTATATATGGTTGGAATCTCCTCCCTTAGGCCTCTTTAGCGATTTATAGCAACCTCATTCATGTCATCTGGAAATACTTCAAATACCCAGTCCAACATTACCCATAATGTAAAATTACACTACCCCGGGTACTTTTTCATCTATAACTTTTTCCCTGAGAAACAACTGGATATAAACTATATATGGTTGGAATCTACTCCCTTAGGACTCTTTAGCGATTTATAGCAACCTCATTCATGTCATCTGGAAATACTTCAAATACCCAGTCCAACATTACCCATAATGTAAAATTACACTACCCCGGGTACTTTTTCATCTATAACTTTTTCCCTGAGAAACAACAGGATATATGCTATACATAGTTGGAATCTACTCTCTTATACCTTTTTAGCAGTATATAGCAACCTCATTCATGTCGTCTGGAAATACTTCAAATACCCAGTCCAACATTACCCATAATGTAAAATTACACTACCCCGGGTACTTTTTCATCTATAACTTTTTCCGTGAGAAACAACTGGATATGGGCTATATATGGTTGGAATCTACTCCCTTATACCTTTTTAGCGATATATAGCAACCTCATTCATGTCATCTGGAAATACTTCAAATACCCAGTCTAAGATCACCCATAATGTAAAATTACACCACCCCGGGTACTTCTTTCTCTATAACTTTTTCCCTGAGAGACAACTGGATATTGGCTATACATGCTTGGAATCTACTCCCTTAGGCCTCTTTAGCGATATATAGCAACCTCATTCATGTCATCTGGAAATACTTCAAATACCCAGTCTAAGATCACCCATAATGTAAAATTACACCACCCCGGGTATTTTTTCATCTATAACTTTTTCCCTGAGAAACAACAGGATATATGCTATACATAGTTGGAATCTACTCCCTTAGACCTTTTTAGCGATATATAGCAACCTCATTCATGTCGTCTGGAAATACTTCAAATACCCAGTCCAACATTACCCATAATGTAAAATTACACTACCCCGGGTACTTTTTCATCAATAACTTTTTCCCTGAGAAACAACTGGATATAAACTATATATGGTTGGAATCTACTCCCTTAGACCTTTTTAGCGATATATAGCAACCTCATTCATGTCATCTGGAAATACTTCAAATACCCAGTCTAAGATCACCCATAATGTAAAATTACACCACCCCGGGACTTCTTTGTCTATAACTTTTTCCCTGAGAAACAACTGGATATGGGCTATACATAGTTGGAATCTACTCCCTTAGACCTTTTTAGCGATATATAGCAACCTCATTCATGTCGTCTGGAAATACTTCAAATACCCAGTCCAACATTACCCATAATGTAAAATTACACTACACCGGGTACTTTTTCATCTATAACTTTTTCCCTGAAAAACAACTGGATATGGGCTATATATGGTTGGAATCTACTCCCTTATACCTTTTTAGCGATATATAGCAACCTCATTCATGTCGTCTGGAAATACTTCAAATACCCTGTCCAACATTACCCATACACCCATTACACTACCCCGGGTACTTTTTTATCTATAACTTTTTCCCTGAGAAACAACTGGATATGGGCTATACATAGTTGGAAACTACTCCCTTATACCTTTTTAGCGATATATAGCAACCTCATTCATGTCGTCTGGAAATACTTCAAATACCCAGTCCAACATTACCCATAATGTAAAATTACACTACCCCGGGTACTTTTTCATCTATAACTTTTTCCGTGAGAAACAACTGGATATGGGCTATATATGGTTGGAATCTACTCCCTTATACCTTTTTAGCGATATATAGCAACCTCATTCATGTCATCTGGAAATACTTCAAATACCCAGTCCAACATTACCCATAATGTAAAATTACACTACCCCGGGTACTTTTTCATCTATAACTTTTTCCCTGAGAAACAACTGGATATGGGCTATACATAGTTGGAATCTACTCCCTTAGACCTTTTTAGCAATATATAGCAACCTCATTCATGTCATCTGGAAATACTTCAAATACCCAGTCCAACATTACCCATAATGTAAAATTACACTACCCCGGGTACTTTTTTGTCTATAACTTTTTCCCTGAGAAACAACTGGATATGGGCTATACATAGTTGGAATCTACTCCCTTATACCTTTTTAGTGATATATAGCAACCTCATTCATGTCATCTGGAAATACTTCAAATACCCAGTCTAAAATCACCCATAATGTAAAATTACACCACCCCGGGTACTTCTTTCTCTATAACTTTTTCCCTGAGAGACAACTGGATATTGGCTATACATGGTTGGAATTTACTCCCTTAGGCCTCTTTAGCGATATATAGCAACCTCATTCATGTCGTCTGGAAATACTTCAAATACCCAGTCCAACATTACCCATAATGTAAAATTACACTACCCCGGGTACTTTTTCATCTATAACTTTTTCCCTGAGAAACAACTGGATGTATGCTATACATAGTTGGAATCTACTCCCTTATACCTTTTTAGCGATATATAGCAACCTCATTCATGTCTTTTGGAAATACTTCAAATACCCAGTCCAACATTACCCATAATGTAAAATTACACTACCCCGGGTACTTTTTCATCTATAACTTTTTCCGTGAGAAACAACTGGATATGGGCTATATATGGTTGGAATCTTCTCCCTTAGACCTTTTTAGCGATATATAGCAACCTCATTCATGTCGTCTGGAAATACTTCAAATACCCAGTCTAAGATCACCCATAATGTAAAATTACACCACCCCGGGTACTTCTTTGTCTATAACTTTTTCCCTGAGTAACAACTGGATATGGGCTATACATAGTTGGAAACTACTCCCTTATACCTTTTTAGCGATATATAGCAACCTCATTCATGTCGTCTGGAAATACTTCAAATACCCAGTCCAACATTACCCATAATGTAAAATTACACTACCCCGGGTACTTTTTCATCTATAACTTTTTCCCTGAGAAACAACTGGATATGGGCTATACATAGTTGGAATCTACTCCCTTATACCTTTTTAGCGATATATAGCAACCTCATTCATGTCTTTTGGAAATACTTCAAATACCCAGTCCAACATTACCCATAATGTAAAATTACACTACCCCGGGTACTTTTTCATCTATAACTTTTTCCCTGAGAAACAACTGGATATGGGCTATACATAGTTGGAATCTACTCCCTTATACCTTTTTAGCGATATATAGCAACCTCATTCATGTCGTCTGGAAATACTTCAAATACCCTGTCCAACATTACCCATACACCCATTACACTACCCCGGGTACTTTTTCATCTATAACTTTTTCCCTGAGAAACAACTGGATATGGGCTATACATAGTTGGAAACTACTCCCTTATACCTTTTTAGCGATATATAGCAACCTCATTCATGTCGTCTGGAAATACTTCAAATACCCAGTCCAACATTACCCATAATGTAAAATTACACTACCCCGGGTACTTTTTCATCTATAACTTTTTCCGTGAGAAACAACTGGATATGGGCTATATATGGTTGGAATCTACTCCCTTATACCTTTTTAGCGATATATAGCAACCTCATTCATGTCATCTGGAAATACTTCAAATACCCAGTCCAACATTACCCATAATGTAAAATTACACTACCCCGGGTACTTTTTCATCTATAACTTTTTCCCTGAGAAACAACTGGATATGGGCTATACATAGTTGGAATCTACTCCCTTAGACCTTTTTAGCAATATATAGCAACCTCATTCATGTCATCTGGAAATACTTCAAATACCCAGTCTAAGATCACCCATAATGTAAAATTACACCACCCCGGGTACTTCTTTCTCTATAACTTTTTCCCTGAGAGACAACTGGATATTGGCTATACATGGTTGGAATCTACTCCCTTAGGCCTCTTTAGCGATATATAGCAACCTCATTCATGTCATCTGGAAATACTTCAAATACCCAGTCTAAGATCACCCATAATGTAAAATTACACCACCCCGGGTATTTTTTCATCTATAACTTTTTCCCTGAGAAACAACAGGATATATGCTATACATAGTTGGAATCTACTCCCTTAGACCTTTTTAGCGATATATAGCAACCTCATTCATGTCGTCTGGAAATACTTCAAATACCCAGTCCAACATTACCCATAATGTAAAATTACACTACCCCGGGTACTTTTTCATCAATAACTTTTTCCCTGAGAAACAACTGGATATAAACTATATATGGTTGGAATCTACTCCCTTAGACCTTTTTAGCGATATATAGCAACCTCATTCATGTCATCTGGAAATACTTCAAATACCCAGTCTAAAATCACCCATAATGTAAAATTACACCACCCCGGGACTTCTTTGTCTATAACTTTTTCCCTGAGAAACAACTGGATATGGGCTATACATAGTTGGAATCTACTCCCTTAGACCTTTTTAGCAATATATAGCAACCTCATTCATGTCGTCTGGAAATACTTCAAATACCCAGTCTAAAATCACCCATAATGTAAAATTACACCACCCCGGGTACTTTTTCATATATAACTTTTTCCCTGAGAAACAACAGGATATATGCTATACATAGTTGGAATCTACTCCCTTAGACCTTTTTAGCGATATATAGCAACCTCATTCATGTCTTTTGGAAATACTTCAAATACCCAGTCCAACATTACCCATAATGTAAAATTACACTACCCCGGGTACTTTTTCATCTATAACTTTTTCCCTGAGAAACAACTGGATATGGGCTATATATGGTTGGAATCTCCTCCCTTAGGCCTCTTTAGCGATTTATAGCAACCTCATTCATGTCATCTGGAAATACTTCAAATACCCAGTCCAACATTACCCATAATGTAAAATTACACTACCCCGGGTACTTTTTCATCTATAACTTTTTCCCTGAGAAACAACTGGATATAAACTATATATGGTTGGAATCTACTCCCTTAGGACTCTTTAGCGATTTATAGCAACCTCATTCATGTCATCTGGAAATACTTCAAATACCCAGTCCAACATTACCCATAATGTAAAATTACACTACCCCGGGTACTTTTTCATCTATAACTTTTTCCCTGAGAAACAACAGGATATATGCTATACATAGTTGGAATCTACTCTCTTATACCTTTTTAGCAGTATATAGCAACCTCATTCATGTCGTCTGGAAATACTTCAAATACCCAGTCCAACATTACCCATAATGTAAAATTACACTACCCCGGGTACTTTTTCATCTATAACTTTTTCCCTGAGAAACAACTGGATATGGGCTATATATGGTTGGAATCTACTCCCTTATACCTTTTTAGCGATATTTAGCAACCTCATTCATGTCGTCGGGAAATACTTCAAATACCCAGTCCAACATTACCCATAATGTAAAATTACACTACCCCGGGTACTTCTTTCTCTATAACTTTTTCCCTGAGAGACAACTGGATATTGGCTATACATGGTTGGAATCTACTCCCTTAGGCCTCTTTAGCGATATATAGCAACCTCATTCATGTCATCTGGAAATACTTCAAATACCCAGTCTAAGATCACCCATAATGTAAAATTACACCACCCCGGGTATTTTTTCATCTATAACTTTTTCCCTGAGAAACAACAGGATATATGCTATACATAGTTGGAATCTACTCCCTTAGACCTTTCTAGCGATATATAGCAACCTCATTCATGTCGTCTGGAAATACTTCAAATACCCAGTCCAACATTACCCATAATGTAAAATTACACTACCCCGGGTACTTTTTCATCAATAACTTTTTCCCTGAGAAACAACTGGATATAAACTATATATGGTTGGAATCTACTCCCTTAGACCTTTTTAGCGATATATAGCAACCTCATTCATGTCATCTGGAAATACTTCAAATACCCAGTCTAAGATCACCCATAATGTAAAATTACACCACCCCGGGACTTCTTTGTCTATAACTTTTTCCCTGAGAAACAACTGGATATGGGCTATACATGGTTGGAATCTACTCCCTTAGGCCTCTTTAGCGATATATAGCAACCTCATTCATGTCATCTGGAAATACTTCAAATACCCAGTCTAAGATCACCCATAATGTAAAATTACACCACCCCGGGTATTTTTTCATCTATAACTTTTTCCCTGAGAAACAACAGGATATATGCTATACATAGTTGGAATCTGCTCCCTTAGGCCTCTTTAGCGATATATAGCAACCTCATTCATGTCATCTGGAAATACTTCAAATACCCAGTCTAAGATCACCCATAATGTAAAATTACACCACCCCGGGTACTTCTTTGTCTATAACTTTTTCCCTGAGAAACAACTGGATATGGGCTATACATAGTTGGAATCTACTCCCCTAGGCCTCTTTAGCGATATATAGCAACCTCATTCATGTCATCTGGAAATACTTCAAATACCCAGTCTAAGATCACCCATAATGTAAAATTACACCACCCCGGGTATTTTTTCATCTATAACTTTTTCCCTGAGAAACAACAGGATATATGCTATACATAGTTGGAATCTACTCCCTTAGACCTTTTTAGCGATATATAGCAACCTCATTCATGTCTTTTGGAAATACTTCAAATACCCAGTCCAACATTACCCATAATGTAAAATTACACTACCCCGGGTACTTTTTCATCTATAACTTTTTCCCTGAGAAACAACTGGATACAAACTATATATGGTTGGAATCTACTCCCTTAGGCCTCTTTAGCGATTTATAGCAACCTCATTCATGTCATCTGGAAATACTTCAAATACCCAGTCCAACATTACCCATAATGTAAAATTACACTACCCCGGGTACTTTTTCATCTATAACTTTTTCACTGAGAAACAACTGGATATAAACTATATATGGTTGGAATCTACTCCCTTAGGACTCTTTAGCGATTTATAGCAACCTCATTCATGTCATCTGGAAATACTTCAAATACCCAGTCCAACATTACCCATAATGTAAAATTACACTACCCCGGGTACTTTTTCATCTATAACTTTTTCCCTGAGAAACAACTGGATATGGGCTATACATAGTTGGAATCTACTCCCTTAGACCTTTTTAGCACTATATAGCAACCTCCTTCATGTCATCTGGAAATACTTCAAATACCCAGTCCAACATTACCCATAATGTAAAATTACACTACCCCGGGTACTTTTTTGTCTATAACTTTTTCCCTGAGAAACAACTGGATATGGGCTATACATAGTTGGAATCTACTCCCTTATACCTTTTTAGGGATATATAGCAACCTCATTCATGTCGTCTGGAAATACTTCAAATACCCAGTCCAACATTACCCATAATGTAAAATTACACTACCCCGGGTACTTTTTCATCTATAACTTTTTCCCGGAGTAACAACTGGATATAAGCTATATATGGTTGAAATCTACTCCCTTAGGACTCTTTAGCGGTTTATAGCAACCTCATTCATGTCATCTGGAAATACTTCAAATACCCAGTCCAACATTACCCATAATGTAAAATTACACTACCCCGGGTACTTTTTCATCTATAACTTTTTCCCTGAGAAACAACTGGATATAAGCTATATATGGTTGGAATCTACTCCCTTAGACCTTTTTAGCGATATATAGCAACCTCATTCATGTCTTTTGGAAATACTTCAAATACCCAGTCCAACATTACCCATAATGTAAAATTACACTACCCCGGGTACTTTTTTGTCTATAACTTTTTCCCTAAGAAACAACTGGATATGGGCTATACATAGTTGGAATCTACTCCCTTATACCTTTTTAGCGATATATAGCAACCTCATTCATGTCTTTTGGAAATACTTCAAATACCCAGTCCAACATTACCCATAATGTAAAATTACACTACCCCGGGTACTTTTTCATCTATAACTTTTTCCCTGAGAAACAACTGGATATAAACTATATATGGTTGGAATCTTCTCCCTTAGACCTTTTTAGCGATATATAGCAACCTCATTCATGTCATCTGGAAATACTTCAAATACCCAGTCTAAGATCACCCATAATGTAAAATTACACCACCCCGGGTACTTCTTTGTCTATAACTTTTTCCCTGAGAAACAACTGGATATGGGCTCTACATAGTTGGAATCTACTCCCTTAGACCTTTTTAGCAATATATAGCAACCTCATTCATGTCGTCTGGAAATACTTCAAATACCCAGTCCAACATTACCCATAATGTAAAATTACACTACCCCGGGTACTTTTTCATCTATAACTTTTTCCCTGAGAAACAACTGGATATAAACTATATATGGTTGGAATCTACTCCCTTAGACCTTTTTAGCGATATATAGCAACCTCATTCATGTCATCTGGAAATACTTCAAATACCCAGTCTAAGATCACCCATAATGTAAAATTACACCACCCCGGGTACTTCTTTGTCTATAACTTTTTCTCTGAGAAACAACTGGATATGGGCTATACATAGTTGGAATCTTCTCCCTTATACCTTTTTAGCGATATATAGCAACCTCATTCATGTCGTCTGGAAATACTTCAAATACCCAGTCCAACATTACCCATAATGTAAAATTACACTACCCCGGGTACTTTTTCATCTATAACTTTTTCCCTGAGAAACAACTGGATATATGCTATACATAGTTGGAATCTACTCTCTTATACCTTTTTAGCAGTATATAGCAACCTCATTCATGTCGTCTGGAAATACTTCAAATACCCAGTCCAACATTACCCATAATGTAAAATTACACTACCCCGGGTACTTTTTCATCTATAACTTTTTCCCTGAGAAACAACTGGATATGGGCTATATATGGTTGGAATCTACTCCCTTAGGCCTCTTTAGCGATTTATAGCAACCTCATTCATGTCATCTGGAAATACTTCAAATACCCAGTCCAACATTACCCATAATGTAAAATTACACTACCCCGGGTACTTTTTCATCTATAACTTTTTCACTGAGAAACAACTGGATATAAACTATATATGGTTGGAATCTACTCCCTTAGGACTCTTTAGCGATTTATAGCAACCTCATTCATGTCATCTGGAAATACTTCAAATACCCAGTCCAACATTACCCATAATGTAAAATTACACTACCCCGGGTACTTTTTCATCTATAACTTTTTCCCTGAGAAACAACTGGATATGGGCTATATATGGTTGGAATCTACTCCCTTAGGCCTCTTTAGCGATTTATAGCAACCTCATTCATGTCATCTGGAAATACTTCAAATACCCAGTCCAACATTACCCATAATGTAAAATTACACTACCCCGGGTACTTTTTCATCTATAACTTTTTCCCTGAGAAACAACTGGATATGGGCTATACATAGTTGGAATCTACTCCCTTAGACCTTTTTAGCAATATATAGCAACCTCCTTCATGTCATCTGGAAATACTTCAAATACCCAGTCCAACATTACCCATAATGTAAAATTACACTACCCCGGGTACTTTTTTGTCTATAACTTTTTCCCTGAGAAACAACTGGATATGGGCTATACATAGTTGGAATCTACTCCCTTATACCTTTTTAGGGATATATAGCAACCTCATTCATGTCGTCTGGAAATACTTCAAATACCCAGTCCAACATTACCCATAATGTAAAATTACACTACCCCGGGTACTTTTTCATCTATAACTTTTTCCCGGAGTAACAACTGGATATAAGCTATATATGGTTGAAATCTACTCCCTTAGGACTCTTTAGCGATTTATAGCAACCTCATTCATGTCATCTGGAAATACTTCAAATACCCAGTCCAACATTACCCATAATGTAAAATTACACTACCCCGGGTACTTTTTCATCTATAACTTTTTCCCTGAGAAACAACTGGATATAAGCTATATATGGTTGGAATCTACTCCCTTAGACCTTTTTAGCGATATATAGCAACCTCATTCATGTCTTTTGGAAATACTTCAAATACCCAGTCCAACATTACCCATAATGTAAAATTACACTACCCCGGGTACTTTTTTGTCTATAACTTTTTCCCTAAGAAACAACTGGATATGGGCTATACATAGTTGGAATCTACTCCCTTATACCTTTTTAGCGATATATAGCAACCTCATTCATGTCTTTTGGAAATACTTCAAATACCCAGTCCAACATTACCCATAATGTAAAATTACACTACCCCGGGTACTTTTTCATCTATAACTTTTTCCCTGAGAAACAACTGGATATAAACTATATATGGTTGGAATCTTCTCCCTTAGACCTTTTTAGCGATATATAGCAACCTCATTCATGTCATCTGGAAATACTTCAAATACCCAGTCTAAGATCACCCATAATGTAAAATTACACCACCCCGGGTACTTCTTTGTCTATAACTTTTTCCCTGAGAAACAACTGGATATGGGCTCTACATAGTTGGAATCTACTCCCTTAGACCTTTTTAGCAATATATAGCAACCTCATTCATGTCGTCTGGAAATACTTCAAATACCCAGTCCAACATTACCCATAATGTAAAATTACACTACCCCGGGTACTTTTTCATCTATAACTTTTTCCCTGAGAAACAACTGGATATAAACTATATATGGTTGGAATCTACTCCCTTAGACCTTTTTAGCGATATATAGCAACCTCATTCATGTCATCTGGAAATACTTCAAATACCCAGTCTAAGATCACCCATAATGTAAAATTACACCACCCCGGGTACTTCTTTGTCTATAACTTTTTCTCTGAGAAACAACTGGATATGGGCTATACATAGTTGGAATCTTCTCCCTTATACCTTTTTAGCGATATATAGCAACCTCATTCATGTCGTCTGGAAATACTTCAAATACCCAGTCCAACATTACCCATAATGTAAAATTACACTACCCCGGGTACTTTTTCATCTATAACTTTTTCCCTGAGAAACAACTGGATATATGCTATACATAGTTGGAATCTACTCTCTTATACCTTTTTAGCAGTATATAGCAACCTCATTCATGTCGTCTGGAAATACTTCAAATACCCAGTCCAACATTACCCATAATGTAAAATTACACTACCCCGGGTACTTTTTCATCTATAACTTTTTCCCTGAGAAACAACTGGATATGGGCTATATATGGTTGGAATCTACTCCCTTAGGCCTCTTTAGCGATTTATAGCAACCTCATTCATGTCATCTGGAAATACTTCAAATACCCAGTCCAACATTACCCATAATGTAAAATTACACTACCCCGGGTACTTTTTCATCTATAACTTTTTCACTGAGAAACAACTGGATATAAACTATATATGGTTGGAATCTACTCCCTTAGGACTCTTTAGCGATTTATAGCAACCTCATTCATGTCATCTGGAAATACTTCAAATACCCAGTCCAACATTACCCATAATGTAAAATTACACTACCCCGGGTACTTTTTCATCTATAACTTTTTCCCTGAGAAACAACTGGATATGGGCTATACATAGTTGGAATCTACTCCCTTAGACCTTTTTAGCAATATATAGCAACCTCCTTCATGTCATCTGGAAATACTTCAAATACCCAGTCAAACATTACCCATAATGTAAAATTACACTACCCCGGGTACTTTTTTGTCTATAACTTTTTCCCTGAGAAACAACTGGATATGGGCTATACATAGTTGGAATCTACTCCCTTATACCTTTTTAGGGATATATAGCAACCTCATTCATGTCGTCTGGAAATACTTCAAATACCCAGTCCAACATTACCCATAATGTACAATTACACTACCCCGGGTACTTTTTCATCTATAACTTTTTCCCTGAGAAACAACTGGATATATGCTATACATAGTTGGAATCTACTCTCTTATACCTTTTTAGCAGTATATAGCAACCTCATTCATGTCTTTTGGAAATACTTCAAATACCCAGTCCAACATTACCCATAATGTAAAATTACACTACCCCGGGTACTTTTTCATCTATAACTTTTTCCCTGAGAAACAGCAGGATATATGCTATACATAGTTGGAATCTACTCCCTTAGGCCTTTTTAGCGATATATAGCAACCTCATTCATGTTATCTGGAAATACTTCAAATACCCAGTCTAAGATCACCCATAATGTAAAATTACACCACCCCGGGACTTCTTTGTCTATAACTTTTTCCCTGAGAAACAACTGGATATGGGCTATACATGGTTGGAATCTACTCCCTTAGGCCTCTTTAGCGATATATAGCAACCTCATTCATGTCATCTGGAAATACTTCAAATACCCAGTCTAAGATCACCCATAATGTAAAATTACACCACCCCGGGTACTTCTTTGTCTATAACTTTTTCCCTGAGAAACAACTGGATATGGGCTATACATAGTTGGAATCTACTCCCTTAGACCTTTTTAGCAATATATAGCAACCTCATTCATGTCGTCTGGAAATACTTCAAATACCCAGTCTAAAATCACCCATAATGTAAAATTACTTCACCCCGGGTACTTTTTCATCTATAACTTTTTCCCTGAGAAACAACAGGATATATGCTATACATAGTTGGAATCTACTCCCTTAGGCCTCTTTAGCGATATATAGCAACCTCATTCATGTCATCTGGAAATACTTCAAATACCCAGTCTAAGATCACCCATAATGTAAAATTACACCACCCCGGGTATTTTTTCATCTATAACTTTTTCCCTGAGAAACAACAGGATATATGCTATACATAGTTGGAATCTACTCCCTTAGACCTTTTTAGCGATATATAGCAACCTCATTCATGTCTTTTGGAAATACTTCAAATACCCAGTCCAACATTACCCATAATGTAAAATTACACTACCCCGGGTACTTTTTCATCTATAACTTTTTCCCTGAGAAACAACTGGATACAAACTATATATGGTTGGAATCTACTCCCTTAGGCCTCTTTAGCGATTTATAGCAACCTCATTCATGTCATCTGGAAATACTTCAAATACCCAGTCCAACATTACCCATAATGTAAAATTACACTACCCCGGGTACTTTTTCATCTATAACTTTTTCACTGAGAAACAACTGGATATAAACTATATATGGTTGGAATCTACTCCCTTAGGACTCTTTAGCGATTTATAGCAACCTCATTCATGTCATCTGGAAATACTTCAAATACCCAGTCCAACATTACCCATAATGTAAAATTACACTACCCCGGGTACTTTTTCATCTATAACTTTTTCCCTGAGAAACAACTGGATATGGGCTATACATAGTTGGAATCTACTCCCTTAGACCTTTTTAGCAATATGTAGCAACCTCCTTCATGTCATCTGGAAATACTTCAAATACCCAGTCCAACATTACCCATAATGTAAAATTACACTACCCCGGGTACTTTTTTGTCTATAACTTTTTCCCTGAGAAACAACTGGATATGGGCTATACATAGTTGGAATCTACTCCCTTATACCTTTTTAGGGATATATAGCAACCTCATTCATGTCGTCTGGAAATACTTCAAATACCCAGTCCAACATTACCCATAATGTAAAATTACACTACCCCGGGTACTTTTTCATCTATAACTTTTTCCCTGAGTAACAACTGGATATAAACTATATATGGTTGAAATCTACTCCCTTAGGACTCTTTAGCGATTTATAGCAACCTCATTCATGTCATCTGGAAATACTTCAAATACCCAGTCCAACATTACCCATAATGTAAAATTACACTACCCCGGGTACTTTTTCATCTATAACTTTTTCCCTGAGAAACAACTGGATATAAGCTATATATGGTTGGAATCTACTCCCTTAGACCTTTTTAGCGATATATAGCAACCTCATTCATGTTTTTTGGAAATACTTCAAATACCCAGTCCAACATTACCCATAATGTAAAATTACACTACCCCGGGTACTTTTTCATCTATAACTTTTTCCCTGAGAAACAACTGGATATAAACTATATATGGTTGGAATCTTCTCCCTTAGACCTTTTTAGCGATATATAGCAACCTCATTCATGTCATCTGGAAATACTTCAAATACCCAGTCTAAGATCACCCATAATGTAAAATTACACCACCCCGGGTACTTCTTTGTCTATAACTTTTTCCCTGAGAAACAACTGGATATGGGCTCTACATAGTTGGAATCTACTCCCTTAGACCTTTTTAGCAATATATAGCAACCTCATTCATGTCGTCTGGAAATACTTCAAATACCCAGTCCAACATTACCCATAATGTAAAATTACACTACCCCGGGTACTTTTTCATCTATAACTTTTTCCCTGAGAAACAACTGGATATAAACTATATATGGTTGGAATCTTCTCCCTTAGACCTTTTTAGCGATATATAGCAACCTCATTCATGTCATCTGGAAATACTTCAAATACCCAGTCTAAGATCACCCATAATGTAAAATTACACCACCCCGGGTACTTCTTTGTCTATAACTTTTTCTCTGAGAAACAACTGGATATGGGCTATACATAGTTGGAATCTACTCCCTTATACCTTTTTAGCGATATATAGCAACCTCATTCATGTCGTCTGGAAATACTTCAAATACCCAGTCCAACATTACCCATAATGTAAAATTACACTACCCCGGGTACTTTTTCATCTATAACTTTTTCCCTGAGAAACAACTGGATATGGGCTCTACATAGTTGGAATCTACTCCCTTAGACCTTTTTAGCAATATATAGCAACCTCATTCATGTCGTCTGGAAATACTTCAAATACCCAGTCCAACATTACCCATAATGTAAAATTACACTACCCCGGGTACTTTTTCATCTATAACTTTTTCCCTGAGAAACAACTGGATATAAACTATATATGGTTGGAATCTACTCCCTTAGACCTTTTTAGCGATATATAGCAACCTCATTCATGTCTTTTGGAAATACTTCAAATACCCAGTCCAACATTACCCATAATGTAAAATTACACTACCCCGGGTACTTTTTTGTCTATAACTTTTTCCCTAAGAAACAACTGGATATGGGCTATACATAGTTGGAATCTACTCCCTTATACCTTTTTAGCGATATATAGCAACCTCATTCATGTCTTTTGGAAATACTTCAAATACCCAGTCCAACATTACCCATAATGTAAAATTACACTACCCCGGGTACTTTTTCATCTATAACTTTTTCCCTGAGAAACAACTGGATATGGGCTATACATAGTTGGAATCTACTCCCTTAGACCTTTTTAGCGATATATAGCAACCTCATTCATGTCATCTGGAAATACTTCAAATACCCAGTCTAAGATCACCCATAATGTAAAATTACACCACCCCGGGTACTTCTTTGTCTATAACTTTTTCTCTGAGAAACAACTGGATATGGGCTATACATAGTTGGAATCTACTCCCTTATACCTTTTTAGCGATATATAGCAACCTCATTCATGTCGTCTGGAAATACTTCAAATACCCAGTCCAACATTACCCATAATGTAAAATTACACTACCCCGGGTACTTTTTCATCTATAACTTTTTCCCTGAGAAACAACTGGATATGGGCTCTACATAGTTGGAATCTACTCCCTTAGACCTTTTTAGCAATATATAGCAACCTCATTCATGTCGTCTGGAAATACTTCAAATACCCAGTCCAACATTACCCATAATGTAAAATTACACTACCCCGGGTACTTTTTCATCTATAACTTTTTCCCTGAGAAACAACTGGATATAAACTATATATGGTTGGAATCTACTCCCTTAGGCCTTTTTAGCGATATATAGCAACCTCATTCATGTCTTTTGGAAATACTTCAAATACCCAGTCCAACATTACCCATAATGTAAAATTACACTACCCCGGGTACTTTTTTGTCTATAACTTTTTCCCTAAGAAACAACTGGATATGGGCTATACATAGTTGGAATCTACTCCCTTATACCTTTTTAGCGATATATAGCAACCTCATTCATGTCATCTGGAAATACTTCAAATACCCAGTCTAAGATCACCCATAATGTAAAATTACACCACCCCGGGTACTTCTTTGTCTATAACTTTTTCCCTGAGAAACAACTGGATATGGGCTCTACATAGTTGGAATCTACTCCCTTAGACCTTTTTAGCAATATATAGCAACCTCATTCATGTCGTCTGGAAATACTTCAAATACCCAGTCCAACATTACCCATAATGTAAAATTACACTACCCCGGGTACTTTTTCATCTATAACTTTTTCCCTGAGAAACAACTGGATATAAACTATATATGGTTGGAATCTTCTCCCTTAGACCTTTTTAGCGATATATAGCAACCTCATTCATGTCATCTGGAAATACTTCAAATACCCAGTCTAAGATCACCCATAATGTAAAATTACACCACCCCGGGTACTTCTTTGTCTATAACTTTTTCTCTGAGAAACAACTGGATATGGGCTATACATAGTTGGAATCTACTCCCTTATACCTTTTTAGCGATATATAGCAACCTCATTCATGTCTTTTGGAAATACTTCAAATACCCAGTCCAACATTACCCATAATGTAAAATTACACTACCCCGGGTACTTTTTTGTCTATAACTTTTTCCCTGAGAAACAACTGGATATAAACTATATATGGTTGGAATCTACTCCCTTAGACCTTTTTAGCGATATATAGCAACCTCATTCATGTCGTCTGGAAATACTTCAAATACCCAGTCCAACATTACCCATAATGTAAAATTACACTACCCCGGGTACTTTTTCATCTACAACTTTTTCCCTGAGAAACAACTGGATATGGGCTATACATAGTTGGAATCTTCTCCCTTAGACCTTTTTAGCGATATATAGCAACCTCATTCATGTCATCTGGAAATACTTCAAATACCCAGTCTAAGATCACCCATAATGTAAAATTACACCACCCCGGGTACTTCTTTGTCTATAACTTTTTCCCTGAGAAACAACTGGATATAAACTATATATGGTTGGAATCTACTCCCTTAGACCTTTTTAGCGATATATAGCAACCTCATTCATGTCATCTGGAAATACTTCAAATACCCAGTCTAAGATCACCCATAATGTAAAATTACACCACCCCGGGTACTTCTTTGTCTATAACTTTTTCCCTGAGAAACAACTGGATATGGGCTCTACATAGTTGGAATCTACTCCCTTAGACCTTTTTAGCAATATATAGCAACCTCATTCATGTCGTCTGGAAATACTTCAAATACCCAGTCCAACATTACCCATAATGTAAAATTACACTACCCCGGGTACTTTTTCATCTATAACTTTTTCCCTGAGAAACAACTGGATATAAACTATATATGGTTGGAATCTTCTCCCTTAGACCTTTTTAGCGATATATAGCAACCTCATTCATGTCATCTGGAAATACTTCAAATACCCAGTCTAAGATCACCCATAATGTAAAATTACACCACCCCGGGTACTTCTTTGTCTATAACTTTTTCCCTGAGAAACAACTGGATATGGGCTATACATAGTTGGAATCTACTCCTTATACCTTTTTAGCGATATATAGAAACCTCATTCATGTCATCTGGAAATACTTCAAATACCCAGTCTAAGATCACCCATAATGTAAAATTACACTACCCCGGGTACTTTTTCATCTATAACTTTTTCCCTGAGAAACAACTGGATATGGGCTATATATGGTTGGAATCTACTCCCTTAGACCTTTTTAGCGATATATAGCAACCTCATTCATGTCGTCTGGAAATACTTCAAATACCCAGTCCAACATTACCCATAATGTAAAATTACACTACCCCGGGTACTTTTTCATCTACAACTTTTTCCCTGAGAAACAACTGGATATAAGCTATATATGGTTGGAATCTACTCCCTTAGGACTCTTTAGCGATTTATAGCAACCTCATTCATGTCTTTTGGAAATACTTCAAATACCCAGTCCAACATTACCCATAATGTAAAATTACACTACCCCGGGTACTTTTTCATCTATAACTTTTTCCCTGAGAAACAACTGGATATAAGCTATATATGGTTGGAATCTACTCCCTTAGACCTTTTTAGCGATATATAGCAACCTCATTCATGTCGTCTGGAAATACTTCAAATACCCAGTCCAACATTACCCATAATGTAAAATTACACTACCCCGGGTACTTTTTCATCTATAGCTTTTTCCCTGAGAAACAACTGGATATATGCTATACATAGTTGGAATCTACTCTCTTATACCTTTTTAGCAGTATATAGCAACCTCATTCATGTCGTCTGGAAATACTTCAAATACCCAGTCCAACATTACCCATAATGTAAAATTACACTACCCCGGGTACTTTTTCATCTATAACTTTTTCCCTGAGAAACAACTGGATATGGGCTCTACATAGTTGGAATCTACTCCCTTAGACCTTTTTAGCAATATATAGCAACCTCATTCATGTCGTCTGGAAATACTTCAAATACCCAGTCCAACATTACCCATAATGTAAAATTACACTACCCCGGGTACTTTTTCATCTATAACTTTTTCCCTGAGAAACAACTGGATATAAGCTATATATGGTTGGAATCTACTCCCTTAGACCTTTTTAGCGATATATAGCAACCTCATTCATGTCTTTTGGAAATACTTCAAATACCCAGTCTAAGATCACCCATAATGTAAAATTACACCACCCCGGGTACTTCTTTGTCTATAACTTTTTCCCTGAGAAACAACTGGATATGGGCTCTACATAGTTGGAATCTGCTCCCTTAGACCTTTTTAGCAATATATAGCAACCTCATTCATGTCGTCTGGAAATACTTCAAATACCCAGTCCAACATTACCCATAATGTAAAATTACACTACCCCGGGTACTTTTTCATCTATAACTTTTTCCCTGAGTAACAACTGGATATAAACTATATATGGTTGAAATCTACTCCCTTAGGACTCTTTAGCGATTTATAGCAACCTCATTCATGTTATCTGGAAATACTTCAAATACCCAGTCCAACATTACCCATAATGTAAAATTACACTACCCCGGGTACTTTTTCATCTATAACTTTTTCCCTGAGAAACAACTGGATATAAGCTATATATGGTTGGAATCTACTCCCTTAGGCCTTTTTAGCGATATATAGCAACCTCATTCATGTCTTTTGGAAATACTTCAAATACCCAGTCCAACATTACCCATAATGTAAAATTACACTACCCCGGGTACTTTTTTGTCTATAACTTTTTCCCTAAGAAACAACTGGATATGGGCTATACATAGTTGGAATCTACTCCCTTATACCTTTTTAGCGATATATAGCAACCTCATTCATGTCTTTTGGAAATACTTCAAATACCCAGTCCAACATTACCCATAATGTAAAATTACACTACCCCGGGTACTTTTTCATCTATAACTTTTTCCCTGAGAAACAACTGGATATAAACTATATATGGTTGGAATCTTCTCCCTTAGACCTTTTTAGCGATATATAGCAACCTCATTCATGTCATCTGGAAATACTTCAAATACCCAGTCTAAGATCACCCATAATGTAAAATTACACCACCCCGGGTACTTCTTTGTCTATAACTTTTTCCCTGAGAAACAACTGGATATGGGCTCTACATAGTTGGAATCTACTCCCTTAGACCTTTTTAGCAATATATAGCAACCTCATTCATGTCGTCTGGAAATACTTCAAATACCCAGTCCAACATTACCCATAATGTAAAATTACACTACCCCGGGTACTTTTTCATCTATAACTTTTTCCCTGAGAAACAACTGGATATAAACTATATATGGTTGGAATCTTCTCCCTTAGACCTTTTTAGCGATATATAGCAACCTCATTCATGTCATCTGGAAATACTTCAAATACCCAGTCTAAGATCACCCATAATGTAAAATTACACCACCCCGGGTACTTCTTTGTCTATAACTTTTTCTCTGAGAAACAACTGGATATGGGCTGTACATAGTTGGAATCTTCTCCCTTATACCTTTTTAGCGATATATAGCAACCTCATTCATGTCGTCTGGAAATACTTCAAATACCCAGTCCAACATTACCCATAATGTAAAATTACACTACCCCGGGTACTTTTTCATCTATAACTTTTTCCCTGAGAAACAACTGGATATATGCTATACATAGTTGGAATCTACTCTCTTATACCTTTTTAGCAGTATATAGCAACCTCATTCATGTCGTCTGGAAATACTTCAAATACCCAGTCCAACATTACCCATAATGTAAAATTACACTACCCCGGGTACTTTTTCATCTATAACTTTTTCCCTGAGAAACAACTGGATATGGGCTATATATGGTTGGAATCTACTCCCTTATACCTTTTTAGCGATATTTAGCAACCTCATTCATGTCGTCGGGAAATACTTCAAATACCCAGTCCAACATTACCCATAATGTAAAATTACACTACCCCGGGTACTTCTTTCTCTATAACTTTTTCCCTGAGAGACAACTGGATATTGGCTATACATGGTTGGAATCTACTCCCTTAGGCCTCTTTAGCGATATATAGCAACCTCATTCATGTCATCTGGAAATACTTCAAATACCCAGTCTAAGATCACCCATAATGTAAAATTACACCACCCCGGGTATTTTTTCATCTATAACTTTTTCCCTGAGAAACAACAGGATATATGCTATACATAGTTGGAATCTACTCCCTTAGACCTTTTTAGCGATATATAGCAACCTCATTCATGTCGTCTGGAAATACTTCAAATACCCAGTCCAACATTACCCATAATGTAAAATTACACTACCCCGGGTACTTTTTCATCTACAACTTTTTCCCTGAGAAACAACTGGATATAAGCTATATATGGTTGGAATCTACTCCCTTAGGACTCTTTAGCGATTTATAGCAACCTCATTCATGTCTTTTGGAAATACTTCAAATACCCAGTCCAACATTACCCATAATGTAAAATTACACTACCCCGGGTACTTTTTCATCTATAACTTTTTCCCTGAGAAACAACTGGATATAAGCTATATATGGTTGGAATCTACTCCCTTAGACCTTTTTAGCGATATATAGCAACCTCATTCATGTCGTCTGGAAATACTTCAAATACCCAGTCCAACATTACCCATAATGTAAAATTACACTACCCCGGGTACTTTTTCATCTACAACTTTTTCCCTGAGAAACAACTGGATATAAGCTATATATGGTTGGAATCTACTCCCTTAGGACTCTTTAGCGATTTATAGCAACCTCATTCATGTCTTTTGGAAATACTTCAAATACCCAGTCCAACATTACCCATAATGTAAAATTACACTACCCCGGGTACTTTTTCATCTATAACTTTTTCCCTGAGAAACAACTGGATATAAGCTATATATGGTTGGAATCTACTCCCTTAGACCTTTTTAGCGATATATAGCAACCTCATTCATGTCGTCTGGAAATACTTCAAATACCCAGTCCAACATTACCCATAATGTAAAATTACACTACCCCGGGTACTTTTTCATCTATAGCTTTTTCCCTGAGAAACAACTGGATATATGCTATACATAGTTGGAATCTACACTCTTATACCTTTTTAGCAGTATATAGCAACCTCATTCATGTCGTCTGGAAATACTTCAAATACCCAGTCCAACATTACCCATAATGTAAAATTACACTACCCCGGGTACTTTTTCATCTATAACTTTTTCCCTGAGAAACAACTGGATATGGGCTCTACATAGTTGGAATCTACTCCCTTAGACCTTTTTAGCAATATATAGCAACCTCATTCATGTCGTCTGGAAATACTTCAAATACCCAGTCCAACATTACCCATAATGTAAAATTACACTACCCCGGGTACTTTTTCATCTATAACTTTTTCCCTGAGAAACAACTGGATATAAGCTATATATGGTTGGAATCTACTCCCTTAGACCTTTTTAGCGATATATAGCAACCTCATTCATGTCTTTTGGAAATACTTCAAATACCCAGTCTAAGATCACCCATAATGTAAAATTACACCACCCCGGGTACTTCTTTGTCTATAACTTTTTCCCTGAGAAACAACTGGATATGGGCTCTACATAGTTGGAATCTGCTCCCTTAGACCTTTTTAGCAATATATAGCAACCTCATTCATGTCGTCTGGAAATACTTCAAATACCCAGTCCAACATTACCCATAATGTAAAATTACACTACCCCGGGTACTTTTTCATCTATAACTTTTTCCCTGAGTAACAACTGGATATAAACTATATATGGTTGAAATCTACTCCCTTAGGACTCTTTAGCGATTTATAGCAACCTCATTCATGTCATCTGGAAATACTTCAAATACCCAGTCCAACATTACCCATAATGTAAAATTACACTACCCCGGGTACTTTTTCATCTATAACTTTTTCCCTGAGAAACAACTGGATATGGGCTCTACATAGTTGGAATCTACTCCCTTAGACCTTTTTAGCAATATATAGCAACCTCATTCATGTCGTCTGGAAATACTTCAAATACCCAGTCCAACATTACCCATAATGTAAAATTACACTACCCCGGGTACTTTTTCATCTATAACTTTTTCCCTGAGAAACAACTGGATATAAGCTATATATGGTTGGAATCTACTCCCTTAGACCTTTTTAGCGATATATAGCAACCTCATTCATGTCTTTTGGAAATACTTCAAATACCCAGTCTAAGATCACCCATAATGTAAAATTACACCACCCCGGGTACTTCTTTGTCTATAACTTTTTCCCTGAGAAACAACTGGATATGGGCTCTACATAGTTGGAATCTGCTCCCTTAGACCTTTTTAGCAATATATAGCAACCTCATTCATGTCGTCTGGAAATACTTCAAATACCCAGTCCAACATTACCCATAATGTAAAATTACACTACCCCGGGTACTTTTTCATCTATAACTTTTTCCCTGAGTAACAACTGGATATAAACTATATATGGTTGAAATCTACTCCCTTAGGACTCTTTAGCGATTTATAGCAACCTCATTCATGTCATCTGGAAATACTTCAAATACCCAGTCCAACATTACCCATAATGTAAAATTACACTACCCCGGGTACTTTTTCATCTATAACTTTTTCCCTGAGAAACAACTGGATATAAGCTATATATGGTTGGAATCTACTCCCTTAGGCCTTTTTAGCGATATATAGCAACCTCATTCATGTCTTTTGGAAATACTTCAAATACCCAGTCCAACATTACCCATAATGTAAAATTACACTACCCCGGGTACTTTTTTGTCTATAACTTTTTCCCTAAGAAACAACTGGATATGGGCTATACATAGTTGGAATCTACTCCCTTATACCTTTTTAGCGATATATAGCAACCTCATTCATGTCTTTTGGAAATACTTCAAATACCCAGTCCAACATTACCCATAATGTAAAATTACACTACCCCGGGTACTTTTTCATCTATAACTTTTTCCCTGAGAAACAACTGGATATAAACTATATATGGTTGGAATCTTCTCCCTTAGACCTTTTTAGCGATATATAGCAACCTCATTCATGTCATCTGGAAATACTTCAAATACCCAGTCTAAGATCACCCATAATGTAAAATTACACCACCCCGGGTACTTCTTTGTCTATAACTTTTTCCCTGAGAAACAACTGGATATGGGCTCTACATAGTTGGAATCTACTCCCTTAGACCTTTTTAGCAATATATAGCAACCTCATTCATGTCGTCTGGAAATACTTCAAATACCCAGTCCAACATTACCCATAATGTAAAATTACACTACCCCGGGTACTTTTTCATCTATAACTTTTTCCCTGAGAAACAACTGGATATAAACTATATATGGTTGGAATCTTCTCCCTTAGACCTTTTTAGCGATATATAGCAACCTCATTCATGTCATCTGGAAATACTTCAAATACCCAGTCTAAGATCACCCATAATGTAAAATTACACCACCCCGGGTACTTCTTTGTCTATAACTTTTTCTCTGAGAAACAACTGGATATGGGCTATACATAGTTGGAATCTTCTCCCTTATACCTTTTTAGCGATATATAGCAACCTCATTCATGTCGTCTGGAAATACTTCAAATACCCAGTCCAACATTACCCATAATGTAAAATTACACTACCCCGGGTACTTTTTCATCTATAACTTTTTCCCTGAGAAACAACTGGATATATGCTATACATAGTTGGAATCTACTCTCTTATACCTTTTTAGCAGTATATAGCAACCTCATTCATGTCGTCTGGAAATACTTCAAATACCCAGTCCAACATTACCCATAATGTAAAATTACACTACCCCGGGTACTTTTTCATCAATAACTTTTTCCCTGAGAAACAACTGGATATAAGCTATATATGGTTGGAATCTACTCCCTTAGACCTTTTTAGCGATATATAGCAACCTCATTCATGTTATCTGGAAATACTTCAAATACCCAGTCTAAGATCACCCATAATGTAAAATTACACCACCCCGGGACTTCTTTGTCTATAACTTTTTCCCTGAGAAACAACTGGATATGGGCTATACATGGTTGGAATCTACTCCCTTAGGCCTCTTTAGCGATATATAGCAACCTCATTCATGTCATCTGGAAATACTTCAAATACCCAGTCTAAGATCACCCATAATGTAAAATTACACCACCCCGGGTATTTTTTCATCTATAACTTTTTCCCTGAGAAACAACAGGATATATGCTATACATAGTTGGAATCTGCTCCCTTAGGCCTCTTTAGCGATATATAGCAACCTCATTCATGTCATCTGGAAATACTTCAAATACCCAGTCTAAGATCACCCATAATGTAAAATTACACCACCCCGGGTACTTCTTTGTCTATAACTTTTTCCCTGAGAAACAACTGGATATGGGCTATACATAGTTGGAATCTACTCCCTTAGACCTTTTTAGCAATATATAGCAACCTCATTCATGTCGTCTGGAAACACTTCAAATACCCAGTCTAAAATCACCCATAATGTAAAATTACTTCACCCCGGGTACTTTTTCATCTATAACTTTTTCCCTGAGAAACAACAGGATATATGCTATACATAGTTGGAATCTACTCCCTTAGGCCTCTTTAGCGATATATAGCAACCTCATTCATGTCCTCTGGAAATACTTCAAATACCCAGTCTAAGATCACCCATAATGTAAAATTACACCACCCCGGGTATTTTTTCATCTATAACTTTTTCCCTGAGAAACAACAGGATATATGCTATACATAGTTGGAATCTACTCCCTTAGACCTTTTTAGCGATATATAGCAACCTCATTCATGTCTTTTGGAAATACTTCAAATACCCAGTCCAACATTACCCATAATGTAAAATTACACTACCCCGGGTACTTTTTCATCTATAACTTTTTCCCTGAGAAACAACTGGATACAAACTATATATGGTTGGAATCTACTCTCTTAGGCCTCTTTAGCGATTTATAGCAACCTCATTCATGTCATCTGGAAATACTTCAAATACCCAGTCCAACATTACCCATAATGTAAAATTACACTACCCCGGGTACTTTTTCATCTATAACTTTTTCACTGAGAAACAACTGGATATAAACTATATATGGTTGGAATCTACTCCCTTAGGACTCTTTAGCGATTTATAGCAACCTCATTCATGTCATCTGGAAATTCTTCAAATACCCAGTCCAACATTACCCATAATGTAAAATTACACTACCCCGGGTACTTTTTCATCTATAACTTTTTCCCTGAGAAACAACTGGATATGGGCTATACATAGTTGGAATCTACTCCCTTAGACCTTTTTAGCAATATATAGCAACCTCCTTCATGTCATCTGGAAATACTTCAAATACCCAGTCCAACATTACCCATAATGTAAAATTACACTACCCCGGGTACTTTTTTGTCTATAACTTTTTCCCTGAGAAACAACTGGATATGGGCTATACATAGTTGGAATCTACTCCCTTATACCTTTTTAGGGATATATAGCAACCTCATTCATGTCGTCTGGAAATACTTCAAATACCCAGTCCAACATTACCCATAATGTAAAATTACACTACCCCGGGTACTTTTTCATCTATAACTTTTTCCCTGAGTAACAACTGGATATAAACTATATATGGTTGAAATCTACTCCCTTAGGACTCTTTAGCGATTTATAGCAACCTCATTCATGTCATCTGGAAATACTTCAAATACCCAGTCCAACATTACCCATAATGTAAAATTACACTACCCCGGGTACTTTGTCATCTATAACTTTTTCCCTGAGAAACAACTGGATATAAGCTATATATGGTTGGAATCTACTCCCTTAGACCTTTTTAGCGATATATAGCAACCTCATTCATGTCTTTTGGAAATACTTCAAATACCCAGTCCAACATTACCCATAATGTAAAATTACACTACCCCGGGTACTTTTTCATCTATAACTTTTTCCCTGAGAAACAACTGGATATAAACTATATATGGTTGGAATCTTCTCCCTTAGACCTTTTTAGCGATATATAGCAACCTCATTCATGTCATCTGGAAATACTTCAAATACCCAGTCTAAGATCACCCATAATGTAAAATTACACCACCCCGGGTACTTCTTTGTCTATAACTTTTTCCCTGAGAAACAACTGGATATGGGCTCTACATAGTTGGAATCTACTCCCTTAGACCTTTTTAGCAATATATAGCAACCTCATTCATGTCGTCTGGAAATACTTCAAATACCCAGTCCAACATTACCCATAATGTAAAATTACACTACCCCGGGTACTTTTTCATCTATAACTTTTTCCCTGAGAAACAACTGGATATAAACTATATATGGTTGGAATCTTCTCCCTTAGACCTTTTTAGCGATATATAGCAACCTCATTCATGTCATCTGGAAATACTTCAAATACCCAGTCTAAGATCACCCATAATGTAAAATTACACCACCCCGGGTACTTCTTTGTCTATAACTTTTTCTCTGAGAAACAACTGGATATGGGCTATACATAGTTGGAATCTACTCCCTTATACCTTTTTAGCGATATATAGCAACCTCATTCATGTCGTCTGGAAATACTTCAAATACCCAGTCCAACATTACCCATAATGTAAAATTACACTACCCCGGGTACTTTTTCATCTATAACTTTTTCCCTGAGAAACAACTGGATATGGGCTCTACATAGTTGGAATCTACTCCCTTAGACCTTTTTAGCAATATATAGCAACCTCATTCATGTCGTCTGGAAATACTTCAAATACCCAGTCCAACATTACCCATAATGTAAAATTACACTACCCCGGGTACTTTTTCATCTATAACTTTTTCCCTGAGAAACAACTGGATATAAACTATATATGGTTGGAATCTACTCCCTTAGACCTTTTTAGCGATATATAGCAACCTCATTCATGTCTTTTGGAAATACTTCAAATACCCAGTCCAACATTACCCATAATGTAAAATTACACTACCCCGGGTACTTTTTTGTCTATAACTTTTTCCCTAAGAAACAACTGGATATGGGCTATACATAGTTGGAATCTACTCCCTTATACCTTTTTAGCGATATATAGCAACCTCATTCATGTCTTTTGGAAATACTTCAAATACCCAGTCAAACATTACCCATAATGTAAAATTACACTACCCCGGGTACTTTTTCATCTATAACTTTTTCCCTGAGAAACAACTGGATATAAACTATATATGGTTGGAATCTTCTCCCTTAGACCTTTTTAGCGATATATAGCAACCTCATTCATGTCATCTGGAAATACTTCAAATACCCAGTCTAAGATCACCCATAATGTAAAATTAGACCACCCCGGGTACTTCTTTGTCTATAACTTTTTCCCTGAGAAACAACTGGATATGGGCTCTACATAGTTGGAATCTACTCCCTTAGACCTTTTTAGCAATATATAGCAACCTCATTCATGTCGTCTGGAAATACTTCAAATACCCAGTCCAACATTACCCATAATGTAAAATTACACTACCCCGGGTACTTTTTCATCTATAACTTTTTCCCTGAGAAACAACTGGATATAAACTATATATGGTTGGAATCTTCTCCCTTAGACCTTTTTAGCGATATATAGCAACCTCATTCACGTCATCTGGAAATACTTCAAATACCCAGTCTAAGATCACCCATAATGTAAAATTACACCACCCCGGGTACTTCTTTGTCTATAACTTTTTCTCTGAGAAACAACTGGATATGGGCTATACATAGTTGGAATCTACTCCCTTATACCTTTTTAGCGATATATAGCAACCTCATTCATGTCGTCTGGAAATACTTCAAATACCCAGTCCAACATTACCCATAATGTAAAATTACACCACCCCGGGTACTTTTTCATATATAACTTTTTCCCTGAGAAACAACCGGATATATGCTATACATAGTTGGAATCTACTCCCTTAGACCTTTTTAGCGATATATAGCAACCTCATTCATGTCGTCTGGAAATACTTCAAATACCCAGTCCAACATTACCCATAATGTAAAATTACACTACCCCGGGTACTTTTTCATCAATAACTTTTTCCCTGAGAAACAACTGGATATAAACTATATATGGTTGGAATCTACTCCCTTAGACCTTTTTAGCGATATATAGCAACCTCATTCATGTTATCTGGAAATACTTCAAATACCCAGTCTAAGATCACCCATAATGTAAAATTACACCACCCCGGGACTTCTTTGTCTATAACTTTTTCCCTGAGAAACAACTGGATATGGGCTATACATGGTTGGAATCTACTCCCTTAGGCCTCTTTAGCGATATATAGCAACCTCATTCATGTCATCTGGAAATACTTCAAATACCCAGTCTAAGATCACCCATAATGTAAAATTACACCACCCCGGGTATTTTTTCATCTATAACTTTTTCCCTGAGAAACAACAGGATATATGCTATACATAGTTGGAATCTGCTCCCTTAGGCCTCTTTAGCGATATATAGCAACCTCATTCATGTCATCTGGAAATACTTCAAATACCCAGTCTAAGATCACCCATAATGTAAAATTACACCACCCCGGGTACTTCTTTGTCTATAACTTTTTCCCTGAGAAACAACTGGATATGGGCTATACATAGTTGGAATCTACTCCCTTAGACCTTTTTAGCAATATATAGCAACCTCATTCATGTCGTCTGGAAATACTTCAAATACCCAGTCTAAAATCACCCATAATGTAAAATTACTTCACCCCGGGTACTTTTTCATCTATAACTTTTTCCCTGAGAAACAACAGGATATATGCTATACATAGTTGGAATCTACTCCCTTAGGCCTCTTTAGCGATATATAGCAACCTCATTCATGTCATCTGGAAATACTTCAAATACCCAGTCTAAGATCACCCATAATGTAAAATTACACCACCCCGGGTATTTTTTCATCTATAACTTTTTCCCTGAGAAACAACAGGATATATGCTATACATAGTTGGAATCTACTCCCTTAGACCTTTTTAGCGATATATAGCAACCTCATTCATGTCTTTTGGAAATACTTCAAATACCCAGTCCAACATTACCCATAATGTAAAATTACACTACCCCGGGTACTTTTTCATCTATAACTTTTTCCCTGAGAAACAACTGGATATAAACTATATATGGTTGGAATCTTCTCCCTTAGACCTTTTTAGCGATATATAGCAACCTCATTCATGTCATCTGGAAATACTTCAAATACCCAGTCTAAGATCACCCATAATGTAAAATTACACCACCCCGGGTACTTCTTTGTCTATAACTTTTTCCCTGAGAAACAACTGGATATGGGCTCTACATAGTTGGAATCTACTCCCTTAGACCTTTTTAGCAATATATAGCAACCTCATTCATGTCGTCTGGAAATACTTCAAATACCCAGTCCAACATTACCCATAATGTAAAATTACACTACCCCGGGTACTTTTTCATCTATAACTTTTTCCCTGAGAAACAACTGGATATAAACTATATATGGTTGGAATCTTCTCCCTTAGACCTTTTTAGCGATATATAGCAACCTCATTCATGTCATCTGGAAATACTTCAAATACCCAGTCTAAGATCACCCATAATGTAAAATTACACCACCCCGGGTACTTCTTTGTCTATAACTTTTTCTCTGAGAAACAACTGGATATGGGCTATACATAGTTGGAATCTACTCCCTTATACCTTTTTAGCGATATATAGCAACCTCATTCATGTCGTCTGGAAATACTTCAAATACCCAGTCCAACATTACCCATAATGTAAAATTACACTACCCCGGGTACTTTTTCATCTATAACTTTTTTCCTGAGAAACAACTGGATATAAGCTATATATGGTTGGAATCTACTCCCTTAGACCTTTTTAGCGATAAATAGAAACCTCATTCATGTCATCTGGAAATACTTCAAATACCCAGTCTAAGATCACCCATAATGTAAAATTACACTACCCCGGGTACTTTTTTGTCTATAACTTTTTCCCTAAGAAACAACTGGATATGGGCTATACATAGTTGGAATCTACTCCCTTATACCTTTTTAGCGATATATAGCAACCTCATTCATGTCTTTTGGAAATACTTCAAATACCCAGTCCAACATTACCCATAATGTAAAATTACACTACCCCGGGTACTTTTTCATCTATAACTTTTTCCCTGAGAAACAACTGGATATAAACTATATATGGTTGGAATCTTCTCCCTTAGACCTTTTTAGCGATATATAGCAACCTCATTCATGTCATCTGGAAATACTTCAAATACCCAGTCTAAGATCACCCATAATGTAAAATTACACCACCCCGGGTACTTCTTTGTCTATAACTTTTTCCCTGAGAAACAACTGGATATGGGCTCTACATAGTTGGAATCTACTCCCTTAGACCTTTTCAGCAATATATAGCAACCTCATTCATGTCGTCTGGAAATACTTCAAATACCCAGTCCAACATTACCCATAATGTAAAATTACACTACCCCGGGTACTTTTTCATCTATAACTTTTTCCCTGAGAAACAACTGGATATAAACTATATATGGTTGGAATCTTCTCCCTTAGACCTTTTTAGCGATATATAGCAACCTCATTCATGTCATCTGGAAATACTTCAAATACCCAGTCTAAGATCACCCATAATGTAAAATTACACCACCCCGGGTACTTCTTTGTCTATAACTTTTTCCCTGAGAAACAACTGGATATGGGCTCTACATAGTTGGAATCTACTCCCTTAGACCTTTTTAGCAATATATAGCAACCTCATTCATGTCGTCTGGAAATACTTCAAATACCCAGTCCAACATTACCCATAATGTAAAATTACACTACCCCGGGTACTTTTTCATCTATAACTTTTTCCCTGAGAAACAACTGGATATAAACTATATATGGTTGGAATCTTCTCCCTTAGACCTTTTTAGCGATATATAGCAACCTCATTCATGTCATCTGGAAATACTTCAAATACCCAGTCTAAGATCACCCATAATGTAAAATTACACCACCCCGGGTACTTCTTTGTCTATAACTTTTTCTCTGAGAAACAACTGGATATGGGCTATACATAGTTGGAATCTACTCCCTTATACCTTTTTAGCGATATATAGCAACCTCATTCATGTCGTCTGGAAATACTTCAAATACCCAGTCCAACATTACCCATAATGTAAAATTACACTACCCCGGGTACTTTTTCATCTATAACTTTTTTCCTGAGAAACAACTGGATATAAGCTATATATGGTTGGAATCTACTCCCTTAGACCTTTTTAGCGATAAATAGAAACCTCATTCATGTCATCTGGAAATACTTCAAATACCCAGTCTAAGATCACCCATAATGTAAAATTACACTACCCCGGGTACTTTTTTGTCTATAACTTTTTCCCTAAGAAACAACTGGATATGGGCTATACATAGTTGGAATCTACTCCCTTATACCTTTTTAGCGATATATAGCAACCTCATTCATGTCTTTTGGAAATACTTCAAATACCCAGTCCAACATTACCCATAATGTAAAATTACACTACCCCGGGTACTTTTTCATCTATAACTTTTTCCCTGAGAAACAACTGGATATAAACTATATATGGTTGGAATCTTCTCCCTTAGACCTTTTTAGCGATATATAGCAACCTCATTCATGTCATCTGGAAATACTTCAAATACCCAGTCTAAGATCACCCATAATGTAAAATTACACCACCCCGGGTACTTCTTTGTCTATAACTTTTTCCCTGAGAAACAACTGGATATGGGCTCTACATAGTTGGAATCTACTCCCTTAGACCTTTTTAGCAATATATAGCAACCTCATTCATGTCGTCTGGAAATACTTCAAATACCCAGTCCAACATTACCCATAATGTAAAATTACACTACCCCGGGTACTTTTTCATCTATAACTTTTTCCCTGAGAAACAACTGGATATAAACTATATATGGTTGGAATCTTCTCCCTTAGACCTTTTTAGCGATATATAGCAACCTCATTCATGTCATCTGGAAATACTTCAAATACCCAGTCTAAGATCACCCATAATGTAAAATTACACCACCCCGGGTACTTCTTTGTCTATAACTTTTTCTCTGAGAAACAACTGGATATGGGCTATACATAGTTGGAATCTACTCCCTTAGACCTTTTTAGCAATATATAGCAACCTCATTCATGTCGTCTGGAAATACTTCAAATACCCAGTCTAAAATCACCCATAATGTAAAATTACTTCACCCCGGGTACTTTTTCATCTATAACTTTTTCCCTGAGTAACAACTGGATATAAACTATATATGGTTGAAATCTACTCCCTTAGGACTCTTTAGCGATTTATAGCAACCTCATTCATGTCATCTGGAAATACTTCAAATACCCAGTCCAACATTACCCATAATGTAAAATTACACTACCCCGGGTACTTTTTCATCTATAACTTTTTCCCTGAGAAACAACTGGATATAAGCTATATATGGTTGGAATCTACTCCCTTAGACCTTTTTAGCGATATATAGCAACCTCATTCATGTCTTTTGGAAATACTTCAAATACCCAGTCCAACATTACCCATAATGTAAAATTACACTACCCCGGGTACTTTTTCATCTATAACTTTTTCCCTGAGAAACAACTGGGTATAAACTATATATGGTTGGAATCTTCTCCCTTAGGCCTTTTTAGCGATATATAGCAACCTCATTCATGTCATCTGGAAATACTTCAAATACCCAGTCTAAGATCACCCATAATGTAAAATTACACCACCCCGGGTACTTCTTTGTCTATAACTTTTTCCCTGAGAAACAACTGGATATGGGCTCTACATAGTTGGAATCTACTCCCTTAGACCTTTTTAGCAATATATAGCAACCTCATTCATGTCGTCTGGAAATACTTCAAATACCCAGTCCAACATTACCCATAATGTAAAATTACACTACCCCGGGTACTTTTTCATCTATAACTTTTTCCCTGAGAAACAACTGGATATAAACTATATATGGTTGGAATCTTCTCCCTTAGACCTTTTTAGCGATATATAGCAACCTCATTCATGTCATCTGGAAATACTTCAAATACCCAGTCTAAGATCACCCATAATGTAAAATTACACCACCCCGGGTACTTCTTTGTCTATAACTTTTTCTCTGAGAAACAACTGGATATGGGCTATACATAGTTGGAATCTACTCCCTTATACCTTTTTAGCGATATATAGCAACCTCATTCATGTCGTCTGGAAATACTTCAAATACCCAGTCCAACATTACCCATAATGTAAAATTACACTACCCCGGGTACTTTTTCATCTATAACTTTTTCCCTGAGAAACAACTGGATATGGGCTCTACATAGTTGGAATCTACTCCCTTAGACCTTTTTAGCAATATATAGCAACCTCATTCATGTCGTCTGGAAATACTTCAAATACCCAGTCCAACATTACCCATAATGTAAAATTACACTACCCCGGGTACTTTTTCATCTATAACTTTTTCCCTGAGAAACAACTGGATATAAACTATATATGGTTGGAATCTACTCCCTTAGACCTTTTTAGCGATATATAGCAACCTCATTCATGTCTTTTGGAAATACTTCAAATACCCAGTCCAACATTACCCATAATGTAAAATTACACTACCCCGGGTACTTTTTTGTCTATAACTTTTTCCCTAAGAAACAACTGGATATGGGCTATACATAGTTGGAATCTACTCCCTTATACCTTTTTAGCGATATATAGCAACCTCATTCATGTCTTTTGGAAATACTTCAAATACCCAGTCCAACATTACCCATAATGTAAAATTACACTACCCCGGGTACTTTTTCATCTATAACTTTTTCCCTGAGAAACAACTGGATATAAACTATATATGGTTGGAATCTTCTCCCTTAGACCTTTTTAGCGATATATAGCAACCTCATTCATGTCATCTGGAAATACTTCAAATACCCAGTCTAAGATCACCCATAATGTAAAATTACACCACCCCGGGTACTTCTTTGTCTATAACTTTTTCCCTGAGAAACAACTGGATATGGGCTCTACATAGTTGGAATCTCCTCCCTTAGACCTTTTTAGCAATATATAGCAACCTCATTCATGTGTCTGGAAATACTTCAAATACCCAGTCCAACATTACCCATAATGTAAAATTACACTACCCCGGGTACTTCTTTCTCTATAACTTTTTCCCTGAGAGACAACTGGATATTGGCTATACATGGTTGGAATCTACTCCCTTAGGCCTCTTTAGCGATATATAGCAACCTCATTCATGTCATCTGGAAATACTTCAAATACCCAGTCTAAGATCACCCATAATGTAAAATTACACCACCCCGGGTATTTTTTCATCTATAACTTTTTCCCTGAGAAACAACAGGATATATGCTATACATAGTTGGAATCTACTCCCTTAGACCTTTTTAGCGATATATAGCAACCTCATTCATGTCGTCTGGAAATACTTCAAATACCCAGTCCAACATTACCCATAATGTAAAATTACACTACCCCGGGTACTTTTTCATCAATAACTTTTTCCCTGAGAAACAACTGGATATAAACTATATATGGTTGGAATCTACTCCCTTAGACCTTTTTAGCGATATATAGCAACCTCATTCATGTTATCTGGAAATACTTCAAATACCCAGTCTAAGATCACCCATAATGTAAAATTACACCACCCCGGGACTTCTTTGTCTATAACTTTTTCCCTGAGAAACAACTGGATATGGGCTATACATGGTTGGAATCTACTCCCTTAGGCCTCTTTAGCGATATATAGCAACCTCATTCATGTCATCTGGAAATACTTCAAATACCCAGTCTAAGATCACCCATAATGTAAAATTACACCACCCCGGGTATTTTTTCATCTATAACTTTTTCCCTGAGAAACAACAGGATATATGCTATACATAGTTGGAATCTGCTCCCTTAGGCCTCTTTAGCGATATATAGCAACCTCATTCATGTCATCTGGAAATACTTCAAATACCCAGTCTAAGATCACCCATAATGTAAAATTACACCACCCCGGGTACTTCTTTGTCTATAACTTTTTCCCTGAGAAACAACTGGATATGGGCTATACATAGTTGGAATCTACTCCCTTAGACCTTTTTAGCAATATATAGCAACCTCATTCATGTCGTCTGGAAATACTTCAAATACCCAGTCTAAAATCACCCATAATGTAAAATTACTTCACCCCGGGTACTTTTTCATCTATAACTTTTTCCCTGAGAAACAACAGGATATATGCTATACATAGTTGGAATCTACTCCCTTAGGCCTCTTTAGCGATATATAGCAACCTCATTCATGTCATCTGGAAATACTTCAAATACCCAGTCTAAGATCACCCATAATGTAAAATTACACCACCCCGGGTATTTTTTCATCTGTAACTTTTTCCCTGAGAAACAACAGGATATATGCTATACATAGTTGGAATCTACTCCCTTAGACCTTTTTAGCGATATATAGCAACCTCATTCATGTCTTTTGGAAATACTTCAAATACCCAGTCCAACATTACCCATAATGTAAAATTACACTACCCCGGGTACTTTTTCATCTATAACTTTTTCCCTGAGAAACAACTGGATACAAACTATATATGGTTGGAATCTACTCCCTTAGGCCTCTTTAGCGATTTATAGCAACCTCATTCATGTCATCTGGAAATACTTCAAATACCCAGTCCAACATTACCCATAATGTAAAATTACACTACCCCGGGTACTTTTTCATCTATAACTTTTTCACTGAGAAACAACTGGATATAAACTATATATGGTTGGAATCTACTCCCTTAGGACTCTTTAGCGATTTATAGCAACCTCATTCATGTCATCTGGAAATACTTCAAATACCCAGTCCAACATTACCCATAATGTAAAATTACACTACCCCGGGTACTTTTTCATCTATAACTTTTTCCCTGAGAAACAACTGGATATGGGCTATACATAGTTGGAATCTACTCCCTTAGACCTTTTTAGCAATATATAGCAACCTCCTTCATGTCATCTGGAAATACTTCAAATACCCAGTCCAACATTACCCATAATGTAAAATTACACTACCCCGGGTACTTTTTTGTCTATAACTTTTTCCCTGAGAAACAACTGGATATGGGCTATACATAGTTGGAATCTACTCCCTTATACCTTTTTAGGGATATATAGCAACCTCATTCATGTCGTCTGGAAATACTTCAAATACCCAGTCCAACATTACCCATAATGTAAAATTACACTACCCCGGGTACTTTTTCATCTATAACTTTTTCCCTGAGAAACAACTGGGTATAAACTATATATGGTTGGAATCTTCTCCCTTAGACCTTTTTAGCGATATATAGCAACCTCATTCATGTCATCTGGAAATACTTCAAATACCCAGTCTAAGATCACCCATAATGTAAAATTACACCACCCCGGGTACTTCTTTGTCTATAACTTTTTCCCTGAGAAACAACTGGATATGGGCTCTACATAGTTGGAATCTACTCCCTTAGACCTTTTTAGCAATATATAGCAACCTCATTCATGTCGTCTGGAAATACTTCAAATACCCAGTCCAACATTACCCATAATGTAAAATTACACTACCCCGGGTACTTTTTCATCTATAACTTTTTCCCTGAGAAACAACTGGATATAAACTATATATGGTTGGAATCTTCTCCCTTAGACCTTTTTAGCGATATATAGCAACCTCATTCATGTCATCTGGAAATACTTCAAATACCCAGTCTAAGATCACCCATAATGTAAAATTACACCACCCCGGGTACTTCTTTGTCTATAACTTTTTCTCTGAGAAACAACTGGATATGGGCTATACATAGTTGGAATCTACTCCCTTATACCTTTTTAGCGATATATAGCAACCTCATTCATGTCGTCTGGAAATACTTCAAATACCCAGTCCAACATTACCCATAATGTAAAATTACACTACCCCGGGTACTTTTTCATCTATAACTTTTTCCCTGAGAAACAACTGGATATGGGCTCTACATAGTTGGAATCTACTCCCTTAGACCTTTTTAGCAATATATAGCAACCTCATTCATGTCGTCTGGAAATACTTCAAATACCCAGTCCAACATTACCCATAATGTAAAATTACACTACCCCGGGTACTTTTTCATCTATAACTTTTTCCCTGAGAAACAACTGGATATAAACTATATATGGTTGGAATCTACTCCCTTAGACCTTTTTAGCGATATATAGCAACCTCATTCATGTCTTTTGGAAATACTTCAAATACCCAGTCCAACATTACCCATAATGTAAAATTACACCACCCCGGGTACTTCTTTGTCTATAACTTTTTCCCTGAGAAACAACTGGATATGGGCTCTACATAGTTGGAATCTACTCCCTTAGACCTTTTTAGCAATATATAGCAACCTCATTCATGTCGTCTGGAAATACTTCAAATACCCAGTCCAACATTACCCATAATGTAAAATTACACTACCCCGGGTACTTCTTTCTCTATAACTTTTTCCCTGAGAGACAACTGGATATTGGCTATACATGGTTGGAATCTACTCCCTTAGGCCTCTTTAGCGATATATAGCAACCTCATTCATGTCATCTGGAAATACTTCAAATACCCAGTCTAAGATCACCCATAATGTAAAATTACACCACCCCGGGTATTTTTTCATCTATAACTTTTTCCCTGAGAAACAACAGGATATATGCTATACATAGTTGGAATCTACTCCCTTAGACCTTTTTAGCGATATATAGCAACCTCATTCATGTCGTCTGGAAATACTTCAAATACCCAGTCCAACATTACCCATAATGTAAAATTACACTACCCCGGGTACTTTTTCATCAATAACTTTTTCCCTGAGAAACAACTGGATATAAACTATATATGGTTGGAATCTACTCCCTTAGACCTTTTTAGCGATATATAGCAACCTCATTCATGTTATCTGGAAATACTTCAAATACCCAGTCTAAGATCACCCATAATGTAAAATTACACCACCCCGGGACTTCTTTGTCTATAACTTTTTCCCTGAGAAACAACTGGATATGGGCTATACATGGTTGGAATCTACTCCCTTAGGCCTCTTTAGCGATATATAGCAACCTCATTCATGTCATCTGGAAATACTTCAAATACCCAGTCTAAGATCACCCATAATGTAAAATTACACCACCCCGGGTATTTTTTCATCTATAACTTTTTCCCTGAGAAACAACAGGATATATGCTATACATAGTTGGAATCTGCTCCCTTAGGCCTCTTTAGCGATATATAGCAACCTCATTCATGTCATCTGGAAATACTTCAAATACCCAGTCTAAGATCACCCATAATGTAAAATTACACCACCCCGGGTACTTCTTTGTCTATAACTTTTTCCCTGAGAAACAACTGGATATGGGCTATACATAGTTGGAATCTACTCCCTTAGACCTTTTTAGCAATATATAGCAACCTCATTCATGTCGTCTGGAAATACTTCAAATACCCAGTCTAAAATCACCCATAATGTAAAATTACTTCACCCCGGGTACTTTTTCATCTATAACTTTTTCCCTGAGAAACAACAGGATATATGCTATACATAGTTGGAATCTACTCCCTTAGGCCTCTTTAGCGATATATAGCAACCTCATTCATGTCATCTGGAAATACTTCAAATACCCAGTCTAAGATCACCCATAATGTAAAATTACACCACCCCGGGTATTTTTTCATCTGTAACTTTTTCCCTGAGAAACAACAGGATATATGCTATACATAGTTGGAATCTACTCCCTTAGACCTTTTTAGCGATATATAGCAACCTCATTCATGTCTTTTGGAAATACTTCAAATACCCAGTCCAACATTACCCATAATGTAAAATTACACTACCCCGGGTACTTTTTTGTCTATAACTTTTTCCCTAAGAAACAACTGGATATGGGCTATACATAGTTGGAATCTACTCCCTTATACCTTTTTAGCGATATATAGCAACCTCATTCATGTCTTTTGGAAATACTTCAAATACCCAGTCCAACATTACCCATAATGTAAAATTACACTACCCCGGGTACTTTTTCATCTATAACTTTTTCCCTGAGAAACAACTGGATATAAACTATATATGGTTGGAATCTTCTCCCTTAGACCTTTTTAGCGATATATAGCAACCTCATTCATGTCATCTGGAAATACTTCAAATACCCAGTCTAAGATCACCCATAATGTAAAATTACACCACCCCGGGTACTTCTTTGTCTATAACTTTTTCCCTGAGAAACAACTGGATATGGGCTCTACATAGTTGGAATCTACTCCCTTAGACCTTTTTAGCAATATATAGCAACCTCATTCATGTCGTCTGGAAATACTTCAAATACCCAGTCCAACATTACCCATAATGTAAAATTACACTACCCCGGGTACTTCTTTCTCTATAACTTTTTCCCTGAGAAACAACTGGATATTGGCTATACATGGTTGGAATCTACTCCCTTAGGCCTCTTTAGCGATATATAGCAACCTCATTCATGTCATCTGGAAATACTTCAAATACCCAGTCTAAGATCACCCATAATGTAAAATTACACCACCCCGGGTATTTTTTCATCTATAACTTTTTCCCTGAGAAACAACAGGATATATGCTATACATAGTTGGAATCTACTCCCTTAGACCTTTTTAGCGATATATAGCAACCTCATTCATGTCGTCTGGAAATACTTCAAATACCCAGTCCAACATTACCCATAATGTAAAATTACACTACCCCGGGTACTTTTTCATCAATAACTTTTTCCCTGAGAAACAACTGGATATAAACTATATATGGTTGGAATCTACTCCCTTAGACCTTTTTAGCGATATATAGCAACCTCATTCATGTTATCTGGAAATACTTCAAATACCCAGTCTAAGATCACCCATAATGTAAAATTACACCACCCCGGGACTTCTTTGTCTATAACTTTTTCCCTGAGAAACAACTGGATATGGGCTATACATGGTTGGAATCTACTCCCTTAGGCCTCTTTAGCGATATATAGCAACCTCATTCATGTCATCTGGAAATACTTCAAATACCCAGTCTAAGATCACCCATAATGTAAAATTACACCACCCCGGGTATTTTTTCATCTATAACTTTTTCCCTGAGAAACAACAGGATATATGCTATACATAGTTGGAATCTGCTCCCTTAGGCCTCTTTAGCGATATATAGCAACCTCATTCATGTCATCTGGAAATACTTCAAATACCCAGTCTAAGATCACCCATAATGTAAAATTACACCACCCCGGGTACTTCTTTGTCTATAACTTTTTCCCTGAGAAACAACTGGATATGGGCTATACATAGTTGGAATCTACTCCCTTAGACCTTTTTAGCAATATATAGCAACCTCATTCATGTCGTCTGGAAATACTTCAAATACCCAGTCTAAAATCACCCATAATGTAAAATTACTTCACCCCGGGTACTTTTTCATCTATAACTTTTTCCCTGAGAAACAACAGGATATATGCTATACATAGTTGGAATCTACTCCCTTAGGCCTCTTTAGCGATATATAGCAACCTCATTCATGTCATCTGGAAATACTTCAAATACCCAGTCTAAGATCACCCATAATGTAAAATTACACCACCCCGGGTATTTTTTCATCTATAACTTTTTCCCTGAGAAACAACAGGATATATGCTATACATAGTTGGAATCTACTCCCTTAGACCTTTTTAGCGATATATAGCAACCTCATTCATGTCTTTTGGAAATACTTCAAATACCCAGTCCAACATTACCCATAATGTAAAATTACACTACCCCGGGTACTTTTTCATCTATAACTTTTTCCCTGAGAAACAACTGGATACAAACTATATATGGTTGGAATCTACTCCCTTAGGCCTCTTTAGCGATTTATAGCAACCTCATTCATGTCATCTGGAAATACTTCAAATACCCAGTCCAACATTACCCATAATGTAAAATTACACTACCCCGGGTACTTTTTCATCTATAACTTTTTCACTGAGAAACAACTGGATATAAACTATATATGGTTGGAATCTACTCCCTTAGGACTCTTTAGCGATTTATAGCAACCTCATTCATGTCATCTGGAAATACTTCAAATACCCAGTCCAACATTACCCATAATGTAAAATTACACTACCCCGGGTACTTTTTCATCTATAACTTTTTCCCTGAGAAACAACTGGATATGGGCTATACATAGTTGGAATCTACTCCCTTAGACCTTTTTAGCAATATATAGCAACCTCCTTCATGTCATCTGGAAATACTTCAAATACCCAGTCCAACATTACCCATAATGTAAAATTACACTACCCCGGGTACTTTTTTGTCTATAACTTTTTCCCTGAGAAACAACTGGATATGGGCTATACATAGTTGGAATCTACTCCCTTATACCTTTTTAGGGATATATAGCAACCTCATTCATGTCGTCTGGAAATACTTCAAATACCCAGTCCAACATTACCCATAATGTAAAATTACACTACCCCGGGTACTTTTTCATCTATAACTTTTTCCCTGAGTAACAACTGGATATAAACTATATATGGTTGAAATCTACTCCCTTAGGACTCTTTAGCGATTTATAGCAACCTCATTCATGTCATCTGGAAATACTTCAAATACCCAGTCCAACATTACCCATAATGTAAAATTACACTACCCCGGGTACTTTTTCATCTATAACTTTTTCCCTGAGAAACAACTGGATATAAGCTATATATGGTTGGAATCTACTCCCTTAGACCTTTTTAGCGATATATAGCAACCTCATTCATGTCTTTTGGAAATACTTCAAATACCCAGTCCAACATTACCCATAATGTAAAATTACACTACCCCGGGTACTTTTTCATCTATAACTTTTTCCCTGAGAAACAACTGGGTATAAACTATATATGGTTGGAATCTTCTCCCTTAGACCTTTTTAGCGATATATAGCAACCTCATTCATGTCGTCTGGAAATACTTCAAATACCCAGTCCAACATTACCCATAATGTAAAATTACACTACCCCGGGTACTTCTTTCTCTATAACTTTTTCCCTGAGAGACAACTGGATATTGGCTATACATGGTTGGAATCTACTCCCTTAGGCCTCTTTAGCGATATATAGCAACCTCATTCATGTCATCTGGAAATACTTCAAATACCCAGTCTAAGATCACCCATAATGTAAAATTACACCACCCCGGGTACTTCTTTGTCTATAACTTTTTCCCTGAGAAACAACTGGATATGGGCTCTACATAGTTGGAATCTACTCCCTTAGACCTTTTTAGCAATATATAGCAACCTCATTCATGTCGTCTGGAAATACTTCAAATACCCAGTCCAACATTACCCATAATGTAAAATTACACTACCCCGGGTACTTCTTTCTCTATAACTTTTTCCCTGAGAGACAACTGGATATTGGCTATACATGGTTGGAATCTACTCCCTTAGGCCTCTTTAGCGATATATAGCAACCTCATTCATGTCATCTGGAAATACTTCAAATACCCAGTCTAAGATCACCCATAATGTAAAATTACACCACCCCGGGTATTTTTTCATCTATAACTTTTTCCCTGAGAAACAACAGGATATATGCTATACATAGTTGGAATCTACTCCCTTAGACCTTTTTAGCGATATATAGCAACCTCATTCATGTCGTCTGGAAATACTTCAAATACCCAGTCCAACATTACCCATAATGTAAAATTACACTACCCCGGGTACTTTTTCATCAATAACTTTTTCCCTGAGAAACAACTGGATATAAACTATATATGGTTGGAATCTACTCCCTTAGACCTTTTTAGCGATATATAGCAACCTCATTCATGTTATCTGGAAATACTTCAAATACCCAGTCTAAGATCACCCATAATGTAAAATTACACCACCCCGGGACTTCTTTGTCTATAACTTTTTCCCTGAGAAACAACTGGATATGGGCTATACATGGTTGGAATCTACTCCCTTAGGCCTCTTTAGCGATATATAGCAACCTCATTCATGTCATCTGGAAATACTTCAAATACCCAGTCTAAGATCACCCATAATGTAAAATTACACCACCCCGGGTATTTTTTCATCTATAACTTTTTCCCTGAGAAACAACAGGATATATGCTATACATAGTTGGAATCTGCTCCCTTAGGCCTCTTTAGCGATATATAGCAACCTCATTCATGTCATCTGGAAATACTTCAAATACCCAGTCTAAGATCACCCATAATGTAAAATTACACCACCCCGGGTACTTCTTTGTCTATAACTTTTTCCCTGAGAAACAACTGGATATGGGCTATACATAGTTGGAATCTACTCCCTTAGACCTTTTTAGCAATATATAGCAACCTCATTCATGTCGTCTGGAAATACTTCAAATACCCAGTCTAAAATCACCCATAATGTAAAATTACTTCACCCCGGGTACTTTTTCATCTATAACTTTTTCCCTGAGAAACAACAGGATATATGCTATACATAGTTGGAATCTACTCCCTTAGGCCTCTTTAGCGATATATAGCAACCTCATTCATGTCATCTGGAAATACTTCAAATACCCAGTCTAAGATCACCCATAATGTAAAATTACACCACCCCGGGTATTTTTTCATCTGTAACTTTTTCCCTGAGAAACAACAGGATATATGCTATACATAGTTGGAATCTACTCCCTTAGACCTTTTTAGCGATATATAGCAACCTCATTCATGTCTTTTGGAAATACTTCAAATACCCAGTCCAACATTACCCATAATGTAAAATTACACTACCCCGGGTACTTTTTTGTCTATAACTTTTTCCCTAAGAAACAACTGGATATGGGCTATACATAGTTGGAATCTACTCCCTTATACCTTTTTAGCGATATATAGCAACCTCATTCATGTCTTTTGGAAATACTTCAAATACCCAGTCCAACATTACCCATAATGTAAAATTACACTACCCCGGGTACTTTTTCATCTATAACTTTTTCCCTGAGAAACAACTGGATATAAACTATATATGGTTGGAATCTTCTCCCTTAGACCTTTTTAGCGATATATAGCAACCTCATTCATGTCATCTGGAAATACTTCAAATACCCAGTCTAAGATCACCCATAATGTAAAATTACACCACCCCGGGTACTTCTTTGTCTATAACTTTTTCCCTGAGAAACAACTGGATATGGGCTCTACATAGTTGGAATCTACTCCCTTAGACCTTTTTAGCAATATATAGCAACCTCATTCATGTCGTCTGGAAATACTTCAAATACCCAGTCCAACATTACCCATAATGTAAAATTACACTACCCCGGGTACTTCTTTCTCTATAACTTTTTCCCTGAGAAACAACTGGATATTGGCTATACATGGTTGGAATCTACTCCCTTAGGCCTCTTTAGCGATATATAGCAACCTCATTCATGTCATCTGGAAATACTTCAAATACCCAGTCTAAGATCACCCATAATGTAAAATTACACCACCCCGGGTATTTTTTCATCTATAACTTTTTCCCTGAGAAACAACAGGATATATGCTATACATAGTTGGAATCTACTCCCTTAGACCTTTTTAGCGATATATAGCAACCTCATTCATGTCGTCTGGAAATACTTCAAATACCCAGTCCAACATTACCCATAATGTAAAATTACACTACCCCGGGTACTTTTTCATCAATAACTTTTTCCCTGAGAAACAACTGGATATAAACTATATATGGTTGGAATCTACTCCCTTAGACCTTTTTAGCGATATATAGCAACCTCATTCATGTTATCTGGAAATACTTCAAATACCCAGTCTAAGATCACCCATAATGTAAAATTACACCACCCCGGGACTTCTTTGTCTATAACTTTTTCCCTGAGAAACAACTGGATATGGGCTATACATGGTTGGAATCTACTCCCTTAGGCCTCTTTAGCGATATATAGCAACCTCATTCATGTCATCTGGAAATACTTCAAATACCCAGTCTAAGATCACCCATAATGTAAAATTACACCACCCCGGGTATTTTTTCATCTATAACTTTTTCCCTGAGAAACAACAGGATATATGCTATACATAGTTGGAATCTGCTCCCTTAGGCCTCTTTAGCGATATATAGCAACCTCATTCATGTCATCTGGAAATACTTCAAATACCCAGTCTAAGATCACCCATAATGTAAAATTACACCACCCCGGGTACTTCTTTGTCTATAACTTTTTCCCTGAGAAACAACTGGATATGGGCTATACATAGTTGGAATCTACTCCCTTAGACCTTTTTAGCAATATATAGCAACCTCATTCATGTCGTCTGGAAATACTTCAAATACCCAGTCTAAAATCACCCATAATGTAAAATTACTTCACCCCGGGTACTTTTTCATCTATAACTTTTTCCCTGAGAAACAACAGGATATATGCTATACATAGTTGGAATCTACTCCCTTAGGCCTCTTTAGCGATATATAGCAACCTCATTCATGTCATCTGGAAATACTTCAAATACCCAGTCTAAGATCACCCATAATGTAAAATTACACCACCCCGGGTATTTTTTCATCTATAACTTTTTCCCTGAGAAACAACAGGATATATGCTATACATAGTTGGAATCTACTCCCTTAGACCTTTTTAGCGATATATAGCAACCTCATTCATGTCTTTTGGAAATACTTCAAATACCCAGTCCAACATTACCCATAATGTAAAATTACACTACCCCGGGTACTTTTTCATCTATAACTTTTTCCCTGAGAAACAACTGGATACAAACTATATATGGTTGGAATCTACTCCCTTAGGCCTCTTTAGCGATTTATAGCAACCTCATTCATGTCATCTGGAAATACTTCAAATACCCAGTCCAACATTACCCATAATGTAAAATTACACTACCCCGGGTACTTTTTCATCTATAACTTTTTCACTGAGAAACAACTGGATATAAACTATATATGGTTGGAATCTACTCCCTTAGGACTCTTTAGCGATTTATAGCAACCTCATTCATGTCATCTGGAAATACTTCAAATACCCAGTCCAACATTACCCATAATGTAAAATTACACTACCCCGGGTACTTTTTCATCTATAACTTTTTCCCTGAGAAACAACTGGATATGGGCTATACATAGTTGGAATCTACTCCCTTAGACCTTTTTAGCAATATATAGCAACCTCCTTCATGTCATCTGGAAATACTTCAAATACCCAGTCCAACATTACCCATAATGTAAAATTACACTACCCCGGGTACTTTTTTGTCTATAACTTTTTCCCTGAGAAACAACTGGATATGGGCTATACATAGTTGGAATCTACTCCCTTATACCTTTTTAGGGATATATAGCAACCTCATTCATGTCGTCTGGAAATACTTCAAATACCCAGTCCAACATTACCCATAATGTAAAATTACACTACCCCGGGTACTTTTTCATCTATAACTTTTTCCCTGAGTAACAACTGGATATAAACTATATATGGTTGAAATCTACTCCCTTAGGACTCTTTAGCGATTTATAGCAACCTCATTCATGTCATCTGGAAATACTTCAAATACCCAGTCCAACATTACCCATAATGTAAAATTACACTACCCCGGGTACTTTTTCATCTATAACTTTTTCCCTGAGAAACAACTGGATATAAGCTATATATGGTTGGAATCTACTCCCTTAGACCTTTTTAGCGATATATAGCAACCTCATTCATGTCTTTTGGAAATACTTCAAATACCCAGTCCAACATTACCCATAATGTAAAATTACACTACCCCGGGTACTTTTTCATCTATAACTTTTTCCCTGAGAAACAACTGGGTATAAACTATATATGGTTGGAATCTTCTCCCTTAGACCTTTTTAGCGATATATAGCAACCTCATTCATGTCATCTGGAAATACTTCAAATACCCAGTCTAAGATCACCCATAATGTAAAATTACACCACCCCGGGTACTTCTTTGTCTATAACTTTTTCCCTGAGAAACAACTGGATATGGGCTCTACATAGTTGGAATCTACTCCCTTAGACCTTTTTAGCAATATATAGCAACCTCATTCATGTCGTCTGGAAATACTTCAAATACCCAGTCCAACATTACCCATAATGTAAAATTACACTACCCCGGGTACTTTTTCATCTATAACTTTTTCCCTGAGAAACAACTGGATATAAACTATATATGGTTGGAATCTTCTCCCTTAGACCTTTTTAGCGATATATAGCAACCTCATTCATGTCATCTGGAAATACTTCAAATACCCAGTCTAAGATCACCCATAATGTAAAATTACACCACCCCGGGTACTTCTTTGTCTATAACTTTTTCTCTGAGAAACAACTGGATATGGGCTATACATAGTTGGAATCTACTCCCTTATACCTTTTTAGCGATATATAGCAACCTCATTCATGTCGTCTGGAAATACTTCAAATACCCAGTCCAACATTACCCATAATGTAAAATTACACTACCCCGGGTACTTTTTCATCTATAACTTTTTCCCTGAGAAACAACTGGATATGGGCTCTACATAGTTGGAATCTACTCCCTTAGACCTTTTTAGCAATATATAGCAACCTCATTCATGTCGTCTGGAAATACTTCAAATACCCAGTCCAACATTACCCATAATGTAAAATTACACTACCCCGGGTACTTTTTCATCTATAACTTTTTCCCTGAGAAACAACTGGATATAAACTATATATGGTTGGAATCTACTCCCTTAGACCTTTTTAGCGATATATAGCAACCTCATTCATGTCTTTTGGAAATACTTCAAATACCCAGTCCAACATTACCCATAATGTAAAATTACACTACCCCGGGTACTTTTTTGTCTATAACTTTTTCCCTAAGAAACAACTGGATATGGGCTATACATAGTTGGAATCTACTCCCTTATACCTTTTTAGCGATATATAGCAACCTCATTCATGTCTTTTGGAAATACTTCAAATACCCAGTCCAACATTACCCATAATGTAAAATTACACTACCCCGGGTACTTTTTCATCTATAACTTTTTCCCTGAGAAACAACTGGATATAAACTATATATGGTTGGAATCTTCTCCCTTAGACCTTTTTAGCGATATATAGCAACCTCATTCATGTCATCTGGAAATACTTCAAATACCCAGTCTAAGATCACCCATAATGTAAAATTACACCACCCCGGGTACTTCTTTGTCTATAACTTTTTCCCTGAGAAACAACTGGATATGGGCTCTACATAGTTGGAATCTACTCCCTTAGACCTTTTTAGCAATATATAGCAACCTCATTCATGTCGTCTGGAAATACTTCAAATACCCAGTCCAACATTACCCATAATGTAAAATTACACTACCCCGGGTACTTCTTTCTCTATAACTTTTTCCCTGAGAGACAACTGGATATTGGCTATACATGGTTGGAATCTACTCCCTTAGGCCTCTTTAGCGATATATAGCAACCTCATTCATGTCATCTGGAAATACTTCAAATACCCAGTCTAAGATCACCCATAATGTAAAATTACACCACCCCGGGTATTTTTTCATCTATAACTTTTTCCCTGAGAAACAACAGGATATATGCTATACATAGTTGGAATCTACTCCCTTAGACCTTTTTAGCGATATATAGCAACCTCATTCATGTCGTCTGGAAATACTTCAAATACCCAGTCCAACATTACCCATAATGTAAAATTACACTACCCCGGGTACTTTTTCATCAATAACTTTTTCCCTGAGAAACAACTGGATATAAACTATATATGGTTGGAATCTACTCCCTTAGACCTTTTTAGCGATATATAGCAACCTCATTCATGTTATCTGGAAATACTTCAAATACCCAGTCTAAGATCACCCATAATGTAAAATTACACCACCCCGGGACTTCTTTGTCTATAACTTTTTCCCTGGGAAACAACTGGATATGGGCTATACATGGTTGGAATCTACTCCCTTAGGCCTCTTTAGCGATATATAGCAACCTCATTCATGTCATCTGGAAATACTTCAAATACCCAGTCTAAGATCACCCATAATGTAAAATTACACCACCCCGGGTATTTTTTCATCTATAACTTTTTCCCTGAGAAACAACAGGATATATGCTATACATAGTTGGAATCTGCTCCCTTAGGCCTCTTTAGCGATATATAGCAACCTCATTCATGTCATCTGGAAATACTTCAAATACCCAGTCTAAGATCACCCATAATGTAAAATTACACCACCCCGGGTACTTCTTTGTCTATAACTTTTTCCCTGAGAAACAACTGGATATGGGCTATACATAGTTGGAATCTACTCCCTTAGACCTTTTTAGCAATATATAGCAACCTCATTCATGTCGTGTGGAAATACTTCAAATACCCAGTCTAAAATCACCCATAATGTAAAATTACTTCACCCCGGGTACTTTTTCATCTATAACTTTTTCCCTGAGAAACAACAGGATATATGCTATACATAGTTGGAATCTACTCCCTTAGGCCTCTTTAGCGATATATAGCAACCTCATTCATGTCATCTGGAAATACTTCAAATACCCAGTCTAAGATCACCCATAATGTAAAATTACACCACCCCGGGTATTTTTTCATCTATAACTTTTTCCCTGAGAAACAACAGGATATATGCTATACATAGTTGGAATCTACTCCCTTAGACCTTTTTAGCGATATATAGCAACCTCATTCATGTCTTTTGGAAATACTTCAAATACCCAGTCCAACATTACCCATAATGTAAAATTACACTACCCCGGGTACTTTTTCATCTATAACTTTTTCCCTGAGAAACAACTGGATACAAACTATATATGGTTGGAATCTACTCCCTTAGGCCTCTTTAGCGATTTATAGCAACCTCATTCATGTCATCTGGAAATACTTCAAATACCCAGTCCAACATTACCCATAATGTAAAATTACACTACCCCGGGTACTTTTTCATCTATAACTTTTTCACTGAGAAACAACTGGATATAAACTATATATGGTTGGAATCTACTCCCTTAGGACTCTTTAGCGATTTATAGCAACCTCATTCATGTCATCTGGAAATACTTCAAATACCCAGTCCAACATTACCCATAATGTAAAATTACACTACCCCGGGTACTTTTTCATCTATAACTTTTTCCCTGAGAAACAACTGGATATGGGCTATACATAGTTGGAATCTACTCCCTTAGACCTTTTTAGCAATATATAGCAACCTCCTTCATGTCATCTGGAAATACTTCAAATACCCAGTCCAACATTACCCATAATGTAAAATTACACTACCCCGGGTACTTTTTTGTCTATAACTTTTTCCCTGAGAAACAACTGGATATGGGCTATACATAGTTGGAATCTACTCCCTTATACCTTTTTAGGGATATATAGCAACCTCATTCATGTCGTCTGGAAATACTTCAAATACCCAGTCCAACATTACCCATAATGTAAAATTACACTACCCCGGGTACTTTTTCATCTATAACTTTTTCCCTGAGTAACAACTGGATATAAACTATATATGGTTGAAATCTACTCCCTTAGGACTCTTTAGCGATTTATAGCAACCTCATTCATGTCATCTGGAAATACTTCAAATACCCAGTCCAACATTACCCATAATGTAAAATTACACTACCCCGGGTACTTTTTCATCTATAACTTTTTCCCTGAGAAACAACTGGATATAAGCTATATATGGTTGGAATCTACTCCCTTAGACCTTTTTAGCGATATATAGCAACCTCATTCATGTCTTTTGGAAATACTTCAAATACCCAGTCCAACATTACCCATAATGTAAAATTACACTACCCCGGGTACTTTTTCATCTATAACTTTTTCCCTGAGAAACAACTGGGTATAAACTATATATGGTTGGAATCTTCTCCCTTAGACCTTTTTAGCGATATATAGCAACCTCATTCATGTCATCTGGAAATACTTCAAATACCCAGTCTAAGATCACCCATAATGTAAAATTACACCACCCCGGGTACTTCTTTGTCTATAACTTTTTCCCTGAGAAACAACTGGATATGGGCTCTACATAGTTGGAATCTACTCCCTTAGACCTTTTTAGCAATATATAGCAACCTCATTCATGTCGTCTGGAAATACTTCAAATACCCAGTCCAACATTACCCATAATGTAAAATTACACTACCCCGGGTACTTTTTCATCTATAACTTTTTCCCTGAGAAACAACTGGATATAAACTATATATGGTTGGAATCTTCTCCCTTAGACCTTTTTAGCGATATATAGCAACCTCATTCATGTCATCTGGAAATACTTCAAATACCCAGTCTAAGATCACCCATAATGTAAAATTACACCACCCCGGGTACTTCTTTGTCTATAACTTTTTCTCTGAGAAACAACTGGATATGGGCTATACATAGTTGGAATCTACTCCCTTATACCTTTTTAGCGATATATAGCAACCTCATTCATGTCGTCTGGAAATACTTCAAATACCCAGTCCAACATTACCCATAATGTAAAATTACACTACCCCGGGTACTTTTTCATCTATAACTTTTTCCCTGAGAAACAACTGGATACAAACTATATATGGTTGGAATCTACTCCCTTAGGCCTCTTTAGCGATTTATAGCAACCTCATTCATGTCATCTGGAAATACTTCAAATACCCAGTCCAACATTACCCATAATGTAAAATTACACTACCCCGGGTACTTTTTCATCTATAACTTTTTCACTGAGAAACAACTGGATATAAACTATATATGGTTGGAATCTACTCCCTTAGGACTCTTTAGCGATTTATAGCAACCTCATTCATGTCATCTGGAAATACTTCAAATACCCAGTCCAACATTACCCATAATGTAAAATTACACTACCCCGGGTACTTTTTCATCTATAACTTTTTCCCTGAGAAACAACTGGATATGGGCTATACATAGTTGGAATCTACTCCCTTAGACCTTTTTAGCAATATATAGCAACCTCCTTCATGTCATCTGGAAATACTTCAAATACCCAGTCCAACATTACCCATAATGTAAAATTACACTACCCCGGGTACTTTTTTGTCTATAACTTTTTCCCTGAGAAACAACTGGATATGGGCTATACATAGTTGGAATCTACTCCCTTATACCTTTTTAGGGATATATAGCAACCTCATTCATGTCGTCTGGAAATACTTCAAATACCCAGTCCAACATTACCCATAATGTAAAATTACACTACCCCGGGTACTTTTTCATCTATAACTTTTTCCCTGAGAAACAACTGGGTATAAACTATATATGGTTGGAATCTTCTCCCTTAGACCTTTTTAGCGATATATAGCAACCTCATTCATGTCATCTGGAAATACTTCAAATACCCAGTCTAAGATCACCCATAATGTAAAATTACACCACCCCGGGTACTTCTTTGTCTATAACTTTTTCCCTGAGAAACAACTGGATATGGGCTCTACATAGTTGGAATCTACTCCCTTAGACCTTTTTAGCAATATATAGCAACCTCATTCATGTCGTCTGGAAATACTTCAAATACCCAGTCCAACATTACCCATAATGTAAAATTACACTACCCCGGGTACTTTTTCATCTATAACTTTTTCCCTGAGAAACAACTGGATATAAACTATATATGGTTGGAATCTTCTCCCTTAGACCTTTTTAGCGATATATAGCAACCTCATTCATGTCATCTGGAAATACTTCAAATACCCAGTCTAAGATCACCCATAATGTAAAATTACACCACCCCGGGTACTTCTTTGTCTATAACTTTTTCTCTGAGAAACAACTGGATATGGGCTATACATAGTTGGAATCTACTCCCTTATACCTTTTTAGCGATATATAGCAACCTCATTCATGTCGTCTGGAAATACTTCAAATACCCAGTCCAACATTACCCATAATGTAAAATTACACTACCCCGGGTACTTTTTCATCTATAACTTTTTCCCTGAGAAACAACTGGATATGGGCTCTACATAGTTGGAATCTACTCCCTTAGACCTTTTTAGCAATATATAGCAACCTCATTCATGTCGTCTGGAAATACTTCAAATACCCAGTCCAACATTACCCATAATGTAAAATTACACTACCCCGGGTACTTTTTCATCTATAACTTTTTCCCTGAGAAACAACTGGATATAAACTATATATGGTTGGAATCTACTCCCTTAGACCTTTTTAGCGATATATAGCAACCTCATTCATGTCTTTTGGAAATACTTCAAATACCCAGTCCAACATTACCCATAATGTAAAATTACACTACCCCGGGTACTTTTTTGTCTATAACTTTTTCCCTAAGAAACAACTGGATATGGGCTATACATAGTTGGAATCTACTCCCTTATACCTTTTTAGCGATATATAGCAACCTCATTCATGTCTTTTGGAAATACTTCAAATACCCAGTCCAACATTACCCATAATGTAAAATTACACTACCCCGGGTACTTTTTCATCTATAACTTTTTCCCTGAGAAACAACTGGATATAAACTATATATGGTTGGAATCTTCTCCCTTAGACCTTTTTAGCGATATATAGCAACCTCATTCATGTCATCTGGAAATACTTCAAATACCCAGTCTAAGATCACCCATAATGTAAAATTACACCACCCCGGGTACTTCTTTGTCTATAACTTTTTCCCTGAGAAACAACTGGATATGGGCTCTACATAGTTGGAATCTACTCCCTTAGACCTTTTTAGCAATATATAGCAACCTCATTCATGTCGTCTGGAAATACTTCAAATACCCAGTCCAACATTACCCATAATGTAAAATTACACTACCCCGGGTACTTCTTTCTCTATAACTTTTTCCCTGAGAGACAACTGGATATTGGCTATACATGGTTGGAATCTACTCCCTTAGGCCTCTTTAGCGATATATAGCAACCTCATTCATGTCATCTGGAAATACTTCAAATACCCAGTCTAAGATCACCCATAATGTAAAATTACACCACCCCGGGTATTTTTTCATCTATAACTTTTTCCCTGAGAAACAACAGGATATATGCTATACATAGTTGGAATCTACTCCCTTAGACCTTTTTAGCGATATATAGCAACCTCATTCATGTCGTCTGGAAATACTTCAAATACCCAGTCCAACATTACCCATAATGTAAAATTACACTACCCCGGGTACTTTTTCATCAATAACTTTTTCCCTGAGAAACAACTGGATATAAACTATATATGGTTGGAATCTACTCCCTTAGACCTTTTTAGCGATATATAGCAACCTCATTCATGTTATCTGGAAATACTTCAAATACCCAGTCTAAGATCACCCATAATGTAAAATTACACCACCCCGGGACTTCTTTGTCTATAACTTTTTCCCTGAGAAACAACTGGATATGGGCTATACATGGTTGGAATCTACTCCCTTAGGCCTCTTTAGCGATATATAGCAACCTCATTCATGTCATCTGGAAATACTTCAAATACCCAGTCTAAGATCACCCATAATGTAAAATTACACCACCCCGGGTATTTTTTCATCTATAACTTTTTCCCTGAGAAACAACAGGATATACGCTATACATAGTTGGAATCTGCTCCCTTAGGCCTCTTTAGCGATATATAGCAACCTCATTCATGTCATCTGGAAATACTTCAAATACCCAGTCTAAGATCACCCATAATGTAAAATTACACCACCCCGGGTACTTCTTTGTCTATAACTTTTTCCCTGAGAAACAACTGGATATGGGCTATACATAGTTGGAATCTACTCCCTTAGACCTTTTTAGCAATATATAGCAACCTCATTCATGTCGTCTGGAAATACTTCAAATACCCAGTCTAAAATCACCCATAATGTAAAATTACTTCACCCCGGGTACTTTTTCATCTATAACTTTTTCCCTGAGAAACAACAGGATATATGCTATACATAGTTGGAATCTACTCCCTTAGGCCTCTTTAGCGATATATAGCAACCTCATTCATGTCATCTGGAAATACTTCAAATACCCAGTCTAAGATCACCCATAATGTAAAATTACACCACCCCGGGTATTTTTTCATCTATAACTTTTTCCCTGAGAAACAACAGGATATATGCTATACATAGTTGGAATCTACTCCCTTAGACCTTTTTAGCGATATATAGCAACCTCATTCATGTCTTTTGGAAATACTTCAAATACCCAGTCCAACATTACCCATAATGTAAAATTACACTACCCCGGGTACTTTTTCATCTATAACTTTTTCCCTGAGAAACAACTGGATACAAACTATATATGGTTGGAATCTACTCCCTTAGGCCTCTTTAGCGATTTATAGCAACCTCATTCATGTCATCTGGAAATACTTCAAATACCCAGTCCAACATTACCCATAATGTAAAATTACACTACCCCGGGTACTTTTTCATCTATAACTTTTTCACTGAGAAACAACTGGATATAAACTATATATGGTTGGAATCTACTCCCTTAGGACTCTTTAGCGATTTATAGCAACCTCATTCATGTCATCTGGAAATACTTCAAATACCCAGTCCAACATTACCCATAATGTAAAATTACACTACCCCGGGTACTTTTTCATCTATAACTTTTTCCCTGAGAAACAACTGGATATGGGCTATACATAGTTGGAATCTACTCCCTTAGACCTTTTTAGCAATATATAGCAACCTCCTTCATGTCATCTGGAAATACTTCAAATACCCAGTCCAACATTACCCATAATGTAAAATTACACTACCCCGGGTACTTTTTTGTCTATAACTTTTTCCCTGAGAAACAACTGGATATGGGCTATACATAGTTGGAATCTACTCCCTTATACCTTTTTAGGGATATATAGCAACCTCATTCATGTCGTCTGGAAATACTTCAAATACCCAGTCCAACATTACCCATAATGTAAAATTACACTACTTCGGGTACTTTTTCATCTATAACTTTTTCCCTGAGTAACAACTGGATATAAACTATATATGGTTGAAATCTACTCCCTTAGGACTCTTTAGCGATTTATAGCAACCTCATTCATGTCATCTGGAAATACTTCAAATACCCAGTCCAACATTACCCATAATGTAAAATTACACTACCCCGGGTACTTTTTCATCTATAACTTTTTCCCTGAGAAACAACTGGATATAAGCTATATATGGTTGGAATCTACTCCCTTAGACCTTTTTAGCGATATATAGCAACCTCATTCATGTCTTTTGGAAATACTTCAAATACCCAGTCCAACATTACCCATAATGTAAAATTACACTACCCCGGGTACTTTTTCATCTATAACTTTTTCCCTGAGAAACAACTGGGTATAAACTATATATGGTTGGAATCTTCTCCCTTAGACCTTTTTAGCGATATATAGCAACCTCATTCATGTCATCTGGAAATACTTCAAATACCCAGTCTAAGATCACCCATAATGTAAAATTACACCACCCCGGGTACTTCTTTGTCTATAACTTTTTCCCTGAGAAACAACTGGATATGGGCTCTACATAGTTGGAATCTACTCCCTTAGACCTTTTTAGCAATATATAGCAACCTCATTCATGTCGTCTGGAAATACTTCAAATACCCAGTCCAACATTACCCATAATGTAAAATTACACTACCCCGGGTACTTTTTCATCTATAACTTTTTCCCTGAGAAACAACTGGATATAAACTATATATGGTTGGAATCTTCTCCCTTAGACCTTTTTAGCGATATATAGCAACCTCATTCATGTCATCTGGAAATACTTCAAATACCCAGTCTAAGATCACCCATAATGTAAAATTACACCACCCCGGGTACTTCTTTGTCTATAACTTTTTCTCTGAGAAACAACTGGATATGGGCTATACATAGTTGGAATCTACTCCCTTATACCTTTTTAGCGATATATAGCAACCTCATTCATGTCGTCTGGAAATACTTCAAATACCCAGTCCAACATTACCCATAATGTAAAATTACACTACCCCGGGTACTTTTTCATCTATAACTTTTTCCCTGAGAAACAACTGGATATGGGCTCTACATAGTTGGAATCTACTCCCTTAGACCTTTTTAGCAATATATAGCAACCTCATTCATGTCGTCTGGAAATACTTCAAATACCCAGTCCAACATTACCCATAATGTAAAATTACACTACCCCGGGTACTTTTTCATCTATAACTTTTTCCCTGAGAAACAACTGGATATAAACTATATATGGTTGGAATCTACTCCCTTAGACCTTTTTAGCGATATATAGCAACCTCATTCATGTCTTTTGGAAATACTTCAAATACCCAGTCCAACATTACCCATAATGTAAAATTACACTACCCCGGGTACTTTTTTGTCTATAACTTTTTCCCTAAGAAACAACTGGATATGGGCTATACATAGTTGGAATCTACTCCCTTATACCTTTTTAGCGATATATAGCAACCTCATTCATGTCTTTTGGAAATACTTCAAATACCCAGTCCAACATTACCCATAATGTAAAATTACACTACCCCGGGTACTTTTTCATCTATAACTTTTTCCCTGAGAAACAACTGGATATAAACTATATATGGTTGGAATCTTCTCCCTTAGACCTTTTTAGCGATATATAGCAACCTCATTCATGTCATCTGGAAATACTTCAAATACCCAGTCTAAGATCACCCATAATGTAAAATTACACCACCCCGGGTACTTCTTTGTCTATAACTTTTTCCCTGAGAAACAACTGGATATGGGCTCTACATAGTTGGAATCTACTCCCTTAGACCTTTTTAGCAATATATAGCAACCTCATTCATGTCGTCTGGAAATACTTCAAATACCCAGTCCAACATTACCCATAATGTAAAATTACACTACCCCGGGTACTTCTTTCTCTATAACTTTTTCCCTGAGAGACAACTGGATATTGGCTATACATGGTTGGAATCTACTCCCTTAGGCCTCTTTAGCGATATATAGCAACCTCATTCATGTCATCTGGAAATACTTCAAATACCCAGTCTAAGATCACCCATAATGTAAAATTACACCACCCCGGGTATTTTTTCATCTATAACTTTTTCCCTGAGAAACAACAGGATATATGCTATACATAGTTGGAATCTACTCCCTTAGACCTTTTTAGCGATATATAGCAACCTCATTCATGTCGTCTGGAAATACTTCAAATACCCAGTCCAACATTACCCATAATGTAAAATTACACTACCCCGGGTACTTTTTCATCAATAACTTTTTCCCTGAGAAACAACTGGATATAAACTATATATGGTTGGAATCTACTCCCTTAGACCTTTTTAGCGATATATAGCAACCTCATTCATGTTATCTGGAAATACTTCAAATACCCAGTCTAAGATCACCCATAATGTAAAATTACACCACCCCGGGACTTCTTTGTCTATAACTTTTTCCCTGAGAAACAACTGGATATGGGCTATACATGGTTGGAATCTACTCCCTTAGGCCTCTTTAGCGATATATAGCAACCTCATTCATGTCATCTGGAAATACTTCAAATACCCAGTCTAAGATCACCCATAATGTAAAATTACACCACCCCGGGTATTTTTTCATCTATAACTTTTTCCCTGAGAAACAACAGGATATGTGCTATACATAGTTGGAATCTGCTCCCTTAGGCCTCTTTAGCGATATATAGCAACCTCATTCATGTCATCTGGAAATACTTCAAATACCCAGTCTAAGATCACCCATAATGTAAAATTACACCACCCCGGGTACTTCTTTGTCTATAACTTTTTCCCTGAGAAACAACTGGATATGGGCTATACATAGTTGGAATCTACTCCCTTAGACCTTTTTAGCAATATATAGCAACCTCATTCATGTCGTCTGGAAATACTTCAAATACCCAGTCTAAAATCACCCATAATGTAAAATTACTTCACCCCGGGTACTTTTTCATCTATAACTTTTTCCCTGAGAAACAACAGGATATATGCTATACATAGTTGGAATCTACTCCCTTAGGCCTCTTTAGCGATATATAGCAACCTCATTCATGTCATCTGGAAATACTTCAAATACCCAGTCTAAGATCACCCATAATGTAAAATTACACCACCCCGGGTATTTTTTCATCTATAACTTTTTCCCTGAGAAACAACAGGATATATGCTATACATAGTTGGAATCTACTCCCTTAGACCTTTTTAGCGATATATAGCAACCTCATTCATGTCTTTTGGAAATACTTCAAATACCCAGTCCAACATTACCCATAATGTAAAATTACACTACCCCGGGTACTTTTTCATCTATAACTTTTTCCCTGAGAAACAACTGGATACAAACTATATATGGTTGGAATCTACTCCCTTAGGCCTCTTTAGCGATTTATAGCAACCTCATTCATGTCATCTGGAAATACTTCAAATACCCAGTCCAACATTACCCATAATGTAAAATTACACTACCCCGGGTACTTTTTCATCTATAACTTTTTCACTGAGAAACAACTGGATATAAACTATATATGGTTGGAATCTACTCCCTTAGGACTCTTTAGCGATTTATAGCAACCTCATTCATGTCATCTGGAAATACTTCAAATACCCAGTCCAACATTACCCATAATGTAAAATTACACTACCCCGGGTACTTTTTCATCTATAACTTTTTCCCTGAGAAACAACTGGATATGGGCTATACATAGTTGGAATCTACTCCCTTAGACCTTTTTAGCAATATATAGCAACCTCCTTCATGTCATCTGGAAATACTTCAAATACCCAGTCCAACATTACCCATAATGTAAAATTACACTACCCCGGGTACTTTTTTGTCTATAACTTTTTCCCTGAGAAACAACTGGATATGGGCTATACATAGTTGGAATCTACTCCCTTATACCTTTTTAGGGATATATAGCAACCTCATTCATGTCGTCTGGAAATACTTCAAATACCCAGTCCAACATTACCCATAATGTAAAATTACACTACCCCGGGTACTTTTTCATCTATAACTTTTTCCCTGAGTAACAACTGGATATAAACTATATATGGTTGAAATCTACTCCCTTAGGACTCTTTAGCGATTTATAGCAACCTCATTCATGTCATCTGGAAATACTTCAAATACCCAGTCCAACATTACCCATAATGTAAAATTACACTACCCCGGGTACTTTTTCATCTATAACTTTTTCCCTGAGAAACAACTGGATATAAGCTATATATGGTTGGAATCTACTCCCTTAGACCTTTTTAGCGATATATAGCAACCTCATTCATGTCTTTTGGAAATACTTCAAATACCCAGTCCAACATTACCCATAATGTAAAATTACACTACCCCGGGTACTTTTTCATCTATAACTTTTTCCCTGAGAAACAACTGGATATAAACTATATATGGTTGGAATCTTCTCCCTTAGACCTTTTTAGCGATATATAGCAACCTCATTCATGTCATCTGGAAATACTTCAAATACCCAGTCTAAGATCACCCATAATGTAAAATTACACCACCCCGGGTACTTCTTTGTCTATAACTTTTTCCCTGAGAAACAACTGGATATGGGCTCTACATAGTTGGAATCTACTCCCTTAGACCTTTTTAGCAATATATAGCAACCTCATTCATGTCGTCTGGAAATACTTCAAATACCCAGTCCAACATTACCCATAATGTAAAATTACACTACCCCGGGTACTTTTTCATCTATAACTTTTTCCCTGAGAAACAACTGGATATAAACTATATATGGTTGGAATCTACTCCCTTAGACCTTTTTAGCGATATATAGCAACCTCATTCATGTCTTTTGGAAATACTTCAAATACCCAGTCCAACATTACCCATAATGTAAAATTACACTACCCCGGGTACTTTTTTGTCTATAACTTTTTCCCTAAGAAACAACTGGATATGGGCTATACATAGTTGGAATCTACTCCCTTATACCTTTTTAGCGATATATAGCAACCTCATTCATGTCTTTTGGAAATACTTCAAATACCCAGTCCAACATTACCCATAATGTAAAATTACACTACCCCGGGTACTTTTTCATCTATAACTTTTTCCCTGAGAAACAACTGGATATAAACTATATATGGTTGGAATCTTCTCCCTTAGACCTTTTTAGCGATATATAGCAACCTCATTCATGTCATCTGGAAATACTTCAAATACCCAGTCTAAGATCACCCATAATGTAAAATTACACCACCCCGGGTACTTCTTTGTCTATAACTTTTTCCCTGAGAAACAACTGGATATGGGCTATACATAGTTGGAATCTACTCCCTCATACCTTTTTAGCGATATATAGCAACCTCATTCATGTCGTCTGGAAATACTTCAAATACCCAGTCCAACATTACCCATAATGTAAAATTACACTACCCCGGGTACTTTTTCATCTATAACTTTTTCCCTGAGAAACAACTGGATATAAACTATATATGGTTGGAATCTACTCCCTTAGACCTTTTTAGCGATATATAGCAACCTCATTCATGTCATCTGGAAATACTTCAAATACCCAGTCTAAGATCACCCATAATGTAAAATTACACCACCCCGGGTACTTCTTTGTCTATAACTTTTTCCCTGAGAAACAACTGGATATGGGCTGTACATAGTTGGAATCTACTCCCTTAGACCTTTTTAGCAATATATAGCAACCTCATTCATGTCGTCTGGAAATACTTCAAATACCCAGTCCAACATTACCCATAATGTAAAATTACACTACCCCGGGTACTTTTTCATCTATAACTTTTTCCCTGAGAAACAACTGGATATAAACTATATATGGTTGGAATCTTCTCCCTTAGACCTTTTTAGCGATATATAGCAACCTCATTCATGTCATCTGGAAATACTTCAAATACCCAGTCTAAGATCACCCATAATGTAAAATTACACCACCCCGGGTACTTCTTTGTCTATAACTTTTTCTCTGAGAAACAACTGGATATGGGCTATACATAGTTGGAATCTACTCCCTTATACCTTTTTAGCGATATATAGCAACCTCATTCATGTCGTCTGGAAATACTTCAAATACCCAGTCCAACATTACCCATAATGTAAAATTACACTACCCCGGGTACTTTTTCATCTATAACTTTTTCCCTGAGAAACAACTGGATATGGGCTCTACATAGTTGGAATCTACTCCCTTAGACCTTTTTAGCAATATATAGCAACCTCATTCATGTCGTCTGGAAATACTTCAAATACCCAGTCCAACATTACCCATAATGTAAAATTACACTACCCCGGGTACTTTTTCATCTATAACTTTTTCCCTGAGAAACAACTGGATATAAACTATATATGGTTGGAATCTACTCCCTTAGACCTTTTTAGCGATATATAGCAACCTCATTCATGTCTTTTGGAAATACTTCAAATACCCAGTCCAACATTACCCATAATGTAAAATTACACTACCCCGGGTACTTTTTTGTCTATAACTTTTTCCCTAAGAAACAACTGGATATGGGCTATACATAGTTGGAATCTACTCCCTTATACCTTTTTAGCGATATATAGCAACCTCATTCATGTCTTTTGGAAATACTTCAAATACCCAGTCCAACATTACCCATAATGTAAAATTACACTACCCCGGGTACTTTTTCATCTATAACTTTTTCCCTGAGAAACAACTGGATATAAACTATATATGGTTGGAATCTTCTCCCTTAGACCTTTTTAGCGATATATAGCAACCTCATTCATGTCATCTGGAAATACTTCAAATACCCAGTCTAAGATCACCCATAATGTAAAATTACACCACCCCGGGTACTTCTTTGTCTATAACTTTTTCCCTGAGAAACAACTGGATATGGGCTGTACATAGTTGGAATCTACTCCCTTAGACCTTTTTAGCAATATATAGCAACCTCATTCATGTCGTCTGGAAATACTTCAAATACCCAGTCCAACATTACCCATAATGTAAAATTACACTACCCCGGGTACTTTTTCATCTATAACTTTTTCCCTGAGAAACAACTGGATATAAACTATATATGGTTGGAATCTTCTCCCTTAGACCTTTTTAGCGATATATAGCAACCTCATTCATGTCATCTGGAAATACTTCAAATACCCAGTCTAAGATCACCCATAATGTAAAATTACACCACCCCGGGTACTTCTTTGTCTATAACTTTTTCTCTGAGAAACAACTGGATATGGGCTATACATAGTTGGAATCTACTCCCTTATACCTTTTTAGCGATATATAGCAACCTCATTCATGTCGTCTGGAAATACTTCAAATACCCAGTCCAACATTACCCATAATGTAAAATTACACTACCACGGGTACTTTTTCATCTATAACTTTTTCCCTGAGAAACAACTGGATATAAACTATATATGGTTGGAATCTACTCCCTTAGACCTTTTTAGCGATATATAGCAACCTCATTCATGTCTTTTGGAAATACTTCAAATACCCAGTCCAACATTACCCATAATGTAAAATTACACTACCCCGGGTACTTTTTTGTCTATAACTTTTTCCCTAAGAAACAACTGGATATGGGCTATACATAGTTGGAATCTACTCCCTTATACCTTTTTAGCGATATATAGCAACCTCATTCATGTCTTTTGGAAATACTTCAAATACCCAGTCCAACATTACCCATAATGTAAAATTACACTACCCCGGGTACTTTTTCATCTATAACTTTTTCCCTGAGAAACAACTGGATATAAACTATATATGGTTGGAATCTTCTCCCTTAGACCTTTTTAGCGATATATAGCAACCTCATTCATGTCATCTGGAAATACTTCAAATACCCAGTCTAAGATCACCCATAATGTAAAATTACACCACCCCGGGTACTTCTTTGTCTATAACTTTTTCCCTGAGAAACAACTGGATATGGGCTCTACATAGTTGGAATCTACTCCCTTAGACCTTTTTAGCAATATATAGCAACCTCATTCATGTCGTCTGGAAATACTTCAAATACCCAGTCCAACATTACCCATAATGTAAAATTACACTACCCCGGGTACTTTTTCATCTATAACTTTTTCCCTGAGAAACAACTGGATATAAACTATATATGGTTGGAATCTTCTCCCTTAGACCTTTTTAGCGATATATAGCAACTTCATTCATGTCATCTGGAAATACTTCAAATACCCAGTCTAAGATCACCCATAATGTAAAATTACACCACCCCGGGTACTTCTTTGTCTATAACTTTTTCTCTGAGAAACAACTGGATATGGGCTATACATAGTTGGAATCTACTCCCTTATACCTTTTTAGCGATATATAGCAACCTCATTCATGTCGTCTGGAAATACTTCAAATACCCAGTCCAACATTACCCATAATGTAAAATTACACTACCCCGGGTACTTTTTCATCTATAACTTTTTTCCTGAGAAACAACTGGATATAAACTATATATGGTTGGAATCTACTCCCTTAGACCTTTTTAGCGATATATAGCAACCTCATTCATGTCTTTTGGAAATACTTCAAATACCCAGTCCAACATTACCCATAATGTAAAATTACACTACCCCGGGTACTTTTTTGTCTATAACTTTTTCCCTAAGAAACAACTGGATATGGGCTATACATAGTTGGAATCTACTCCCTTATACCTTTTTAGCGATATATAGCAACCTCATTCATGTCTTTTGGAAATACTTCAAATACCCAGTCCAACATTACCCATAATGTAAAATTACACTACCCCGGGTACTTTTTCATCTATAACTTTTTCCCTGAGAAACAACTGGATATAAACTATATATGGTTGGAATCTTCTCCCTTAGACCTTTTTAGCGATATATAGCAACCTCATTCATGTCATCTGGAAATACTTCAAATACCCAGTCTAAGATCACCCATAATGTAAAATTACACCACCCCGGGTACTTCTTTGTCTATAACTTTTTCCCTGAGAAACAACTGGATATGGGCTCTACATAGTTGGAATCTACTCCCTTAGACCTTTTTAGCAATATATGGCAACCTCATTCATGTCGTCTGGAAATACTTCAAATACCCAGTCCAACATTACCCATAATGTAAAATTACACTACCCCGGGTACTTTTTCATCTATAACTTTTTCCCTGAGAAACAACTGGATATAAACTATATATGGTTGGAATCTTCTCCCTTAGACCTTTTTAGCGATATATAGCAACCTCATTCATGTCATCTGGAAATACTTCAAATACCCAGTCTAAGATCACCCATAATGTAAAATTACACCACCCCGGGTACTTCTTTGTCTATAACTTTTTCTCTGAGAAACAACTGGATATGAGCTATACATAGTTGGAATCTACTCCCTTATACCTTTTTAGCGATATATAGCAACCTCATTCATGTCGTCTGGAAATACTTCAAATACCCAGTCCAACATTACCCATAATGTAAAATTACACTACCCCGGGTACTTTTTCATCTATAACTTTTTCCCTGAGAAACAACTGGATATGGGCTCTACATAGTTGGAATCTACTCCCTTAGACCTTTTTAGCAATATATAGCAACCTCATTCATGTCGTCTGGAAATACTTCAAATACCCAGTCCAACATTACCCATAATGTAAAATTACACTACCCCGGGTACTTTTTCATCTATAACTTTTTCCCTGAGAAACAACTGGATATAAACTATATATGGTTGGAATCTACTCCCTTAGACCTTTTTAGCGATATATAGCAACCTCATTCATGTCTTTTGGAAATACTTCAAATACCCAGTCCAACATTACCCATAATGTAAAATTACACTACCCCGGGTACTTTTTTGTCTATAACTTTTTCCCTAAGAAACAACTGGATATGGGCTATACATAGTTGGAATCTACTCCCTTATACCTTTTTAGCGATATATAGCAACCTCATTCATGTCTTTTGGAAATACTTCAAATACCCAGTCCAACATTACCCATAATGTAAAATTACACTACCCCGGGTACTTTTTCATCTATAACTTTTTCCCTGAGAAACAACTGGATATAAACTATATATGGTTGGAATCTTCTCCCTTAGACCTTTTTAGCGATATATAGCAACCTCATTCATGTCATCTGGAAATACTTCAAATACCCAGTCTAAGATCACCCATAATGTAAAATTACACCACCCCGGGTACTTCTTTGTCTATAACTTTTTCTCTGAGAAACAACTGGATATGGGCTATACATAGTTGGAATCTACTCCCTTATACCTTTTTAGCGATATATAGCAACCTCATTCATGTCGTCTGGAAATACTTCAAATACCCAGTCCAACATTACCCATAATGTAAAATTACACTACCCCGGGTACTTTTTCATCTATAACTTTTTTCCTGAGAAACAACTGGATATAAGCTATATATGGTTGGAATCTACTCCCTTAGACCTTTTTAGCGATATATAGAAACCTCATTCATGTCATCTGGAAATACTTCAAATACCCAGTCTAAGATCACCCATAATGTAAAATTACACTACCCCGGGTACTTTTTTGTCTATAACTTTTTCCCTAAGAAACAACTGGATATGGGCTATACATAGTTGGAATCTACTCCCTCATACCTTTTTAGCGATATATAGCAACCTCATTCATGTCGTCTGGAAATACTTCAAATACCCAGTCCAACATTACCCATAATGTAAAATTACACTACCCCGGGTACTTTTTCATCTATAACTTTTTCCCTGAGAAACAACTGGATATAAACTATATATGGTTGGAATCTACTCCCTTAGACCTTTTTAGCGATATATAGCAACCTCATTCATGTCATCTGGAAATACTTCAAATACCCAGTCTAAGATCACCCATAATGTAAAATTACACCACCCCGGGTACTTCTTTGTCTATAACTTTTTCCCTGAGAAACAACTGGATATGGGCTGTACATAGTTGGAATCTACTCCCTTAGACCTTTTTAGCAATATATAGCAACCTCATTCATGTCGTCTGGAAATACTTCAAATACCCAGTCCAACATTACCCATAATGTAAAATTACACTACCCCGGGTACTTTTTCATCTATAACTTTTTCCCTGAGAAACAACTGGATATAAACTATATATGGTTGGAATCTTCTCCCTTAGACCTTTTTAGCGATATATAGCAACCTCATTCATGTCATCTGGAAATACTTCAAATACCCAGTCTAAGATCACCCATAATGTAAAATTACACCACCCCGGGTACTTCTTTGTCTATAACTTTTTCCCTGAGAAACAACTGGATATGGGCTATACATAGTTGGAATCTACTCCTTATACCTTTTTAGCAATATATAGAAACCTCATTCATGTCATCTGGAAATACTTCAAATACCCAGTCTAAGATCACCCATAATGTAAAATTACACTACCCCGGGTACTTTTTCATCTATAACTTTTTCCCTGAGAAACAACTGGATATAAACTATATATGGTTGGAATCTACTCCCTTAGACCTTTTTAGCGATATATAGCAACCTCATTCATGTCGTCTGGAAATACTTCAAATACCCAGTCCAACATTACCCATAATGTAAAATTACACTACCCCGGGTACTTTTTCATCTATAACTTTTTCCCTGAGAAACAACTGGATATAAGCTATATATGGTTGAAATCTACTCCCTTAGACCTTTTTAGCGATATATAGCAACCTCATTCATGTCTTTTGGAAATACTTCAAATACCCAGTCCAACATTACCCATAATGTAAAATTACACTACCCCGGGTACTTTTTTGTCTATAACTTTTTCCCTAAGAAACAACTGGATATGGGCTATACATAGTTGGAATCTACTCCCTTATACCTTTTTAGCGATATATAGCAACCTCATTCATGTCTTTTGGAAATACTTCAAATACCCAGTCCAACATTACCCATAATGTAAAATTACACTACCCCGGGTACTTTTTCATCTATAACTTTTTCCCTGAGAAACAACTGGATATAAACTATATATGGTTGGAATCTTCTCCCTTAGACCTTTTTAGCGATATATAGCAACCTCATTCATGTCATCTGGAAATACTTCAAATACCCAGTCTAAGATCACCCATAATGTAAAATTACACCACCCCGGGTACTTCTTTGTCTATAACTTTTTCTCTGAGAAACAACTGGATATGGGCTATACATAGTTGGAATCTACTCCCTTATACCTTTTTAGCGATATATAGCAACCTCATTCATGTCGTCTGGAAATACTTCAAATACCCAGTCCAACATTACCCATAATGTAAAATTACACTACCCCGGGTACTTTTTCATCTATAACTTTTTCCCTGAGAAACAACTGGATATAAGCTATATATGGTTGGAATCTACTCCCTTAGACCTTTTTAGCGATATATAGAAACCTCATTGATGTCATCTGGAAATACTTCAAATACCCAGTCTAAGATCACCCATAATGTAAAATTACACTACCCCGGGTACTTTTTTGTCTATAACTTTTTCCCTAAGAAACAACTGGATATGGGCTATACATAGTTGGAATCTACTCCCTCATACCTTTTTAGCGATATATAGCAACCTCATTCATGTCGTCTGGAAATACTTCAAATACCCAGTCTAAGATCACCCATAATGTAAAATTACACCACCCCGGGTACTTCTTTGTCTATAACTTTTTCCCTGAGAAACAACTGGATATGGGCTATACATAGTTGGAATCTACTCCCTCAGACGTTTTTAGCAATATATAGCAACCTCATTCATGTCGTCTGGAAATACTTCAAATACCCAGTCTAAAATCACCCATAATGTAAAATTACACCACCCCGGGTACTTTTTCATCTATAACTTTTTCCCTGAGAAACAACTGGATATGGGCTATACATAGTTGGAATCTACTCCCTTAGACCTTTTTAGCAATATATAGCAACCTCATTCATGTCGTCTGGAAATACTTCAAATACCCAGTCTAAAATCACCCATAATGTAAAATTACACCACCCCGGGTACTTTTTCATCTATAACTTTTTCCCTGAGAAACAACAGGATATATGCTATACATAGTTGGAATCTACTCCCTTAGGCCTCTTTAGCGATATATAGCAACCTCATTCATGTCATCTGGAAATACTTCAAATACCCAGTCTAAGATCACCCATAATGTAAAATTACACCACCCCGGGTATTTTTTCATCTATAACTTTTTCCCTGAGAAACAACAGGATATATGCTATACATAGTTGGAATCTACTCCCTTAGACCTTTTTAGCGATATATAGCAACCTCATTCATGTCTTTTGTAAATACTTCAAATACCCAGTCCAACATTACCCATAATGTAAAATTACACTACCCCGGGTACTTTTTCATCTATAACTTTTTCCCTGAGAAACAACTGGATATGGGCTATATATGGTTGGAATCTACTCCCTTAGGCCTCTTTAGCGATTTATAGCAACCTCATTCATGTCATCTGGAAATACTTCAAATACCCAGTCCAACATTACCCATAATGTAAAATTACACTACCCCGGGTACTTTTTCATCTATAACTTTTTCCCTGAGAAACAACTGGATATAAACTATATATGGTTGGAATCTACTCCCTTAGAACTCTTTAGCGATTTATAGCAACCTCATTCATGTCATCTGGAAATACTTCAAATACCCAGTCCAACATTACCCATAATGTAAAATTACACTACCCCGGGTACTTTTTCATCTATAACTTTTTCCCTGAGAAACAACTAGATATGGGCTATACATAGTTCGAATCTACTCCCTTAGACCTTTTTAGCAATATATAGCAACCTCATTCATGTCGTCTGGAAATACTTCAAATACCCAGTCTAAGATCACCCATAATGTAAAATTACACCACCCCGGGTACTTTTTCATCTATAACTTTTTCCCTGAGAAACAACTGGATATGGGCTATACATAGTTGGAATCTACTCCCTTAGACCTTTTTAGCAATATATAGCAACCTCATTCATGTCATCTGGAAATACTTCAAATACCCAGTCTAAGATCACCCATAATGTAAAATTACACCACCCCGGGTACTTCTTTGTCTATAACTTTTTCCCTGAGAAACAACTGGATATGGGCTATACATAGTTGGAATCTACTCCCTTAGACCTTTTTAGCAATATATAGCAACCTCATTCATGTCGTCTGGAAATACTTCAAATACCCAGTCTAAGATCACCCATAATGTAAAATTACACCACCCCGGGTACTTCTTTGTCTATAACTTTTTTCCTGAGAAACAACTGGATATGGGCTCTACATAGTTGGAATCTACTCCCTTAGAACTTTTTAGCAATATATAGCAACCTCATTCATGTCGTCTGGAAATACTTCAAATACCCAGTCCAACATTACCCATAATGTAAAATTACACTACCCCGGGTACTTTTTCATCTATAACTTTTTCCGTGAGAAACAACTGGATATGTGCTATATATGGTTGGAATCTACTCCCTTAGGACTCTTTAGCGATTTATAGCAACCTCATTCATGTCATCTGGAAATACTTCAAATACCCAGTCCAACATTACCCATAATGTAAAATTACACTACCCCGGGTACTTTTTCATCTATAACTTTTTCCCTGAGAAACAACTGGATATAAACTATATATGGTTGGAATCTTCTCCCTTAGACCTTTTTAGTGATATATAGCAACCTCATTCATGTCATCTGGAAATACTTCAAATACCCAGTCCAACATTACCCATAATGTAAAATTACACTACCCCGGGTACTTTTTCATCTATAACTTTTTCCCTGAGAAACAACTGGATATAAACTATATATGGTTGGAATCTACTCCCTTAGACCTTTTTAGCGATATATAGCAACCTCATTCATGTCTTTTGGAAATACTTCAAATACCCAGTCCAACATTACCCATAATGTAAAATTACACTACCCCGGGTACTTTTTTGTCTATAACTTTTTCCCTAAGAAACAACTGGATATGGGCTATACATAGTTGGAATCTACTCCCTTATACCTTTTTAGCGATATATAGCAACCTCATTCATGTCTTTTGGAAATACTTCAAATACCCAGTCCAACATTACCCATAATGTAAAATTACACTACCCCGGGTACTTTTTCATCTATAACTTTTTCCGTGAGAAACAACTGGATATGGGCTATATATGGTTGGAATCTACTCCCTTAGGACTCTTTAGCGATTTATAGCAACCTCATTCATGTCATCTGGAAATACTTCAAATACCCAGTCCAACATTACCCATAATGTAAAATTACACTACCCCGGGTACTTTTTCATCTATAACTTTTTCCCTGAGAAACAACTGGATATAAACTATATATGGTTGGAATCTTCTCCCTTAGACCTTTTTAGCGATATATAGCAACCTCATTCATGTCATCTGGAAATACTTCAAATACCCAGTCCAACATTACCCATAATGTAAAATTACACTACCCCGGGTACTTTTTCATCTATAACTTTTTCCCTGAGAAACAACTGGATATAAACTATATATGGTTGGAATCTACTCCCTTAGACCTTTTTAGCAATATATAGCAACCTCATTCATGTCATCTGGAAATACTTCAAATACCCAGTCTAAGATCACCCATAATGTAAAATTACACCACCCCGGGTACTTCTTTGTCTATAACTTTTTTCCTGAGAAACAACTGGATATGGGCTCTACATAGTTGGAATCTACTCCCTTAGAACTTTTTAGCAATATATAGCAACCTCATTCATGTCGTCTGGAAATACTTCAAATACCCAGTCCAACATTACCCATAATGTAAAATTACACTACCCCGGGTACTTTTTCATCTATAACTTTTTCCCTGAGAAACAACTGGATATGGGCTCTACATAGTTGGAATCTACTCCCTTAGACCTTTTTAGCAATATATAGCAACCTCATTCATGTCGTCTGGAAATACTTCAAATACCCAGTCCAACATTACCCATAATGTAAAATTACACTACCCCGGGTACTTTTTCATCTATAACTTTTTCCCTGAGAAACAACTGGATATAAACTATATATGGTTGGAATCTACTCCCTTAGACCTTTTTAGCGATATATAGCAACCTCATTCATGTCTTTTGGAAATACTTCAAATACCCAGTCCAACATTACCCATAATGTAAAATTACACTACCCCGGGTACTTTTTTGTCTATAACTTTTTCCCTAAGAAACAACTGGATATGGGCTATACATAGTTGGAATCTACTCCCTTAGACCTTTTTAGCGATATATAGCAACCTCATTCATGTCATCTGGAAATACTTCAAATACCCAGTCTAAGATCACCCATAATGTAAAATTACACCACCCCGGGTACTTCTTTGTCTATAACTTTTTCCCTGAGAAACAACTGGATATGGGCTCTACACAGTTGGAATCTACACCCTTAGACCTTTTTAGCAATATATAGCAACCTCATTCATGTCGTCTGGAAATACTTCAAATACCCAGTCCAACATTACCCATAATGTAAAATTACACTACCCCGGGTACTTTTTCATCTATAACTTTTTCCCTGAGAAACAACTGGATATAAACTATATATGGTTGGAATCTACTCCCTTAGACCTTTTTAGCGATATATAGCAACCTCATTCATGTCGTCTGGAAATACTTCAAATACCCAGTCCAACATTACCCATAATGTAAAATTACACTACCCCGGGTACTTTTTCATCTATAACTTTTTCCCTGAGAAACAACTGGATATAAACTATATATGGTTGGAATCTTCTCCCTTAGACCTTTTTAGCGATATATAGCAACCTCATTCATGTCATCTGGAAATACTTCAAATACCCAGTCTAAGATCACCCATAATGTAAAATTACACCACCCCGGGTACTTCTTTGTCTATAACTTTTTCTCTGAGAAACAACTGGATATGGGCTATACATAGTTGGAATCTACTCCCTTATACCTTTTTAGCGATATATAGCAACCTCATTCATGTCGTCTGGAAATACTTCAAATACCCAGTCCAACATTACCCATAATGTAAAATTACACTACCCCGGGTACTTTTTCATCTATAACTTTTTTCCTGAGAAACAACTGGATATAAGCTATATATGGTTGGAATCTACTCCCTTAGACCTTTTTAGCGATATATAGAAACCTCATTCATGTCATCTGGAAATACTTCAAATACCCAGTCTAAGATCACCCATAATGTAAAATTACACTACCCCGGGTACTTTTTTGTCTATAACTTTTTCCCTAAGAAACAACTGGATATGGGCTATACATAGTTGGAATCTACTCCCTCATACCTTTTTAGCGATATATAGCAACCTCATTCATGTCGTCTGGAAATACTTCAAATACCCAGTCCAACATTACCCATAATGTAAAATTACACTACCCCGGGTACTTTTTCATCTATAACTTTTTCCCTGAGAAACAACTGGATATAAACTATATATGGTTGGAATCTACTCCCTTAGACCTTTTTAGCGATATATAGCAACCTCATTCATGTCATCTGGAAATACTTCAAATACCCAGTCTAAGATCACCCATAATGTAAAATTACACCACCCCGGGTACTTCTTTGTCTATAACTTTTTCCCTGAGAAACAACTGGATATGGGCTGTACATAGTTGGAATCTACTCCCTTAGACCTTTTTAGCAATATATAGCAACCTCATTCATGTCGTCTGGAAATACTTCAAATACCCAGTCCAACATTACCCATAATGTAAAATTACACTACCCCGGGTACTTTTTCATCTATAACTTTTTCCCTGAGAAACAACTGGATATAAACTATATATGGTTGGAATCTTCTCCCTTAGACCTTTTTAGCGATATATAGCAACCTCATTCATGTCATCTGGAAATACTTCAAATACCCAGTCTAAGATCACCCATAATGTAAAATTACACCACCCCGGGTACTTCTTTGTCTATAACTTTTTCCCTGAGAAACAACTGGATATGGGCTATACATAGTTGGAATCTACTCCTTATACCTTTTTAGCGATATATAGAAACCTCATTCATGTCATCTGGAAATACTTCAAATACCCAGTCTAAGATCACCCATAATGTAAAATTACACTACCCCGGGTACTTTTTCATCTATAACTTTTTCCCTGAGAAACAACTGGATATAAACTATATATGGTTGGAATCTACTCCCTTAGACCTTTTTAGCGATATATAGCAACCTCATTCATGTCTTTTGGAAATACTTCAAATACCCAGTCCAACATTACCCATAATGTAAAATTACACTACCCCGGGTACTTTTTTGTCTATAACTTTTTCCCTAAGAAACAACTGGATATGGGCTATACATAGTTGGAATCTACTCCCTTATACCTTTTTAGCGATATATAGCAACCTCATTCATGTCTTTTGGAAATACTTCAAATACCCAGTCCAACATTACCCATAATGTAAAATTACACTACCCCGGGTACTTTTTCATCTATAACTTTTTCCCTGAGAAACAACTGGATATAAACTATATATGGTTGGAATCTTCTCCCTTAGACCTTTTTAGCGATATATAGCAACCTCATTCATGTCATCTGGAAATACTTCAAATACCCAGTCTAAGATCACCCATAATGTAAAATTACACCACCCCGGGTACTTCTTTGTCTATAACTTTTTCTCTGAGAAACAACTGGATATGGGCTATACATAGTTGGAATCTACTCCCTTATACCTTTTTAGCGATATATAGCAACCTCATTCATGTCGTCTGGAAATACTTCAAATACCCAGTCCAACATTACCCATAATGTAAAATTACACTACCCCGGGTACTTTTTCATCTATAACTTTTTCCCTGAGAAACAACTGGATATAAGCTATATATGGTTGGAATCTACTCCCTTAGACCTTTTTAGCGATATATAGAAACCTCATTCATGTCATCTGGAAATACTTCAAATACCCAGTCTAAGATCACCCATAATGTAAAATTACACTACCCCGGGTACTTTTTTGTCTATAACTTTTTCCCTAAGAAACAACTGGATATGGGCTATACATAGTTGGAATCTACTCCCTCATACCTTTTTAGCGATATATAGCAACCTCATTCATGTCGTCTGGAAATACTTCAAATACCCAGTCTAAGATCACCCATAATGTAAAATTACACCACCCCGGGTACTTCTTTGTCTATAACTTTTTCCCTGAGAAACAACTGGATATGGGCTATACATAGTTGGAATCTACTCCCTCAGACCTTTTTAGCAATATATAGCAACCTCATTCATGTCGTCTGGAAATACTTCAAATACCCAGTCTAAAATCACCCATAATGTAAAATTACACCACCCCGGGTACTTTTTCATCTATAACTTTTTCCCTGAGAAACAACTGGATATGGGCTATACATAGTTGGAATCTACTCCCTTAGACCTTTTTAGCAATATATAGCAACCTCATTCATGTCGTCTGGAAATACTTCAAATACCCAGTCTAAAATCACCCATAATGTAAAATTACACCACCCCGGGTACTTTTTCATCTATAACTTTTTCCCTGAGAAACAACAGGATATATGCTATACATAGTTGGAATCTACTCCCTTAGGCCTCTTTAGCGATATATAGCAACCTCATTCATGTCATCTGGAAATACTTCAAATACCCAGTCTAAGATCACCCATAATGTAAAATTACACCACCCCGGGTATTTTTTCATCTATAACTTTTTCCCTGAGAAACAACAGGATATATGCTATACATAGTTGGAATCTACTCCCTTAGACCTTTTTAGCGATATATAGCAACCTCATTCATGTCTTTTGTAAATACTTCAAATACCCAGTCCAACATTACCCATAATGTAAAATTACACTACCCCGGGTACTTTTTCATCTATAACTTTTTCCCTGAGAAACAACTGGATATGGGCTATATATGGTTGGAATCTACTCCCTTAGGCCTCTTTAGCGATTTATAGCAACCTCATTCATGTCATCTGGAAATACTTCAAATACCCAGTCCAACATTACCCATAATGTAAAATTACACTACCCCGGGTACTTTTTCATCTATAACTTTTTCCCTGAGAAACAACTGGATATAAACTATATATGGTTGGAATCTACTCCCTTAGAACTCTTTAGCGATTTATAGCAACCTCATTCATGTCATCTGGAAATACTTCAAATACCCAGTCCAACATTACCCATAATGTAAAATTACACTACCCCGGGTACTTTTTCATCTATAACTTTTTCCCTGAGAAACAACTAGATATGGGCTATACATAGTTGGAATCTACTCCCTTAGACCTTTTTAGCAATATATAGCAACCTCATTCATGTCGTCTGGAAATACTTCAAATACCCAGTCTAAGATCACCCATAATGTAAAATTACACCACCCCGGGTACTTTTTCATCTATAACTTTTTCCCTGAGAAACAACTGGATATGGGCTATACATAGTTGGAATCTACTCCCTTAGACCTTTTTAGCAATATATAGCAACCTCATTCATGTCATCTGGAAATACTTCAAATACCCAGTCTAAGATCACCCATAATGTAAAATTACACCACCCCGGGTACTTCTTTGTCTATAACTTTTTCCCTGAGAAACAACTGGATATGGGCTATACATAGTTGGAATCTACTCCCTTAGACCTTTTTAGCAATATATAGCAACCTCATTCATGTCGTCTGGAAATACTTCAAATACCCAGTCTAAGATCACCCATAATGTAAAATTACACCACCCCGGGTACTTCTTTGTCTATAACTTTTTTCCTGAGAAACAACTGGATATGGGCTCTACATAGTTGGAATCTACTCCCTTAGAACTTTTTAGCAATATATAGCAACCTCATTCATGTCGTCTGGAAATACTTCAAATACCCAGTCCAACATTACCCATAATGTAAAATTACACTACCCCGGGTACTTTTTCATCTATAACTTTTTCCGTGAGAAACAACTGGATATGGGCTATATATGGTTGGAATCTACTCCCTTAGGACTCTTTAGCGATTTATAGCAACCTCATTCATGTCATCTGGAAATACTTCAAATACCCAGTCCAACATTACCCATAATGTAAAATTACACTACCCCGGGTACTTTTTCATCTATAACTTTTTCCCTGAGAAACAACTGGATATGGGCTATACATAGTTGGAATCTACTCCCTTAGACCTTTTTAGCAATATATAGCAACCTCATTCATGTCATCTGGAAATACTTCAAATACCCAGTCCAACATTACCCATAATGTAAAATTACACTACCCCGGGTACTTTTTTGTCTATAACTTTTTCCCTGAGAAACAACTGGATATGGGCTATACATAGTTGGAATCTACTCCCTTATACCTTTTTAGTGATATATAGCAACCTCATTTATGTCATCTGGAAATACTTCAAATACCCAGTCTAAAATCACCCATAATGTAAAATTACACCACCCCGGGTACTTCTTTCTCTATAACTTTTTCCCTGAGAGACAACTGGATATTGGCTATACATGGTTGGAATTTACTCCCTTAGGCCTCTTTAGCGATATATAGCAACCTCATTCATGTCGTCTGGAAATACTTCAAATACCCAGTCCAACATTACCCATAATGTAAAATTACACTACCCCGGGTACTTTTTCATCTATAACTTTTTCCCTGAGAAACAACTGGATATATGCTATACATAGTTGGAATCTACTCCCTTATACCTTTTTAGCGATATATAGCAACCTCATTCATGTCTTTTGGAAATACTTCAAATACCCAGTCCAACATTACCCATAATGTAAAATTACACTACCCCGGGTACTTTTTCATCTATAACTTTTTCCCTGAGAAACAACTGGATATAAACTATATATGGTTGGAATCTTCTCCCTTAGACCTTTTTAGCGATATATAGCAACCTCATTCATGTCGTCTGGAAATACTTCAAATACCCAGTCTAAGATCACCCATAATGTAAAATTACACCACCCCGGGTACTTCTTTGTCTATAACTTTTTCCCTGAGAAACAACTGGATATGGGCTATACATAGTTGGAATCTACTCCCTCAGACCTTTTTAGCAATATATAGCAACCTCATTCATGTCGTCTGGAAATACTTCAAATACCCAGTCTAAAATCACCCATAATGTAAAATTACACCACCCCGGGTACTTTTTCATCTATAACTTTTTCCCTGAGAAACAACTGGATATGGGCTATACATAGTTGGAATCTACTCCCTTAGGCCTCTTTAGCGATATATAGCAACCTCATTCATGTCGTCTGGAAATACTTCAAATACCCAGTCTAAGATCACCCATAATGTAAAATTACACCACCCCGGGTACTTCTTTGTCTATAACTTTTTCCCTGAGAAACAACTGGATATGGGCTATACATAGTTGGAATCTACTCCCTCAGACCTTTTTAGCAATATATAGCAACCTCATTCATGTCGTCTGGAAATACTTCAAATACCCAGTCTAAAATCACCCATAATGTAAAATTACACCACCCCGGGTACTTTTTCATCTATAACTTTTTCCCTGAGAAACAACAGGATATATGCTATACATAGTTGGAATCTACTCCCTTAGGCCTCTTTAGCGATATATAGCAACCTCATTCATGTCATCTGGAAATACTTCAAATACCCAGTCTAAGATCACCCATAATGTAAAATTACACCACCCCGGGTATTTTTTCATCTATAACTTTTTCCCTGAGAAACAACAGGATATATGCTATACATAGTTGGAATCTACTCCCTTAGACCTTTTTAGCGATATATAGCAACCTCATTCATGTCTTTTGTAAATACTTCAAATACCCAGTCCAACATTACCCATAATGTAAAATTACACTACCCCGGGTACCTTTTCATCTATAACTTTTTCCCTGAGAAACAACTGGATATGGGCTATATATGGTTGGAATCTACTCCCTTAGGCCTCTTTAGCGATTTATAGCAACCTCATTCATGTCATCTGGAAATACTTCAAATACCCAGTCCAACATTACCCATAATGTAAAATTACACTACCCCGGGTACTTTTTCATCTATAACTTTTTCCCTGAGAAACAACTGGATATAAACTATATATGGTTGGAATCTACTCCCTTAGGACTCTTTAGCGATTTATAGCAACCTCATTCATGTCATCTGGAAATACTTCAAATACCCAGTCCAACATTACCCATAATGTAAAATTACACTACCCCGGGTACTTTTTCATCTATAACTTTTTCCCTGAGAAACAACTGGATATGGGCTATACATGGTTGGAATCTACTCCCTTAGACCTTTTTAGCAATATATAGCAACCTCATTCATGTCATCTGGAAATACTTCAAATACCCAGTCTAAGATCACCCATAATGTAAAATTACACCACCCCGGGTACTTTTTCATCTATAACTTTTTCCCTGAGAAACAACTTGATATGGGCTATACATAGTTGGAATCTACTCCCTTAGATCTTTTTAGCAATATATAGCAACCTCATTCATGTCATCTGGAAATACTTCAAATACCCAGTCTAAGATCACCCATAATGTAAAATTACACCACCCCGGGTACTTCTTTGTCTATAACTTTTTCCCTGAGAAACAACTGGATATGGGCTATACATAGTTGGAATCTACTCCCTTAGACCTTTTTAGCAATATATAGCAACCTCATTCATGTCGTCTGGAATTACTTCAAATACCCAGTCCAACATTACCCATAATGTAAAATTACACTACCCCGGGTACTTTTTCATCTATAACTTTTTCCCTGAGAAACAACTGGATATAAACTATATACGGTTGGAATCTACTCCCTTAGACCTTTTTAGCGATATATAGCAACCTCATTCATGTCATCTGGAAATACTTCAAATACCCAGTCTAAAATCACCCATAATGTAAAATTACACCACCCCGGGTACTTCTTTCTCTATAACTTTTTCCCTGAGAGACAACTGGATATTGGCTATACATGGTTGGAATCTACTCCCTTAGGCCTCTTTAGCGATTTATAGCAACCTCATTCATGTCATCTGGAAATACTTCAAATACCCAGTCCAACATTACCCATAATGTAAAATTACACTACCCCGGGTACTTTTTCATCTATAACTTTTTCCCTGAGAAACAACTGGATATAAACTATATATGGTTGGAATCTACTCCCTTAGGACTCTTTAGCGATTTATAGCAACCTCATTCATGTCATCTGGAAATACTTCAAATACCCAGTCCAACATTACCCATAATGTAAAATTACACTACCCCGGGTACTTTTTCATCTATAACTTTTTCCCTGAGAAACAACTGGATATGGGCTATACATAGTTGGAATCTACTCCCTTAGACCTTTTTAGCAATATATAGCAACCTCATTCATGTCGTCTGGAAATACTTCAAATACCCAGTCTAAGATCACCCATAATGTAAAATTACACCACCCCGGGTACTTTTTCATCTATAACTTTTTCCCTGAGAAACAACTGGATATGGGCTATACATAGTTGGAATCTACTCCCTCAGACCTTTTTAGCAATATATAGCAACCTCATTCATGTCGTCTGGAAATACTTCAAATACCCAGTCTAAAATCACCCATAATGTAAAATTACACCACCCCGGGTACTTTTTCATCTATAACTTTTTCCCTGAGAAACAACTGGATATGGGCTATACATAGTTGGAATCTACTCCCTTAGGCCTCTTTAGCGATATATAGCAACCTCATTCATGTCGTCTGGAAATACTTCAAATACCCAGTCTAAGATCACCCATAATGTAAAATTACACCACCCCGGGTACTTCTTTGTCTATAACTTTTTCCCTGAGAAACAACTGGATATGGGCTATACATAGTTGGAATCTACTCCCTCAGACCTTTTTAGCAATATATAGCAACCTCATTCATGTCGTCTGGAAATACTTCAAATACCCAGTCTAAAATCACCCATAATGTAAAATTACACCACCCCGGTTACTTTTTCATCTATAACTTTTTCCCTGAGAAACAACTGGATATGGGCTATACATAGTTGGAATCTACTCCCTTAGACCTTTTTAGCAATATATAGCAACCTCATTCATGTCGTCTGGAAATACTTCAAATACCCAGTCTAAAATCACCCATAATGTAAAATTACACCACCCCGGGTACTTTTTCATCTATAACTTTTTCCCTGAGAAACAACAGGATATATGCTATACATAGTTGGAATCTACTCCCTTAGGCCTCTTTAGCGATATATAGCAACCTCATTCATGTCATCTGGAAATACTTCAAATACCCAGTCTAAGATCACCCATAATGTAAAATTACACCACCCCGGGTATTTTTTCATCTATAACTTTTTCCCTGAGAAACAACAGGATATATGCTATACATAGTTGGAATCTACTCCCTTAGACCTTTTTAGCGATATATAGCAACCTCATTCATGTCTTTTGTAAATACTTCAAATACCCAGTCCAACATTACCCATAATGTAAAATTACACTACCCCGGGTACCTTTTCATCTATAACTTTTTCCCTGAGAAACAACTGGATATGGGCTATATATGGTTGGAATCTACTCCCTTAGGCCTCTTTAGCGATTTATAGCAACCTCATTCATGTCATCTGGAAATACTTCAAATACCCAGTCCAACATTACCCATAATGTAAAATTACACTACCCCGGGTACTTTTTCATCTATAACTTTTTCCCTGAGAAACAACTGGATATAAACTATATATGGTTGGAATCTACTCCCTTAGGACTCTTTAGCGATTTATAGCAACCTCATTCATGTCATCTGGAAATACTTCAAATACCCAGTCCAACATTACCCATAATGTAAAATTACACTACCCCGGGTACTTTTTCATCTATAACTTTTTCCCTGAGAAACAACTGGATATGGGCTATACATGGTTGGAATCTACTCCCTTAGACCTTTTTAGCAATATATAGCAACCTCATTCATGTCATCTGGAAATACTTCAAATACCCAGTCTAAGATCACCCATAATGTAAAATTACACCACCCCGGGTACTTTTTCATCTATAACTTTTTCCCTGAGAAACAACTTGATATGGGCTATACATAGTTGGAATCTACTCCCTTAGATCTTTTTAGCAATATATAGCAACCTCATTCATGTCATCTGGAAATACTTCAAATACCCAGTCTAAGATCACCCATAATGTAAAATTACACCACCCCGGGTACTTCTTTGTCTATAACTTTTTCCCTGAGAAACAACTGGATATGGGCTATACATAGTTGGAATCTACTCCCTTAGACCTTTTTAGCAATATATAGCAACCTCATTCATGTCGTCTGGAATTACTTCAAATACCCAGTCCAACATTACCCATAATGTAAAATTACACTACCCCGGGTACTTTTTCATCTATAACTTTTTCCCTGAGAAACAACTGGATATAAACTATATACGGTTGGAATCTACTCCCTTAGACCTTTTTAGCGATATATAGCAACCTCATTCATGTCATCTGGAAATACTTCAAATACCCAGTCTAAAATCACCCATAATGTAAAATTACACCACCCCGGGTACTTCTTTCTCTATAACTTTTTCCCTGAGAGACAACTGGATATTGGCTATACATGGTTGGAATCTACTCCCTTAGGCCTCTTTAGCGATTTATAGCAACCTCATTCATGTCATCTGGAAATACTTCAAATACCCAGTCCAACATTACCCATAATGTAAAATTACACTACCCCGGGTACTTTTTCATCTATAACTTTTTCCCTGAGAAACAACTGGATATAAACTATATATGGTTGGAATCTACTCCCTTAGGACTCTTTAGCGATTTATAGCAACCTCATTCATGTCATCTGGAAATACTTCAAATACCCAGTCCAACATTACCCATAATGTAAAATTACACTACCCCGGGTACTTTTTCATCTATAACTTTTTCCCTGAGAAACAACTGGATATGGGCTATACATAGTTGGAATCTACTCCCTTAGACCTTTTTAGCAATATATAGCAACCTCATTCATGTCGTCTGGAAATACTTCAAATACCCAGTCTAAGATCACCCATAATGTAAAATTACACCACCCCGGGTACTTTTTCATCTATAACTTTTTCCCTGAGAAACAACTGGATATGGGCTATACATAGTTGGAATCTACTCCCTTAGGCCTTTTTAGCAATATATAGCAACCTCATTCATGTCATCTGGAAATACTTCAAATACCCAGTCTAAGATCACCCATAATGTAAAATTACACCACCCCGGGTACTTCTTTGTCTATAACTTTTTCCCTGAGAAACAACTGGATATGGGCTATACATAGTTGGAATCTACTCCTTATACCTTTTTAGCGATATATAGAAACCTCATTCATGTCATCTGGAAATACTTCAAATACCCAGTCTAAGATCACCCATAATGTAAAATTACACTACCCCGGGTACTTTTTCATCTATAACTTTTTCCCTGAGAAACAACTGGATATAAACTATATATGGTTGGAATCTACTCCCTTAGACCTTTTTAGCGATATATAGCAACCTCATTCATGTCGTCTGGAAATACTTCAAATACCCAGTCCAACATTACCCATAATGTAAAATTACACTACCCCGGGTACTTTTTCATCTATAACTTTTTCCCTGAGAAACAACTGGATATAAGCTATATATGGTTGAAATCTACTCCCTTAGGACTCTTTAGCGATTTATAGCAACCTCATTCATGTCATCTGGAAATACTTCAAATACCCAGTCCAACATTACCCATAATGTAAAATTACACTACCCCGGGTACTTTTTCATCTATAACTTTTTCCCTGAGAAACAACTGGATATAAGCTATACATAGTTGGAATCTACTCCCTTAGACCTTTTTAGCGATATATAGCAACCTCATTCATGTCTTTTGGAAATACTTCAAATACCCAGTCCAACATTACCCATAATGTAAAATTACACTACCCCGGGTACTTTTTTGTCTATAACTTTTTCCCTAAGAAACAACTGGATATGGGCTATACATAGTTGGAATCTACTCCCTTATACCTTTTTAGCGATATATAGCAACCTCATTCATGTCTTTTGGAAATACTTCAAATACCCAGTCCAACATTACCCATAATGTAAAATTACACTACCCCGGGTACTTTTTCATCTATAACTTTTTCCCTGAGAAACAACTGGATATAAACTATATATGGTTGGAATCTACTCTCTTAGACCTTTTTAGCGATATATAGCAACCTCATTCATGTCATCTGGAAATACTTCAAATACCCAGTCTAAGATCACCCATAATGTAAAATTACACCACCCCGGGTACTTCTTTGTCTATAACTTTTTCTCTGAGAAACAACTGGATATGGGCTATACATAGTTGGAATCTACTCCCTTATACCTTTTTAGCGATATATAGCAACCTCATTCATGTCGTCTGAAAATACTTCAAATACCCAGTCCAACATTACCCATAATGTAAAATTACACTACCCCGGGTACTTTTTCATCTATAACTTTTTCCCTGAGAAACAACTGGATATAAGCTATATATGGTTGGAATCTACTCCCTTAGACCTTTTTAGCGATATATAGAAACCTCATTCATGTCATCTGGAAATACTTCAAATACCCAGTCTAAGATCACCCATAATGTAAAATTACACTACCCCGGGTACTTTTTTGTCTATAACTTTTTCCCTAAGAAACAACTGGATATGGGCTATACATAGTTGGAATCTACTCCCTCATACCTTTTTAGCGATATATAGCAACCTCATTCATGTCGTCTGGAAATACTTCAAATACCCAGTCTAAGATCACCCATAATGTAAAATTACACCACCCCGGGTACTTCTTTGTCTATAACTTTTTCCCTGAGAAACAACTGGATATGGGCTATACATAGTTGGAATCTACTCCCTCAGACCTTTTTAGCAATATATAGCAACCTCATTCATGTCGTCTGGAAATACTTCAAATACCCAGTCTAAAATCACCCATAATGTAAAATTACACCACCCCGGGTACTTTTTCATCTATAACTTTTTCCCTGAGAAACAACTGGATATGGGCTATACATAGTTGGAATCTACTCCCTTAGACCTTTTTAGCAATATTTAGCAACCTCATTCATGTCGTCTAAAAATACTTCAAATACCCAGTCTAAAATCACCCATAATGTAAAATTACACCACCCCGGGTACTTTTTCATCTATAACTTTTTCCCTGAGAAACAACAGGATATATGCTATACATAGTTGGAATCTACTCCCTTAGGCCTCTTTAGCGATATATAGCAACCTCATTCATGTCATCTGGAAATACTTCAAATACCCAGTCTAAGATCACCCATAATGTAAAATTACACCACCCCGGGTATTTTTTCATCTATAACTTTTTCCCTGAGAAACAACAGGATATATGCTATACATAGTTGGAATCTACTCCCTTAGACCTTTTTAGCGATATATAGCAACCTCATTCATGTCTTTTGTAAATACTTCAAATACCCAGTCCAACATTACCCATAATGTAAAATTACACTACCCCGGGTACTTTTTCATCTATAACTTTTTCCCTGAGAAACAACTGGATATGGGCTATATATGGTTGGAATCTACTCCCTTAGGCCTCTTCAGCGATTTATAGCAACCTCATTCATGTCATCTGGAAATACTTCAAATACCCAGTCCAACATTACCCATAATGTAAAATTACACTACCCCGGGTACTTTTTCATCTATAACTTTTTCCCTGAGAAACAACTGGATATAAACTATATATGGTTGGAATCTACTCCCTTAGGACTCTTTAGCGATTTATAGCAACCTCATTCATGTCATCTGGAAATACTTCAAATACCCAGTCCAACATTACCCAAAATGTAAAATTACACTACCCCGGGTACTTTTTCATCTATAACTTTTTCCCTGAGAAACAACTGGATATGGGCTATACATAGTTGGAATCTACTCCCTTAGACCTTTTTAGCAATATATAGCAACCTCATTCATGTCGTCTGGAAATACTTCAAATACCCAGTCTAAGATCACCCATAATGTAAAATTACACCACCCCGGGTACTTTTTCATCTATAACTTTTTCCCTGAGAAACAACTGGATATGGGCTATACATAGTTGGAATCTACTCCCTTAGACCTTTTTAGCAATATATAGCAACCTCATTCATGTCATCTGGAAATACTTCAAATACCCAGTCTAAGATCACCCATAATGTAAAATTACACCACCCCGGGTACTTCTTTGTCTATAACTTTTTCCCTGAGAAACAACTGGATATGGGCTATACATAGTTGGAATCTACTCCCTTAGACCTTTTTAGCAATATATAGCAACCTCATTCATGTCATCTGGAAATACTTCAAATACCCAGTCTAAGATCACCCATAATGTAAAATTACACCACCCCGGGTACTTCTTTGTCTATAACTTTTTCCCTGAGAAACAACTGGATATGGGCTATACATAGTTGGAATCTACTCCTTATACCTTTTTAGCGATATATAGAAACCTCATTCATGTCATCTGGAAATACTTCAAATACCCAGTCTAAGATCACCCATAATGTAAAATTACACTACCCCCGGTACTTTTTCATCTATAACTTTTTCCCTGAGAAACAACTGGATATAAACTATATATGGTTGGAATCTACTCCCTTAGACCTTTTTAGCGATATATAGCAACCTCATTCATGTCGTCTGGAAATACTTCAAATACCCAGTCCAACATTACCCATAATGTAAAATTACACTACCCCGGGTACTTTTTCATCTATAACTTTTTCCCTGAGAAACAACTGGATATAAACTATATATGGTTGGAATCTACTCTCTTAGACCTTTTTAGCGATATATAGCAACCTCATTCATGTCATCTGGAAATACTTCAAATACCCAGTCTAAGATCACCCATAATGTAAAATTACACCACCCCGGGTACTTCTTTGTCTATAACTTTTTCTCTGAGAAACAACTGGATATGGGCTATACATAGTTGGAATCTACTCCCTTATACCTTTTTAGCGATATATAGCAACCTCATTCATGTCGTCTGAAAATACTTCAAATACCCAGTCCAACATTACCCATAATGTAAAATTACACTACCCCGGGTACTTTTTCATCTATAACTTTTTCCCTGAGAAACAACTGGATATAAGCTATATATGGTTGGAATCTACTCCCTTAGACCTTTTTAGCGATATATAGAAACCTCATTCATGTCATCTGGAAATACTTCAAATACCCAGTCTAAGATCACCCATAATGTAAAATTACACTACCCCGGGTACTTTTTTGTCTATAACTTTTTCCCTAAGAAACAACTGGATATGGGCTATACATAGTTGGAATCTACTCCCTCATACCTTTTTAGCGATATATAGCAACCTCATTCATGTCGTCTGGAAATACTTCAAATACCCAGTCTAAGATCACCCATAATGTAAAATTACACCACCCCGGGTACTTCTTTGTCTATAACTTTTTCCCTGAGAAACAACTGGATATGGGCTATACATAGTTGGAATCTACTCCCTCAGACCTTTTTAGCAATATATAGCAACCTCATTCATGTCGTCTGGAAATACTTCAAATACCCAGTCTAAAATCACCCATAATGTAAAATTACACCACCCCGGGTACTTTTTCATCTATAACTTTTTCCCTGAGAAACAACTGGATATGGGCTATACATAGTTGGAATCTACTCCCTTAGACCTTTTTAGCAATATTTAGCAACCTCATTCATGTCGTCTAAAAATACTTCAAATACCCAGTCTAAAATCACCCATAATGTAAAATTACACCACCCCGGGTACTTTTTCATCTATAACTTTTTCCCTGAGAAACAACAGGATATATGCTATACATAGTTGGAATCTACTCCCTTAGGCCTCTTTAGCGATATATAGCAACCTCATTCATGTCATCTGGAAATACTTCAAATACCCAGTCTAAGATCACCCATAATGTAAAATTACACCACCCCGGGTATTTTTTCATCTATAACTTTTTCCCTGAGAAACAACAGGATATATGCTATACATAGTTGGAATCTACTCCCTTAGACCTTTTTAGCGATATATAGCAACCTCATTCATGTCTTTTGTAAATACTTCAAATACCCAGTCCAACATTACCCATAATGTAAAATTACACTACCCCGGGTACTTTTTCATCTATAACTTTTTCCCTGAGAAACAACTGGATATGGGCTATATATGGTTGGAATCTACTCCCTTAGGCCTCTTCAGCGATTTATAGCAACCTCATTCATGTCATCTGGAAATACTTCAAATACCCAGTCCAACATTACCCATAATGTAAAATTACACTACCCCGGGTACTTTTTCATCTATAACTTTTTCCCTGAGAAACAACTGGATATAAACTATATATGGTTGGAATCTACTCCCTTAGGACTCTTTAGCGATTTATAGCAACCTCATTCATGTCATCTGGAAATACTTCAAATACCCAGTCCAACATTACCCAAAATGTAAAATTACACTACCCCGGGTACTTTTTCATCTATAACTTTTTCCCTGAGAAACAACTGGATATGGGCTATACATAGTTGGAATCTACTCCCTTAGACCTTTTTAGCAATATATAGCAACCTCATTCATGTCGTCTGGAAATACTTCAAATACCCAGTCTAAGATCACCCATAATGTAAAATTACACCACCCCGGGTACTTTTTCATCTATAACTTTTTCCCTGAGAAACAACTGGATATGGGCTATACATAGTTGGAATCTACTCCCTTAGACCTTTTTAGCAATATATAGCAACCTCATTCATGTCATCTGGAAATACTTCAAATACCCAGTCTAAGATCACCCATAATGTAAAATTACACCACCCCGGGTACTTCTTTGTCTATAACTTTTTCCCTGAGAAACAACTGGATATGGGCTATACATAGTTGGAATCTACTCCCTTAGACCTTTTTAGCAATATATAGCAACCTCATTCATGTCATCTGGAAATACTTCAAATACCCAGTCTAAGATCACCCATAATGTAAAATTACACCACCCCGGGTACTTCTTTGTCTATAACTTTTTCCCTGAGAAACAACTGGATATGGGCTATACATAGTTGGAATCTACTCCTTATACCTTTTTAGCGATATATAGAAACCTCATTCATGTCATCTGGAAATACTTCAAATACCCAGTCTAAGATCACCCATAATGTAAAATTACACTACCCCCGGTACTTTTTCATCTATAACTTTTTCCCTGAGAAACAACTGGATATAAACTATATATGGTTGGAATCTACTCCCTTAGACCTTTTTAGCGATATATAGCAACCTCATTCATGTCGTCTGGAAATACTTCAAATACCCAGTCCAACATTACCCATAATGTAAAATTACACTACCCCGGGTACTTTTTCATCTATAACTTTTTCCCTGAGAAACAACTGGATATAAGCTATATATGGTTGAAATCTACTCCCTTAGGACTCTTTAGCGATTTATAGCAACCTCATTCATGTCATCTGGAAATACTTCAAATACCCAGTCCAACATTACCCATAATGTAAAATTACACTACCCCGGGTACTTTTTCATCTATAACTTTTTCCCTGAGAAACAACTGGATATAAGCTATATATGGTTGGAATCTACTCCCTTAGACCTTTTTAGCGATATATAGCAACCTCATTCATGTCTTTTGGAAATACTTCAAATACCCAGTCCAACATTACCCATAATGTAAAATTACACTACCCCGGGTACTTTTTTGTCTATAACTTTTTCCCTAAGAAACAACTGGATACGGGCTATACATAGTTGGAATCTACTCCCTTATACCTTTTTAGCGATATATAGCAACCTCATTCATGTCTTTTGGAAATACTTCAAATACCCAGTCCAACATTACCCATAATGTAAAATTACACTACCCCGGGTACTTTTTCATCTATAACTTTTTCCCTGAGAAACAACTGGATATAAACTATATATGGTTGGAATCTTCTCCCTTAGACCTTTTTAGCGATATATAGCAACCTCATTCATGTCATCTGGAAATACTTCAAATACCCAGTCTAAGATCACCCATAATGTAAAATTACACCACCCCGGGTACTTCTTTGTCTATAACTTTTTCTCTGAGAAACAACTGGATATGGGCTATACATAGTTGGAATCTACTCCCTTATACCTTTTTAGCGATATATAGCAACCTCATTCATGTCGTCTGGAAATACTTCAAATACCCAGTCCAACATTACCCATAATGTAAAATTACACTACCCCGGGTACTTTTTCATCTATAACTTTTTCCCTGAGAAACAACTGGATATAAGCTATATATGGTTGGAATCTACTCCCTTAGACCTTTTAGCGATATATAGAAACCTCATTCATGTCATCTGGAAATACTTCAAATACCCAGTCTAAGATCACCCATATGTAAAATTACACTACCCCGGGTACTTTTTTGTCTATAACTTTTTCCCTAAGAAACAACTGGATATGGGCTATACATAGTTGGAATCTACTCCCTCATACCTTTTTAGCGATATATAGCAACCTCATTCATGTCGTCTGGAAATACTTCAATACCCAGTCTAAGATCACCCATAATGTAAAATTACACCACCCCGGGTACTTCTTTGTCTATAACTTTTTCCCTGAGAAACAACTGGATATGGGCTATACATAGTTGGAATCTACTCCCTCAGACCTTTTTAGCAATATATAGCAACCTCATTCATGTCGTCTGGAAATACTTCAAATACCCAGTCTAAAATCACCCATAATGTAAAATTACACCACCCCGGGTACTTTTTCATCTATAACTTTTTCCCTGAGAAACAGCTGGATATGGGCTATACATAGTTGGAATCTACTCCTTAGACCTTTTTAGCGATATATAGCAACCTCTTTCATGTCTTTTGTAAATACTTCAAATACCCAGTCCAACATTACCATAATGTAAAATTACACTACCCCGGGTACTTTTTCATCTATAACTTTTTCCCTGAGAAACAACTGGATATGGGCTATATATGGTTGGAATCTACTCCCTTAGGCCTCTTTAGCGATTTATAGCAACCTCATTCATGTCATCTGGAAATACTTCAAATACCCAGTCCAACATTACCCATAATGTAAAATTACACTACCCCGGGTACTTTTTCATCTATAACTTTTTCCTGAGAAACAACTGGATATAAACTATATATGGTTGGAATCTACTCCCTTAGGACTCTTTAGCGATTTATAGCAACCTCATTCATGTCATCTGGAAATACTTCAAATACCCAGTCCAACATTACCCATAATGTAAAATTACACTACCCCGGGTACTTTTTCATCTATAACTTTTTCCCTGAGAAACAACTGGATATGGGCTATATATGGTTGGAATCTACTCCCTTAGGCCTCTTTAGCGATTTATAGCAACCTCATTCATGTCATCTGGAAATACTTCAAATACCCAGTCCAACATTACCCATAATGTAAAATTACACTACCCCGGGTACTTTTTCATCTATAACTTTTTCCCTGAGAAACAACTGGATATAAACTATATATGGTTGGAATCTACTCCCTTAGGACTCTTTAGCGATTTATAGCAACCTCATTCATGTCATCTGGAAATACTTCAAATACCCAGTCCAACATTACCCATAATGTAAAATTACACTACCCCGGGTACTTTTTCATCTATAACTTTTTCCCTGAGAAACAACTTGATATGGGCTATACATAGTTGGAATCTACTCCCTTAGACCTTTTTAGCAATATATAGCAACCTCATTCATGTCATCTGGAAATACTTCAAATACCCAGTCTAAGATCACCCATAATGTAAAATTACACCACCCCGGGTACTTCTTTGTCTATAACTTTTTCCCTGAGAAACAACTGGATATGGGCTATACATAGTTGGAATCTACTCCCTTAGACCTTTTTAGCAATATATAGCAACCTCATTCATGTCGTCTGGAAATACTTCAAATACCCAGTCCAACATTACCCATAATGTAAAATTACACTACCCCGGGTACTTTTTCATCTATAACTTTTTCCCTGAGAAACAACTGGATATAAACTATATATGGTTGGAATCTACTCCCTTAGGACTCTTTAGCGATTTATAGCAACCTCATTCATGTCATCTGGAAATACTTCAAATACCCAGTCCAACATTACCCATAATGTAAAATTACACTACCCCGGGTACTTTTTCATCTATAACTTTTTCCCTGAGAAACAACTGGATATGGGCTATACATGGTTGGAATCTACTCCCTTAGACCTTTTTAGCAATATATAGCAACCTCATTCATGTCATCTGGAAATACTTCAAATACCCAGTCTAAGATCACCCATAATGTAAAATTACACCACCCCGGGTACTTTTTCATCTATAACTTTTTCCCTGAGAAACAACTTGATATGGGCTATACATAGTTGGAATCTACTCCCTTAGATCTTTTTAGCAATATATAGCAACCTCATTCATGTCATCTGGAAATACTTCAAATACCCAGTCTAAGATCACCCATAATGTAAAATTACACCACCCCGGGTACTTCTTTGTCTATAACTTTTTCCCTGAGAAACAACTGGATATGGGCTATACATAGTTGGAATCTACTCCCTTAGACCTTTTTAGCAATATATAGCAACCTCATTCATGTCGTCTGGAATTACTTCAAATACCCAGTCCAACATTACCCATAATGTAAAATTACACTACCCCGGGTACTTTTTCATCTATAACTTTTTCCCTGAGAAACAACTGGATATAAACTATATACGGTTGGAATCTACTCCCTTAGACCTTTTTAGCGATATATAGCAACCTCATTCATGTCATCTGGAAATACTTCAAATACCCAGTCTAAAATCACCCATAATGTAAAATTACACCACCCCGGGTACTTCTTTCTCTATAACTTTTTCCCTGAGAGACAACTGGATATTGGCTATACATGGTTGGAATCTACTCCCTTAGGCCTCTTTAGCGATTTATAGCAACCTCATTCATGTCATCTGGAAATACTTCAAATACCCAGTCCAACATTACCCATAATGTAAAATTACACTACCCCGGGTACTTTTTCATCTATAACTTTTTCCCTGAGAAACAACTGGATATAAACTATATATGGTTGGAATCTACTCCCTTAGGACTCTTTAGCGATTTATAGCAACCTCATTCATGTCATCTGGAAATACTTCAAATACCCAGTCCAACATTACCCATAATGTAAAATTACACTACCCCGGGTACTTTTTCATCTATAACTTTTTCCCTGAGAAACAACTGGATATGGGCTATACATAGTTGGAATCTACTCCCTTAGACCTTTTTAGCAATATATAGCAACCTCATTCATGTCGTCTGGAAATACTTCAAATACCCAGTCTAAGATCACCCATAATGTAAAATTACACCACCCCGGGTACTTTTTCATCTATAACTTTTTCCCTGAGAAACAACTGGATATGGGCTATACATAGTTGGAATCTACTCCCTTAGGCCTTTTTAGCAATATATAGCAACCTCATTCATGTCATCTGGAAATACTTCAAATACCCAGTCTAAGATCACCCATAATGTAAAATTACACCACCCCGGGTACTTCTTTGTCTATAACTTTTTCCCTGAGAAACAACTGGATATGGGCTATACATAGTTGGAATCTACTCCTTATACCTTTTTAGCGATATATAGAAACCTCATTCATGTCATCTGGAAATACTTCAAATACCCAGTCTAAGATCACCCATAATGTAAAATTACACTACCCCGGGTACTTTTTCATCTATAACTTTTTCCCTGAGAAACAACTGGATATAAACTATATATGGTTGGAATCTACTCCCTTAGACCTTTTTAGCGATATATAGCAACCTCATTCATGTCGTCTGGAAATACTTCAAATACCCAGTCCAACATTACCCATAATGTAAAATTACACTACCCCGGGTACTTTTTCATCTATAACTTTTTCCCTGAGAAACAACTGGATATAAGCTATATATGGTTGAAATCTACTCCCTTAGGACTCTTTAGCGATTTATAGCAACCTCATTCATGTCATCTGGAAATACTTCAAATACCCAGTCCAACATTACCCATAATGTAAAATTACACTACCCCGGGTACTTTTTCATCTATAACTTTTTCCCTGAGAAACAACTGGATATAAGCTATACATAGTTGGAATCTACTCCCTTAGACCTTTTTAGCGATATATAGCAACCTCATTCATGTCTTTTGGAAATACTTCAAATACCCAGTCCAACATTACCCATAATGTAAAATTACACTACCCCGGGTACTTTTTTGTCTATAACTTTTTCCCTAAGAAACAACTGGATATGGGCTATACATAGTTGGAATCTACTCCCTTATACCTTTTTAGCGATATATAGCAACCTCATTCATGTCTTTTGGAAATACTTCAAATACCCAGTCCAACATTACCCATAATGTAAAATTACACTACCCCGGGTACTTTTTCATCTATAACTTTTTCCCTGAGAAACAACTGGATATAAACTATATATGGTTGGAATCTACTCTCTTAGACCTTTTTAGCGATATATAGCAACCTCATTCATGTCATCTGGAAATACTTCAAATACCCAGTCTAAGATCACCCATAATGTAAAATTACACCACCCCGGGTACTTCTTTGTCTATAACTTTTTCTCTGAGAAACAACTGGATATGGGCTATACATAGTTGGAATCTACTCCCTTATACCTTTTTAGCGATATATAGCAACCTCATTCATGTCGTCTGAAAATACTTCAAATACCCAGTCCAACATTACCCATAATGTAAAATTACACTACCCCGGGTACTTTTTCATCTATAACTTTTTCCCTGAGAAACAACTGGATATAAGCTATATATGGTTGGAATCTACTCCCTTAGACCTTTTTAGCGATATATAGAAACCTCATTCATGTCATCTGGAAATACTTCAAATACCCAGTCTAAGATCACCCATAATGTAAAATTACACTACCCCGGGTACTTTTTTGTCTATAACTTTTTCCCTAAGAAACAACTGGATATGGGCTATACATAGTTGGAATCTACTCCCTCATACCTTTTTAGCGATATATAGCAACCTCATTCATGTCGTCTGGAAATACTTCAAATACCCAGTCTAAGATCACCCATAATGTAAAATTACACCACCCCGGGTACTTCTTTGTCTATAACTTTTTCCCTGAGAAACAACTGGATATGGGCTATACATAGTTGGAATCTACTCCCTCAGACCTTTTTAGCAATATATAGCAACCTCATTCATGTCGTCTGGAAATACTTCAAATACCCAGTCTAAAATCACCCATAATGTAAAATTACACCACCCCGGGTACTTTTTCATCTATAACTTTTTCCCTGAGAAACAACTGGATATGGGCTATACATAGTTGGAATCTACTCCCTTAGACCTTTTTAGCAATATTTAGCAACCTCATTCATGTCGTCTAAAAATACTTCAAATACCCAGTCTAAAATCACCCATAATGTAAAATTACACCACCCCGGGTACTTTTTCATCTATAACTTTTTCCCTGAGAAACAACAGGATATATGCTATACATAGTTGGAATCTACTCCCTTAGGCCTCTTTAGCGATATATAGCAACCTCATTCATGTCATCTGGAAATACTTCAAATACCCAGTCTAAGATCACCCATAATGTAAAATTACACCACCCCGGGTATTTTTTCATCTATAACTTTTTCCCTGAGAAACAACAGGATATATGCTATACATAGTTGGAATCTACTCCCTTAGACCTTTTTAGCGATATATAGCAACCTCATTCATGTCTTTTGTAAATACTTCAAATACCCAGTCCAACATTACCCATAATGTAAAATTACACTACCCCGGGTACTTTTTCATCTATAACTTTTTCCCTGAGAAACAACTGGATATGGGCTATATATGGTTGGAATCTACTCCCTTAGGCCTCTTCAGCGATTTATAGCAACCTCATTCATGTCATCTGGAAATACTTCAAATACCCAGTCCAACATTACCCATAATGTAAAATTACACTACCCCGGGTACTTTTTCATCTATAACTTTTTCCCTGAGAAACAACTGGATATAAACTATATATGGTTGGAATCTACTCCCTTAGGACTCTTTAGCGATTTATAGCAACCTCATTCATGTCATCTGGAAATACTTCAAATACCCAGTCCAACATTACCCAAAATGTAAAATTACACTACCCCGGGTACTTTTTCATCTATAACTTTTTCCCTGAGAAACAACTGGATATGGGCTATACATAGTTGGAATCTACTCCCTTAGACCTTTTTAGCAATATATAGCAACCTCATTCATGTCGTCTGGAAATACTTCAAATACCCAGTCTAAGATCACCCATAATGTAAAATTACACCACCCCGGGTACTTTTTCATCTATAACTTTTTCCCTGAGAAACAACTGGATATGGGCTATACATAGTTGGAATCTACTCCCTTAGACCTTTTTAGCAATATATAGCAACCTCATTCATGTCATCTGGAAATACTTCAAATACCCAGTCTAAGATCACCCATAATGTAAAATTACACCACCCCGGGTACTTCTTTGTCTATAACTTTTTCCCTGAGAAACAACTGGATATGGGCTATACATAGTTGGAATCTACTCCCTTAGACCTTTTTAGCAATATATAGCAACCTCATTCATGTCATCTGGAAATACTTCAAATACCCAGTCTAAGATCACCCATAATGTAAAATTACACCACCCCGGGTACTTCTTTGTCTATAACTTTTTCCCTGAGAAACAACTGGATATGGGCTATACATAGTTGGAATCTACTCCTTATACCTTTTTAGCGATATATAGAAACCTCATTCATGTCATCTGGAAATACTTCAAATACCCAGTCTAAGATCACCCATAATGTAAAATTACACTACCCCCGGTACTTTTTCATCTATAACTTTTTCCCTGAGAAACAACTGGATATAAACTATATATGGTTGGAATCTACTCCCTTAGACCTTTTTAGCGATATATAGCAACCTCATTCATGTCGTCTGGAAATACTTCAAATACCCAGTCCAACATTACCCATAATGTAAAATTACACTACCCCGGGTACTTTTTCATCTATAACTTTTTCCCTGAGAAACAACTGGATATAAACTATATATGGTTGGAATCTACTCTCTTAGACCTTTTTAGCGATATATAGCAACCTCATTCATGTCATCTGGAAATACTTCAAATACCCAGTCTAAGATCACCCATAATGTAAAATTACACCACCCCGGGTACTTCTTTGTCTATAACTTTTTCTCTGAGAAACAACTGGATATGGGCTATACATAGTTGGAATCTACTCCCTTATACCTTTTTAGCGATATATAGCAACCTCATTCATGTCGTCTGAAAATACTTCAAATACCCAGTCCAACATTACCCATAATGTAAAATTACACTACCCCGGGTACTTTTTCATCTATAACTTTTTCCCTGAGAAACAACTGGATATAAGCTATATATGGTTGGAATCTACTCCCTTAGACCTTTTTAGCGATATATAGAAACCTCATTCATGTCATCTGGAAATACTTCAAATACCCAGTCTAAGATCACCCATAATGTAAAATTACACTACCCCGGGTACTTTTTTGTCTATAACTTTTTCCCTAAGAAACAACTGGATATGGGCTATACATAGTTGGAATCTACTCCCTCATACCTTTTTAGCGATATATAGCAACCTCATTCATGTCGTCTGGAAATACTTCAAATACCCAGTCTAAGATCACCCATAATGTAAAATTACACCACCCCGGGTACTTCTTTGTCTATAACTTTTTCCCTGAGAAACAACTGGATATGGGCTATACATAGTTGGAATCTACTCCCTCAGACCTTTTTAGCAATATATAGCAACCTCATTCATGTCGTCTGGAAATACTTCAAATACCCAGTCTAAAATCACCCATAATGTAAAATTACACCACCCCGGGTACTTTTTCATCTATAACTTTTTCCCTGAGAAACAACTGGATATGGGCTATACATAGTTGGAATCTACTCCCTTAGACCTTTTTAGCAATATTTAGCAACCTCATTCATGTCGTCTAAAAATACTTCAAATACCCAGTCTAAAATCACCCATAATGTAAAATTACACCACCCCGGGTACTTTTTCATCTATAACTTTTTCCCTGAGAAACAACAGGATATATGCTATACATAGTTGGAATCTACTCCCTTAGGCCTCTTTAGCGATATATAGCAACCTCATTCATGTCATCTGGAAATACTTCAAATACCCAGTCTAAGATCACCCATAATGTAAAATTACACCACCCCGGGTATTTTTTCATCTATAACTTTTTCCCTGAGAAACAACAGGATATATGCTATACATAGTTGGAATCTACTCCCTTAGACCTTTTTAGCGATATATAGCAACCTCATTCATGTCTTTTGTAAATACTTCAAATACCCAGTCCAACATTACCCATAATGTAAAATTACACTACCCCGGGTACTTTTTCATCTATAACTTTTTCCCTGAGAAACAACTGGATATGGGCTATATATGGTTGGAATCTACTCCCTTAGGCCTCTTCAGCGATTTATAGCAACCTCATTCATGTCATCTGGAAATACTTCAAATACCCAGTCCAACATTACCCATAATGTAAAATTACACTACCCCGGGTACTTTTTCATCTATAACTTTTTCCCTGAGAAACAACTGGATATAAACTATATATGGTTGGAATCTACTCCCTTAGGACTCTTTAGCGATTTATAGCAACCTCATTCATGTCATCTGGAAATACTTCAAATACCCAGTCCAACATTACCCAAAATGTAAAATTACACTACCCCGGGTACTTTTTCATCTATAACTTTTTCCCTGAGAAACAACTGGATATGGGCTATACATAGTTGGAATCTACTCCCTTAGACCTTTTTAGCAATATATAGCAACCTCATTCATGTCGTCTGGAAATACTTCAAATACCCAGTCTAAGATCACCCATAATGTAAAATTACACCACCCCGGGTACTTTTTCATCTATAACTTTTTCCCTGAGAAACAACTGGATATGGGCTATACATAGTTGGAATCTACTCCCTTAGACCTTTTTAGCAATATATAGCAACCTCATTCATGTCATCTGGAAATACTTCAAATACCCAGTCTAAGATCACCCATAATGTAAAATTACACCACCCCGGGTACTTCTTTGTCTATAACTTTTTCCCTGAGAAACAACTGGATATGGGCTATACATAGTTGGAATCTACTCCCTTAGACCTTTTTAGCAATATATAGCAACCTCATTCATGTCATCTGGAAATACTTCAAATACCCAGTCTAAGATCACCCATAATGTAAAATTACACCACCCCGGGTACTTCTTTGTCTATAACTTTTTCCCTGAGAAACAACTGGATATGGGCTATACATAGTTGGAATCTACTCCTTATACCTTTTTAGCGATATATAGAAACCTCATTCATGTCATCTGGAAATACTTCAAATACCCAGTCTAAGATCACCCATAATGTAAAATTACACTACCCCCGGTACTTTTTCATCTATAACTTTTTCCCTGAGAAACAACTGGATATAAACTATATATGGTTGGAATCTACTCCCTTAGACCTTTTTAGCGATATATAGCAACCTCATTCATGTCGTCTGGAAATACTTCAAATACCCAGTCCAACATTACCCATAATGTAAAATTACACTACCCCGGGTACTTTTTCATCTATAACTTTTTCCCTGAGAAACAACTGGATATAAGCTATATATGGTTGAAATCTACTCCCTTAGGACTCTTTAGCGATTTATAGCAACCTCATTCATGTCATCTGGAAATACTTCAAATACCCAGTCCAACATTACCCATAATGTAAAATTACACTACCCCGGGTACTTTTTCATCTATAACTTTTTCCCTGAGAAACAACTGGATATAAGCTATATATGGTTGGAATCTACTCCCTTAGACCTTTTTAGCGATATATAGCAACCTCATTCATGTCTTTTGGAAATACTTCAAATACCCAGTCCAACATTACCCATAATGTAAAATTACACTACCCCGGGTACTTTTTTGTCTATAACTTTTTCCCTAAGAAACAACTGGATACGGGCTATACATAGTTGGAATCTACTCCCTTATACCTTTTTAGCGATATATAGCAACCTCATTCATGTCTTTTGGAAATACTTCAAATACCCAGTCCAACATTACCCATAATGTAAAATTACACTACCCCGGGTACTTTTTCATCTATAACTTTTTCCCTGAGAAACAACTGGATATAAACTATATATGGTTGGAATCTTCTCCCTTAGACCTTTTTAGCGATATATAGCAACCTCATTCATGTCATCTGGAAATACTTCAAATACCCAGTCTAAGATCACCCATAATGTAAAATTACACCACCCCGGGTACTTCTTTGTCTATAACTTTTTCTCTGAGAAACAACTGGATATGGGCTATACATAGTTGGAATCTACTCCCTTATACCTTTTTAGCGATATATAGCAACCTCATTCATGTCGTCTGGAAATACTTCAAATACCCAGTCCAACATTACCCATAATGTAAAATTACACTACCCCGGGTACTTTTTCATCTATAACTTTTTCCCTGAGAAACAACTGGATATAAGCTATATATGGTTGGAATCTACTCCCTTAGACCTTTTTAGCGATATATAGAAACCTCATTCATGTCATCTGGAAATACTTCAAATACCCAGTCTAAGATCACCCATAATGTAAAATTACACTACCCCGGGTACTTTTTTGTCTATAACTTTTTCCCTAAGAAACAACTGGATATGGGCTATACATAGTTGGAATCTACTCCCTCATACCTTTTTAGCGATATATAGCAACCTCATTCATGTCGTCTGGAAATACTTCAAATACCCAGTCTAAGATCACCCATAATGTAAAATTACACCACCCCGGGTACTTCTTTGTCTATAACTTTTTCCCTGAGAAACAACTGGATATGGGCTATACATAGTTGGAATCTACTCCCTCAGACCTTTTTAGCAATATATAGCAACCTCATTCATGTCGTCTGGAAATACTTCAAATACCCAGTCTAAAATCACCCATAATGTAAAATTACACCACCCCGGGTACTTTTTCATCTATAACTTTTTCCCTGAGAAACAGCTGGATATGGGCTATACATAGTTGGAATCTACTCCCTTAGACCTTTTTAGCGATATATAGCAACCTCTTTCATGTCTTTTGTAAATACTTCAAATACCCAGTCCAACATTACCCATAATGTAAAATTACACTACCCCGGGTACTTTTTCATCTATAACTTTTTCCCTGAGAAACAACTGGATATGGGCTATATATGGTTGGAATCTACTCCCTTAGGCCTCTTTAGCGATTTATAGCAACCTCATTCATGTCATCTGGAAATACTTCAAATACCCAGTCCAACATTACCCATAATGTAAAATTACACTACCCCGGGTACTTTTTCATCTATAACTTTTTCCCTGAGAAACAACTGGATATAAACTATATATGGTTGGAATCTACTCCCTTAGGACTCTTTAGCGATTTATAGCAACCTCATTCATGTCATCTGGAAATACTTCAAATACCCAGTCCAACATTACCCATAATGTAAAATTACACTACCCCGGGTACTTTTTCATCTATAACTTTTTCCCTGAGAAACAACTGGATATGGGCTATATATGGTTGGAATCTACTCCCTTAGGCCTCTTTAGCGATTTATAGCAACCTCATTCATGTCATCTGGAAATACTTCAAATACCCAGTCCAACATTACCCATAATGTAAAATTACACTACCCCGGGTACTTTTTCATCTATAACTTTTTCCCTGAGAAACAACTGGATATAAACTATATATGGTTGGAATCTACTCCCTTAGGACTCTTTAGCGATTTATAGCAACCTCATTCATGTCATCTGGAAATACTTCAAATACCCAGTCCAACATTACCCATAATGTAAAATTACACTACCCCGGGTACTTTTTCATCTATAACTTTTTCCCTGAGAAACAACTTGATATGGGCTATACATAGTTGGAATCTACTCCCTTAGACCTTTTTAGCAATATATAGCAACCTCATTCATGTCATCTGGAAATACTTCAAATACCCAGTCTAAGATCACCCATAATGTAAAATTACACCACCCCGGGTACTTCTTTGTCTATAACTTTTTCCCTGAGAAACAACTGGATATGGGCTATACATAGTTGGAATCTACTCCCTTAGACCTTTTTAGCAATATATAGCAACCTCATTCATGTCGTCTGGAAATACTTCAAATACCCAGTCCAACATTACCCATAATGTAAAATTACACTACCCCGGGTACTTTTTCATCTATAACTTTTTCCCTGAGAAACAACTGGATATAAACTATATACGGTTGGAATCTACTCCCTTAGACCTTTTTAGCGATATATAGCAACCTCATTCATGTCATCTGGAAATACTTCAAATACCCAGTCTAAAATCACCCATAATGTAAAATTACACCACCCCGGGTACTTCTTTCTCTATAACTTTTTCCCTGAGAGACAACTGGATATTGGCTATACATGGTTGGAATCTACTCCCTTAGGCCTCTTTAGCGATTTATAGCAACCTCATTCATGTCATCTGGAAATACTTCAAATACCCAGTCCAACATTACCCATAATGTAAAATTACACTACCCCGGGTACTTTTTCATCTATAACTTTTTCCCTGAGAAACAACTGGATATAAACTATATATGGTTGGAATCTACTCCCTTAGGACTCTTTAGCGATTTATAGCAACCTCATTCATGTCATCTGGAAATACTTCAAATACCCAGTCCAACATTACCCATAATGTAAAATTACACTACCCCGGGTACTTTTTCATCTATAACTTTTTCCCTGAGAAACAACTGGATATGGGCTATACATAGTTGGAATCTACTCCCTTAGACCTTTTTAGCAATATATAGCAACCTCATTCATGTCGTCTGGAAATACTTCAAATACCCAGTCTAAGATCACCCATAATGTAAAATTACACCACCCCGGGTACTTTTTCATCTATAACTTTTTCCCTGAGAAACAACTGGATATGAGCTATACATAGTTGGAATCTACTCCCTTAGGCCTTTTTAGCAATATATAGCAACCTCATTCATGTCATCTGGAAATACTTCAAATACCCAGTCTAAGATCACCCATAATGTAAAATTACACCACCCCGGGTACTTCTTTGTCTATAACTTTTTCCCTGAGAAACAACTGGATATGGGCTATACATAGTTGGAATCTACTCCTTATACCTTTTTAGCGATATATAGCAACCTCATTCATGTCGTCTGGAAATACTTCAAATACCCAGTCCAACATTACCCATAATGTAAAATTACACTACCCCGGGTACTTTTTCATCTATAACTTTTTCCCTGAGAAACAACTGGATATAAGCTATATATGGTTGAAATCTACTCCCTTAGGACTCTTTAGCGATTTATAGCAACCTCATTCATGTCATCTGGAAATACTTCAAATACCCAGTCCAACATTACCCATAATGTAAAATTACACTACCCCGGGTACTTTTTCATCTATAACTTTTTCCCTGAGAAACAACTGGATATAAGCTATACATAGTTGGAATCTACTCCCTTAGACCTTTTTAGCGATATATAGCAACCTCATTCATGTCTTTTGGAAATACTTCAAATACCCAGTCCAACATTACCCATAATGTAAAATTACACTACCCCGGGTACTTTTTTGTCTATAACTTTTTCCCTAAGAAACAACTGGATATGGGCTATACATAGTTGGAATCTACTCCCTTATACCTTTTTAGCGATATATAGCAACCTCATTCATGTCTTTTGGAAATACTTCAAATACCCAGTCCAACATTACCCATAATGTAAAATTACACTACCCCGGGTACTTTTTCATCTATAACTTTTTCCCTGAGAAACAACTGGATATAAACTATATATGGTTGGAATCTTCTCTCTTAGACCTTTTTAGCGATATATAGCAACCTCATTCATGTCATCTGGAAATACTTCAAATACCCAGTCTAAGATCACCCATAATGTAAAATTACACCACCCCGGGTACTTCTTTGTCTATAACTTTTTCTCTGAGAAACAACTGGATATGGGCTATACATAGTTGGAATCTACTCCCTTATACCTTTTGAGGATATATAGCAACCTCATTCATGTCGTCTGAAAATACTTCAAATACCCAGTCCAACATTACCCATAATGTAAAATTACACTACCCCGGGTACTTTTTTGTCTATAACTTTTTCCCTAAGAAACAACTGGATATGGGCTATACATAGTTGGAATCTACTCCCTCATACCTTTTTAGCGATATATAGCAACCTCATTCATGTCATCTGGAAATACTTCAAATACCCAGTCTAAGATCACCCATAATGTAAAATTACACCACCCCGGGTACTTCTTTGTCTATAACTTTTTCTCTGAGAAACAACTGGATATGGGCTATACATAGTTGGAATCTACTCCCTTATACCTTTTTAGCGATATATAGCAACCTCATTCGTGTCGTCTGGAAATACTTCAAATACCCAGTCCAACATTACCCATAATGTAAAATTACACTACCCCGGGTACTTTTTCATCTATAACTTTTTCCCTGAAAAACAACTGGATATAAGCTATATATGGTTGGAATCTACTCCCTTAGACCTTTTTAGCGATATATAGAAACCTCATTCATGTCATCTGGAAATACTTCAAATACCCAGTCTAAGATCACCCATAATGTAAAATTACACTACCCCGGGTACTTTTTTGTCTATAACTTTTTCCCTAAGAAACAACTGGATATGGGCTATACATAGTTGGAATCTACTCCCTCATACCTTTTTAGCGATATATAGCAACCTCATTCATGTCGTCTGGAAATACTTCAAATACCCAGTCTAAGATCACCCATAATGTAAAATTACACCACCCCGGGTACTTCTTTGTCTATAACTTTTTCCCTGAGAAACAACTGGATATGGGCTATACATAGTTGGAATCTACTCCCTCAGACCTTTTTAGCAATATATAGCAACCTCATTCATGTCGTCTGGAAATACTTCAAATACCCAGTCTAAAATCACCCATAATGTAAAATTACACCACCCCGGGTACTTTTTCATCTATAACTTTTTCCCTGAGAAACAGCTGGATATGGGCTATACATAGTTGGAATCTACTCCCTTAGACCTTTTTAGCGATATATAGCAACCTCTTTCATGTCTTTTGTAAATACTTCAAATACCCAGTCCAACATTACCCATAATGTAAAATTACACTACCCCGGGTACTTTTTCATCTATAACTTTTTCCCTGAGAAACAACTGGATATGGGCTATATATGGTTGGAATCTACTCCCTTAGGCCTCTTTAGCGATTTATAGCAACCTCATTCATGTCATCTGGAAATACTTCAAATACCCAGTCCAACATTACCCATAATGTAAAATTACACTACCCCGGGTACTTTTTCATCTATAACTTTTTCCCTGAGAAACAACTGGATATAAACTATATATGGTTGGAATCTACTCCCTTAGGACTCTTTAGCGATTTATAGCAACCTCATTCATGTCATCTGGAAATACTTCAAATACCCAGTCCAACATTACCCATAATGTAAAATTACACTACCCCGGGTACTTTTTCATCTATAACTTTTTCCCTGAGAAACAACTGGATATGGGCTATACATAGTTGGAATCTACTCCCTTAGACCTTTTTAGCAATATATAGCAACCTCATTCATGTCGTCTGGAAATACTTCAAATACCCAGTCTAAGATCACCCATAATGTAAAATTACACCACCCCGGGTACTTTTTCATCTATAACTTTTTCCCTGAGAAACAACTGGATATGGGCTATACATAGTTGGAATCTACTCCCTTAGACCTTTTTAGCAATATATAGCAACCTCATTCATGTCTTCTGGAAATACTTCAAATACCCAGTCTAAGATCACCCATAATGTAAAATTACACCACCCCGGGTACTTCTTTGTCTATAACTTTTTCCCTGAGAAACAACTGGATATGGGCTATACATAGTTGGAATCTACTCCCTCAGACCTTTTTAGCAATATATAGCAACCTCATTCATGTCGTCTGGAAATACTTCAAATACCCAGTCTAAAATCACCCATAATGTAAAATTACACCACCCCGGGTACTTTTTCATCTATAACTTTTTCCCTGAGAAACAACTGGATATAAACTATATATGGTTGGAATCTACTCCCTTAGACCTTTTTAGGGATATATAGCAACCTCATTCATGTCGTCTGGAAATACTTCAAATACCCAGTCTAAGATCACCCATAATGTAAAATTACACCACCCCGGGTACTTTTTCATCTATAACTGTTTCCCTGAGAAACAACAGGATATATGCTATACATAGTTGGAATCTACTCCCTTAGACCTTTTTAGCGATATATAGCAACCTCATTCATATCGTCTGGAAATACTTCAAATACCCAGTCCAACATTACCCATAATGTAAAATTACACTACACCGGGTACTTTTTCATCTATAACTTTTTCCCTGAAAAACAACTGGATATGGGCTATATATGGTTGGAATCTACTCCCTTATACCTTTTTAGCGATATATAGCAACCTCATTCATGTCGTCTGGAAATACTTCAAATACCCAGTCTAAGATCACCCATAATGTAAAATTACACTACCCCGGGTACTTTTTCATCAATAACTTTTTCCCTGAGAAACAACTGGATATAAACTATATATGGTTGGAATCTACTCCCTTAGACCTTTTTAGCGATATATAGCAACCTCATTCATGTCATCTGGAAATACTTCAAATACCCAGTCTAAGATCACCCATAATGTAAAATTACACCACCCCGGGACTTCTTTGTCTATAACTTTTTCCCTGAGAAACAACTGGATATGGGCTATACATAGTTAGAATCTACTCCCTTAGACCTTTTTAGCAATATATAGCAACCTCATTCATGTCGTCTGGAAATACTTCAAATACCCAGTCTAAAATCACCCATAATGTAAAATTACACCACCCCGGGTACTTTTTCATATATAACTTTTTCCCTGAGAAACAACAGGATATATGCTATACATAGTTGGAATCTACTCCCTTAGACCTTTTTAGCGATATATAGCAACCTCATTCATGTCATCTGGAAATACTTCAAATACCCAGTCTAAGATCACCCATAATGTAAAATTACACCACCCCGGGTATTTTTTCATCTATAACTTTTTCCCTGAGAAACAACAGGATATATGCTATACATAGTTGGAATCTACTCCCTTAGACCTTTTTAGCGATATATAGCAACCTCATTCATGTCTTTTGTAAATACTTCAAATACCCAGTCCAACATTACCCATAATGTAAAATTACACTACCCCGGGTACTTTTTCATCTATAACTTTTTCCCTGAGAAACAACTGGATATGGGCTATATATGGTTGGAATCTACTCCCTTAGGCCTCTTCAGCGATTTATAGCAACCTCATTCATGTCATCTGGAAATACTTCAAATACCCAGTCCAACATTACCCATAATGTAAAATTACACTACCCCGGGTACTTTTTCATCTATAACTTTTTCCCTGAGAAACAACTGGATATAAACTATATATGGTTGGAATCTACTCCCTTAGGACTCTTTAGCGATTTATAGCAACCTCATTCATGTCATCTGGAAATACTTCAAATACCCAGTCCAACATTACCCATAATGTAAAATTACACTACCCCGGGTACTTTTTCATCTATAACTTTTTCCCTGAGAAACAACTGGATATGGGCTATACATAGTTGGAATCTACTCCCTTAGACCTTTTTAGCAATATATAGCAACCTCATTCATGTCGTCTGGAAATACTTCAAATACCCAGTCTAAGATCACCCATAATGTAAAATTACACCACCCCGGGTACTTTTTCATCTATAACTTTTTCCCTGAGAAACAACTGGATATGGGCTATACATAGTTGGAATCTACTCCCTTAGACCTTTTTAGCAATATATAGCAACCTCATTCATGTCATCTGGAAATACTTCAAATACCCAGTCTAAGATCACCCATAATGTAAAATTACACCACCCCGGGTACTTCTTTGTCTATAACTTTTTCCCTGAGAAACAACTGGATATGGGCTATACATAGTTGGAATCTACTCCCTTAGACCTTTTTAGCAATATATAGCAACCTCATTCATGTCATCTGGAAATACTTCAAATACCCAGTCTAAGATCACCCATAATGTAAAATTACACCACCCCGGGTACTTCTTTGTCTATAACTTTTTCCCTGAGAAACAACTGGATATGGGCTATACATAGTTGGAATCTACTCCTTATACCTTTTTAGCGATATATAGAAACCTCATTCATGTCATCTGGAAATACTTCAAATACCCAGTCTAAGATCACCCATAATGTAAAATTACACTACCCCCGGTACTTTTTCATCTATAACTTTTTCCCTGAGAAACAACTGGATATAAACTATATATGGTTGGAATCTACTCCCTTAGACCTTTTTAGCGATATATAGCAACCTCATTCATGTCGTCTGGAAATACTTCAAATACCCAGTCCAACATTACCCATAATGTAAAATTACACTACCCCGGGTACTTTTTCATCTATAACTTTTTCCCTGAGAAACAACTGGATATAAGCTATATATGGTTGAAATCTACTCCCTTAGGACTCTTTAGCGATTTATAGCAACCTCATTCATGTCATCTGGAAATACTTCAAATACCCAGTCCAACATTACCCATAATGTAAAATTACACTACCCCGGGTACTTTTTCATCTATAACTTTTTCCCTGAGAAACAACTGGATATAAGCTATATATGGTTGGAATCTACTCCCTTAGACCTTTTTAGCGATATATAGCAACCTCATTCATGTCTTTTGGAAATACTTCAAATACCCAGTCCAACATTACCCATAATGTAAAATTACACTACCCCGGGTACTTTTTTGTCTATAACTTTTTCCCTAAGAAACAACTGGATACGGGCTATACATAGTTGGAATCTACTCCCTTATACCTTTTTAGCGATATATAGCAACCTCATTCATGTCTTTTGGAAATACTTCAAATACCCAGTCCAACATTACCCATAATGTAAAATTACACTACCCCGGGTACTTTTTTGTCTATAACTTTTTCCCTAAGAAACAACTGGATACGGGCTATACATAGTTGGAATCTACTCCCTTATACCTTTTTAGCGATATATAGCAACCTCATTCATGTCGTCTGGAAATACTTCAAATACCCAGTCTAAGATCACCCATAATGTAAAATTACACCACCCCGGGTACTTTTTCATCTATAACTTTTTCCCTGAGAAACAACTGGATATAAGCTATACATAGTTGGAATCTACTCCCTTAGACCTTTTTAGCGATATATAGCAACCTCATTCATGTCTTTTGGAAATACTTCAAATACCCAGTCCAACATTACCCATAATGTAAAATTACACTACCCCGGGTACTTTTTTGTCTATAACTTTTTCCCTAAGAAACAACTGGATATGGGCTATACATAGTTGGAATCTACTCCCTTATACCTTTTTAGCGATATATAGCAACCTCATTCATGTCTTTTGGAAATACTTCAAATACCCAGTCCAACATTACCCATAATGTAAAATTACACTACCCCGGGTACTTTTTCATCTATAACTTTTTCCCTGAGAAACAACTGGATATAAACTATATATGGTTGGAATCTTCTCTCTTAGACCTTTTTAGCGATATATAGCAACCTCATTCATGTCATCTGGAAATACTTCAAATACCCAGTCTAAGATCACCCATAATGTAAAATTACACCACCCCGGGTACTTCTTTGTCTATAACTTTTTCTCTGAGAAACAACTGGATATGGGCTATACATAGTTGGAATCTACTCCCTTATACCTTTTGAGGATATATAGCAACCTCATTCATGTCGTCTGAAAATACTTCAAATACCCAGTCCAACATTACCCATAATGTAAAATTACACTACCCCGGGTACTTTTTTGTCTATAACTTTTTCCCTAAGAAACAACTGGATATGGGCTATACATAGTTGGAATCTACTCCCTCATACCTTTTTAGCGATATATAGCAACCTCATTCATGTCATCTGGAAATACTTCAAATACCCAGTCTAAGATCACCCATAATGTAAAATTACACCACCCCGGGTACTTCTTTGTCTATAACTTTTTCTCTGAGAAACAACTGGATATGGGCTATACATAGTTGGAATCTACTCCCTTATACCTTTTTAGCGATATATAGCAACCTCATTCGTGTCGTCTGGAAATACTTCAAATACCCAGTCCAACATTACCCATAATGTAAAATTACACTACCCCGGGTACTTTTTCATCTATAACTTTTTCCCTGAAAAACAACTGGATATAAGCTATATATGGTTGGAATCTACTCCCTTAGACCTTTTTAGCGATATATAGAAACCTCATTCATGTCATCTGGAAATACTTCAAATACCCAGTCTAAGATCACCCATAATGTAAAATTACACTACCCCGGGTACTTTTTTGTCTATAACTTTTTCCCTAAGAAACAACTGGATATGGGCTATACATAGTTGGAATCTACTCCCTCATACCTTTTTAGCGATATATAGCAACCTCATTCATGTCGTCTGGAAATACTTCAAATACCCAGTCTAAGATCACCCATAATGTAAAATTACACCACCCCGGGTACTTCTTTGTCTATAACTTTTTCCCTGAGAAACAACTGGATATGGGCTATACATAGTTGGAATCTACTCCCTCAGACCTTTTTAGCAATATATAGCAACCTCATTCATGTCGTCTGGAAATACTTCAAATACCCAGTCTAAAATCACCCATAATGTAAAATTACACCACCCCGGGTACTTTTTCATCTATAACTTTTTCCCTGAGAAACAGCTGGATATGGGCTATACATAGTTGGAATCTACTCCCTTAGACCTTTTTAGCGATATATAGCAACCTCTTTCATGTCTTTTGTAAATACTTCAAATACCCAGTCCAACATTACCCATAATGTAAAATTACACTACCCCGGGTACTTTTTCATCTATAACTTTTTCCCTGAGAAACAACTGGATATGGGCTATATATGGTTGGAATCTACTCCCTTAGGCCTCTTTAGCGATTTATAGCAACCTCATTCATGTCATCTGGAAATACTTCAAATACCCAGTCCAACATTACCCATAATGTAAAATTACACTACCCCGGGTACTTTTTCATCTATAACTTTTTCCCTGAGAAACAACTGGATATAAACTATATATGGTTGGAATCTACTCCCTTAGGACTCTTTAGCGATTTATAGCAACCTCATTCATGTCATCTGGAAATACTTCAAATACCCAGTCCAACATTACCCATAATGTAAAATTACACTACCCCGGGTACTTTTTCATCTATAACTTTTTCCCTGAGAAACAACTGGATATGGGCTATACATAGTTGGAATCTACTCCCTTAGACCTTTTTAGCAATATATAGCAACCTCATTCATGTCGTCTGGAAATACTTCAAATACCCAGTCTAAGATCACCCATAATGTAAAATTACACCACCCCGGGTACTTTTTCATCTATAACTTTTTCCCTGAGAAACAACTGGATATGGGCTATACATAGTTGGAATCTACTCCCTTAGACCTTTTTAGCAATATATAGCAACCTCATTCATGTCTTCTGGAAATACTTCAAATACCCAGTCTAAGATCACCCATAATGTAAAATTACACCACCCCGGGTACTTCTTTGTCTATAACTTTTTCCCTGAGAAACAACTGGATATGGGCTATACATAGTTGGAATCTACTCCCTCAGACCTTTTTAGCAATATATAGCAACCTCATTCATGTCGTCTGGAAATACTTCAAATACCCAGTCTAAAATCACCCATAATGTAAAATTACACCACCCCGGGTACTTTTTCATCTATAACTTTTTCCCTGAGAAACAACTGGATATAAACTATATATGGTTGGAATCTACTCCCTTAGACCTTTTTAGGGATATATAGCAACCTCATTCATGTCGTCTGGAAATACTTCAAATACCCAGTCTAAGATCACCCATAATGTAAAATTACACCACCCCGGGTACTTTTTCATCTATAACTGTTTCCCTGAGAAACAACAGGATATATGCTATACATAGTTGGAATCTACTCCCTTAGACCTTTTTAGCGATATATAGCAACCTCATTCATATCGTCTGGAAATACTTCAAATACCCAGTCCAACATTACCCATAATGTAAAATTACACTACACCGGGTACTTTTTCATCTATAACTTTTTCCCTGAAAAACAACTGGATATGGGCTATATATGGTTGGAATCTACTCCCTTATACCTTTTTAGCGATATATAGCAACCTCATTCATGTCGTCTGGAAATACTTCAAATACCCAGTCTAAGATCACCCATAATGTAAAATTACACTACCCCGGGTACTTTTTCATCAATAACTTTTTCCCTGAGAAACAACTGGATATAAACTATATATGGTTGGAATCTACTCCCTTAGACCTTTTTAGCGATATATAGCAACCTCATTCATGTCATCTGGAAATACTTCAAATACCCAGTCTAAGATCACCCATAATGTAAAATTACACCACCCCGGGACTTCTTTGTCTATAACTTTTTCCCTGAGAAACAACTGGATATGGGCTATACATAGTTAGAATCTACTCCCTTAGACCTTTTTAGCAATATATAGCAACCTCATTCATGTCGTCTGGAAATACTTCAAATACCCAGTCTAAAATCACCCATAATGTAAAATTACACCACCCCGGGTACTTTTTCATATATAACTTTTTCCCTGAGAAACAACAGGATATATGCTATACATAGTTGGAATCTACTCCCTTAGACCTTTTTAGCGATATATAGCAACCTCATTCATGTCATCTGGAAATACTTCAAATACCCAGTCTAAGATCACCCATAATGTAAAATTACACCACCCCGGGTATTTTTTCATCTATAACTTTTTCCCTGAGAAACAACAGGATATATGCTATACATAGTTGGAATCTACTCCCTTAGACCTTTTTAGCGATATATAGCAACCTCATTCATGTCTTTTGTAAATACTTCAAATACCCAGTCCAACATTACCCATAATGTAAAATTACACTACCCCGGGTACTTTTTCATCTATAACTTTTTCCCTGAGAAACAACTGGATATGGGCTATATATGGTTGGAATCTACTCCCTTAGGCCTCTTCAGCGATTTATAGCAACCTCATTCATGTCATCTGGAAATACTTCAAATACCCAGTCCAACATTACCCATAATGTAAAATTACACTACCCCGGGTACTTTTTCATCTATAACTTTTTCCCTGAGAAACAACTGGATATAAACTATATATGGTTGGAATCTACTCCCTTAGGACTCTTTAGCGATTTATAGCAACCTCATTCATGTCATCTGGAAATACTTCAAATACCCAGTCCAACATTACCCATAATGTAAAATTACACTACCCCGGGTACTTTTTCATCTATAACTTTTTCCCTGAGAAACAACTGGATATGGGCTATACATAGTTGGAATCTACTCCCTTAGACCTTTTTAGCAATATATAGCAACCTCATTCATGTCGTCTGGAAATACTTCAAATACCCAGTCTAAGATCACCCATAATGTAAAATTACACCACCCCGGGTACTTTTTCATCTATAACTTTTTCCCTGAGAAACAACTGGATATGGGCTATACATAGTTGGAATCTACTCCCTTAGACCTTTTTAGCAATATATAGCAACCTCATTCATGTCATCTGGAAATACTTCAAATACCCAGTCTAAGATCACCCATAATGTAAAATTACACCACCCCGGGTACTTCTTTGTCTATAACTTTTTCCCTGAGAAACAACTGGATATGGGCTATACATAGTTGGAATCTACTCCCTTAGACCTTTTTAGCAATATATAGCAACCTCATTCATGTCATCTGGAAATACTTCAAATACCCAGTCTAAGATCACCCATAATGTAAAATTACACCACCCCGGGTACTTCTTTGTCTATAACTTTTTCCCTGAGAAACAACTGGATATGGGCTATACATAGTTGGAATCTACTCCTTATACCTTTTTAGCGATATATAGAAACCTCATTCATGTCATCTGGAAATACTTCAAATACCCAGTCTAAGATCACCCATAATGTAAAATTACACTACCCCCGGTACTTTTTCATCTATAACTTTTTCCCTGAGAAACAACTGGATATAAACTATATATGGTTGGAATCTACTCCCTTAGACCTTTTTAGCGATATATAGCAACCTCATTCATGTCGTCTGGAAATACTTCAAATACCCAGTCCAACATTACCCATAATGTAAAATTACACTACCCCGGGTACTTTTTCATCTATAACTTTTTCCCTGAGAAACAACTGGATATAAGCTATATATGGTTGAAATCTACTCCCTTAGGACTCTTTAGCGATTTATAGCAACCTCATTCATGTCATCTGGAAATACTTCAAATACCCAGTCCAACATTACCCATAATGTAAAATTACACTACCCCGGGTACTTTTTCATCTATAACTTTTTCCCTGAGAAACAACTGGATATAAGCTATATATGGTTGGAATCTACTCCCTTAGACCTTTTTAGCGATATATAGCAACCTCATTCATGTCTTTTGGAAATACTTCAAATACCCAGTCCAACATTACCCATAATGTAAAATTACACTACCCCGGGTACTTTTTTGTCTATAACTTTTTCCCTAAGAAACAACTGGATACGGGCTATACATAGTTGGAATCTACTCCCTTATACCTTTTTAGCGATATATAGCAACCTCATTCATGTCTTTTGGAAATACTTCAAATACCCAGTCCAACATTACCCATAATGTAAAATTACACTACCCCGGGTACTTTTTTGTCTATAACTTTTTCCCTAAGAAACAACTGGATACGGGCTATACATAGTTGGAATCTACTCCCTTATACCTTTTTAGCGATATATAGCAACCTCATTCATGTCGTCTGGAAATACTTCAAATACCCAGTCTAAGATCACCCATAATGTAAAATTACACCACCCCGGGTACTTTTTCATCTATAACTTTTTCCCTGAGAAACAACTGGATATGGGCTATACATAGTTGGAATCTACTCCCTTAGACCTTTTTAGCAATATATAGCAACCTCATTCATGTCATCTGGAAATACTTCAAATACCCAGTCTAAGATCACCCATAATGTAAAATTACACCACCCCGGGTACTTCTTTGTCTATAACTTTTTCCCTGAGAAACAACTGGATATGGGCTATACATAGTTGGAATCTACTCCCTTAGACCTTTTTAGCAATATATAGCAACCTCATTCATGTCATCTGGAAATACTTCAAATACCCAGTCTAAGATCACCCATAATGTAAAATTACACCACCCCGGGTACTTCTTTGTCTATAACTTTTTCCCTGAGAAACAACTGGATATGGGCTATACATAGTTGGAATCTACTCCTTATACCTTTTTAGCGATATATAGAAACCTCATTCATGTCATCTGGAAATACTTCAAATACCCAGTCTAAGATCACCCATAATGTAAAATTACACTACCCCCGGTACTTTTTCATCTATAACTTTTTCCCTGAGAAACAACTGGATATAAACTATATATGGTTGGAATCTACTCCCTTAGACCTTTTTAGCGATATATAGCAACCTCATTCATGTCGTCTGGAAATACTTCAAATACCCAGTCCAACATTACCCATAATGTAAAATTACACTACCCCGGGTACTTTTTCATCTATAACTTTTTCCCTGAGAAACAACTGGATATAAGCTATATATGGTTGAAATCTACTCCCTTAGGACTCTTTAGCGATTTATAGCAACCTCATTCATGTCATCTGGAAATACTTCAAATACCCAGTCTAAGATCACCCATAATGTAAAATTACACTACCCCCGGTACTTTTTCATCTATAACTTTTTCCCTGAGAAACAACTGGATATAAACTATATATGGTTGGAATCTACTCCCTTAGACCTTTTTAGCGATATATAGCAACCTCATTCATGTCGTCTGGAAATACTTCAAATACCCAGTCCAACATTACCCATAATGTAAAATTACACTACCCCGGGTACTTTTTCATCTATAACTTTTTCCCTGAGAAACAACTGGATATAAGCTATATATGGTTGAAATCTACTCCCTTAGGACTCTTTAGCGATTTATAGCAACCTCATTCATGTCATCTGGAAATACTTCAAATACCCAGTCCAACATTACCCATAATGTAAAATTACACTACCCCGGGTACTTTTTCATCTATAACTTTTTCCCTGAGAAACAACTGGATATAAGCTATATATGGTTGGAATCTACTCCCTTAGACCTTTTTAGCGATATATAGCAACCTCATTCATGTCTTTTGGAAATACTTCAAATACCCAGTCCAACATTACCCATAATGTAAAATTACACTACCCCGGGTACTTTTTTGTCTATAACTTTTTCCCTAAGAAACAACTGGATACGGGCTATACATAGTTGGAATCTACTCCCTTATACCTTTTTAGCGATATATAGCAACCTCATTCATGTCTTTTGGAAATACTTCAAATACCCAGTCCAACATTACCCATAATGTAAAATTACACCACCCCGGGTACTTCTTTGTCTATAACTTTTTCCCTGAGAAACAACTGGATATGGGCTATACATAGTTGGAATCTACTCCTTATACCTTTTTAGCGATATATAGAAACCTCATTCATGTCATCTGGAAATACTTCAAATACCCAGTCTAAGATCACCCATAATGTAAAATTACACTACCCCCGGTACTTTTTCATCTATAACTTTTTCCCTGAGAAACAACTGGATATAAACTATATATGGTTGGAATCTACTCCCTTAGACCTTTTTAGCGATATATAGCAACCTCATTCATGTCGTCTGGAAATACTTCAAATACCCAGTCCAACATTACCCATAATGTAAAATTACACTACCCCGGGTACTTTTTCATCTATAACTTTTTCCCTGAGAAACAACTGGATATAAGCTATATATGGTTGAAATCTACTCCCTTAGGACTCTTTAGCGATTTATAGCAACCTCATTCATGTCATCTGGAAATACTTCAAATACCCAGTCTAAGATCACCCATAATGTAAAATTACACTACCCCCGGTACTTTTTCATCTATAACTTTTTCCCTGAGAAACAACTGGATATAAACTATATATGGTTGGAATCTACTCCCTTAGACCTTTTTAGCGATATATAGCAACCTCATTCATGTCGTCTGGAAATACTTCAAATACCCAGTCCAACATTACCCATAATGTAAAATTACACTACCCCGGGTACTTTTTCATCTATAACTTTTTCCCTGAGAAACAACTGGATATAAGCTATATATGGTTGGAATCTACTCCCTTAGACCTTTTTAGCGATATATAGCAACCTCATTCATGTCGTCTGGAAATACTTCAAATACCCAGTCCAACATTACCCATAATGTAAAATTACACTACCCCGGGTACTTTTTCATCTATAACTTTTTCCCTGAGAAACAACTGGATATAAGCTATATATGGTTGAAATCTACTCCCTTAGGACTCTTTAGCGATTTATAGCAACCTCATTCATGTCATCTGGAAATACTTCAAATACCCAGTCTAAGATCACCCATAATGTAAAATTACACCACCCCGGGTATTTTTTCATCTATAACTTTTTCCCTGAGAAACAACAGGATATATGCTATACATAGTTGGAATCTACTCCCTTAGACCTTTTTAGCGATATATAGCAACCTCATTCATGTCTTTTGTAAATACTTCAAATACCCAGTCCAACATTACCCATAATGTAAAATTACACTACCCCGGGTACTTTTTCATCTATAACTTTTTCCCTGAGAAACAACTGGATATGGGCTATATATGGTTGGAATCTACTCCCTTAGGCCTCTTCAGCGATTTATAGCAACCTCATTCATGTCATCTGGAAATACTTCAAATACCCAGTCCAACATTACCCATAATGTAAAATTACACTACCCCGGGTACTTTTTCATCTATAACTTTTTCCCTGAGAAACAACTGGATATAAACTATATATGGTTGGAATCTACTCCCTTAGGACTCTTTAGCGATTTATAGCAACCTCATTCATGTCATCTGGAAATACTTCAAATACCCAGTCCAACATTACCCATAATGTAAAATTACACTACCCCGGGTACTTTTTCATCTATAACTTTTTCCCTGAGAAACAACTGGATATGGGCTATACATAGTTGGAATCTACTCCCTTAGACCTTTTTAGCAATATATAGCAACCTCATTCATGTCGTCTGGAAATACTTCAAATACCCAGTCTAAGATCACCCATAATGTAAAATTACACCACCCCGGGTACTTTTTCATCTATAACTTTTTCCCTGAGAAACAACTGGATATGGGCTATACATAGTTGGAATCTACTCCCTTAGACCTTTTTAGCAATATATAGCAACCTCATTCATGTCATCTGGAAATACTTCAAATACCCAGTCTAAGATCACCCATAATGTAAAATTACACCACCCCGGGTACTTCTTTGTCTATAACTTTTTCCCTGAGAAACAACTGGATATGGGCTATACATAGTTGGAATCTACTCCCTTAGACCTTTTTAGCAATATATAGCAACCTCATTCATGTCATCTGGAAATACTTCAAATACCCAGTCTAAGATCACCCATAATGTAAAATTACACCACCCCGGGTACTTCTTTGTCTATAACTTTTTCCCTGAGAAACAACTGGATATGGGCTATACATAGTTGGAATCTACTCCTTATACCTTTTTAGCGATATATAGAAACCTCATTCATGTCATCTGGAAATACTTCAAATACCCAGTCTAAGATCACCCATAATGTAAAATTACACTACCCCCGGTACTTTTTCATCTATAACTTTTTCCCTGAGAAACAACTGGATATAAACTATATATGGTTGGAATCTACTCCCTTAGACCTTTTTAGCGATATATAGCAACCTCATTCATGTCGTCTGGAAATACTTCAAATACCCAGTCCAACATTACCCATAATGTAAAATTACACTACCCCGGGTACTTTTTCATCTATAACTTTTTCCCTGAGAAACAACTGGATATAAGCTATATATGGTTGAAATCTACTCCCTTAGGACTCTTTAGCGATTTATAGCAACCTCATTCATGTCATCTGGAAATACTTCAAATACCCAGTCCAACATTACCCATAATGTAAAATTACACTACCCCGGGTACTTTTTCATCTATAACTTTTTCGCTGAGAAACAACTGGATATAAGCTATATATGGTTGGAATCTACTCCCTTAGACCTTTTTAGCGATATATAGCAACCTCATTCATGTCTTTTGGAAATACTTCAAATACCCAGTCCAACATTACCCATAATGTAAAATTACACTACCCCGGGTACTTTTTTGTCTATAACTTTTTCCCTAAGAAACAACTGGATACGGGCTATACATAGTTGGAATCTACTCCCTTATACCTTTTTAGCGATATATAGCAACCTCATTCATGTCTTTTGGAAATACTTCAAATACCCAGTCCAACATTACCCATAATGTAAAATTACACTACCCCGGGTACTTTTTCATCTATAACTTTTTCCCTGAGAAACAACTGGATATAAGCTATATATGGTTGAAATCTACTCCCTTAGGACTCTTTAGCGATTTATAGCAACCTCATTCATGTCATCTGGAAATACTTCAAATACCCAGTCCAACATTACCCATAATGTAAAATTACACTACCCCGGGTACTTTTTCATCTATAACTTTTTCCCTGAGAAACAACTGGATATAAGCTATATATGGTTGGAATCTACTCCCTTAGACCTTTTTAGCGATATATAGCAACCTCATTCATGTCTTTTGGAAATACTTCAAATACCCAGTCCAACATTACCCATAATGTAAAATTACACTACCCCGGGTACTTTTTTGTCTATAACTTTTTCCCTAAGAAACAACTGGATACGGGCTATACATAGTTGGAATCTACTCCCTTAGACCTTTTTAGCGATATATAGCAACCTCATTCATGTCGTCTGGAAATACTTCAAATACCCAGTCCAACATTACCCATAATGTAAAATTACACTACCCCGGGTACTTTTTCATCTATAACTTTTTCCCTGAGAAACAACTGGATATAAGCTATATATGGTTGAAATCTACTCCCTTAGGACTCTTTAGCGATTTATAGCAACCTCATTCATGTCATCTGGAAATACTTCAAATACCCAGTCCAACATTACCCATAATGTAAAATTACACTACCCCGGGTACTTTTTCATCTATAACTTTTTCCCTGAGAAACAACTGGATATAAGCTATATATGGTTGAAATCTACTCCCTTAGGACTCTTTAGCGATTTATAGCAACCTCATTCATGTCATCTGGAAATACTTCAAATACCCAGTCCAACATTACCCATAATGTAAAATTACACTACCCCGGGTACTTTTTCATCTATAACTTTTTCCCTGAGAAACAACTGGATATAAGCTATATATGGTTGGAATCTACTCCCTTAGACCTTTTTAGCGATATATAGCAACCTCATTCATGTCGTCTGGAAATACTTCAAATACCCAGTCCAACATTACCCATAATGTAAAATTACACTACCCCGGGTACTTTTTCATCTATAACTTTTTCCCTGAGAAACAACTGGATATAAGCTATATATGGTTGGAATCTACTCCCTTAGACCTTTTTAGCGATATATAGCAACCTCATTCATGTCGTCTGGAAATACTTCAAATACCCAGTCCAACATTACCCATAATGTAAAATTACACTACCCCGGGTACTTTTTCATCTATAACTTTTTCCCTGAGAAACAACTGGATATAAGCTATATATGGTTGAAATCTACTCCCTTAGGACTCTTTAGCGATTTATAGCAACCTCATTCATGTCATCTGGAAATACTTCAAATACCCAGTCTAAGATCACCCATAATGTAAAATTACACCACCCCGGGTATTTTTTCATCTATAACTTTTTCCCTGAGAAACAACAGGATATATGCTATACATAGTTGGAATCTACTCCCTTAGACCTTTTTAGCGATATATAGCAACCTCATTCATGTCTTTTGTAAATACTTCAAATACCCAGTCCAACATTACCCATAATGTAAAATTACACTACCCCGGGTACTTTTTCATCTATAACTTTTTCCCTGAGAAACAACTGGATATGGGCTATATATGGTTGGAATCTACTCCCTTAGGCCTCTTCAGCGATTTATAGCAACCTCATTCATGTCATCTGGAAATACTTCAAATACCCAGTCCAACATTACCCATAATGTAAAATTACACTACCCCGGGTACTTTTTCATCTATAACTTTTTCCCTGAGAAACAACTGGATATAAACTATATATGGTTGGAATCTACTCCCTTAGGACTCTTTAGCGATTTATAGCAACCTCATTCATGTCATCTGGAAATACTTCAAATACCCAGTCCAACATTACCCATAATGTAAAATTACACTACCCCGGGTACTTTTTCATCTATAACTTTTTCCCTGAGAAACAACTGGATATGGGCTATACATAGTTGGAATCTACTCCCTTAGACCTTTTTAGCAATATATAGCAACCTCATTCATGTCGTCTGGAAATACTTCAAATACCCAGTCTAAGATCACCCATAATGTAAAATTACACCACCCCGGGTACTTTTTCATCTATAACTTTTTCCCTGAGAAACAACTGGATATGGGCTATACATAGTTGGAATCTACTCCCTTAGACCTTTTTAGCAATATATAGCAACCTCATTCATGTCATCTGGAAATACTTCAAATACCCAGTCTAAGATCACCCATAATGTAAAATTACACCACCCCGGGTACTTCTTTGTCTATAACTTTTTCCCTGAGAAACAACTGGATATGGGCTATACATAGTTGGAATCTACTCCCTTAGACCTTTTTAGCAATATATAGCAACCTCATTCATGTCATCTGGAAATACTTCAAATACCCAGTCTAAGATCACCCATAATGTAAAATTACACCACCCCGGGTACTTCTTTGTCTATAACTTTTTCCCTGAGAAACAACTGGATATGGGCTATACATAGTTGGAATCTACTCCTTATACCTTTTTAGCGATATATAGAAACCTCATTCATGTCATCTGGAAATACTTCAAATACCCAGTCTAAGATCACCCATAATGTAAAATTACACTACCCCCGGTACTTTTTCATCTATAACTTTTTCCCTGAGAAACAACTGGATATAAACTATATATGGTTGGAATCTACTCCCTTAGACCTTTTTAGCGATATATAGCAACCTCATTCATGTCGTCTGGAAATACTTCAAATACCCAGTCCAACATTACCCATAATGTAAAATTACACTACCCCGGGTACTTTTTCATCTATAACTTTTTCCCTGAGAAACAACTGGATATAAGCTATATATGGTTGAAATCTACTCCCTTAGGACTCTTTAGCGATTTATAGCAACCTCATTCATGTCATCTGGAAATACTTCAAATACCCAGTCCAACATTACCCATAATGTAAAATTACACTACCCCGGGTACTTTTTCATCTATAACTTTTTCCCTGAGAAACAACTGGATATAAGCTATATATGGTTGGAATCTACTCCCTTAGACCTTTTTAGCGATATATAGCAACCTCATTCATGTCTTTTGGAAATACTTCAAATACCCAGTCCAACATTACCCATAATGTAAAATTACACTACCCCGGGTACTTTTTTGTCTATAACTTTTTCCCTAAGAAACAACTGGATACGGGCTATACATAGTTGGAATCTACTCCCTTATACCTTTTTAGCGATATATAGCAACCTCATTCATGTCTTTTGGAAATACTTCAAATACCCAGTCCAACATTACCCATAATGTAAAATTACACTACCCCGGGTACTTTTTTGTCTATAACTTTTTCCCTAAGAAACAACTGGATACGGGCTATACATAGTTGGAATCTACTCCTTATACCTTTTTAGCGATATATAGAAACCTCATTCATGTCATCTGGAAATACTTCAAATACCCAGTCTAAGATCACCCATAATGTAAAATTACACTACCCCCGGTACTTTTTCATCTATAACTTTTTCCCTGAGAAACAACTGGATATAAACTATATATGGTTGGAATCTACTCCCTTAGACCTTTTTAGCGATATATAGCAACCTCATTCATGTCGTCTGGAAATACTTCAAATACCCAGTCCAACATTACCCATAATGTAAAATTACACTACCCCGGGTACTTTTTCATCTATAACTTTTTCCCTGAGAAACAACTGGATATAAGCTATATATGGTTGAAATCTACTCCCTTAGGACTCTTTAGCGATTTATAGCAACCTCATTCATGTCATCTGGAAATACTTCAAATACCCAGTCTAAGATCACCCATAATGTAAAATTACACTACCCCCGGTACTTTTTCATCTATAACTTTTTCCCTGAGAAACAACTGGATATAAACTATATATGGTTGGAATCTACTCCCTTAGACCTTTTTAGCGATATATAGCAACCTCATTCATGTCGTCTGGAAATACTTCAAATACCCAGTCCAACATTACCCATAATGTAAAATTACACTACCCCGGGTACTTTTTCATCTATAACTTTTTCCCTGAGAAACAACTGGATATAAGCTATATATGGTTGAAATCTACTCCCTTAGGACTCTTTAGCGATTTATAGCAACCTCATTCATGTCATCTGGAAATACTTCAAATACCCAGTCCAACATTACCCATAATGTAAAATTACACTACCCCGGGTACTTTTTCATCTATAACTTTTTCCCTGAGAAACAACTGGATATAAGCTATATATGGTTGGAATCTACTCCCTTAGACCTTTTTAGCGATATATAGCAACCTCATTCATGTCTTTTGGAAATACTTCAAATACCCAGTCCAACATTACCCATAATGTAAAATTACACTACCCCGGGTACTTTTTTGTCTATAACTTTTTCCCTAAGAAACAACTGGATACGGGCTATACATAGTTGGAATCTACTCCCTTAGGCCTTTTTAGCAATATATAGCATCCTCATTCATGTCGTCTGGAAATACTTCAAATACCCAGTCCAACATTACCCATAATGTAAAATTACACTACCCCGGGTACTTTTTCATCTATAACTTTTTCCCTGAGAAACAACTGGATATAAGCTATATATGGTTGGAATCTACTCCCTTAGACCTTTTTAGCGATATATAGCAACCTCATTCATGTCTTTTGGAAATACTTCAAATACCCAGTCCAACATTACCCATAATGTAAAATTACACTACCCCGGGTACTTTTTTGTCTATAACTTTTTCCCTAAGAAACAACTGGATACGGGCTATATATGGTTGAAATCTACTCCCTTAGGACTCTTTAGCGATTTATAGCAACCTCATTCATGTCATCTGGAAATACTTCAAATACCCAGTCCAACATTACCCATAATGTAAAATTACACTACCCCGGGTACTTTTTCATCTATAACTTTTTCCCTGAGAAACAACTGGATATAAACTATATATGGTTGGAATCTACTCCCTTAGACCTTTTTAGCGATATATAGAAACCTCATTCATGTCATCTGGAAATACTTCAAATACCCAGTCTAAGATCACCCATAATGTAAAATTACACTACCCCGGGTACTTTTTTGTCTATAACTTTTTCCCTAAGAAACAACTGGATATGGGCTATACATAGTTGGAATCTACTCCCTCATACCTTTTTAGCGATATATAGCAACCTCATTCATGTCGTCTGGAAATACTTCAAATACCCAGTCTAAGATCACCCATAATGTAAAATTACACCACCCCGGGTACTTCTTTGTCTATAACTTTTTCCCTGAGAAACAACTGGATATGGGCTATACATAGTTGGAATCTACTCCCTCAGACCTTTTTAGCAATATATAGCAACCTCATTCATGTCATCTGGAAATACTTCAAATACCCAGTCTAAGATCACCCATAATGTAAAATTACACTACCCCCGGTACTTTTTCATCTATAACTTTTTCCCTGAGAAACAACTGGATATAAACTATATATGGTTGGAATCTACTCCCTTAGACCTTTTTAGCGATATATAGCAACCTCATTCATGTCGTCTGGAAATACTTCAAATACCCAGTCCAACATTACCCATAATGTAAAATTACACTACCCCGGGTACTTTTTTGTCTATAACTTTTTCCCTAAGAAACAACTGGATACGGGCTATATATGGTTGAAATCTACTCCCTTAGGCCTTTTTAGCAATATATAGCATCCTCATTCATGTCGTCTGGAAATACTTCAAATACCCAGTCCAACATTACCCATAATGTAAAATTACACTACCCCGGGTACTTTTTCATCTATAACTTTTTCCCTGAGAAACAACTGGATATAAGCTATATATGGTTGGAATCTACTCCCTTAGACCTTTTTAGCGATATATAGCAACCTCATTCATGTCATCTGGAAATACTTCAAATACCCAGTCCAACATTACCCATAATGTAAAATTACACTACCCCGGGTACTTTTTTGTCTATAACTTTTTCCCTGAGAAACAACTGGATATAAGCTATATATGGTTGAAATCTACTCCCTTAGGACTCTTTAGCGATTTATAGCAACCTCATTCATGTCATCTGGAAATACTTCAAATACCCAGTCTAAGATCACCCATAATGTAAAATTACACTACCCCCGGTACTTTTTCATCTATAACTTTTTCCCTGAGAAACAACTGGATATAAACTATATATGGTTGGAATCTACTCCCTTAGACCTTTTTAGCGATATATAGCAACCTCATTCATGTCGTCTGGAAATACTTCAAATACCCAGTCCAACATTACCCATAATGTAAAATTACACTACCCCGGGTACTTTTTTGTCTATAACTTTTTCCCTAAGAAACAACTGGATACGGGCTATATATGGTTGAAATCTACTCCCTTAGGACTCTTTAGCGATTTATAGCAACCTCATTCATGTCATCTGGAAATACTTCAAATACCCAGTCCAACATTACCCATAATGTAAAATTACACTACCCCGGGTACTTTTTCATCTATAACTTTTTCCCTGAGAAACAACTGGATATAAGCTATATATGGTTGGAATCTACTCCCTTAGACCTTTTTAGCGATATATAGAAACCTCATTCATGTTATCTGGAAATACTTCAAATACCCAGTCTAAGATCACCCATAATGTAAAATTACACTACCCCGGGTACTTTTTTGTCTATAACTTTTTCCCTAAGAAACAACTGGATATGGGCTATACATAGTTGGAATCTACTCCCTCATACCTTTTTAGCGATATATAGCAACCTCATTCATGTCGTCTGGAAATACTTCAAATACCCAGTCTAAGATCACCCATAATGTAAAATTACACTACCCCGGGTACTTTTTTGTCTATAACTTTTTCCCTAAGAAACAACTGGATATGGGCTATACATAGTTGGAATCTACTCCCTCATACCTTTTTAGCGATATATAGCAACCTCATTCATGTCGTCTGGAAATACTTCAAATACCCAGTCTAAGATCACCCATAATGTAAAATTACACCACCCCGGGTACTTCTTTGTCTATAACTTTTTCCCTGAGAAACAACTGGATATGGGCTATACATAGTTGGAATCTACTCCCTTATACCTTTTTAGCGATATATAGAAACCTCATTCATGTCATCTGGAAATACTTCAAATACCCAGTCTAAGATCACCCATAATGTAAAATTACACTACCCCCGGTACTTTTTCATCTATAACTTTTTCCCTGAGAAACAACTGGATATAAACTATATATGGTTGGAATCTACTCCCTTAGACCTTTTTAGCGATATATAGCAACCTCATTCATGTCGTCTGGAAATACTTCAAATACCCAGTCCAACATTACCCATAATGTAAAATTACACTACCCCGGGTACTTTTTTGTCTATAACTTTTTCCCTAAGAAACAACTGGATACGGGCTATATATGGTTGAAATCTACTCCCTTAGGCCTTTTTAGCAATATATAGCATCCTCATTCATGTCGTCTGGAAATACTTCAAATACCCAGTCCAACATTACCCATAATGTAAAATTACACTACCCCGGGTACTTTTTCATCTATAACTTTTTCCCTGAGAAACAACTGGATATAAGCTATATATGGTTGGAATCTACTCCCTTAGACCTTTTTAGCGATATATAGCAACCTCATTCATGTCTTTTGGAAATACTTCAAATACCCAGTCCAACATTACCCATAATGTAAAATTACACTACCCCGGGTACTTTTTTGTCTATAACTTTTTCCCTAAGAAACAACTGGATACGGGCTATACATAGTTGGAATCTACTCCCTTAGGCCTTTTTAGCAATATATAGCATCCTCATTCATGTCGTCTGGAAATACTTCAAATACCCAGTCCAACATTACCCATAATGTAAAATTACACTACCCCGGGTACTTTTTCATCTATAACTTTTTCCCTGAGAAACAACTGGATATAAGCTATATATGGTTGGAATCTACTCCCTTAGACCTTTTTAGCGATATATAGCAACCTCATTCATGTCGTCTGGAAATACTTCAAATACCCAGTCCAACATTACCCATAATGTAAAATTACACTACCCCGGGTACTTTTTCATCTATAACTTTTTCCCTGAGAAACAACTGGATATGGGCTATATATGGTTGAAATCTACTCCCTTAGGACTCTTTAGCGATTTATAGCAACCTCATTCATGTCATCTGGAAATACTTCAAATACCCAGTCTAAGATCACCCATAATGTAAAATTACACTACCCCCGGTACTTTTTCATCTATAACTTTTTCCCTGAGAAACAACTGGATATAAACTATATATGGTTGGAATCTACTCCCTTAGACCTTTTTAGCGATATATAGCAACCTCATTCATGTCGTCTGGAAATACTTCAAATACCCAGTCCAACATTACCCATAATGTAAAATTACACTACCCCGGGTACTTTTTCATCTATAACTTTTTCCCTGAGAAACAACTGGATATAAGCTATATATGGTTGAAATCTACTCCCTTAGGACTCTTTAGCGATTTATAGCAACCTCATTCATGTCATCTGGAAATACTTCAAATACCCAGTCCAACATTACCCATAATGTAAAATTACACTACCCCGGGTACTTTTTCATCTATAACTTTTTCCCTGAGAAACAACTGGATATAAGCTATATATGGTTGGAATCTACTCCCTTAGACCTTTTTAGCGATATATAGCAACCTCATTCATGTCTTTTGGAAATACTTCAAATACCCAGTCCAACATTACCCATAATGTAAAATTACACTACCCCGGGTACTTTTTTGTCTATAACTTTTTCCCTAAGAAACAACTGGATACGGGCTATACATAGTTGGAATCTACTCCCTTATACCTTTTTAGCGATATATAGCAACCTCATTCATGTCTTTTGGAAATACTTCAAATACCCAGTCCAACATTACCCATAATGTAAAATTACACCACCCCGGGTACTTCTTTGTCTATAACTTTTTCCCTGAGAAACAACTGGATATGGGCTATACATAGTTGGAATCTACTCCTTATACCTTTTTAGCGATATATAGAAACCTCATTCATGTCATCTGGAAATACTTCAAATACCCAGTCTAAGATCACCCATAATGTAAAATTACACTACCCCCGGTACTTTTTCAACTATAACTTTTTCCCTGAGAAACAACTGGATATAAACTATATATGGTTGGAATCTACTCCCTTAGACCTTTTTAGCGATATATAGCAACCTCATTCATGTCGTCTGGAAATACTTCAAATACCCAGTCCAACATTACCCATAATGTAAAATTACACTACCCCGGGTACTTTTTCATCTATAACTTTTTCCCTGAGAAACAACTGGATATAAGCTATATATGGTTGAAATCTACTCCCTTAGGACTCTTTAGCGATTTATAGCAACCTCATTCATGTCATCTGGAAATACTTCAAATACCCAGTCCAACATTACCCATAATGTAAAATTACACTACCCCGGGTACTTTTTCATCTATAACTTTTTCCCTGAGAAACAACTGGATATAAGCTATATATGGTTGGAATCTACTCCCTTAGACCTTTTTAGCGATATATAGCAACCTCATTCATGTCTTTTGGAAATACTTCAAATACCCAGTCCAACATTACCCATAATGTAAAATTACACTACCCCGGGTACTTTTTTGTCTATAACTTTTTCCCTAAGAAACAACTGGATACGGGCTATACATAGTTGGAATCTACTCCCTTATACCTTTTTAGCGATATATAGCAACCTCATTCATGTCTTTTGGAAATACTTCAAATACCCAGTCCAACATTACCCATAATGTAAAATTACACTACCCCGGGTACTTTTTCATCTATAACTTTTTCCCTGAGAAACAACTGGATATAAACTATATATGGTTGGAATCTTCTCCCTTAGACCTTTTTAGCGATATATAGCAACCTCATTCATGTCATCTGGAAATACTTCAAATACCCAGTCTAAGATCACCCATAATGTAAAATTACACCACCCCGGGTACTTCTTTGTCTATAACTTTTTCTCTGAGAAACAACTGGATATGGGCTATACATAGTTGGAATCTACTCCCTTATACCTTTTTAGCGATATATAGCAACCTCATTCATGTCGTCTGGAAATACTTCAAATACCCAGTCCAACATTACCCATAATGTAAAATTACACTACCCCGGGTACTTTTTCATCTATAACTTTTTCCCTGAGAAACAACTGGATATAAGCTATATATGGTTGGAATCTACTCCCTTAGACCTTTTTAGCGATATATAGAAACCTCATTCATGTCATCTGGAAATACTTCAAATACCCAGTCTAAGATCACCCATAATGTAAAATTACACTACCCCGGGTACTTTTTTGTCTATAACTTTTTCCCTAAGAAACAACTGGATATGGGCTATACATAGTTGGAATCTACTCCCTCATACCTTTTTAGCGATATATAGCAACCTCATTCATGTCGTCTGGAAATACTTCAAATACCCAGTCTAAGATCACCCATAATGTAAAATTACACCACCCCGGGTACTTCTTTGTCTATAACTTTTTCCCTGAGAAACAACTGGATATGGGCTATACATAGTTGGAATCTACTCCCTCAGACCTTTTTAGCAATATATAGCAACCTCATTCATGTCGTCTGGAAATACTTCAAATACCCAGTCTAAAATCACCCATAATGTAAAATTACACCACCCCGGGTACTTTTTCATCTATAACTTTTTCCCTGAGAAACAGCTGGATATGGGCTATACATAGTTGGAATCTACTCCCTTAGACCTTTTTAGCAATATATAGCAACCTCATTCATGTCGTCTGGAAATACTTCAAATACCCAGTCTAAAATCACCCATAATGTAAAATTACACCACCCCGGGTACTTTTTCATCTATAACTTTTTCCCTGAGAAACAACAGGATATATGCTATACATAGTTGGAATCTACTCCCTTAGACCTTTTTAGCGATATATAGCAACCTCTTTCATGTCTTTTGTAAATACTTCAAATACCCAGTCCAACATTACCCATAATGTAAAATTACACTACCCCGGGTACTTTTTCATCTATAACTTTTTCCCTGAGAAACAACTGGATATGGGCTATATATGGTTGGAATCTACTCCCTTAGGCCTCTTTAGCGATTTATAGCAACCTCATTCATGTCATCTGGAAATACTTCAAATACCCAGTCCAACATTACCCATAATGTAAAATTACACTACCCCGGGTACTTTTTCATCTATAACTTTTTCCCTGAGAAACAACTGGATATAAACTATATATGGTTGGAATCTACTCCCTTAGGACTCTTTAGCGATTTATAGCAACCTCATTCATGTCATCTGGAAATACTTCAAATACCCAGTCCAACATTACCCATAATGTAAAATTACACTACCCCGGGTACTTTTTCATCTATAACTTTTTCCCTGAGAAACAACTGGATATGGGCTATACATAGTTGGAATCTACTCCCTTAGACCTTTTTAGCAATATATAGCAACCTCATTCATGTCGTCTGGAAATACTTCAAATACCCAGTCTAAGATCACCCATAATGTAAAATTACACCACCCCGGGTACTTCTTTGTCTATAACTTTTTCCCTGAGAAACAACTGGATATGGGCTATACATAGTTGGAATCTACTCCCTCAGACCTTTTTAGCAATATATAGCAACCTCATTCATGTCGTCTGGAAATACTTCAAATACCCAGTCTAAAATCACCCATAATGTAAAATTACACCACCCCGGGTACTTTTTCATCTATAACTTTTTCCCTGAGAAACAACTGGATATGGGCTATACATAGTTGGAATCTACTCCCTTAGACCTTTTTAGCAATATATAGCAACCTCATTCATGTCGTCTAAAAATACTTCAAATACCCAGTCTAAAATCACCCATAATGTAAAATTACACCACCCCGGGTACTTTTTCATCTATAACTTTTTCCCTGAGAAACAACAGGATATATGCTATACATAGTTGGAATCTACTCCCTTAGGCCTCTTTAGCGATATATAGCAACCTCATTCATGTCATCTGGAAATACTTCAAATACCCAGTCTAAGATCACCCATAATGTAAAATTACACCACCCCGGGTATTTTTTCATCTATAACTTTTTCCCTGAGAAACAACAGGATATATGCTATACATAGTTGGAATCTACTCCCTTAGACCTTTTTAGCGATATATAGCAACCTCATTCATGTCTTTTGTAAATACTTCAAATACCCAGTCCAACATTACCCATAATGTAAAATTACACTACCCCGGGTACTTTTTCATCTATAACTTTTTCCCTGAGAAACAACTGGATATAAACTATATATGGTTGGAATCTACTCCCTTAGACCTTTTTAGCGATATATAGCAACCTCATTCATGTCGTCTGGAAATACTTCAAATACCCAGTCCAACATTACCCATAATGTAAAATTACACTACCCCGGGTACTTTTTCATCTATAACTTTTTCCCTGAGAAACAACTGGATATAAGCTATATATGGTTGAAATCTACTCCCTTAGGACTCTTTAGCGATTTATAGCAACCTCATTCATGTCATCTGGAAATACTTCAAATACCCAGTCCAACATTACCCATAATGTAAAATTACACTACCCCGGGTACTTTTTCATCTATAACTTTTTCCCTGAGAAACAACTGGATATGGGCTATACATAGTTGGAATCTACTCCCTTAGACCTTTTTAGCAATATATAGCAACCTCATTCATGTCGTCTGGAAATACTTCAAATACCCAGTCTAAGATCACCCATAATGTAAAATTACACCACCCCGGGTACTTTTTCATCTATAACTTTTTCCCTGAGAAACAACTGGATATGGGCTATACATAGTTGGAATCTACTCCCTTAGACCTTTTTAGCAATATATAGCAACCTCATTCATGTCATCTGGAAATACTTCAAATACCCAGTCTAAGATCACCCATAATGTAAAATTACACCACCCCGGGTACTTCTTTGTCTATAACTTTTTCCCTGAGAAACAACTGGATATGGGCTATACATAGTTGGAATCTACTCCCTTAGACCTTTTTAGCAATATATAGCAACCTCATTCATGTCATCTGGAAATACTTCAAATACCCAGTCTAAGATCACCCATAATGTAAAATTACACCACCCCGGGTACTTCTTTGTCTATAACTTTTTCCCTGAGAAACAACTGGATATGGGCTATACATAGTTGGAATCTACTCCTTATACCTTTTTAGCGATATATAGAAACCTCATTCATGTCATCTGGAAATACTTCAAATACCCAGTCTAAGATCACCCATAATGTAAAATTACACTACCCCCGGTACTTTTTCATCTATAACTTTTTCCCTGAGAAACAACTGGATATAAACTATATATGGTTGGAATCTACTCCCTTAGACCTTTTTAGCGATATATAGCAACCTCATTCATGTCGTCTGGAAATACTTCAAATACCCAGTCCAACATTACCCATAATGTAAAATTACACTACCCCGGGTACTTTTTCATCTATAACTTTTTCCCTGAGAAACAACTGGATATAAGCTATATATGGTTGAAATCTACTCCCTTAGGACTCTTTAGCGATTTATAGCAACCTCATTCATGTCATCTGGAAATACTTCAAATACCCAGTCCAACATTACCCATAATGTAAAATTACACTACCCCGGGTACTTTTTCATCTATAACTTTTTCCCTGAGAAACAACTGGATATAAGCTATATATGGTTGGAATCTACTCCCTTAGACCTTTTTAGCGATATATAGCAACCTCATTCATGTCGTCTGGAAATACTTCAAATACCCAGTCCAACATTACCCATAATGTAAAATTACACTACCCCGGGTACTTTTTCATCTATAACTTTTTCCCTGAGAAACAACTGGATATAAGCTATATATGGTTGGAATCTACTCCCTCATACCTTTTTAGCGATATATAGCAACCTCATTCATGTCGTCTGGAAATACTTCAAATACCCAGTCTAAGATCACCCATAATGTAAAATTACACCACCCCGGGTACTTCTTTGTCTATAACTTTTTCCCTGAGAAACAACTGGATATGGGCTATACATAGTTGGAATCTACTCCCTCAGACCTTTTTAGCAATATATAGCAACCTCATTCATGTCGTCTGGAAATACTTCAAATACCCAGTCTAAAATCACCCATAATGTAAAATTACACCACCCCGGGTACTTTTTCATCTATAACTTTTTCCCTGAGAAACAGCTGGATATGGGCTATACATAGTTGGAATCTACTCCCTTAGACCTTTTTAGCAATATATAGCAACCTCATTCATGTCGTCTGGAAATACTTCAAATACCCAGTCTAAAATCACCCATAATGTAAAATTACACCACCCCGGGTACTTTTTCATCTATAACTTTTTCCCTGAGAAACAACAGGATATATGCTATACATAGTTGGAATCTACTCCCTTAGACCTTTTTAGCGATATATAGCAACCTCTTTCATGTCTTTTGTAAATACTTCAAATACCCAGTCCAACATTACCCATAATGTAAAATTACACTACCCCGGGTACTTTTTCATCTATAACTTTTTCCCTGAGAAACAACTGGATATGGGCTATATATGGTTGGAATCTACTCCCTTAGGCCTCTTTAGCGATTTATAGCAACCTCATTCATGTCATCTGGAAATACTTCAAATACCCAGTCCAACATTACCCATAATGTAAAATTACACTACCCCGGGTACTTTTTCATCTATAACTTTTTCCCTGAGAAACAACTGGATATAAACTATATATGGTTGGAATCTACTCCCTTAGGACTCTTTAGCGATTTATAGCAACCTCATTCATGTCATCTGGAAATACTTCAAATACCCAGTCCAACATTACCCATAATGTAAAATTACACTACCCCGGGTACTTTTTCATCTATAACTTTTTCCCTGAGAAACAACTGGATATGGGCTATACATAGTTGGAATCTACTCCCTTAGACCTTTTTAGCAATATATAGCAACCTCATTCATGTCGTCTGGAAATACTTCAAATACCCAGTCTAAGATCACCCATAATGTAAAATTACACCACCCCGGGTACTTTTTCATCTATAACTTTTTCCCTGAGAAACAACTGGATATGGGCTATACATAGTTGGAATCTACTCCCTTAGACCTTTTTAGCAATATATAGCAACCTCATTCATGTCTTCTGGAAATACTTCAAATACCCAGTCTAAGATCACCCATAATGTAAAATTACACCACCCCGGGTACTTCTTTGTCTATAACTTTTTCCCTGAGAAACAACTGGATATGGGCTATACATAGTTGGAATCTACTCCCTCAGACCTTTTTAGCAATATATAGCAACCTCATTCATGTCGTCTGGAAATACTTCAAATACCCAGTCTAAAATCACCCATAATGTAAAATTACACCACCCCGGGTACTTTTTCATCTATAACTTTTTCCCTGAGAAACAACTGGATATGGGCTATACATAGTTGGAATCTACTCCCTTAGACCTTTTTAGCAATATATAGCAACCTCATTCATGTCGTCTAAAAATACTTCAAATACCCAGTCTAAAATCACCCATAATGTAAAATTACACCACCCCGGGTACTTTTTCATCTATAACTTTTTCCCTGAGAAACAACAGGATATATGCTATACATAGTTGGAATCTACTCCCTTAGGCCTCTTTGGCGATATATAGCAACCTCATTCATGTCATCTGGAAATACTTCAAATACCCAGTCTAAGATCACCCATAATGTAAAATTACACCACCCCGGGTATTTTTTCATCTATAACTTTTTCCCTGAGAAACAACAGGATATATGCTATACATAGTTGGAATCTACTCCCTTAGACCTTTTTAGCGATATATAGCAACCTCATTCATGTCTTTTGTAAATACTTCAAATACCCAGTCCAACATTACCCATAATGTAAAATTACACTACCCCGGGTACTTTTTCATCTATAACTTTTTCCCTGAGAAACAACTGGATATGGGCTATATATGGTTGGAATCTACTCCCTTAGGCCTCTTCAGCGATTTATAGCAACCTCATTCATGTCATCTGGAAATACTTCAAATACCCAGTCCAACATTACCCATAATGTAAAATTACACTACCCCGGGTACTTTTTCATCTATAACTTTTTCCCTGAGAAACAACTGGATATAAACTATATATGGTTGGAATCTACTCCCTTAGGACTCTTTAGCGATTTATAGCAACCTCATTCATGTCATCTGGAAATACTTCAAATACCCAGTCCAACATTACCCATAATGTAAAATTACACTACCCCGGGTACTTTTTCATCTATAACTTTTTCCCTGAGAAACAACTGGATATGGGCTATACATAGTTGGAATCTACTCCCTTAGACCTTTTTAGCAATATATAGCAACCTCATTCATGTCGTCTGGAAATACTTCAAATACCCAGTCTAAGATCACCCATAATGTAAAATTACACCACCCCGGGTACTTTTTCATCTATAACTTTTTCCCTGAGAAACAACTGGATATGGGCTATACATAGTTGGAATCTACTCCCTTAGACCTTTTTAGCAATATATAGCAACCTCATTCATGTCATCTGGAAATACTTCAAATACCCAGTCTAAGATCACCCATAATGTAAAATTACACCACCCCGGGTACTTCTTTGTCTATAACTTTTTCCCTGAGAAACAACTGGATATGGGCTATACATAGTTGGAATCTACTCCCTTAGACCTTTTTAGCAATATATAGCAACCTCATTCATGTCATCTGGAAATACTTCAAATACCCAGTCTAAGATCACCCATAATGTAAAATTACACCACCCCGGGTACTTCTTTGTCTATAACTTTTTCCCTGAGAAACAACTGGATATGGGCTATACATAGTTGGAATCTACTCCTTATACCTTTTTAGCGATATATAGAAACCTCATTCATGTCATCTGGAAATACTTCAAATACCCAGTCTAAGATCACCCATAATGTAAAATTACACTACCCCCGGTACTTTTTCATCTATAACTTTTTCCCTGAGAAACAACTGGATATAAACTATATATGGTTGGAATCTACTCCCTTAGACCTTTTTAGCGATATATAGCAACCTCATTCATGTCGTCTGGAAATACTTCAAATACCCAGTCCAACATTACCCATAATGTAAAATTACACTACCCCGGGTACTTTTTCATCTATAACTTTTTCCCTGAGAAACAACTGGATATAAGCTATATATGGTTGAAATCTACTCCCTTAGGACTCTTTAGCGATTTATAGCAACCTCATTCATGTTATCTGGAAATACTTCAAATACCCAGTCCAACATTACCCATAATGTAAAATTACACTACCCCGGGTACTTTTTCATCTATAACTTTTTCCCTGAGAAACAACTGGATATAAGCTATATATGGTTGGAATCTACTCCCTTAGACCTTTTTAGCGATATATAGCAACCTCATTCATGTCGTCTGGAAATACTTCAAATGCCCAGTCCAACATTACCCATAATGTAAAATTACACTACCCCGGGTACTTTTTCATCTATAACTTTTTCCCTGAGAAACAACTGGATATAAGCTATATATGGTTGGAATCTACTCCCTTAGACCTTTTTAGCGATATATAGAAACCTCATTCATGTCATCTGGAAATACTTCAAATACCCAGTCTAAGATCACCCATAATGTAAAATTACACTACCCCGGGTACTTTTTTGTCTATAACTTTTTCCCTAAGAAACAACTGGATATGGGCTATACATAGTTGGAATCTACTCCCTCATACCTTTTTAGCGATATATAGCAACCTCATTCATGTCGTCTGGAAATACTTCAAATACCCAGTCTAAAATCACCCATAATGTAAAATTACACCACCCCGGGTACTTCTTTGTCTATAACTTTTTCCCTGAGAAACAACTGGATATAAACTATATATGGTTGGAATCTACTCCCTTAGACCTTTTTAGCGATATATAGCAACCTCATTCATGTCATCTGGAAATACTTCAAATACCCAGTCTAAGATCACCCATAATGTAAAATTACACCACCCCGGGACTTCTTTGTCTATAACTTTTTCCCTGAGAAACAACTGGATATGGGCTATACATAGTTGGAATCTACTCCCTCATACCTTTTTAGCGATATATAGCAACCTCATTCATGTCGTCTGGAAATACTTCAAAAACCCAGTCTAAAATCACCCATAATGTAAAATTACACCACCCCGGGACTTCTTTGTCTATAACTTTTTCCCTGAGAAACAACTGGATATGGGCTATACATAGTTGGAATCTACTCCCTTAGACCTTTTTAGCAATATATAGCAACCTCATTCATGTCATCTGGAAATACTTCAAATACCCAGTCTAAGATCACCCATAATGTAAAATTACACCACCCCGGGTACTTCTTTGTCTATAACTTTTTCCCTGAGAAACAACTGGATATGGGCTATACATAGTTGGAATCTACTCCCTTAGACCTTTTTAGCAATATATAGCAACCTCATTCATGTCATCTGGAAATACTTCAAATACCCAGTCTAAGATCACCCATAATGTAAAATTACACCACCCCGGGTACTTCTTTGTCTATAACTTTTTCCCTGACAAACAACTGGATATGGGCTATACATAGTTGGAATCTACTCCCTTAGACCTTTTTAGCAATATATAGCAACCTCATTCATGTCGTCTGGAAATACTTCAAATACCCAGTCTAAGATCACCCATAATGTAAAATTACACCACCCCGGGTACTTCTTTGTCTATAACTTTTTCCCTGAGAAACAACTGGATATAAACTATATATGGTTGGAATCTACTCCCTTAGACCTTTTTAGCGATATATAGCAACCTCATTCATGTCATCTGGAAATACTTCAAATACCCAGTCTAAGATCACCCATAATGTAAAATTACACCACCCCGGGACTTCTTTGTCTATAACTTTTTCCCTGAGAAACAACTGGATATGGGCTATACATAGTTGGAATCTACTCCCTTAGACCTTTTTAGCAATATATAGCAACCTCATTCATGTCATCTGGAAATACTTCAAATACCCAGTCTAAGATCACCCATAATGTAAAATTACACCACCCCGGGACTTCTTTGTCTATAACTTTTTCCCTGAGAAACAACTGGATATGGGCTATACATAGTTGGAATCTACTCCCTTAGACCTTTTTAGCGATATATAGCAACCTCATTCATGTCGTCTGGAAATACTTCAAATACCCAGTCCAACATTACCCATAATGTAAAATTACACTACCCCCGGTACTTTTTCATCTATAACTTTTTCCCTGAGAAACAACTGGATATAAACTATATATGGTTGGAATCTACTCCCTTAGACCTTTTTAGCGATATATAGCAACCTCATTCATGTCGTCTGGAAATACTTCAAATACCCAGTCCAACATTACCCATAATGTAAAATTACACTACCCCGGGTACTTTTTCATCTATAACTTTTTCCCTGAAAAACAACTGGATATAAACTATATATGGTTGGAATCTACTCCCTTAGACCTTTTTAGCAATATATAGCAACCTCATTCATGTCGTCTGGAAATACTTCAAATACCCAGTCTAAGATCACCCATAATGTAAAATTACACCACCCCGGGTACTTCTTTGTCTATAACTTTTTCCCTGAGAAACAACTGGATATAAACTATATATGGTTGGAATCTACTCCCTTAGACCTTTTTAGCGATATATAGCAACCTCATTCATGTCATCTGGAAATACTTCAAATACCCAGTCTAAGATCACCCATAATGTAAAATTACACCACCCCGGGTACTTCTTTGTCTATAACTTTTTCCCTGAGAAACAACTGGATATGGGCTATACATAGTTGGAATCTACTCCCTTAGACCTTTTTAGCAATATATAGCAACCTCATTCATGTCGTCTGGAAATACTTCAAATACCCAGTCTAAGATCACCCATAATGTAAAATTACACCACCCCGGGTACTTCTTTGTCTATAACTTTTTCCCTGAGAAACAACTGGATATAAACTATATATGGTTGGAATCTACTCCCTTAGACCTTTTTAGCGATATATAGCAACCTCATTCATGTCATCTGGAAATACTTCAAATACCCAGTCTAAGATCACCCATAATGTAAAATTACACCACCCCGGGTACTTCTTTGTCTATAACTTTTTCCCTGAGAAACAACTGGATATGGGCTATACATAGTTGGAATCTACTCCCTTAGACCTTTTTAGCGATATATAGCAACCTCATTCATGTCGTCTGGAAATACTTCAAATACCCAGTCCAACATTACCCATAATGTAAAATTACACTACCCCGGGTACTTTTTCATCTATAACTTTTTCCCTGAGAAACAACTGGATATAAACTATATATGGTTGGAATCTACTCCCTTAGACCTTTTTAGCAATATATAGCAACCTCATTCATGTCGTCTGGAAATACTTCAAATACCCAGTCTAAGATCACCCATAATGTAAAATTACACCACCCCGGGTACTTCTTTGTCTATAACTTTTTCCCTGAGAAACAACTGGATATAAACTATATATGGTTGGAATCTACTCCCTTAGACCTTTTTAGCAATATATAGCAACCTCATTCATGTCATCTGGAAATACTTCAAATACCCAGTCTAAGATCACCCATAATGTAAAATTACACCACCCCGGGACTTCTTTGTCTATAACTTTTTCCCTGAGAAACAACTGGATATGGGCTATACATAGTTGGAATCTACTCCCTTAGACCTTTTTAGCGATATATAGCAACCTCATTCATGTCGTCTGGAAATACTTCAAATACCCAGTCCAACATTACCCATAATGTAAAATTACACTACCCCCGGTACTTTTTCATCTATAACTTTTTCCCTGAGAAACAACTGGATATAAACTATATATGGTTGGAATCTACTCCCTTAGACCTTTTTAGCGATATATAGCAACCTCATTCATGTCGTCTGGAAATACTTCAAATACCCAGTCCAACATTACCCATAATGTAAAATTACACTACCCCGGGTACTTTTTCATCTATAACTTTTTCCCTGAGAAACAACTGGATATAAGCTATATATGGTTGAAATCTACTCCCTTAGGACTCTTTAGCGATTTATAGCAACCTCATTCATGTCATCTGGAAATACTTCAAATACCCAGTCCAACATTACCCATAATGTAAAATTACACTACCCCGGGTACTTTTTCATCTATAACTTTTTCCCTGAGAAACAACTGGATATAAGCTATATATGGTTGGAATCTACTCCCTTAGACCTTTTTAGCGATATATAGCAACCTCATTCATGTCGTCTGGAAATACTTCAAATACCCAGTCCAACATTACCCATAATGTAAAATTACACTACCCCGGGTACTTTTTCATCTATAACTTTTTCCCTGAGAAACAACTGGATATAAGCTATATATGGTTGGAATCTACTCCCTTAGACCTTTTTAGCGATATATAGAAACCTCATTCATGTCATCTGGAAATACTTCAAATACCCAGTCTAAGATCACCCATAATGTAAAATTACACTACCCCGGGTACTTTTTTGTCTATAACTTTTTCCCTAAGAAACAACTTGATATGGGCTATACATAGTTGGAATCTACTCCCTCATACCTTTTTAGCGATATATAGCAACCTCATTCATGTCGTCTGGAAATACTTCAAATACCCAGTCTAAAATCACCCATAATGTAAAATTACACCACCCCGGGTACTTCTTTGTCTATAACTTTTTCCCTGAGAAACAACTGGATATAAACTATATATGGTTGGAATCTACTCCCTTAGACCTTTTTAGCGATATATAGCAACCTCTTTCATGTCTTTTGTAAATACTTCAAATACCCAGTCCAACATTACCCATAATGTAAAATTACACTACCCCGGGTACTTTTTCATCTATAACTTTTTCCCTGAGAAACAACTGGATATGGGCTATATATGGTTGGAATCTACTCCCTTAGGCCTCTTTAGCGATTTATAGCAACCTCATTCATGTCATCTGGAAATACTTCAAATACCCAGTCCAACATTACCCATAATGTAAAATTACACTACCCCGGGTACTTTTTCATCTATAACTTTTTCCCTGAGAAACAACTGGATATAAACTATATATGGTTGGAATCTACTCCCTTAGGACTCTTTAGCGATTTATAGCAACCTCATTCATGTCATCTGGAAATACTTCAAATACCCAGTCCAACATTACCCATAATGTAAAATTACACTACCCCGGGTACTTTTTCATCTATAACTTTTTCCCTGAGAAACAACTGGATATGGGCTATACATAGTTGGAATCTACTCCCTTAGACCTTTTTAGCAATATATAGCAACCTCATTCATGTCGTCTGGAAATACTTCAAATACCCAGTCTAAGATCACCCATAATGTAAAATTACACCACCCCGGGTACTTTTTCATCTATAACTTTTTCCCTGAGAAACAACTGGATATGGGCTATACATAGTTGGAATCTACTCCCTTAGACCTTTTTAGCAATATATAGCAACCTCATTCATGTCTTCTGGAAATACTTCAAATACCCAGTCTAAGATCACCCATAATGTAAAATTACACCACCCCGGGTACTTCTTTGTCTATAACTTTTTCCCTGAGAAACAACTGGATATGGGCTATACATAGTTGGAATCTACTCCCTTAGACCTTTTTAGCAATATATAGCAACCTCATTCATGTCGTCTGGAAATACTTCAAATACCCAGTCCAACATTACCCATAATGTAAAATTACACTACCCCGGGTACTTTTTCATCTATAACTTTTTCCCTGAGAAACAACTGGATATAAACTATATACGGTTGGAATCTACTCCCTTAGACCTTTTTAGCGATATATAGCAACCTCATTCATGTCATCTGGAAATACTTCAAATACCCAGTCTAAAATCACCCATAATGTAAAATTACACCACCCCGGGTACTTCTTTCTCTATAACTTTTTCCCTGAGAGACAACTGGATATTGGCTATACATGGTTGGAATCTACTCCCTTAGGCCTCTTTAGCGATATATAGCAACCTCATTCATGTCGTCTGGAAATACTTCAAACACCCAGTCCAACATTACCCATAATGTAAAATTACACTACCCCGGGTACTTTTTCATCTATAACTTTTTCCCTGAGAAACAACAGGATATACATGCTATACATAGTTGGAATCTACTCTCCTATACCTTTTTAGCGATATATAGCAACCTCATTCATGTCGTCTGGAAATACTTCAAATACCCAGTCCAACATTACCCATAATGTAAAATTACACTACCCCGGGTACTTTTTCATCTATAACTTTTTCCGTGAGAAACAACTGGATATGGGCTATATATGGTTGGAATCTACTCCCTTAGGACTCTTTAGCGATTTATAGCAACCTCATTCATGTCATCTGGAAATACTTCAAATACCCAGTCCAACATTACCCATAATGTAAAATTACACTACCCCGGGTACTTTTTCATCTATAACTTTTTCCCTGAGAAACAACTGGATATGGGCTATACATAGTTGGAATCTACTCCCTTAGACCTTTTTAGCAATATATAGCAACCTCATTCATGTCATCTGGAAATACTTCAAATACCCAGTCCAACATTACCCATAATGTAAAATTACACTACCCCGGGTACTTTTTTGTCTATAACTTTTTCCCTGAGAAACAACTGGATATGGGCTATACATAGTTGGAATCTACTCCCTTATACCTTTTTAGTGATATATAGCAACCTCATTCATGTCATCTGGAAATACTTCAAATACCCAGTCTAAAATCACCCATAATGTAAAATTACACCACCCCGGGTACTTCTTTCTCTATAACTTTTTCCCTGAGAGACAACTGGATATTGGCTATACATGGTTGGAATTTACTCCCTTAGGCCTCTTTAGCGATATATAGCAACCTCATTCATGTCGTCTGGAAATACTTCAAATACCCAGTCCAACATTACCCATAATGTAAAATTACACTACCCCGGGTACTTTTTCATCTATAACTTTTTCCGTGAGAAACAACTGGATATGGGCTATATATGGTTGGAATCTACTCCCTTAGGACTCTTTAGCGATTTATAGCAACCTCATTCATGTCATCTGGAAATACTTCAAATACCCAGTCCAACATTACCCATAATGTAAAATTACACTACCCCGGGTACTTTTTCATCTATAACTTTTTCCCTGAGAAACAACTGGATATGGGCTATACATAGTTGGAATCTACTCCCTTAGACCTTTTTAGCAATATATAGCAACCTCATTCATGTCGTCTGGAAATACTTCAAATACCCAGTCTAAGATCACCCATAATGTAAAATTACACCACCCCGGGTACTTTTTCATCTATAACTTTTTCCCTGAGAAACAACTGGATATGGGCTATACATAGTTGGAATCTACTCCCTTAGACCTTTTTAGCAATATATAGCAACCTCATTCATGTCATCTGGAAATACTTCAAATACCCAGTCTAAGATCACCCATAATGTAAAATTACACCACCCCGGGTACTTCTTTGTCTATAACTTTTTCCCTGAGAGACAACTGGATATTGGCTATACATGGTTGGAATCTACTCCCTTAGGCCTCTTTAGCGATATATAGCAACCTCATTCATGTCATCTGGAAATACTTCAAATACCCAGTCTAAGATCACCCATAATGTAAAATTACACCACCCCGGGTACTTTTTCATCTATAACTTTTTCCCTGAGAAACAACTGGATATGGGCTATACATAGTTGGAATCTACTCCCTTAGACCTTTTTAGCAATATATAGCAACCTCATTCATGTCATCTGGAAATACTTCAAATACCCAGTCTAAGATCACCCATAATGTAAAATTACACCACCCCGGGTACTTCTTTGTCTATAACTTTTTCCCTGAGAAACAACTGGATATGGGCTATACATAGTTGGAATCTACTCCCTCATACCTTTTTAGCAATATATAGCAACCTCATTCATGTCGTCTGGAAATACTTCAAATACCCAGTCTAAGATCACCCATAATGTAAAATTACACCACCCCGGGTACTTTTTCATCTATAACTTTTTCCCTGAGAAACAACTGGATATGGGCTATACATAGTTGGAATCTACTCCCTTAGACCTTTTTAGCAATATATAGCAACCTCATTCATGTCATCTGGAAATACTTCAAATACCCAGTCTAAGATCACCCATAATGTAAAATTACACCACCCCGGGTACTTCTTTGTCTATAACTTTTTCCCTGAGAAACAACTGGATATGGGCTATACATAGTTGGAATCTACTCCTTATACCTTTTTAGCGATATATAGAAACCTCATTCATGTCATCTGGAAATACTTCAAATACCCAGTCTAAGATCACCCATAATGTAAAATTACACTACCCCGGGTACTTTTTCATCTATAACTTTTTCCCTGAGAAACAACTGGATATAAACTATATATGGTTGGAATCTACTCCCTTAGACCTTTTTAGCGATATATAGCAACCTCATTCATGTCGTCTGGAAATACTTCAAATACCCAGTCCAACATTACCCATAATGTAAAATTACACTACCCCGGGTACTTTTTCATCTATAACTTTTTCCCTGAGAAACAACTGGATATAAGCTATATATGGTTGAAATCTACTCCCTTAGGACTCTTTAGCGATTTATAGCAACCTCATTCATGTCATCTGGAAATACTTCAAATACCCAGTCCAACATTACCCATAATGTAAAATTACACTACCCCGGGTACTTTTTCATCTATAACTTTTTCCCTGAGAAACAACTGGATATAAGCTATATATGGTTGGAATCTACTCCCTTAGACCTTTTTAGCGATATATAGCAACCTCATTCATGTCTTTTGGAAATACTTCAAATACCCAGTTCAACATTACCCATAATGTAAAATTACACTACCCCGGGTACTTTTTTGTCTATAACTTTTTCCCTAAGAAACAACTGGATATGGGCTATACATAGTTGGAATCTACTCCCTTATACCTTTTTAGCGATATATAGCAACCTCATTCATGTCTTTTGGAAATACTTCAAATACCCAGTCCAACATTACCCATAATGTAAAATTACACTACCCCGGGTACTTTTTCATCTATAACTTTTTCCCTGAGAAACAACTGGATATAAACTATATATGGTTGGAATCTACTCCCTTAGACCTTTTTAGCGATATATAGCAACCTCATTCATGTCATCTGGAAATACTTCAAATACCCAGTCTAAGATCACCCATAATGTAAAATTACACCACCCCGGGTACTTCTTTGTCTATAACTTTTTCTCTGAGAAACAACTGGATATGGGCTATACATAGTTGGAATCTACTCCCTTATACCTTTTTAGCGATATATAGCAACCTCATTCATGTCGTCTGGAAATACTTCAAATACCCAGTCCAACATTACCCATAATGTAAAATTACACTACCCCGGGTACTTTTTCATCTATAACTTTTTCCCTGAGAAACAACTGGATATAAGCTATATATGGTTGGAATCTACTCCCTTAGGCCTTTTTAGCGATATATAGAAACCTCATTCATGTCATCTGGAAATACTTCAAATACCCAGTCTAAGATCACCCATAATGTAAAATTACACTACCCCGGGTACTTTTTTGTCTATAACTTTTTCCCTAAGAAACAACTGGATATGGGCTATACACAGTTGGAATCTACTCCCTCATACCTTTTTAGCGATATATAGCAACCTCATTCATGTCGTCTGGAAATACTTCAAATACCCAGTCTAAGATCACCCATAATGTAAAATTACACCACCCCGGGTACTTCTTTGTCTATAACTTTTTCCCTGAGAAACAACTGGATATGGGCTATACATAGTTGGAATCTACTCCCTCAGACCTTTTTCGCAATATATAGCAACCTCATTCATGTCGTCTGGAAATACTTCAAATACCCAGTCTAAAATCACCCATAATGTAAAATTACACCACCCCGGGTACTTTTTCATCTATAACTTTTTCCCTGAGAAACAACTGGATATGGGCTATACATAGTTGGAATTTACTCCCTTAGACCTTTTTAGCAATATATAGCAACCTCATTCATGTCGTCTGGAAATACTTCAAATACCCAGTCTAAAATCACCCATAATGTAAAATTACACCACCCCGGGTACTTTTTCATCTATAACTTTTTCCCTGAGAAACAACAGGATATATGCTATACATAGTTGGAATCTACTCCCTTAGGCCTCTTTAGCGATATATAGCAACCTCATTCATGTCATCTGGAAATACTTCAAATACCCAGTCTAAGATCACCCATAATGTAAAATTACACCACCCCGGGTATTTTTTCATCTATAACTTTTTCCCTGAGAAACAACAGGATATATGCTATACATAGTTGGAATCTACTCCCTTAGACCTTTTTAGCGATATATAGCAACCTCATTCATGTCTTTTGTAAATACTTCAAATACCCAGTCCAACATTACCCATAATGTAAAATTACACTACCCCGGGTACTTTTTCATCTATAACTTTTTCCCTGAGAAACAACTGGATATAAGCTATATATGGTTGGAATCTACTCCCTTAGACCTTTTTAGCGATATATAGAAACCTCATTCATGTCATCTGGAAATACTTCAAATACCCAGTCTAAGATCACCCATAATGTAAAATTACACTACCCCGGGTACTTTTTTGTCTATAACTTTTTCCCTAAGAAACAACTTGATATGGGCTATACATAGTTGGAATCTACTCCCTCATACCTTTTTAGCGATATATAGCAACCTCATTCATGTCGTCTGGAAATACTTCAAATACCCAGTCTAAAATCACCCATAATGTAAAATTACACCACCCCGGGTACTTCTTTGTCTATAACTTTTTCCCTGAGAAACAACTGGATATAAACTATATATGGTTGGAATCTACTCCCTTAGACCTTTTTAGCGATATATAGCAACCTCTTTCATGTCTTTTGTAAATACTTCAAATACCCAGTCCAACATTACCCATAATGTAAAATTACACTACCCCGGGTACTTTTTCATCTATAACTTTTTCCCTGAGAAACAACTGGATATGGGCTATATATGGTTGGAATCTACTCCCTTAGGCCTCTTTAGCGATTTATAGCAACCTCATTCATGTCATCTGGAAATACTTCAAATACCCAGTCCAACATTACCCATAATGTAAAATTACACTACCCCGGGTACTTTTTCATCTATAACTTTTTCCCTGAGAAACAACTGGATATAAACTATATATGGTTGGAATCTACTCCCTTAGGACTCTTTAGCGATTTATAGCAACCTCATTCATGTCATCTGGAAATACTTCAAATACCCAGTCCAACATTACCCATAATGTAAAATTACACTACCCCGGGTACTTTTTCATCTATAACTTTTTCCCTGAGAAACAACTGGATATGGGCTATACATAGTTGGAATCTACTCCCTTAGACCTTTTTAGCAATATATAGCAACCTCATTCATGTCGTCTGGAAATACTTCAAATACCCAGTCTAAGATCACCCATAATGTAAAATTACACCACCCCGGGTACTTTTTCATCTATAACTTTTTCCCTGAGAAACAACTGAATATGGGCTATACATAGTTGGAATCTACTCCCTTAGACCTTTTTAGCAATATATAGCAACCTCATTCATGTCTTCTGGAAATACTTCAAATACCCAGTCTAAGATCACCCATAATGTAAAATTACACCACCCCGGGTACTTCTTTGTCTATAACTTTTTCCCTGAGAAACAACTGGATATGGGCTATACATAGTTGGAATCTACTCCCTTAGACCTTTTTAGCAATATATAGCAACCTCATTCATGTCGTCTGGAAATACTTCAAATACCCAGTCCAACATTACCCATAATGTAAAATTACACTACCCCGGGTACTTTTTCATCTATAACTTTTTCCCTGAGAAACAACTGGATATAAACTATATACGGTTGGAATCTACTCCCTTAGGCCTCTTTAGCGATATATAGCAACCTCATTCATGTCGTCTGGAAATACTTCAAACACCCAGTCCAACATTACCCATAATGTAAAATTACACTACCCCGGGTACTTTTTCATCTATAACTTTTTCCCTGAGAAACAACAGGATATACATGCTATACATAGTTGGAATCTACTCTCCTATACCTTTTTAGCGATATATAGCAACCTCATTCATGTCGTCTGGAAATACTTCAAATACCCAGTCCAACATTACCCATAATGTAAAATTACACTACCCCGGGTACTTTTTCATCTATAACTTTTTCCGTGAGAAACAACTGGATATGGGCTATATATGGTTGGAATCTACTCCCTTAGGACTCTTTAGCGATTTATAGCAACCTCATTCATGTCATCTGGAAATACTTCAAATACCCAGTCCAACATTACCCATAATGTAAAATTACACTACCCCGGGTACTTTTTCATCTATAACTTTTTCCCTGAGAAACAACTGGATATGGGCTATACATAGTTGGAATCTACTCCCTTAGACCTTTTTAGCAATATATAGCAACCTCATTCATGTCATCTGGAAATACTTCAAATACCCAGTCCAACATTACCCATAATGTAAAATTACACTACCCCGGGTACTTTTTTGTCTATAACTTTTTCCCTGAGAAACAACTGGATATGGGCTATACATAGTTGGAATCTACTCCCTTATACCTTTTTAGTGATATATAGCAACCTCATTCATGTCATCTGGAAATACTTCAAATACCCAGTCTAAAATCACCCATAATGTAAAATTACACCACCCCGGGTACTTCTTTCTCTATAACTTTTTCCCTGAGAGACAACTGGATATTGGCTATACATGGTTGGAATTTACTCCCTTAGGCCTCTTTAGCGATATATAGCAACCTCATTCATGTCGTCTGGAAATACTTCAAATACCCAGTCCAACATTACCCATAATGTAAAATTACACTACCCCGGGTACTTTTTCATCTATAACTTTTTCCGTGAGAAACAACTGGATATGGGCTATATATGGTTGGAATCTACTCCCTTAGGACTCTTTAGCGATTTATAGCAACCTCATTCATGTCATCTGGAAATACTTCAAATACCCAGTCCAACATTACCCATAATGTAAAATTACACTACCCCGGGTACTTTTTCATCTATAACTTTTTCCCTGAGAAACAACTGGATATGGGCTATACATAGTTGGAATCTACTCCCTTAGACCTTTTTAGCAATATATAGCAACCTCATTCATGTCGTCTGGAAATACTTCAAATACCCAGTCTAAGATCACCCATAATGTAAAATTACACCACCCCGGGTACTTTTTCATCTATAACTTTTTCCCTGAGAAACAACTGGATATGGGCTATACATAGTTGGAATCTACTCCCTTAGACCTTTTTAGCAATATATAGCAACCTCATTCATGTCATCTGGAAATACTTCAAATACCCAGTCTAAGATCACCCATAATGTAAAATTACACCACCCCGGGTACTTCTTTGTCTATAACTTTTTCCCTGAGAGACAACTGGATATTGGCTATACATGGTTGGAATCTACTCCCTTAGGCCTCTTTAGCGATATATAGCAACCTCATTCATGTCATCTGGAAATACTTCAAATACCCAGTCTAAGATCACCCATAATGTAAAATTACACCACCCCGGGTACTTTTTCATCTATAACTTTTTCCCTGAGAAACAACTGGATATGGGCTATACATAGTTGGAATCTACTCCCTTAGACCTTTTTAGCAATATATAGCAACCTCATTCATGTCATCTGGAAATACTTCAAATACCCAGTCTAAGATCACCCATAATGAAAAATTACACCACCCCGGGTACTTCTTTGTCTATAACTTTTTCCCTGAGAAACAACTGGATATGGGCTATACATAGTTGGAATCTACTCCCTCATACCTTTTTAGCAATATATAGCAACCTCATTCATGTCGTCTGGAAATACTTCAAATACCCAGTCTAAGATCACCCATAATGTAAAATTACACAACCCCGGGTACTTTTTCATCTATAACTTTTTCCCTGAGAAACAACTGGATATGGGCTATACATAGTTGGAATCTACTCCCTTAGACCTTTTTAGCAATATATAGCAACCTCATTCATGTCATCTGGAAATACTTCAAATACCCAGTCTAAGATCACCCATAATGTAAAATTACACCACCCCGGGTACTTCTTTGTCTATAACTTTTTCCCTGAGAAACAACTGGATATGGGCTATACATAGTTGGAATCTACTCCTTATACCTTTTTAGCGATATATAGAAACCTCATTCATGTCATCTGGAAATACTTCAAATACCCAGTCTAAGATCACCCATAATGTAAAATTACACTACCCCGGGTACTTTTTCATCTATAACTTTTTCCCTGAGAAACAACTGGATATAAACTATATATGGTTGGAATCTACTCCCTTAGACCTTTTTAGCGATATATAGCAACCTCATTCATGTCGTCTGGAAATACTTCAAATACCCAGTCCAACATTACCCATAATGTAAAATTACACTACCCCGGGTACTTTTTCATCTATAACTTTTTCCCTGAGAAACAACTGGATATAAGCTATATATGGTTGAAATCTACTCCCTTAGGACTCTTTAGCGATTTATAGCAACCTCATTCATGTCATCTGGAAATACTTCAAATACCCAGTCCAACATTACCCATAATGTAAAATTACACTACCCCGGGTACTTTTTCATCTATAACTTTTTCCCTGAGAAACAACTGGATATAAGCTATATATGGTTGGAATCTACTCCCTTAGACCTTTTTAGCGATATATAGCAACCTCATTCATGTCTTTTGGAAATACTTCAAATACCCAGTTCAACATTACCCATAATGTAAAATTACACTACCCCGGGTACTTTTTTGTCTATAACTTTTTCCCTAAGAAACAACTGGATATGGGCTATACATAGTTGGAATCTACTCCCTTATACCTTTTTAGCGATATATAGCAACCTCATTCATGTCTTTTGGAAATACTTCAAATACCCAGTCCAACATTACCCATAATGTAAAATTACACTACCCCGGGTACTTTTTCATCTATAACTTTTTCCCTGAGAAACAACTGGATATAAACTATATATGGTTGGAATCTTCTCCCTTAGACCTTTTTAGCGATATATAGCAACCTCATTCATGTCATCTGGAAATACTTCAAATACCCAGTCTAAGATCACCCATAATGTAAAATTACACCACCCCGGGTACTTCTTTGTCTATAACTTTTTCTCTGAGAAACAACTGGATATGGGCTATACATAGTTGGAATCTACTCCCTTATACCTTTTTAGCGATATATAGCAACCTCATTCATGTCGTCTGGAAATACTTCAAATACCCAGTCCAACATTACCCATAATGTAAAATTACACTACCCCGGGTACTTTTTCATCTATAACTTTTTCCCTGAGAAACAACTGGATATAAGCTATATATGGTTGGAATCTACTCCCTTAGACCTTTTTAGCGATATATAGAAACCTCATTCATGTCATCTGGAAATACTTCAAATACCCAGTCTAAGATCACCCATAATGTAAAATTACACTACCCCGGGTACTTTTTTGTCTATAACTTTTTCCCTAAGAAACAACTGGATATGGGCTATACACAGTTGGAATCTACTCCCTCATACCTTTTTAGCGATATATAGCAACCTCATTCATGTCGTCTGGAAATACTTCAAATACCCAGTCTAAGATCACCCATAATGTAAAATTACACCACCCCGGGTACTTCTTTGTCTATAACTTTTTCCCTGAGAAACAACTGGATATGGGCTATACATAGTTGGAATCTACTCCCTCAGACCTTTTTCGCAATATATAGCAACCTCATTCATGTCGTCTGGAAATACTTCAAATACCCAGTCTAAAATCACCCATAATGTAAAATTACACCACCCCGGGTACTTTTTCATCTATAACTTTTTCCCTGAGAAACAACTGGATATGGGCTATACATAGTTGGAATTTACTCCCTTAGACCTTTTTAGCAATATATAGCAACCTCATTCATGTCGTCTGGAAATACTTCAAATACCCAGTCTAAAATCACCCATAATGTAAAATTACACCACCCCGGGTACTTTTTCATCTATAACTTTTTCCCTGAGAAACAACAGGATATATGCTATACATAGTTGGAATCTACTCCCTTAGGCCTCTTTAGCGATATATAGCAACCTCATTCATGTCATCTGGAAATACTTCAAATACCCAGTCTAAGATCACCCATAATGTAAAATTACACCACCCCGGGTATTTTTTCATCTATAACTTTTTCCCTGAGAAACAACAGGATATATGCTATACATAGTTGGAATCTACTCCCTTAGACCTTTTTAGCGATATATAGCAACCTCATTCATGTCTTTTGTAAATACTTCAAATACCCAGTCCAACATTACCCATAATGTAAAATTACACTACCCCGGGTACTTTTTCATCTATAACTTTTTCCCTGAGAAACAACTGGATATGGGCTATATATGGTTGGAATCTACTCCCTTAGGCCTCTTTAGCGATTTATAGCAACCTCATTCATGTCATCTGGAAATACTTCAAATACCCAGTCCAACATTACCCATAATGTAAAATTACACTACCCCGGGTACTTTTTCATCTATAACTTTTTCCCTGAGAAACAACTGGATATAAACTATATATGGTTGGAATCTACTCCCTTAGGACTCTTTAGCGATTTATAGCAACCTCATTCATGTCATCTGGAAATACTTCAAATACCCAGTCCAACATTACCCATAATGTAAAATTACACTACCCCGGGTACTTTTTCATCTATAACTTTTTCCCTGAGAAACAACTGGATATGGGCTATACATAGTTGGAATCTACTCCCTTAGACCTTTTTAGCAATATATAGCAACCTCATTCATGTCGTCTGGAAATACTTCAAATACCCAGTCTAAGATCACCCATAATGTAAAATTACACCACCCCGGGTACTTTTTCATCTATAACTTTTTCCCTGAGAAACAACTGGATATGGGCTATACATAGTTGGAATCTACTCCCTTAGACCTTTTTAGCAATATATAGCAACCTCATTCATGTCATCTGGAAATACTTCAAATACCCAGTCTAAGATCACCCATAATGTAAAATTACACCACCCCGGGTACTTCTTTGTCTATAACTTTTTCCCTGAGAAACAACTGGATATGGGCTATACATAGTTGGAATCTACTCCTTATACCTTTTTAGCGATATATAGCAACCTCATTCATGTCATCTGGAAATACTTCAAATACCCAGTCCAACATTACCCATAATGTAAAATTACACTACCCCGGGTACTTTTTCATCTATAACTTTTTCCCTGAGAAACAACTGGATATGGGCTATATATGGTTGGAATCTACTCCCTTAGGCCTCTTTAGCGATTTATAGCAACCTCATTCATGTCATCTGGAAATACTTCAAATACCCAGTCCAACATTACCCATAATGTAAAATTACACTACCCCGGGTACTTTTTCATCTATAACTTTTTCCCTGAGAAACAACTGGATATAAACTATATATGGTTGGAATCTACTCCCTTAGGACTCTTTAGCGATATATAGCAACCTCATTCATGTCTTTTGTAAATACTTCAAATACCCAGTCCAACATTACCCATAATGTAAAATTACACTACCCCGGGTACTTTTTCATCTATAACTTTTTCCCTGAGAAACAACTGGATATGGGCTATATATGGTTGGAATCTACTCCCTTAGGCCTCTTTAGCGATTTATAGCAACCTCATTCATGTCATCTGGAAATACTTCAAATACCCAGTCCAACATTACCCATAATGTAAAATTACACTACCCCGGGTACTTTTTCATCTATAACTTTTTCCCTGAGAAACAACTGGATATAAACTATATATGGTTGGAATCTACTCCCTTAGGACTCTTTAGCGATTTATAGCAACCTCATTCATGTCATCTGGAAATACTTCAAATACCCAGTCCAACATTACCCATAATGTAAAATTACACTACCCCGGGTACTTTTTCATCTATAACTTTTTCCCTGAGAAACAACTGGATATGGGCTATACATAGTTGGAATCTACTCCCTTAGACCTTTTTAGCGATATATAGCAACCTCATTCATGTCGTCTGGAAATACTTCAAATACCCAGTCCAACATTACCCATAATGTAAAATTACACTACCCCGGGTACTTTTTCATCTATAACTTTTTCCCTGAGAAACAACTGGATATAAGCTATATATGGTTGAAATCTACTCCCTTAGGACTCTTTAGCGATTTATAGCAACCTCATTCATGTCATCTGGAAATACTTCAAATACCCAGTCCAACATTACCCATAATGTAAAATTACACTACCCCGGGTACTTTTTCATCTATAACTTTTTCCCTGAGAAACAACTGGATATAAACTATATATGGTTGGAATCTACTCCCTTAGACCTTTTTAGCGATATATAGCAACCTCATTCATGTCGTCTGGAAATACTTCAAATACCCAGTCCAACATTACCCATAATGTAAAATTACACTACCCCGGGTACTTTTTCATCTATAACTTTTTCCCTGAGAAACAACTGGATATAAGCTATATATGGTTGGAATCTACTCCCTTAGACCTTTTTAGCGATATATAGCAACCTCATTCATGTCTTTTGGAAATACTTCAAATACCCAGTTCAACATTACCCATAATGTAAAATTACACTACCCCGGGTACTTTTTTGTCTATAACTTTTTCCCTAAGAAACAACTGGATATGGGCTATACATAGTTGGAATCTACTCCCTTATACCTTTTTAGCGATATATAGCAACCTCATTCATGTCTTTTGGAAATACTTCAAATACCCAGTCCAACATTACCCATAATGTAAAATTACACTACCCCGGGTACTTTTTCATCTATAACTTTTTCCCTGAGAAACAACTGGATATAAACTATATATGGTTGGAATCTTCTCCCTTAGACCTTTTTAGCGATATATAGCAACCTCATTCATGTCGTCTGGAAATACTTCAAATACCCAGTCTAAGATCACCCATAATGTAAAATTACACCACCCCGGGTACTTCTTTGTCTATAACTTTTTCTCTGAGAAACAACTGGATATGGGCTATACATAGTTGGAATCTACTCCCTTATACCTTTTTAGCGATATATAGCAACCTCATTCATGTCGTCTGGAAATACTTCAAATACCCAGTCCAACATTACCCATAATGTAAAATTACACTACCCCGGGTACTTTTTCATCTATAACTTTTTCCCTGAGAAACAACTGGATATAAGCTATATATGGTTGGAATCTACTCCCTTAGACCTTTTTAGCGATATATAGAAACCTCATTCATGTCATCTGGAAATACTTCAAATACCCAGTCTAAGATCACCCATAATGTAAAATTACACTACCCCGGGTACTTTTTTGTCTATAACTTTTTCCCTAAGAAACAACTGGATATGGGCTATACATAGTTGGAATCTACTCCCTCATACCTTTTTAGCGATATATAGCAACCTCATTCATGTCGTCTGGAAATACTTCAAATACCCAGTCTAAGATCACCCATAATGTAAAATTACACCACCCCGGGTACTTCTTTGTCTATAACTTTTTCCCTGAGAAACAACTGGATATAAACTATATATGGTTGGAATCTTCTCCCTTAGACCTTTTTAGCGATATATAGCAACCTCATTCATGTCATCTGGAAATACTTCAAATACCCAGTCCAACATTACCCATAATGTAAAATTACACTACCCCGGGTACTTTTTCATCTATAACTTTTTCCCTGAGAAACAACTGGATATAAACTATATACGGTTGGAATCTACTCCCTTAGACCTTTTTAGCGATATATAGCAACCTCATTCATGTCTTTTGGAAATACTTCAAATACCCAGTCCAACATTACCCATAATGTAAAATTACACTACCCCGGGTACTTTTTCATCTATAACTTTTTCCCTGAGAAACAACTGGATATAAACTATATACGGTTGGAATCTACTCCCTTAGACCTTTTTAGCGATATATAGAAACCTCATTCATGTCATCTGGAAATACTTCAAATACCCAGTCTAAGATCACCCATAATGTAAAATTACACTACCCCGGGTACTTTTTTGTCTATAACTTTTTCCCTAAGAAACAACTGGATATGGGCTATACATAGTTGGAATCTACTCCCTCATACCTTTTTAGCGATATATAGCAACCTCATTCATGTCGTCTGGAAATACTTCAAATACCCAGTCTAAGATCACCCATAATGTAAAATTACACCACCCCGGGTACTTCTTTGTCTATAACTTTTTCCCTGAGAAACAACTGGATATGGGCTATTCATAGTTGGAATCTACTCCCTCAGACCTTTTTAGCAATATATAGCAACCTCATTCATGTCGTCTGGAAATACTTCAAATACCCAGTCTAAAATCACCCATAATGTAAAATTACACCACCCCGGGTACTTTTTCATCTATAACTTTTTCCCTGAGAAACAACTGGATATGGGCTATACATAGTTGGAATCTACTCCCTTAGACCTTTTTAGCAATATATAGCAACCTCATTCATGTCGTCTGGAAATACTTCAAATACCCAGTCTAAAATCACCCATAATGTAAAATTACACCACCCCGGGTACTTTTTCATCTATAACTTTTTCCCTGAGAAACAACAGGATATATGCTATACATAGTTGGAATCTACTCCCTTAGGCCTCTTTAGCGATATATAGCAACCTCATTCATGTCATCTGGAAATACTTCAAATACCCAGTCTAAGATCACCCATAATGTAAAATTACACCACCCCGGGTATTTTTTCATCTATAACTTTTTCCCTGAGAAACAACTGGATATATGCTATACATAGTTGGAATCTACTCCCTTAGACCTTTTTAGCGATATATAGCAACGTCATTCATGTCTTTTGTAAATACTTCAAATACCCAGTCCAACATTACCCATAATGTAAAATTACACTACCCCGGGTACTTTTTCATCTATAACTTTTTCCCTGAGAAACAACTGGATATGGGCTATATATGGTTGGAATCTACTCCCTTAGGACTCTTTAGCGATTTATAGCAACCTCATTCATGTCATCTGGAAATACTTCAAATACCCAGTCCAACATTACCCATAATGTAAAATTACACTACCCCGGGTACTTTTTCATCTATAACTTTTTCCCTGAGAAACAACTGGATATAAACTATATATGGTTGGAATCTACTCCCTTAGGACTCTTTAGCGATTTATAGCAACCTCATTCATGTCATCTGGAAATACTTCAAATACCCAGTCCAACATTACCCATAATGTAAAATTACACTACCCCGGGTACTTTTTCATCTATAACTTTTTCCCTGAGAAACAACTGGATATGGGCTATACATAGTTGGAATCTACTCCCTTAGACCTTTTTAGCAATATATAGCAACCTCATTCATGTCTTTTGGAAATACTTCAAATACCCAGTCCAACATTACCCATAATGTAAAATTACACTACCCCGGGTACTTTTTCATCTATAACTTTTTCCCTGAGAAACAACTGGATATAAACTATATATGGTTGGAATCTACTCCCTTAGGACTCTTTAGCGATTTATAGCAACCTCATTCATGTCGTCTGGAAATACTTCAAATACCCAGTCTAAGATCACCCATAATGTAAAATTACACCACCCCGGGTACTTTTTCATCTATAACTTTTTCCCTGAGAAACAACTGGATATGGGCTATACATAGTTGGAATCTACTCCCTTAGACCTTTTTAGCAATATATAGCAACCTCATTCATGTCTTTTGGAAATACTTCAAATACCCAGTCCAACATTACCCATAATGTAAAATTACACTACCCCGGGTACTTTTTCATCTATAACTTTTTCCCTGAGAAACAACTGGATATAAACTATATACGGTTGGAATCTACTCCCTTAGACCTTTTTAGCGATATATAGCAACCTCATTCATGTCGTCTGGAAATACTTCAAATACCCAGTCCAACATTACCCATAATGTAAAATTACACTACCCCGGGTACTTTTTCATCTATAACTTTTTCCCTGAGAAACAACTGGATATAAGCTATATATGGTTGGAATCTACTCCCTTAGACCTTTTTAGCGATATATAGAAACCTCATTCATGTCATCTGGAAATACTTCAAATACCCAGTCTAAGATCACCCATAATGTAAAATTACACTACCCCGGGTACTTTTTTGTCTATAACTTTTTCCCTAAGAAACAACTGGATATGGGCTATACATAGTTGGAATCTACTCCCTCATACCTTTTTAGCGATATATAGCAACCTCATTCATGTCGTCTGGAAATACTTCAAATACCCAGTCTAAAATCACCCATAATGTAAAATTACACCACCCCGGGTACTTCTTTGTCTATAACTTTTTCCCTGAGAAACAACTGGATATAAACTATATATGGTTGGAATCTTCTCCCTTAGACCTTTTTAGCGATATATAGCAACCTCATTCATGTCATCTGGAAATACTTCAAATACCCAGTCCAACATTACCCATAATGTAAAATTACACTACCCCGGGTACTTTTTCATCTATAACTTTTTCCCTGAGAAACAACTGGATATAAACTATATACGGTTGGAATCTACTCCCTTAGACCTTTTTAGCGATATATAGCAACCTCATTCATGTCTTTTGGAAATACTTCAAATACCCAGTCCAACATTACCCATAATGTAAAATTACACTACCCCGGGTACTTTTTCATCTATAACTTTTTCCCTGAGAAACAACTGGATATAAACTATATACGGTTGGAATCTACTCCCTTAGACCTTTTTAGCGATATATAGAAACCTCATTCATGTCATCTGGAAATACTTCAAATACCCAGTCTAAGATCACCCATAATGTAAAATTACACTACCCCGGGTACTTTTTTGTCTATAACTTTTTCCCTAAGAAACAACTGGATATGGGCTATACATAGTTGGAATCTACTCCCTCATACCTTTTTAGCGATATATAGCAACCTCATTCATGTCGTCTGGAAATACTTCAAATACCCAGTCTAAGATCACCCATAATGTAAAATTACACCACCCCGGGTACTTCTTTGTCTATAACTTTTTCCCTGAGAAACAACTGGATATAAACTATATATGGTTGGAATCTTCTCCCTTAGACCTTTTTAGCGATATATAGCAACCTCATTCATGTCATCTGGAAATACTTCAAATACCCAGTCCAACATTACCCATAATGTAAAATTACACTACCCCGGGTACTTTTTCATCTATAACTTTTTCCCTGAGAAACAACAGGATATATGCTATACATAGTTGGAATCTACTCCCTTAGGCCTCTTTAGCGATATATAGAAACCTCATTCATGTCATCTGGAAATACTTCAAATACCCAGTCTAAGATCACCCATAATGTAAAATTACACTACCCCGGGTACTTTTTTGTCTATAACTTTTTCCCTAAGAAACAACTGGATATGGGCTATACATAGTTGGAATCTACTCCCTCATACCTTTTTAGCGATATATAGCAACCTCATTCATGTCGTCTGGAAATACTTCAAATACCCAGTCCAACATTACCCATAATGTAAAATTACACTACCCCGGGTACTTTTTCATCTATAACTTTTTCCCTGAGAAACAACTGGATATAAGCTATATATGGTTGGAATCTACTCCCTTAGACCTTTTTAGCGATATATAGAAACCTCATTCATGTCATCTGGAAATACTTCAAATACCCAGTCTAAGATCACCCATAATGTAAAATTACACTACCCCGGGTACTTTTTTGTCTATAACTTTTTCCCTAAGAAACAACTGGATATGGGCTATACATAGTTGGAATCTACTCCCTCATACCTTTTTAGCGATATATAGCAACCTCATTCATGTCGTCTGGAAATACTTCAAATACCCAGTCCAACATTACCCATAATGTAAAATTACACTACCCCGGGTACTTTTTCATCTATAACTTTTTCCCTGAGAAACAACTGGATATAAACTATATATGGTTGGAATCTTCTCCCTTAGACCTTTTTAGCGATATATAGCAACCTCATTCATGTCATCTGGAAATACTTCAAATACCCAGTCTAAGATCACCCATAATGTAAAATTACACCACCCCGGGTACTTCTTTGTCTATAACTTTTTCCCTGAGAAACAACTGGATATGGGCTATACATAGTTGGAATCTACTCCCTTAGACCTTTTTAGCAATATATAGAAACCTCATTCATGTCATCTGGAAATACTTCAAATACCCAGTCTAAGATCACCCATAATGTAAAATTACACTACCCCGGGTACTTTTTTGTCTATAACTTTTTCCCTAAGAAACAACTGGATATGGGCTATACATAGTTGGAATCTACTCCCTCATACCTTTTTAGCGATATATAGCAACCTCATTCATGTCGTCTGGAAATACTTCAAATACCCAGTCCAACATTACCCATAATGTAAAATTACACTACCCCGGGTACTTTTTCATCTATAACTTTTTCCCTGAGAAACAACTGGATATAAACTATATATGGTTGGAATCTTCTCCCTTAGACCTTTTTAGCGATATATAGCAACCTAATTCATGTCATCTGGAAATACTTCAAATACCCAGTCTAAGATCACCCATAATGTAAAATTACACCACCCCGGGTACTTCTTTGTCTATAACTTTTTCTCTGAGAAACAACTGGATATGGGCTATACATAGTTGGAATCTACTCCCTTATACCTTTTTAGCGATATATAGCAACCTCATTCATGTCGTCTGGAAATACTTCAAATACCCAGTCCAACATTACCCATAATGTAAAATTACACTACCCCGGGTACTTTTTCATCTATAACTTTTTCCCTGAGAAACAACTGGATATAAGCTATATATGGTTGGAATCTACTCCCTTAGACCTTTTTAGCGATATATAGCAACCTCATTCATGTCGTCTGGAAATACTTCAAATACCCAGTCTAAAATCACCCATAATGTAAAATTACACCACCCCGGGTACTTTTTCATCTATAACTTTTTCCCTGAGAAACAACTGGATATGGGCTATACATAGTTGGAATCTACTCCCTTAGACCTTTTTAGCAATATATAGCAACCTCATTCATGTCGTCTGGAAATACTTCAAATACCCAGTCTAAAATCACCCATAATGTAAAATTACACCACCCCGGGTACTTTTTCATCTATAACTTTTTCCCTGAGAAACAACAGGATATATGCTATACATAGTTGGAATCTACTCCCTTAGGCCTCTTTAGCGATATATAGCAACCTCATTCATGTCATCTGGAAATACTTCAAATACCCAGTCTAAGATCACCCATAATGTAAAATTACACCACCCCGGGTATTTTTTCATCTATAACTTTTTCCCTGAGAAACAACAGGATATATGCTATACATAGTTGGAATCTACTCCCTTAGACCTTTTTAGCGATATATAGCAACCTCATTCATGTCTTTTGTAAATACTTCAAATACCCAGTCAAACATTACCCATAATGTAAAATTACACTACCCCGGGTACTTTTTCATCTATAACTTTTTCCCTGAGAAACAACTGGATATGGGCTATACATAGTTGGAATCTACTCCCTTAGACCTTTTTAGCAATATATAGCAACCTCATTCATGTCGTCTGGAAATACTTCAAATACCCAGTCTAAGATCACCCATAATGTAAAATTACACCACCCCGGGTACTTTTTCATCTATAACTTTTTCCCTGAGAAACAACTGGATATGGGCTATACATAGTTGGAATCTACTCCCTTAGACCTTTTTAGCAATATATAGCAACCTCATTCATGTCGTCTGGAAATACTTCAAATACCCAGTCTAAAATCACCCATAATGTAAAATTACACCACCCCGGGTACTTTTTCATCTATAACTTTTTCCCTGAGAAACAACAGGATATATGCTATACATAGTTGGAATCTACTCCCTTAGGCCTCTTTAGCGATATATAGCAACCTCATTCATGTCATCTGGAAATACTTCAAATACCCAGTCTAAGATCACCCATAATGTAAAATTACACCACCCCGGGTACTTCTTTGTCTATAACTTTTTCCCTGAGAAACAACTGGATATGGGCTATACATAGTTGGAATCTACTCCCTTAGACCTTTTTAGCAATATATAGCAACCTCATTCATGTCGTCTGGAAATACTTCAAATACCCAGTCCAACATTACCCATAATGTAAAATTACACTACCCCGGGTACTTTTTCATCTATAACTTTTTCCCTGAGAAACAACTGGATATAAACTATATACGGTTGGAATCTACTCCCTTAGACCTTTTTAGCGATATATAGCAACCTCATTCATGTCATCTGGAAATACTTCAAATACCCAGTCTAAAATCACCCATAATGTAAAATTACACCACCCCGGGTACTTCTTTCTCTATAACTTTTTCCCTGAGAGACAACTGGATATTGGCTATACATGGTTGGAATCTACTCCCTTAGGCCTCTTTAGCGATATATAGCAACCTCATTCATGTCGTCTGGAAATACTTCAAATACCCAGTCCAACATTACCCATAATGTAAAATTACACTACCCCGGGTACTTTTTCATCTATAACTTTTTCCCTGAGAAACAACAGGATATACATGCTGTACATAGTTGGAATCTACTCTCTTATACCTTTTTAGCGATATATAGCAACCTCATTCATGTCGTCTGGAAATACTTCAAATACCCAGTCCAACATTACCCATAATGTAAAATTACACTACCCCGGGTACTTTTTCATCTATAACTTTTTCCGTGAGAAACAACTGGATATGGGCTATATATGGTTGGAATCTACTCCCTTAGGACTCTTTAGCGATTTATAGCAACCTCATTCATGTCATCTGGAAATACTTCAAATACCCAGTCCAACATTACCCATAATGTAAAATTACACTACCCCGGGTACTTTTTCATCTATAACTTTTTCCCTGAGAAACAACTGGATATGGGCTATACATAGTTGGAATCTACTCCCTTAGACCTTTTTAGCAATATATAGCAACCTCATTCATGTCATCTGGAAATACTTCAAATACCCAGTCCAACATTACCCATAATGTAAAATTACACTACCCCGGGTACTTTTTTGTCTATAACTTTTTCCCTGAGAAACAACTGGATATGGGCTATACATAGTTGGAATCTACTCCCTTATACCTTTTTAGTGATATATAGCAACCTCATTCATGTCATCTGGAAATACTTCAAATACCCAGTCTAAAATCACCCATAATGTAAAATTACACCACCCCGGGTACTTCTTTCTCTATAACTTTTTCCCTGAGAGACAACTGGATATTGGCTATACATGGTTGGAATTTACTCCCTTAGGCCTCTTTAGCGATATATAGCAACCTCATTCATGTCGTCTGGAAATACTTCAAATACCCAGTCCAACATTACCCATAATGTAAAATTACACTACCCCGGGTACTTTTTCATCTATAACTTTTTCCCTGAGAAACAACTGGATGTATGCTATACATAGTTGGAATCTACTCCCTTATACCTTTTTAGCGATATATAGCAACCTCATTCATGTCTTTTGGAAATACTTCAAATACCCAGTCCAACATTACCCATAATGTAAAATTACACTACCCCGGGTACTTTTTCATCTATAACTTTTTCCGTGAGAAACAACTGGATATGGGCTATATATGGTTGGAATCTTCTCCCTTAGACCTTTTTAGCGATATATAGCAACCTCATTCATGTCGTCTGGAAATACTTCAAATACCCAGTCTAAGATCACCCATAATGTAAAATTACACCACCCCGGGTACTTCTTTGTCTATAACTTTTTCCCTGAGAAACAACTGGATATGGGCTATACATAGTTGGAATCTACTCCCTCAGACCTTTTTAGCAATATATAGCAACCTCATTCATGTCGTCTGGAAATACTTCAAATACCCAGTCTAAAATCACCCATAATGTAAAATTACACCACCCCGGGTACTTTTTCATCTATAACTTTTTCCCTGAGAGACAACTGGATATTGGCTATACATGGTTGGAATCTACTCCCTTAGGCCTCTTTAGCGATATATAGCAACCTCATTCATGTCGTCTGGAAATACTTCAAATACCCAGTCCAACATTACCCATAATGTAAAATTACACTACCCCGGGTACTTTTTCATCTATAACTTTTTCCCTGAGAAACAACAGGATATATGCTATACATAGTTGGAATCTACTCCCTTAGGCCTCTTTAGCGATATATAGCAACCTCATTCATGTCATCTGGAAATACTTCAAATACCCAGTCTAAAATCACCCATAATGTAAAATTACACCACCCCGGGTACTTCTTTCTCTATAACTTTTTCCCTGAGAGACAACTGGATATTGGCTATACATGGTTGGAATCTACTCCCTTAGGCCTCTTTAGCGATATATAGCAACCTCATTCATGTCGTCTGGAAATACTTCAAATACCCAGTCCAACATTACCCATAATGTAAAATTACACTACCCCGGGTACTTTTTCATCTATAACTTTTTCCGTGAGAAACAACAGGATATACATGCTATACATAGTTGGAATCTACTCTCTTATACCTTTTTAGCGATATATAGCAACCTCATTCATGTCGTCTGGAAATACTTCAAATACCCAGTCCAACATTACCCATAATGTAAAATTACACTACCCCGGGTACTTTTTCATCTATAACTTTTTCCGTGAGAAACAACTGGATATGGGCTATATATGGTTGGAATCTACTCCCTTAGGACTCTTTAGCGATTTATAGCAACCTCATTCATGTCATCTGGAAATACTTCAAATACCCAGTCCAACATTACCCATAATGTAAAATTACACTACCCCGGGTACTTTTTCATCTATAACTTTTTCCCTGAGAAACAACTGGATATGGGCTATACATAGTTGGAATCTACTCCCTTAGACCTTTTTAGCAATATATAGCAACCTCATTCATGTCATCTGGAAATACTTCAAATACCCAGTCCAACATTACCCATAATGTAAAATTACACTACCCCGGGTACTTTTTTGTCTATAACTTTTTCCCTGAGAAACAACTGGATATGGGCTATACATAGTTGGAATCTACTCCCTTATACCTTTTTAGTGATATATAGCAACCTCATTCATGTCATCTGGAAATACTTCAAATACCCAGTCTAAAATCACCCATAATGTAAAATTACACCACCCCGGGTACTTCTTTCTCTATAACTTTTTCCCTGAGAGACAACTGGATATTGGCTATACATGGTTGGAATTTACTCCCTTAGGCCTCTTTAGCGATATATAGCAACCTCATTCATGTCGTCTGGAAATACTTCAAATACCCAGTCCAACATTACCCATAATGTAAAATTACACTACCCCGGGTACTTTTTCATCTATAACTTTTTCCCTGAGAAACAACTGGATGTATGCTATACATAGTTGGAATCTACTCCCTTATACCTTTTTAGCGATATATAGCAACCTCATTCATGTCTTTTGGAAATACTTCAAATACCCAGTCCAACATTACCCATAATGTAAAATTACACTACCCCGGGTACTTTTTCATCTATAACTTTTTCCGTGAGAAACAACTGGATATGGGCTATATATGGTTGGAATCTTCTCCCTTAGACCTTTTTAGCGATATATAGCAACCTCATTCATGTCGTCTGGAAATACTTCAAATACCCAGTCTAAGATCACCCATAATGTAAAATTACACCACCCCGGGTACTTCTTTGTCTATAACTTTTTCCCTGAGAAACAACTGGATATGGGCTATACATAGTTGGAATCTACTCCCTCAGACCTTTTTAGCAATATATAGCAACCTCATTCATGTCGTCTGGAAATACTTCAAATACCCAGTCTAAAATCACCCATAATGTAAAATTACACCACCCCGGGTACTTTTTCATCTATAACTTTTTCCCTGAGAGACAACTGGATATTGGCTATACATGGTTGGAATCTACTCCCTTAGGCCTCTTTAGCGATATATAGCAACCTCATTCATGTCGTCTGGAAATACTTCAAATACCCAGTCCAACATTACCCATAATGTAAAATTACACTACCCCGGGTACTTTTTCATCTATAACTTTTTCCCTGAGAAACAACAGGATATATGCTATACATAGTTGGAATCTACTCCCTTAGGCCTCTTTAGCGATATATAGCAACCTCATTCATGTCGTCTGGAAATACTTCAAATACCCAGTCTAAGATCACCCATAATGTAAAATTACACCACCCCGGGTACTTCTTTGTCTATAACTTTTTCCCTGAGAAACAACTGGATATGGGCTATACATAGTTGGAATCTACTCCCTCAGACCTTTTTAGCAATATATAGCAACCTCATTCATGTCGTCTGGAAATACTTCAAATACCCAGTCTAAAATCACCCATAATGTAAAATTACACCACCCCGGTTACTTTTTCATCTATAACTTTTTCCCTGAGAAACAACTGGATATGGGCTATACATAGTTGGAATCTACTCCCTTAGACCTTTTTAGCAATATATAGCAACCTCATTCATGTCGTCTGGAAATACTTCAAATACCCAGTCTAAAATCACCCATAATGTAAAATTACACCACCCCGGGTACTTTTTCATCTATAACTTTTTCCCTGAGAAACAACAGGATATATGCTATACATAGTTGGAATCTACTCCCTTAGGCCTCTTTAGCGATATATAGCAACCTCATTCATGTCATCTGGAAATACTTCAAATACCCAGTCTAAGATCACCCATAATGTAAAATTACACCACCCCGGGTATTTTTTCATCTATAACTTTTTCCCTGAGAAACAACAGGATATATGCTATACATAGTTGGAATCTACTCCCTTAGACCTTTTTAGCGATATATAGCAACCTCATTCATGTCTTTTGTAAATACTTCAAATACCCAGTCCAACATTACCCATAATGTAAAATTACACTACCCCGGGTACCTTTTCATCTATAACTTTTTCCCTGAGAAACAACTGGATATGGGCTATATATGGTTGGAATCTACTCCCTTAGACCTTTTTAGCAATATATAGCAACCTCATTCATGTCGTCTGGAAATACTTCAAATACCCAGTCCAACATTACCCATAATGTAAAATTACACTACCCCGGGTACTTTTTCATCTATAACTTTTTCCCTGAGAAACAACTGGATATAAACTATATACGGTTGGAATCTACTCCCTTAGACCTTTTTAGCGATATATAGCAACCTCATTCATGTCATCTGGAAATACTTCAAATACCCAGTCTAAAATCACCCGTAATGTAAAATTACACCACCCCGGGTACTTCTTTCTCTATAACTTTTTCCCTGAGAGACAACTGGATATTGGCTATACATGGTTGGAATCTACTCCCTTAAGCCTCTTTAGCGATATATAGCAACCTCATTCATGTCGTCTGGAAATACTTCAAATACCCAGTCCAACATTACCCATAATGTAAAATTACACTACCCCGGGTACTTTTTCATCTATAACTTTTTCCCTGAGAAACAACAGGATATACATGCTATACATAGTTGGAATCTACTCTCTTATACCTTTTTAGCGATATATAGCAACCTCATTCATGTCGTCTGGAAATACTTCAAATACCCAGTCCAACATTACCCATAATGTAAAATTACACTACCCCGGGTACTTTTTCATCTATAACTTTTTCCCTGAGAAACAACTGGATATAAACTATATACGGTTGGAATCTACTCCCTTAGACCTTTTTAGCGATATATAGCAACCTCATTCATGTCATCTGGAAATACTTCAAATACCCAGTCTAAAATCACCCATAATGTAAAATTACACCACCCCGGGTACTTCTTTCTCTATAACTTTTTCCCTGAGAGACAACTGGATATTGGCTATACATGGTTGGAATCTACTCCCTTAGGCCTCTTTAGCGATATATAGCAACCTCATTCATGTCGTCTGGAAATACTTCAAATACCCAGTCCAACATTACCCATAATGTAAAATTACACTACCCCGGGTACTTTTTCATCTATAACTTTTTCCCTGAGAATCAACAGGATATACATGCTATACATAGTTGGAATCTACTCTCTTATACCTTTTTAGCGATATATAGCAACCTCATTCATGTCGTCTGGAAATACTTCAAATACCCAGTCCAACATTACCCATAATGTAAAATTACACTACCCCGGGTACTTTTTCATCTATAACTTTTTCCGTGAGAAACAACTGGATATGGGCTATATATGGTTGGAATCTACTCCCTTAGGACTCTTTAGCGATTTATAGCAACCTCATTCATGTCATCTGGAAATACTTCAAATACCCAGTCCAACATTACCCATAATGTAAAATTACACTACCCCGGGTACTTTTTCATCTATAACTTTTTCCCTGAGAAACAACTGGATATGGGCTATACATAGTTGGAATCTACTCCCTTAGACCTTTTTAGCAATATATAGCAACCTCATTCATGTCATCTGGAAATACTTCAAATACCCAGTCCAACATTACCCATAATGTAAAATTACACTACCCCGGGTACTTTTTTGTCTATAACTTTTTCCCTGAGAAACAACTGGATATGGGCTATACATAGTTGGAATCTACTCCCTTATACCTTTTTAGTGATATATAGCAACCTCATTCATGTCATCTGGAAATACTTCAAATACCCAGTCTAAAATCACCCATAATGTAAAATTACACCACCCCGGGTACTTCTTTCTCTATAACTTTTTCCCTGAGAGACAACTGGATATTGGCTATACATGGTTGGAATTTACTCCCTTAGGCCTCTTTAACGATATATAGCAACCTCATTCATGTCGTCTGGAAATACTTCAAATACCCAGTCCAACATTACCCATAATGTAAAATTACACTACCCCGGGTACTTTTTCATCTATAACTTTTTCCCTGAGAAACAACTGGATGTATGCTATACATAGTTGGAATCTACTCCCTTATACCTTTTTAGCGATATATAGCAACCTCATTCATGTCTTTTGGAAATACTTCAAATACCCAGTCCAACATTACCCATAATGTAAAATTACACTACCCCGGGTACTTTTTCATCTATAACTTTTTCCGTGAGAAACAACTGGATATGGGCTATATATGGTTGGAATCTTCTCCCTTAGACCTTTTTAGCGATATATAGCAACCTCATTCATGTCGTCTGGAAATACTTCAAATACCCAGTCCAACATTACCCATAATGTAAAATTACACTACCCCGGGTACTTTTTCATCTATAACTTTTTCCCTGAGAAACAACTGGATATAAACTATATACGGTTGGAATCTACTCCCTTAGACCTTTTTAGCGATATATAGCAACCTCATTCATGTCATCTGGAAATACTTCAAATACCCAGTCTAAAATCACCCGTAATGTAAAATTACACCACCCCGGGTACTTCTTTCTCTATAACTTTTTCCCTGAGAGACAACTGGATATTGGCTATACATGGTTGGAATCTACTCCCTTAAGCCTCTTTAGCGATATATAGCAACCTCATTCATGTCGTCTGGAAATACTTCAAATACCCAGTCCAACATTACCCATAATGTAAAATTACACTACCCCGGGTACTTTTTCATCTATAACTTTTTCCCTGAGAAACAACAGGATATACATGCTATACATAGTTGGAATCTACTCTCTTATACCTTTTTAGCGATATATAGCAACCTCATTCATGTCGTCTGGAAATACTTCAAATACCCAGTCCAACATTACCCATAATGTAAAATTACACTACCCCGGGTACTTTTTCATCTATAACTTTTTCCCTGAGAAACAACTGGATATAAACTATATACGGTTGGAATCTACTCCCTTAGACCTTTTTAGCGATATATAGCAACCTCATTCATGTCATCTGGAAATACTTCAAATACCCAGTCTAAAATCACCCATAATGTAAAATTACACCACCCCGGGTACTTCTTTCTCTATAACTTTTTCCCTGAGAGACAACTGGATATTGGCTATACATGGTTGGAATCTACTCCCTTAGGCCTCTTTAGCGATATATAGCAACCTCATTCATGTCGTCTGGAAATACTTCAAATACCCAGTCCAACATTACCCATAATGTAAAATTACACTACCCCGGGTACTTTTTCATCTATAACTTTTTCCCTGAGAATCAACAGGATATACATGCTATACATAGTTGGAATCTACTCTCTTATACCTTTTTAGCGATATATAGCAACCTCATTCATGTCGTCTGGAAATACTTCAAATACCCAGTCCAACATTACCCATAATGTAAAATTACACTACCCCGGGTACTTTTTCATCTATAACTTTTTCCGTGAGAAACAACTGGATATGGGCTATATATGGTTGGAATCTACTCCCTTAGGACTCTTTAGCGATTTATAGCAACCTCATTCATGTCATCTGGAAATACTTCAAATACCCAGTCCAACATTACCCATAATGTAAAATTACACTACCCCGGGTACTTTTTCATCTATAACTTTTTCCCTGAGAAACAACTGGATATGGGCTATACATAGTTGGAATCTACTCCCTTAGACCTTTTTAGCAATATATAGCAACCTCATTCATGTCATCTGGAAATACTTCAAATACCCAGTCCAACATTACCCATAATGTAAAATTACACTACCCCGGGTACTTTTTTGTCTATAACTTTTTCCCTGAGAAACAACTGGATATGGGCTATACATAGTTGGAATCTACTCCCTTATACCTTTTTAGTGATATATAGCAACCTCATTCATGTCATCTGGAAATACTTCAAATACCCAGTCTAAAATCACCCATAATGTAAAATTACACCACCCCGGGTACTTCTTTCTCTATAACTTTTTCCCTGAGAGACAACTGGATATTGGCTATACATGGTTGGAATTTACTCCCTTAGGCCTCTTTAACGATATATAGCAACCTCATTCATGTCGTCTGGAAATACTTCAAATACCCAGTCCAACATTACCCATAATGTAAAATTACACTACCCCGGGTACTTTTTCATCTATAACTTTTTCCCTGAGAAACAACTGGATGTATGCTATACATAGTTGGAATCTACTCCCTTATACCTTTTTAGCGATATATAGCAACCTCATTCATGTCTTTTGGAAATACTTCAAATACCCAGTCCAACATTACCCATAATGTAAAATTACACTACCCCGGGTACTTTTTCATCTATAACTTTTTCCGTGAGAAACAACTGGATATGGGCTATATATGGTTGGAATCTTCTCCCTTAGACCTTTTTAGCGATATATAGCAACCTCATTCATGTCGTCTGGAAATACTTCAAATACCCAGTCTAAGATCACCCATAATGTAAAATTACACCACCCCGGGTACTTCTTTGTCTATAACTTTTTCCCTGAGAAACAACTGGATATGGGCTATACATAGTTGGAATCTACTCCCTCAGACCTTTTTAGCAATATATAGCAACCTCATTCATGTCGTCTGGAAATACTTCAAATACCCAGTCTAAAATCACCCATAATGTAAAATTACACCACCCCGGGTACTTTTTCATCTATAACTTTTTCCCTGAGAGACAACTGGATATTGGCTATACATGGTTGGAATCTACTCCCTTAGGCCTCTTTAGCGATATATAGCAACCTCATTCATGTCGTCTGGAAATACTTCAAATACCCAGTCCAACATTACCCATAATGTAAAATTACACTACCCCGGGTACTTTTTCATCTATAACTTTTTCCCTGAGAAACAACAGGATATATGCTATACATAGTTGGAATCTACTCCCTTAGGTCTCTTTAGCGATATATAGCAACCTCATTCATGTCGTCTGGAAATACTTCAAATACCCAGTCTAAGATCACCCATAATGTAAAATTACACCACCCCGGGTACTTCTTTGTCTATAACTTTTTCCCTGAGAAACAACTGGACATGGGCTATACATAGTTGGAATCTACTCCCTCAGACCTTTTTAGCAATATATAGCAACCTCATTCATGTCGTCTGGAAATACTTCAAATACCCAGTCTAAAATCACCCATAATGTAAAATTACACCACCCCGGTTACTTTTTCATCTATAACTTTTTCCCTGAGAAACAACTGGATATGGGCTATACATAGTTGGAATCTACTCCCTTAGACCTTTTTAGCAATATATAGCAACCTCATTCATGTCGTCTGGAAATACTTCAAATACCCAGTCTAAAATCACCCATAATGTAAAATTACACCACCCCGGGTACTTTTTCATCTATAACTTTTTCCCTGAGAAACAACAGGATATATGCTATACATAGTTGGAATCTACTCCCTTAGGCCTCTTTAGCGATATATAGCAACCTCATTCATGTCATCTGGAAATACTTCAAATACCCAGTCTAAGATCACCCATAATGTAAAATTACACCACCCCGGGTATTTTTTCATCTATAACTTTTTCCCTGAGAAACAACAGGATATATGCTATACATAGTTGGAATCTACTCCCTTAGACCTTTTTAGCGATATATAGCAACCTCATTCATGTCTTTTGTAAATACTTCAAATACCCAGTCCAACATTACCCATAATGTAAAATTACACTACCCCGGGTACCTTTTCATCTATAACTTTTTCCCTGAGAAACAACTGGATATGGGCTATATATGGTTGGAATCTACTCCCTTAGGCCTCTTTAGCGATTTATAGCAACCTCATTCATGTCATCTGGAAATACTTCAAATACCCAGTCCAACATTACCCATAATGTAAAATTACACTACCCCGGGTACTTTTTCATCTATAACTTTTTCCCTGAGAAACAACTGGATATAAACTATATATGGTTGGAATCTACTCCCTTAGGACTCTTTAGCGATTTATAGCAACCTCATTCATGTCATCTGGAAATACTTCAAATACCCAGTCCAACATTACCCATAATGTAAAATTACACTACCCCGGGTACTTTTTCATCTATAACTTTTTCCCTGAGAAACAACTGGATATGGGCTATACATAGTTGGAATCTACTCCCTTAGACCTTTTTAGCAATATATAGCAACCTCATTCATGTCGTCTGGAAATACTTCAAATACCCAGTCTAAGATCACCCATAATGTAAAATTACACCACCCCGGGTACTTTTTCATCTATAACTTTTTCCCTGAGAAACAACTGGATATGGGCTATACATAGTTGGAATCTACTCCCTTAGACCTTTTTAGCAATATATAGCAACCTCATTCATGTCATCTGGAAATACTTCAAATACCCAGTCTAAGATCACCCATAATGTAAAATTACACCACCCCGGGTACTTCTTTGTCTATAACTTTTTCCCTGAGAAACAACTGGATATGGGCTATACATAGTTGGAATCTACTCCCTTAGACCTTTTTAGCAATATATAGCAACCTCATTCATGTCGTCTGGAAATACTTCAAATACCCAGTCCAACATTACCCATAATGTAAAATTACACTACCCCGGGTACTTTTTCATCTATAACTTTTTCCCTGAGAAACAACTGGATATAAACTATATACGGTTGGAATCTACTCCCTTAGACCTTTTTAGCGATATATAGCAACCTCATTCATGTCATCTGGAAATACTTCAAATACCCAGTCTAAAATCACCCATAATGTAAAATTACACCACCCCGGGTACTTCTTTCTCTATAACTTTTTCCCTGAGAGACAACTGGATATTGGCTATACATGGTTGGAATCTACTCCCTTAGGCCTCTTTAGCGATTTATAGCAACCTCATTCATGTCATCTGGAAATACTTCAAATATCCAGTCCAACATTACCCATAATGTAAAATTACACTACCCCGGGTACTTTTTCATCTATAACTTTTTCCCTGAGAAACAACTGGATATAAACTATATATGGTTGGAATCTACTCCCTTAGGACTCTTTAGCGATTTATAGCAACCTCATTCATGTCATCTGGAAATACTTCAAATACCCAGTCCAACATTACCCATAATGTAAAATTACACTACCCCGGGTACTTTTTCATCTATAACTTTTTCCCTGAGAAACAACTGGATATAAACTATATATGGTTGGAATCTACTCCCTTAGACCTTTTTAGCAATATATAGCAACCTCATTCATGTCGTCTGGAAATACTTCAAATACCCAGTCTAAGATCACCCATAATGTAAAATTACACCACCCCGGGTACTTTTTCATCTATAACTTTTTCCCTGAGAAACAACTGGATATGGGCTATACATAGTTGGAATCTACTCCCTTAGACCTTTTTAGCAATATATAGCAACCTCATTCATGTCATCTGGAAATACTTCAAATACCCAGTCTAAGATCACCCATAATGTAAAATTACACCACCCCGGGTACTTCTTTGTCTATAACTTTTTCCCTGAGAAACAACTGGATATGGGCTATACATAGTTGGAATCTACTCCCTTAGACCTTTTTAGCAATATATAGCAACCTCATTCATGTCGTCTGGAAATACTTCAAATACCCAGTCCAACATTACCCATAATGTAAAATTACACTACCCCGGGTACTTTTTCATCTATAACTTTTTCCCTGAGAAACAACTGGATATAAACTATATACGGTTGGAATCTACTCCCTTAGACCTTTTTAGCGATATATAGCAACCTCATTCATGTCATCTGGAAATACTTCAAATACCCAGTCTAAGATCACCCATAATGTAAAATTACACCACCCCGGGTATTTTTTCATCTATAACTTTTTCCCTGAGAAACAACAGAATATATGCTATACATAGTTGGAATCTACTCCCTTAGACCTTTTTAGCGATATATAGCAACCTCATTCATGTCTTTTGTAAATACTTCAAATACCCAGTCCAACATTACCCATAATGTAAAATTACACTACCCCGGGTACTTTTTCATCTATAACTTTTTCCCTGAGAAACAACTGGATATGGGCTATATATGGTTGGAATCTACTCCCTTAGGCCTCTTTAGCGATTTATAGCAACCTCATTCATGTCATCTGGAAATACTTCAAATACCCAGTCCAACATTACCCATAATGTAAAATTACACTACCCCGGGTACTTTTTCATCTATAACTTTTTCCCTGAGAAACAACTGGATATAAACTATATATGGTTGGAATCTACTCCCTTAGGACTCTTTAGCGATTTATAGCAACCTCATTCATGTCATCTGGAAATACTTCAAATACCCAGTCCAACATTACCCATAATGTAAAATTACACTACCCCGGGTACTTTTTCATCTATAACTTTTTCCCTGAGAAACAACTGGATATGGGCTATACATAGTTGGAATCTACTCCCTTAGACCTTTTTAGCAATATATAGCAACCTCATTCATGTCGTCTGGAAATACTTCAAATACCCAGTCTAAGATCACCCATAATGTAAAATTACACCACCCCGGGTACTTTTTCATCTATAACTTTTTCCCTGAGAAACAACTGGATATGGGCTATACATAGTTGGAATCTACTCCCTTAGACCTTTTTAGCAATATATAGCAACCTCATTCATGTCATCTGGAAATACTTCAAATACCCAGTCTAAAATCACCCATAATGTAAAATTACACCACCCCGGGTACTTCTTTGTCTATAACTTTTTCCCTGAGAAACAACTGGATATGGGCTATACATAGTTGGAATCTACTCCCTTAGACCTTTTTAGCAATATATAGCGACCTCATTCATGTCGTCTGGAAATACTTCAAATACCCAGTCCAACATTACCCATAATGTAAAATTACACTACCCCGGGTACTTTTTCATCTATAACTTTTTCCCTGAGAAACAACTGGATATAAACTATATACGGTTGGAATCTACTCCCTTAGACCTTTTTAGCGATATATAGCAACCTCATTCATGTCATCTGGAAATACTTCAAATACCCAGTCTAAAATCACCCATAATGTAAAATTACACCACCCCGGGTACTTCTTTCTCTATAACTTTTTCCCTGAGAGACAACTGGATATTGGCTATACATGGTTGGAATCTACTCCCTTAGGCCTCTTTAGCGATATATAGCAACCTCATTCATGTCGTCTGGAAATACTTCAAATACCCAGTCCAACATTACCCATAATGTAAAATTACACTACCCCGGGTACTTTTTCATCTATAACTTTTTCCCTGAGAAACAACAGGATATACATGCTATACATAGTTGGAATCTACTCTCTTATACCTTTTTAGCGATATATAGCAACCTCATTCATGTCGTCTGGAAATACTTCAAATACCCAGTCCAACATTACCCATAATGTAAAATTACACTACCCCGGGTACTTTTTCATCTATAACTTTTTCCGTGAGAAACAACTGGATATGGGCTATATATGGTTGGAATCTTCTCCCTTAGACCTTTTTAGCGATATATAGCAACCTCATTCATGTCGTCTGGAAATACTTCAAATACCCAGTCTAAGATCACCCATAATGTAAAATTACACCACCCCGGGTACTTCTTTGTCTATAACTTTTTCCCTGAGAAACAACTGGATATGGGCTATACATAGTTGGAATCTACTCCCTCAGACCTTTTTAGCAATATATAGCAACCTCATTCATGTCGTCTGGAAATACTTCAAATACCCAGTCCAACATTACCCATAATGTAAAATTACACTACCCCGGGTACTTTTTCATCTATAACTTTTTCCGTGAGAAACAACTGGATATGGGCTATATATGGTTGGAATCTACTCCCTTAGGACTCTTTAGCGATTTATAGCAACCTCATTCATGTCATCCGGAAATACTTCAAATACCCAGTCCAACATTACCCATAATGTAAAATTACACTACCCCGGGTACTTTTTCATCTATAACTTTTTCCCTGAGAAACAACTGGATATGGGCTATACATAGTTGGAATCTACTCCCTTAGACCTTTTTAGCAATATATAGCAACCTCATTCATGTCATCTGGAAATACTTCAAATACCCAGTCCAACATTACCCATAATGTAAAATTACACTACCCCGGGTACTTTTTTGTCTATAACTTTTTCCCTGAGAAACAACTGGATATGGGCTATACATAGTTGGAATCTACTCCCTTATACCTTTTTAGTGATATATAGCAACCTCATTCATGTCATCTGGAAATACTTCAAATACCCAGTCTAAAATCACCCATAATGTAAAATTACACCACCCCGGGTACTTCTTTCTCTATAACTTTTTCCCTGAGAGACAACTGGATATTGGCTATACATGGTTGGAATTTACTCCCTTAGGCCTCTTTAGCGATATATAGCAACCTCATTCATGTCGTCTGGAAATACTTCAAATACCCAGTCCAACATTACCCATAATGTAAAATTACACTACCCCGGGTACTTTTTCATCTATAACTTTTTCCCTGAGAAACAACTGGATGTATGCTATACATAGTTGGAATCTACTCCCTTATACCTTTTTAGCGATATATAGCAACCTCATTCATGTCTTTTGGAAATACTTCAAATACCCAGTCCAACATTACCCATAATGTAAAATTACACTACCCCGGGTACTTTTTCATCTATAACTTTTTCCGTGAGAAACAACTGGATATGGGCTATATATGGTTGGAATCTTCTCCCTTAGACCTTTTTAGCGATATATAGCAACCTCATTCATGTCGTCTGGAAATACTTCAAATACCCAGTCTAAGATCACCCATAATGTAAAATTACACCACCCCGGGTACTTCTTTGTCTATAACTTTTTCCCTGAGAAACAACTGGATATGGGCTATACATAGTTGGAATCTACTCCCTCAGACCTTTTTAGCAATATATAGCAACCTCATTCATGTCGTCTGGAAATACTTCAAATACCCAGTCTAAAATCACCCATAATGTAAAATTACACCACCCCGGGTACTTTTTCATCTATAACTTTTTCCCTGAGAGACAACTGGATATTGGCTATACATGGTTGGAATCTACTCCCTTAGGCCTCTTTAGCGATATATAGCAACCTCATTCATGTCGTCTGGAAATACTTCAAATACCCAGTCCAACATTACCCATAATGTAAAATTACACTACCCCGGGTACTTTTTCATCTATAACTTTTTCCCTGAGAAACAACAGGATATATGCTATACATAGTTGGAATCTACTCCCTTAGGCCTCTTTAGCGATATATAGCAACCTCATTCATGTCGTCTGGAAATACTTCAAATACCCAGTCTAAGATCACCCATAATGTAAAATTACACCACCCCGGGTACTTCTTTGTCTATAACTTTTTCCCTGAGAAACAACTGGATATGGGCTATACATAGTTGGAATCTACTCCCTCAGACCTTTTTAGCAATATATAGCAACCTCATTCATGTCGTCTGGAAATACTTCAAATACCCAGTCTAAAATCACCCATAATGTAAAATTACACCACCCCGGTTACTTTTTCATCTATAACTTTTTCCCTGAGAAACAACTGGATATGGGCTATACATAGTTGGAATCTACTCCCTTAGACCTTTTTAGCAATATATAGCAACCTCATTCATGTCGTCTGGAAATACTTCAAATACCCAGTCTAAAATCACCCATAATGTAAAATTACACCACCCCGGGTACTTTTTCATCTATAACTTTTTCCCTGAGAAACAACAGGATATATGCTATACATAGTTGGAATCTACTCCCTTAGGCCTCTTTAGCGATATATAGCAACCTCATTCATGTCATCTGGAAATACTTCAAATACCCAGTCTAAAATCACCCATAATGTAAAATTACACCACCCCGGGTACTTCTTTCTCTATAACTTTTTCCCTGAGAGACAACTGGATATTGGCTATACATGGTTGGAATCTACTCCCTTAAGCCTCTTTAGCGATATATAGCAACCTCATTCATGTCGTCTGGAAATACTTCAAATACCCAGTCCAACATTACCCATAATGTAAAATTACACTACCCCGGGTACTTTTTCATCTATAACTTTTTCCCTGAGAAACAACAGGATATACATGCTATACATAGTTGGAATCTACTCTCTTATACCTTTTTAGCGATATATAGCAACCTCATTCATGTCGTCTGGAAATACTTCAAATACCCAGTCCAACATTACCCATAATGTAAAATTACACTACCCCGGGTACTTTTTCATCTATAACTTTTTCCCTGAGAAACAACTGGATATAAACTATATACGGTTGGAATCTACTCCCTTAGACCTTTTTAGCGATATATAGCAACCTCATTCATGTCATCTGGAAATACTTCAAATACCCAGTCTAAAATCACCCATAATGTAAAATTACACCACCCCGGGTACTTCTTTCTCTATAACTTTTTCCCTGAGAGACAACTGGATATTGGCTATACATGGTTGGAATCTACTCCCTTAGGCCTCTTTAGCGATATATAGCAACCTCATTCATGTCGTCTGGAAATACTTCAAATACCCAGTCCAACATTACCCATAATGTAAAATTACACTACCCCGGGTACTTTTTCATCTATAACTTTTTCCGTGAGAAACAACTGGATATGGGCTATATATGGTTGGAATCTACTCCCTTAGGACTCTTTAGCGATATATAGCAACCTCATTCATGTCGTCTGGAAATACTTCAAATACCCAGTCTAAGATCACCCATAATGTAAAATTACACCACCCCGGGTACTTCTTTGTCTATAACTTTTTCCCTGAGAAACAACTGGATATGGGCTATACATAGTTGGAATCTACTCCCTCAGACCTTTTTAGCAATATATAGCAACCTCATTCATGTCGTCTGGAAATACTTCAAATACCCAGTCTAAAATCACCCATAATGTAAAATTACACCACCCCGGTTACTTTTTCATCTATAACTTTTTCCCTGAGAAACAACTGGATATGGGCTATACATAGTTGGAATCTACTCCCTTAGACCTTTTTAGCAATATATAGCAACCTCATTCATGTCGTCTGGAAATACTTCAAATACCCAGTCTAAAATCACCCATAATGTAAAATTACACCACCCCGGGTACTTTTTCATCTATAACTTTTTCCCTGAGAAACAACAGGATATATGCTATACATAGTTGGAATCTACTCCCTTAGGCCTCTTTAGCGATATATAGCAACCTCATTCATGTCATCTGGAAATACTTCAAATACCCAGTCTAAGATCACCCATAATGTAAAATTACACCACCCCGGGTACTTTTTCATCTATAACTTTTTCCCTGAGAAACAACAGGATATATGCTATACATAGTTGGAATCTACTCCCTTAGGCCTCTTTAGCGATATATAGCAACCTCATTCATGTCATCTGGAAATACTTCAAATACCCAGTCTAAGATCACCCATAATGTAAAATTACACCACCCCGGGTACTTTTTCATCTATAACTTTTTCCCTGAGAGACAACTGGATATTGGCTATACATGGTTGGAATCTACTCCCTTAGGCCTCTTTAGCGATATATAGCAACCTCATTCATGTCGTCTGGAAATACTTCAAATACCCAGTCCAACATTACCCATAATGTAAAATTACACTACCCCGGGTACTTTTTCATCTATAACTTTTTCCGTGAGAAACAACTGGATATGGGCTATATATGGTTGGAATCTTCTCCCTTAGACCTTTTTAGCGATATATAGCAACCTCATTCATGTCGTCTGGAAATACTTCAAATACCCAGTCTAAGATCACCCATAATGTAAAATTACACCACCCCGGGTACTTCTTTGTCTATAACTTTTTCCCTGAGAAACAACTGGATATGGGCTATACATAGTTGGAATCTACTCCCTCAGACCTTTTTAGCAATATATAGCAACCTCATTCATGTCGTCTGGAAATACTTCAAATACCCAGTCTAAAATCACCCATAATGTAAAATTACACCACCCCGGTTACTTTTTCATCTATAACTTTTTCCCTGAGAAACAACTGGATATGGGCTATACATAGTTGGAATCTACTCCCTTAGACCTTTTTAGCAATATATAGCAACCTCATTCATGTCGTCTGGAAATACTTCAAATACCCAGTCTAAAATCACCCATAATGTAAAATTACACCACCCCGGGTACTTTTTCATCTATAACTTTTTCCCTGAGAAACAACAGGATATATGCTATACACAGTTGGAATCTACTCCCTTAGGCCTCTTTAGCGATATATAGCAACCTCATTCATGTCATCTGGAAATACTTCAAATACCCAGTCTAAGATCACCCATAATGTAAAATTACACCACCCCGGGTACTTTTTCATCTATAACTTTTTCCCTGAGAAACAACAGGATATATGCTATACATAGTTGGAATCTACTCCCTTAGGCCTCTTTAGCGATATATAGCAACCTCATTCATGTCATCTGGAAATACTTCAAATACCCAGTCTAAGATCACCCATAATGTAAAATTACACCACCCCGGGTACTTTTTCATCTATAACTTTTTCCCTGAGAGACAACTGGATATTGGCTATACATGGTTGGAATCTACTCCCTTAGGCCTCTTTAGCGATATATAGCAACCTCATTCATGTCGTCTGGAAATACTTCAAATACCCAGTCCAACATTACCCATAATGTAAAATTACACTACCCCGGGTACTTTTTCATCTATAACTTTTTCCGTGAGAAACAACTGGATATGGGCTATATATGGTTGGAATCTTCTCCCTTAGACCTTTTTAGCGATATATAGCAACCTCATTCATGTCGTCTGGAAATACTTCAAATACCCAGTCTAAGATCACCCATAATGTAAAATTACACCACCCCGGGTACTTCTTTGTCTATAACTTTTTCCCTGAGAAACAACTGGATATGGGCTATACATAGTTGGAATCTACTCCCTCAGACCTTTTTAGCAATATATAGCAACCTCATTCATGTCGTCTGGAAATACTTCAAATACCCAGTCTAAAATCACCCATAATGTAAAATTACACCACCCCGGGTACTTTTTCATCTATAACTTTTTCCCTGAGAGACAACTGGATATTGGCTATACATGGTTGGAATCTACTCCCTTAGGCCTCTTTAGCGATATATAGCAACCTCATTCATGTCGTCTGGAAATACTTCAAATACCCAGTCCAACATTACCCATAATGTAAAATTACACTACCCCGGGTACTTTTTCATCTATAACTTTTTCCCTGAGAAACAACAGGATATATGCTATACATAGTTGGAATCTACTCCCTTAGGCCTCTTTAGCGATATATAGCAACCTCATTCATGTCGTCTGGAAATACTTCAAATACCCAGTCTAAGATCACCCATAATGTAAAATTACACCACCCCGGGTACTTCTTTGTCTATAACTTTTTCCCTGAGAAACAACTGGATATGGGCTATACATAGTTGGAATCTACTCCCTCAGACCTTTTTAGCAATATATAGCAACCTCATTCATGTCGTCTGGAAATACTTCAAATACCCAGTCTAAAATCACCCATAATGTAAAATTACACCACCCCGGTTACTTTTTCATCTATAACTTTTTCCCTGAGAAACAACTGGATATGGGCTATACATAGTTGGAATCTACTCCCTTAGACCTTTTTAGCAATATATAGCAACCTCATTCATGTCGTCTGGAAATACTTCAAATACCCAGTCTAAAATCACCCATAATGTAAAATTACACCACCCCGGGTACTTTTTCATCTATAACTTTTTCCCTGAGAAACAACAGGATATATGCTATACATAGTTGGAATCTACTCCCTTAGGCCTCTTTAGCGATATATAGCAACCTCATTCATGTCATCTGGAAATACTTCAAATACCCAGTCTAAGATCACCCATAATGTAAAATTACACCACCCCGGGTATTTTTTCATCTATAACTTTTTCCCTGAGAAACAACAGGATATATGCTATACATAGTTGGAATCTACTCCCTTAGACCTTTTTAGCGATATATAGCAACCTCATTCATGTCTTTTGTAAATACTTCAAATACCCAGTCCAACATTACCCATAATGTAAAATTACACTACCCCGGGTACCTTTTCATCTATAACTTTTTCCCTGAGAAACAACTGGATATGGGCTATATATGGTTGGAATCTACTCCCTTAGGCCTCTTTAGCGATTTATAGCAACCTCATTCATGTCATCTGGAAATACTTCAAATACCCAGTCCAACATTACCCATAATGTAAAATTACACTACCCCGGGTACTTTTTCATCTATAACTTTTTCCCTGAGAAACAACTGGATATAAACTATATATGGTTGGAATCTACTCCCTTAGGACTCTTTAGCGATTTATAGCAACCTCATTCATGTCATCTGGAAATACTTCAAATACCCAGTCCAACATTACCCATAATGTAAAATTACACTACCCCGGGTACTTTTTCATCTATAACTTTTTCCCTGAGAAACAACTGGATATGGGCTATACATAGTTGGAATCTACTCCCTTAGACCTTTTTAGCAATATATAGCAACCTCATTCATGTCGTCTGGAAATACTTCAAATACCCAGTCTAAGATCACCCATAATGTAAAATTACACCACCCCGGGTACTTTTTCATCTATAACTTTTTCCCTGAGAAACAACTGGATATGGGCTATACATAGTTGGAATCTACTCCCTTAGACCTTTTTAGCAATATATAGCAACCTCATTCATGTCATCTGGAAATACTTCAAATACCCAGTCTAAGATCACCCATAATGTAAAATTACACCACCCCGGGTACTTCTTTGTCTATAACTTTTTCCCTGAGAAACAACTGGATATGGGCTATACATAGTTGGAATCTACTCCCTTAGACCTTTTTAGCAATATATAGCAACCTCATTCATGTCGTCTGGAAATACTTCAAATACCCAGTCCAACATTACCCATAATGTAAAATTACACTACCCCGGGTACTTTTTCATCTATAACTTTTTCCCTGAGAAACAACTGGATATAAACTATATACGGTTGGAATCTACTCCCTTAGACCTTTTTAGCGATATATAGCAACCTCATTCATGTCATCTGGAAATACTTCAAATACCCAGTCTAAAATCACCCATAATGTAAAATTACACCACCCCGGGTACTTCTTTCTCTATAACTTTTTCCCTGAGAGACAACTGGATATTGGCTATACATGGTTGGAATCTACTCCCTTAGGCCTCTTTAGCGATTTATAGCAACCTCATTCATGTCATCTGGAAATACTTCAAATACCCAGTCCAACATTACCCATAATGTAAAATTACACTACCCCGGGTACTTTTTCATCTATAACTTTTTCCCTGAGAAACAACTGGATATAAACTATATATGGTTGGAATCTACTCCCTTAGGACTCTTTAGCGATTTATAGCAACCTCATTCATGTCATCTGGAAATACTTCAAATACCCAGTCCAACATTACCCATAATGTAAAATTACACTACCCCGGGTACTTTTTCATCTATAACTTTTTCCCTGAGAAACAACTGGATATAAACTATATATGGTTGGAATCTACTCCCTTAGACCTTTTTAGCAATATATAGCAATCTCATTCATGTCGTCTGGAAATACTTCAAATACCCAGTCTAAGATCACCCATAATGTAAAATTACACCACCCCGGGTACTTTTTCATCTATAACTTTTTCCCTGAGAAACAACTGGATATGGGCTATACATAGTTGGAATCTACTCCCTTAGACCTTTTTAGCAATATATAGCAACCTCATTCATGTCATCTGGAAATACTTCAAATACCCAGTCTAAGATCACCCATAATGTAAAATTACACCACCCCGGGTACTTCTTTGTCTATAACTTTTTCCCTGAGAAACAACTGGATATGGGCTATACATAGTTGGAATCTACTCCCTTAGACCTTTTTAGCAATATATAGCAACCTCATTCATGTCGTCTGGAAATACTTCAAATACCCAGTCCAACATTACCCATAATGTAAAATTACACTACCCCGGGTACTTTTTCATCTATAACTTTTTCCCTGAGAAACAACTGGATATAAACTATATACGGTTGGAATCTACTCCCTTAGACCTTTTTAGCGATATATAGCAACCTCATTCATGTCATCTGGAAATACTTCAAATACCCAGTCTAAGATCACCCATAATGTAAAATTACACCACCCCGGGTATTTTTTCATCTATAACTTTTTCCCTGAGAAACAACAGAATATATGCTATACATAGTTGGAATCTACTCCCTTAGACCTTTTTAGCGATATATAGCAACCTCATTCATGTCTTTTGTAAATACTTCAAATACCCAGTCCAACATTACCCATAATGTAAAATTACACTACCCCGGGTACTTTTTCATCTATAACTTTTTCCCTGAGAAACAACTGGATATGGGCTATATATGGTTGGAATCTACTCCCTTAGGCCTCTTTAGCGATTTATAGCAACCTCATTCATGTCATCTGGAAATACTTCAAATACCCAGTCCAACATTACCCATAATGTAAAATTACACTACCCCGGGTACTTTTTCATCTATAACTTTTTCCCTGAGAAACAACTGGATATAAACTATATATGGTTGGAATCTACTCCCTTAGGACTCTTTAGCGATTTATAGCAACCTCATTCATGTCATCTGGAAATACTTCAAATACCCAGTCCAACATTACCCATAATGTAAAATTACACTACCCCGGGTACTTTTTCATCTATAACTTTTTCCCTGAGAAACAACTGGATATGGGCTATACATAGTTGGAATCTACTCCCTTAGACCTTTTTAGCAATATATAGCAACCTCATTCATGTCGTCTGGAAATACTTCAAATACCCAGTCTAAGATCACCCATAATGTAAAATTACACCACCCCGGGTACTTTTTCATCTATAACTTTTTCCCTGAGAAACAACTGGATATGGGCTATACATAGTTGGAATCTACTCCCTTAGACCTTTTTAGCAATATATAGCAACCTCATTCATGTCATCTGGAAATACTTCAAATACCCAGTCTAAAATCACCCATAATGTAAAATTACACCACCCCGGGTACTTCTTTGTCTATAACTTTTTCCCTGAGAAACAACTGGATATGGGCTATACATAGTTGGAATCTACTCCCTTAGTCCTTTTTAGCAATATATAGCGACCTCATTCATGTCGTCTGGAAATACTTCAAATACCCAGTCCAACATTACCCATAATGTAAAATTACACTACCCCGGGTACTTTTTCATCTATAACTTTTTCCCTGAGAAACAACTGGATATAAACTATATACAGTTGGAATCTACTCCCTTAGACCTTTTTAGCGATATATAGCAACCTCATTCATGTCATCTGGAAATACTTCAAATACCCAGTCTAAAATCACCCATAATGTAAAATTACACCACCCCGGGTACTTCTTTCTCTATAACTTTTTCCCTGAGAGACAACTGGATATTGGCTATACATGGTTGGAATCTACTCCCTTAGGCCTCTTTAGCGATATATAGCAACCTCATTCATGTCGTCTGGAAATACTTCAAATACCCAGTCCAACATTACCCATAATGTAAAATTACACTACCCCGGGTACTTTTTCATCTATAACTTTTTCCCTGAGAAACAACAGGATATACATGCTATACATAGTTGGAATCTACTCTCTTATACCTTTTTAGCGATATATAGCAACCTCATTCATGTCGTCTGGAAATACTTCAAATACCCAGTCCAACATTACCCATAATGTAAAATTACACTACCCCGGGTACTTTTTCATCTATAACTTTTTCCCTGAGAGACAACTGGATATTGGCTATACATGGTTGGAATCTACTCCCTTAGGCCTCTTTAGCGATATATAGCAACCTCATTCATGTCGTCTGGAAATACTTCAAATACCCAGTCCAACATTACCCATAATGTAAAATTACACTACCCCGGGTACTTTTTCATCTATAACTTTTTCCCTGAGAAACAACTGGATATATGCTATACATAGTTGGAATCTACTCCCTTATACCTTTTTAGCGATATATAGCAACCTCATTCATGTCTTTTGGAAATACTTCAAATACCCAGTCCAACATTACCCATAATGTAAAATTACACTACCCCGGGTACTTTTTCATCTATAACTTTTTCCCTGAGAAACAACTGGATATAAACTATATATGGTTGGAATCTTCTCCCTTAGACCTTTTTAGCGATATATAGCAACCTCATTCATGTCGTCTGGAAATACTTCAAATACCCAGTCTAAGATCACCCATAATGTAAAATTACACCACCCCGGGTACTTCTTTGTCTATAACTTTTTCCCTGAGAAACAACTGGATAGGGCTATACATAGTTGGAATCTACTCCCTCAGACCTTTTTAGCAATATATAGCAACCTCATTCATGTCGTCTGGAAATACTTCAAATACCCAGTCTAAAATCACCCATAATGTAAAATTACACCACCCCGGGTACTTTTTCATCTATAACTTTTTCCCTGAGAAACAACTGGATATGGGCTATACATAGTTGGAATCTACTCCCTTAGACCTTTTTAGCAATATATAGCAACCTCATTCATGTCGTCTGGAAATACTTCAAATACCCAGTCTAAAATCACCCATAATGTAAAATTACACCACCCCGGGTACTTTTTCATCTATAACTTTTTCCCTGAGAAACAACAGGATATATGCTATACATAGTTGGAATCTACTCCCTTAGGCCTCTTTAGCGATATATAGCAACCTCATTCATGTCATCTGGAAATACTTCAAATACCCAGTCTAAGATCACCCATAATGTAAAATTACACCACCCCGGGTATTTTTTCATCTATAACTTTTTCCCTGAGAAACAACAGGATATATGCTATACATAGTTGGAATCTACTCCCTTAGACCTTTTTAGCGATATATAGCAACCTCATTCATGTCTTTTGTAAATACTTCAAATACCCAGTCCAACATTACCCATAATGTAAAATTACACTACCCCGGGTACTTTTTCATCTATAACTTTTTCCCTGAGAAACAACTGGATATGGGCTATATATGGTTGGAATCTACTCCCTTAGGACTCTTTAGCGATTTATAGCAACCTCATTCATGTCATCTGGAAATACTTCAAATACCCAGTCCAACATTACCCATAATGTAAAATTACACTACCCCGGGTACTTTTTCATCTATAACTTTTTCCCTGAGAAACAACTGGATATGGGCTATACATAGTTGGAATCTACTCCCTTAGACCTTTTTAGCAATATATAGCAACCTCATTCATGTCGTCTGGAAATACTTCAAATACCCAGTCTAAAATCACCCATAATGTAAAATTACACCACCCCGGGTACTTTTTCATCTATAACTTTTTCCCTGAGAAACAACTGGATATGGGCTATACATAGTTGGAATCTACTCCCTTAGACCTTTTTAGCAATATATAGCAACCTCATTCATGTCGTCTGGAAATACTTCAAATACCCAGTCTAAAATCACCCATAATGTAAAATTACACCACCCCGGGTATTTTTTCATCTATAACTTTTTCCCTGAGAAACAACAGGATATATGCTATACATAGTTGGAATCTACTCCCTTATACCTTTTTAGCGATATATAGCAACCTCATTCATGTCTTTTGGAAATACTTCAAATACCCAGTCCAACATTACCCATAATGTAAAATTACACTACCCCGGGTACTTTTTCATCTATAACTTTTTCCCTGAGAAACAACTGGATATAAACTATATATGGTTGGAATCTACTCCCTTAGGACTCTTTAGCGATTTATAGCAACCTCATTCATGTCATCTGGAAATACTTCAAATACCCAGTCCAACATTACCCATAATGTAAAATTACACTACCCCGGGTACTTTTTCATCTATAACTTTTTCCCTGAGAAACAACTGGATATGGGCTATACATAGTTGGAATCTACTCCCTTAGACCTTTTTAGCAATATATAGCAACCTCCTTCATGTCATCTGGAAATACTTCAAATACCCAGTCCAACATTACCCATAATGTAAAATTACACTACCCCGGGTACTTTTTTGTCTATAACTTTTTCCCTGAGAAACAACTGGATACAAACTATATATGGTTGGAATCTACTCCCTTAGACCTCTTTAGCGATATATAGCAACCTCATTCATGTCGTCTGGAAATACTTCAAATACCCAGTCTAAGATCACCCATAATGTAAAATTACACCACCCCGGGTACTTTTTCATCTATAACTTTTTCCCTGAGAAACAACAGGATATATGCTATACATAGTTGGAATCTACTCCCTTCGACCTTTTTAGCGGTATATAGCAACCTCATTCATGTCGTCTGGAAATACTTCAAATACCCAGTCCAACATTACCCATAATGTAAAATTACACTACCCCGGGTACTTTTTCATCTATAACTTTTTCCCTGAGAAACAACTGGATATAAACTATATATGGTTGGAATCTACTCCCTTAGACCTTTTTAGCGATATATAGCAACCTCATTCATGTCATCTGGAAATACTTCAAATACCCAGTCTAAAATCACCCATAATGTAAAATTACACCACCCCGGGTACTTCTTTCTCTATAACTTTTTCCCTGAGAGACAACTGGATATGGGCTATATATGGTTGGAATCTACTCCCTTAGGCCTCTTTAGCGGTTTATAGTAACCTCATTCATGTCATCTGGAAATACTTCAAATACCCAGTCTAAGATCACCCATAATGTAAAATTACACCACCCCGGGTACTTCTTTGTCTATAACTTTTTCCCTGAGAAACAACTGGATATGGGCTATACATAGTTGGAATCTACTCCCTTAGACCTTTTTAGCAATATATAGCAACCTCCTTCATGTCATCTGGAAATACTTCAAATACTCAGTCCAACATTACCCATAATGTTAAATTACACTACCCGGGTACTTTTTCATCTATAACTTTTTCCCTGAGAAACAACTGGATATAAACTATATATGGTTGGAATCTTCTCCCTTAGACCTTTTTAGCGATATATAGCAACCTCATTCATGTCGTCTGGAAATACTTCAAATACCCAGTCTAAAATCACCCATAATGTAAAATTACACCACCCCGGGTACTTTTTCATCTATAACTTTTTCCCTGAGAAACAACAGGATATATGCTATACATAGTTGGAATCTACTCCCTTAGGCCTCTTTAGCGATATATAGCAACCTCATTCATGTCATCTGGAAATACTTCAAATATCCAGTCTAAGATCACCCATAATGTAAAATTACACCACCCCGGGTATTTTTTCATCTATAACTTTTTCCCTGAGAAACAACTGGATATGGGCTATATATGGTTGGAATCTACTCCCTTAGGCCTCTTTAGCGATTTATAGCAACCTCATTCATGTCATCTGGAAATACTTCAAATACCCAGTCCAACATTACCCATAATGTAAAATTACACTACCCCGGGTACTTTTTCATCTATAACTTTTTCCCTGAGAAACAACTGGATATAAACTATATATGGTTGGAATCTACTCCCTTAGGACTCTTTAGCGATTTATAGCAACCTCATTCATGTCATCTGGAAATACTTCAAATACCCAGTCCAACATTACCCATAATGTAAAATTACACTACCCCGGGTACTTTTTCATCTATAACTTTTTCCCTGAGAAACAACTGGATATGGGCTATACATAGTTGGAATCTACTCCCTTAGACCTTTTTAGCAATATATAGCAACCTCCTTCATGTCATCTGGAAATACTTCAAATACCCAGTCCAACATTACCCATAATGTAAAATTACACTACCCCGGGTACTTTTTGGTCTATAACTTTTTCCCTGAGAAACAACTGGATATAGACTATATATGGTTGGAATCTACTCCCTTAGACCTCTTTAGCGATATATAGCAACCTCATTCATGTCGTCTGGAAATACTTCAAATACCCAGTCCAACATTACCCATAATGTAAAATTACACTACCCCGGGTACTTTTTCATCTATAACTTTTTCCCTGACAAACAACTGGATATAAACTATATATGGTTGGAATCTACTCCCTTAGGACTCTTTAGCGATTTATAGCAACCTCATTCATGTCATCTGGAAATACTTCAAATACCCAGTCCAACATTACCCATAATGTAAAATTACACTACCCCGGGTACTTTTTCATCTATAACTTTTTCCCTGAGAAACAACTGGATATGGGCTATACATAGTTGGAATCTACTCCCTTAGACCTTTTTAGCAATATATAGCAACCTCCTTCATGTCATCTGGAAATACTTCAAATACCCAGTCCAACATTACCCATAATGTAAAATTACACCACCCCGGGTACTTCTTTCTCTATAACTTTTTCCCTGAGAGACAACTGGATATTGGCTATACATGGTTGGAATCTACTCCCTTAGGCCTCTTTAGCGATATATAGCAACCTCATTCATGTCGTCTGGAAATACTTCAAATACCCAGTCCAACATTACCCATAATGTAAAATTACACTACCCCGGGTACTTTTTCATCTATAACTTTTTCCCTGAGAAACAACAGGATATATGCTATACATAGTTGGAATCTACTCTCTTATACCTTTTTAGCGATATATAGCAACCTCATTCATGTCGTCTGGAAATACTTCAAATACCCAGTCCAACATTACCCATAATGTAAAATTACACTACCCCGGGTACTTTTTCATCTATAACTTTTTCCGTGAGAAACAACTGGATATGGGCTATATATGGTTGGAATCTACTCCCTTAGGACTCTTTAGCGATTTATAGCAACCTCATTCATGTCATCTGGAAATACTTCAAATACCCAGTCCAACATTACCCATAATGTAAAATTACACTACCCCGGATACTTTTTCATCTATAACTTTTTCCCTGAGAAACAACTGGATATGGGCTATACATAGTTGGAATCTACTCCCTTAGACCTTTTTAGCAATATATAGCAACCTCATTCATGTCGTCTGGAAATACTTCAAATACCCAGTCTAAGATCACCCATAATGTAAAATTACACCACCCCGGGTACTTCTTTCTCTATAACTTTTTCCCTGAGAGACAACTGGATATTGGCTATACATGGTTTGAATCTACTCCCTTAGGCCTCTTTAGCGATATATAGCAACCTCACTCATGTCGTCTGGAAATACTTCAAATACCCAGTCCAACATTACCCATAATGTAAAATTACACTACCCCGGGTACTTTTTCATCTATAACTTTTTCCCTGAGAAACAACTGGATATAAACTATATATGGTTGGAATCTTCTCCCTTAGACCTTTTTAGCGATATATAGCAACCTCATTCATGTCGTCTGGAAATACTTCAAATACCCAGTCTAAGATCATCCATAATGTAAAATTACACCACCCCGGGTACTTCTTTGTCTATAACTTTTTCCCTGAGAAACAACTGGATATGGGCTATACATAGTTGGAATCTACTCCCTCAGACCTTTTTAGCAATATATAGCAACCTCATTCATGTCGTCTGGAAATACTTCAAATACCCAGTCTAAAATCACCCATAATGTAAAATTACACCACCCCGGGTACTTTTTCATCTATAACTTTTTCCCTGAGAAACAACTGGATATGGGCTATACATAGTTGGAATCTACTCCCTTAGGCCTCTTTAGCGATATATAGCAACCTCATTCATGTCATCTGGAAATACTTCAAATACCCAGTCTAAGATCACCCATAATGTAAAATTACACCACCCCGGGTATTTTTTCATCTATAACTTTTTCCCTGAGAAACAACAGGATATATGCTATACATAGTTGGAATCTACTCCCTTAGACCTTTTTAGCGATATATAGCAACCTCATTCATGTCGTCTGGAAATACTTCAAATACCCAGTCTAAGATCATCCATAATGTAAAATTACACCACCCCGGGTACTTCTTTGTCTATAACTTTTTCCCTGAGAAACAACTGGATATGGGCTATACATAGTTGGAATCTACTCCCTCAGACCTTTTTAGCAATATATAGCAACCTCATTCATGTCGTCTGGAAATACTTCAAATACCCAGTCTAAAATCACCCATAATGTAAAATTACACCACCCCGGGTACTTTTTCATCTATAACTTTTTCCCTGAGAAACAACTGGATATGGGCTATACATAGTTGGAATCTACTCCCTTAGACCTCTTTAGCGATATATAGCAACCTCATTCATGTCATCTGGAAATACTTCAAATACCCAGTCTAAGATCACCCATAATGTAAAATTACACCACCCTGGGTATTTTTTCATCTATAACTTCTTCCCTGAGAAACAACAGGATATATGCTATACATAGTTGGAATCTACTCCCTTAGACCTTTTTAGCGATATATAGCAACCTCATTCATGTCTTTTGTAAATACTTCAAATACCCAGTCCAACATTATCCATAATGTAAAATTACACTACCCCGGGTACTTTTTCATCTATAACTTTTTCCCTGAGAAACAACTGGATATGGGCTATATATGGTTGGAATCTACTCCCTTAGGCCTCTTTAGCGATTTATAGCAACCTCATTCATGTCATCTGGAAATACTTCAAATACCCAGTCCAACATTACCCATAATGTAAAATTACACTACCCCGGGTACTTTTTCATCTATAACTTTTTCCCTGAGAAACAACTGGATATAAACTATATATGGTTGGAATCTACTCCCTTAGGACTCTTTAGCGATTTATAGCAACCTCATTCATGTCATCTGGAAATACTTCAAATACCCAGTCCAACATTACCCATAATGTAAAATTACACTACCCCGAGTACTTTTTCATCTATAACTTTTTCCCTGAGAAACAACTAGATATGGGCTATACATAGTTGGAATCTACTCCCTTAGACCTTTTTAGCAATATATAGCAACCTCCTTCATGTCATCTGGAAATACTTCAAATACCCAGTCCAACATTACCCATAATGTAAAATTACACTACCCCGGGTACTTTTTTGTCTATAACTTTTTCCCTGAGAAACAACTGGATATAAACTATATATGGTTGGAATCTACTCCCTTAGACCTCTTTAGCGATATATAGCAACCTCATTCATGTCGTCTGGAAATACTTCAAATACCCATTCTAAGATCACCCATAATGTAAAATTACACCACCCCGGGTACTTTTTCATCTATAACTTTTTCCCTGAGAAACAACAGGATATATGCTATACATAGTTGGAATCTACTCCCTTCGACCTTTTTAGCGATATATAGCAACCTCATTCATGTCGTCTGGAAATACTTCAAATACCCAGTCCAACATTACCCATAATGTAAAATTACACTACCCCGGGTACTTTTTCATCTATAACTTTTTCCCTGAGAAACAACTGGATATAAACTATATATGGTTGGAATCTACTTCCTTAGACCTTTTTAGCGATATATAGCAACCTCATTCATGTCATCTGGAAATACTTCAAATACCCAGTCTAAAATCACCCATAATGTAAAATTACACCACCCCGGGTACTTCTTTCTCTATAACTTTTTCCCTGAGAGACAACTGGATATGGGCTATATATGGTTGGAATCTACTCCCTTAGGCCTCTTTAGCGGTTTATAGTAACCTCATTCATGTCATCTGGAAATACTTCAAATACCCAGTCTAAGATCACCCATAATGTAAAATTACACCACCCCGGGTACTTCTTTGTCTATAACTTTTTCCCTGAGAAACAACTGGATATGGGCTATACATAGTTGGAATCTACTCCCTTAGACCTTTTTAGCAATATATAGCAACCTCCTTCATGTCATCTGGAAATACTTCAAATACCCAGTCCAACATTACCCATAATGTAAAATTACACTACCCCGGGTACTTTTTTGTCTATAACTTTTTCCCTGAGAAACAACTGGATATGGGCTATACACAGTTGGAATCTACTCCCTTAGGACTCTTTAGCGATTTATAGCAACCTCATTCATGTCGTCTGGAAATACTTCAAATACCCAGTCCAACATTACCCATAATGTAAAATTACACTACCCCGGGTACTTTTTCATCTATAACTTTTTCCTTGAGAAACAACTGGATATGGGCTATACATAGTTGGAATCTACTCCCTTAGACCTTTTAAGCGATATATAGCAACCTCATTCATGTCATCTGGAAATACTTCAAATACCCAGTCTAAAATCACCCATAATGTAAAATTACACCACCCCGGGTACTTCTTTGTCTATAACTTTTTCCCTGAGAAACAACTGGATATGGGCTATACATAGTTGGAATCTACTCCCTTAGACCTTTTTAGCAATATATAGCAACCTCATTCATGTCGTCTGGAAATACTTCAAATACCCAGTCTAAAATCACCCATAATGTAAAATTACACCACCCCGGGTACTTTTTCATCTATAACTTTTTCCCTGAGAAACAACAGGATATATGCTATACATAGTTGGAATCTACTCCCTTAGGCCTCTTTAGCGATATATAGCAACCTCATTCATGTCATCTGGAAATACTTCAAATACCCAGTCTAAGATCACCCATAATGTAAAATTACACCACCCCGGGTATTTTTTCATCTATAACTTTTTCCCTGAGAAACAACAGGATATATGCTATACATAGTTGGAATCTACTCCCTTAGACCTTTTTAGCGATATATAGCAACCTCATTCATGTCTTTTGTAAATACTTCAAATACCCAGTCCAACATTACCCATAATGTAAAATTACACTACCCCGGGTACTTTTTCATCTATAACTTTTTCCCTGAGAAACAACTGGACATGGGCTATATATGGTTGGAATCTACTCCCTTAGGCCTCTTTAGCGATTTATAGCAACCTCATTCATGTCATCTGGAAATACTTCAAATACCCAGTCCAACATTACCCATAATGTAAAATTACACTACCCCGGGTACTTTTTCATCTATAACTTTTTCCCTGAGAAACAACTGGATATAAACTATATATGGTTGGAATCTACTCCCTTAGGACTCTTTAGCGATTTATAGCAACCTCATTCATGTCATCTGGAAATACTTCAAATACCCAGTCCAACATTACCCATAATGTAAAATTACACTACCCCGGGTACTTTTTCATCTATAACTTTTTCCCTGAGAAACAACTGGATATGGGCTATATATAGTTGGAATCTACTCCCTTAGACCTTTTTAGCAATATATAGCAACCTCCTTCATGTCATCTGGAAATACTTCAAATACCCAGTCCAACATTACCCATAATGTAAAATTACACTACCCCGGGTACTTTTTTGTCTATAACTTTTTCCCTGAGAAACAACTGGATATAAACTATATATGGTTGGAATTTACTCCCTTAGACCTCTTTAGCGATATATAGCAACCTCATTCATGTCGTCTGGAAATACTTCAAATACCCAGTCCAACATTACCCATAATGTAAAATTACACTACCCCGGGTACTTTTTCATCTATAACTTTTTCCCTGAGAAACAACTGGATATAAACTATATATGGTTGGAATCTACTCCCTTAGGACTCTTTAGCGATTTATAGCAACCTCATTCATGTCATCTGGATATACTTCAAATACCCAGTCCAACATTACCCATAATGTAAAATTACACTACCCCGGGTACTTTTTCATCTATAACTTTTTCCCTGAGAAACAACTGGATATGGGCTATACATAGTTGGAATCTACTCCCTTAGACCTTTTTAGCAATATATAGCAACCTCCTTCATGTCATCTGGAAATACTTCAAATACCCAGTCCAACATTACCCATAATGTAAAATTACACCACCCCGGGTACTTCTTTCTCTATAACTTTTTCCCTGAGAGACAACTGGATATTGGCTATACATGGTTGGAATCTACTCCCTTAGGCCTCTTTAGCGATATATAGCAACCTCATTCATGTCGTCTGGAAATACTTCAAATACCCAGTCCAACATTACCCATAATGTAAAATTACACTACCCCGGGTACTTTTTCATCTATAACTTTTTCCCTGAGAAACAACAGGATATATGCTATACATAGTTGGAATCTACTCTCTTATACCTTTTTAGCGATATATAGCAACCTCATTCATGTCGTCTGGAAATACTTCAAATACCCAGTCCAACATTACCCATAATGTAAAATTACACTACCCCGGGTACTTTTTCATCTATAACTTTTTCCGTGAAAAACAACTGGATATGGGCTATATATGGTTGGAATCTACTCCCTTAGGACTCTTTAGCGATTTATAGCAACCTCATTCATGTCATCTGGAAATACTTCAAATACCCAGTCCAACATTACCCATAATGTAAAATTACACTACCCCGGGTACTTTTTCATCTATAACTTTTTCCCTGAGAAACAACTGGATATGGGCTATACATAGTTGGAATCTACTCCCTTAGACCTTTTTAGCAATATATAGCAACCTCCTTCATGTCATCTGGAAATACTTCAAATACCCAGTCCAACATTACCCATAATGTAAAATTACACTACCCCGGGTACTTTTTTGTCTATAACTTTTTCCCTGAGAAACAACTGGATATTGGCTATACATGGTTGGAATCTACTCCCTTAGACCTTTTTAGCAATATATAGCAACCTCCTTCATGTCATCTGGAAATACTTCAAATACCCAGTCCAACATTACCCATAATGTAAAATTACACTACCCCGGGTACTTTTTCATCTATAACTTTTTCCCTGAGAAACAACTGGATATGGGCTATACATAGTTGGAATCTACTCCCTTAGACCTTTTTAGCAATATATAGCAACCTCATTCATGTCATCTGGAAATACTTCAAATACCCAGTCCAACATTACCCATAATGTAAAATTACACTACCCCGGGTACTTTTTCATCTATAACTTTTTCCCTGAGAAACAACTGGATATGGGCTATACATAGTTGGAATCTACTCCCTTAGACCTTTTTAGCAATATATAGCAACCTCCTTCATGTCATCTGGAAATACTTCAAATACCCAGTCCAACATTACCCATAATGTAAAATTACACCACCCCGGGTACTTCTTTCTCTATAACTTTTTCCCTGAGAGACAACTGGATATTGGCTATACATGGTTGGAATCTACTCCCTTAGGCCTCTTTAGCGATATATAGCAACCTCATTCATGTCGTCTGGAAATACTTCAAATACCCAGTCCAACATTACCCATAATGTAAAATTACACTACCCCGGGTACTTTTTCATCTATAACTTTTTCCCTGAGAAACAACAGGATATATGCTATACATAGTTGGAATCTACTCTCTTATACCTTTTTAGCGATATATAGCAACCTCATTCATGTCGTCTGGAAATACTTCAAATACCCAGTCCAACATTACCCATAATGTAAAATTACACTACCCCGGGTACTTTTTCATCTATAACTTTTTCCGTGAGAAACAACTGGATATGGGCTATATATGGTTGGAATCTACTCCCTTAGGACTCTTTAGCGATTTATAGCAACCTCATTCATGTCATCTGGAAATACTTCAAATACCCAGTCCAACATTACCCATAATGTAAAATTACACTACCCCGGGTACTTTTTCATCTATAACTTTTTCCCTGAGAAACAACAGGATATATGCTATACATAGTTGGAATCTACTCCCTTATACCTTTTTAGTGATATATAGCAACCTCATTCATGTCATCTGGAAATACTTCAAATACCCAGTCTAAGATCACCCATAATGTAAAATTACACCACCCCGGGTACTTCTTTCTCTATAACTTTTTCCCTGAGAGACAACTGGATATTGGCTATACATGGTTGGAATCTACTCCCTTAGGCCTCTTTAGCGATATATAGCAACCTCATTCATGTCGTCTGGAAATACTTCAAATACCCAGTCCAACATTACCCATAATGTAAAATTACACTACCCCGGGTACTTTTTCATCTATAACTATTTCCCTGAGAAACAACTGGATATATGCTATACATAGTTGGAATCTACTCCCTTATACCTTTTTAGCGATATATAGCAACCTCATTCATGTCTTTTGGAAATACTTCAAATACCCAGTCCAACATTACCCATAATGTAAAATTACACTACCCCGGGTACTTTTTCATCTATAACTTTTTCCCTGAGAAACAACTGGATATAAACTATATATGGTTGGAATTTTCTCCCTTAGACCTTTTTAGCGATATATAGCAACCTCATTCATGTCGTCTGGAAATACTTCAAATACCCAGACTAAGATCACCCATAATGTAAAATTACACCACCCCGGGTACTTCTTTGTCTATAACTTTTTCCCTGAGAAACAACTGGATATGGGCTATACATAGTTGGAATCTACTCCCTCAGACCTTTTTAGCAATATATAGCAACCTCATTCATGTCGTCTGGAAATACTTCAAATACCCAGTCTAAAATCACCCATAATGTAAAATTACACCACCCCGGGTACTTTTTCATCTATAACTTTTTCCCTGAGAAACAACTGGATATGGGCTATACACAGTTGGAATCTACTCCCTTAGACCTTTTTAGCAATATATAGCAACCTCATTCATGTCGTCTGGAAATACTTCAAATACCCAGTCTAAAATCACGCCATAATGTAAAATTACACCACCCCGGGTACTTTTTCATCTATAACTTTTTCCCTGAGAAACAACAGGATATATGCTATACATAGTTGGAATCTACTCCCTTAGGCCTCTTTAGCGATATATAGCAACCTCATTCATGTCATCTGGAAATACTTCAAATACCCAGTCTAAGATCACCCATAATGTAAAATTACACCACCCCGGGTATTTTTTCATCTATAACTTTTTCCCTGAGAAACAACAGGATATATGCTTATACATAGTTGGAATCTACTCCCTTAGACCTTGTTAGCGATATATAGCAACCTCATTCATGTCTTTTGTAAATACTTCAAATACCCAGTCCAACATTACCCATAATGTAAAATTACACTACCCCGGGTACTTTTTCATCTATAACTTTTTCCCTGAGAAACAACTGGATATGGGCTATATATGGTTGGAATCTACTCCTCTCAGCAGTCTTCTGGCAAAAGCTCTGAGAGTAATTAATTGCCATGAAAGAGCTTCTCAAGTCTGTCGTTCGGAGTCGACATTAAACTGTAGGTCCCGGTACTCATGGATAGAAATTTACACACACAACATGAGTGCTGCGAGAAGCTAGGCCGTAATCCTGACACAGGGTTGTAAAGGCCAGTTATGTATGTATGTATGTATCTACTCCCTTAGGCCTCTTTAGCGATTTATAGCAACCTCATTCATGTCATCTGGAAATACTTCAAATACCCAGTCCAACATTACCCATAATGTAAAATTACACTACCCCGGGTACTTTTTCATCTATAACTTTTTCCCTGAGAAACAACTGGATATAAACTATATATGGTTGGAATCTACTCCCTTAGGACTCTTTAGCGATTTATAGCAACCTCATTCATGTCATCTGGAAATACTTCAAATACCCAGTCCAACATTACCCATAATGTAAAATTACACTACCCCGGGTACTTTTTCACCTATAACTTTTTCCCTGAGAAACAACTGGATATGGGCTATACATAGTTGGAATCTACTCCCTTAGACCTTTTTAGCAATATATAGCAACCTCCTTCATGTCATCTGGAAACTTCAAATACCCAGTCCAACATTACCCATAATGTAAAATTACACTACCCCGGGTACTTTTTTGTCTATAACTTTTTCCCTGAGAAACAACTGGATATAAACTATATATGGTTGGAATCTACTCCCTTAGACCTCTTTAGCGATATATAGCAACCTCATTCATGTCGTCTGGAAATACTTCAAATACCCAGTCTAAAATCACCCATAATGTAAAATTACACCACCCCGGGTACTTTTTCATCTATAACTTTTTCCCTGAGAAACAACAGGATATATGCTATACATAGTTGGAATCTACTCCCTTAGGCCTCTTTAGCGATATATAGCAACCTCATTCATGTCATCTGGAAATACTTCAAATACCCAGTCTAAGATCACCCATAATGTAAAATTACACCACCCCGGGTATTTTTTCATCTATAACTTTTTCCCTGAGAAACAACAGGATATATGCTATACATAGTTGGAATCTACTCCCTTCGACCTTTTTAGCGATATATAGCAACCTCATTCATGTCGTCTGGAAATACTTCAAATACCCAGTCCAACATTACCCATAATGTAAAATTACACTACCCCGGGTACTTTTTCATCTATAACTTTTTCCTTGAGAAACAACTGGATATAAACTATATAAGGTTGGAATCTACTCCCTTAGACCTTTTAAGCGATATATAGCAACCTCATTCATGTCATCTGGAAATACTTCAAATACCCAGTCTAAGATCACCCATAATGTAAAATTACACCACCCCGGGTATTTTTTCATCTATAACTTTTTCCCTGAGAAACAACAGGATATATGCTATACATAGTTGGAATCTACTCCCTTAGACCTTTTTAGCGATATATAGCAACCTCATTCATGTCTTTTGTAAATACTTCAAATACCCAGTCCAACATTACCCATAATGTAAAATTACACTACCCCGGGTACTTTTTCATCTATAACTTTTTCCCTGAGAAACAACTGGATATGGGCTATATATGGTTGGAATCTACTCCCTTAGGCCTCTTTAGCGATTTATAGCAACCTCATTCATGTCATCTGGAAATACTTCAAATACCCAGTCCAACATTACCCATAATGTAAAATTACACTACCCCGGGTACTTTTTCATCTATAACTTTTTCCCTGAGAAACAACTGGATATAAACTATATATGGTTGGAATCTACTCCCTTAGGACTCTTTAGCGATTTATAGCAACCTCATTCATGTCATCTGGAAATACTTCAAATACCCAGTCCAACATTACCCATAATGTAAAATTACACTACCCCGGGTACTTTTTCATCTATAACTTTTTCCCTGAGAAACAACTGGATATGGGCTATACATAGTTGGAATCTACTCCCTTAGACCTTTTTAGCAATATATAGCAACCTCCTTCATGTCATCTGGAAATACTTCAAATACCCAGTCCAACATTACCCATAATGTAAAATTACACTACCCCGGGTACTTTTTTGTCTATAACTTTTTCCTGAGAAACAACTGGATATAAACTATATATGGTTGGAATCTACTCCCTTAGACCTCTTTAGCGATATATAGCAACCTCATTCGTGTCGTCTGGAAATACTTCAAATACCCAGTCTAAGATCACCCATAATGTAAAATTACACCACCCCGGGTACTTTTTCATCTATAACTTTTTCCCTGAGAAACAACAGGATATATGCTATACATAGTTGGAATCTACTCCCTTCGACCTTTTTAGCGATATATAGCAACCTCATTCATGTCGTCTGGAAATACTTCAAATACCCAGTCCAACATTACCCATAATGTAAAATTACACTACCCTGGGTACTTTTTCATCTATAACTTTTTCCCTGAGAAACAACTGGATATAAACTATATATGGTTGGAATCTACTCCCTTAGACCTTTTTAGCGATATATAGCAACCTCATTCATGTCATCTGGAAATACTTCAAATACCCAGTCTAAAATCACCCATAATGTAAAATTACACCACCCCGGGTACTTCTTTCTCTATAACTTTTTCCCTGAGAGACAACTGGATATGGGCTATATATGGTTGGAATCTACTCCCTTAGGCCTCTTTAGCGGTTTATAGTAACCTCATTCATGTCATCTGGAAATACTTCAAATACCCAGTCTAAGATCACCCATAATGTAAAATTACACCACCCCGGGTACTTCTTTGTATATAACTTTTTCCCTGAGAAACAACTGGATATGGGCTATACATAGTTGGAATCTACTCCCTTAGACCTTTTTAGCAATATATAGCAACCTCCTTCATGTCATCTGGAAATACTTCAAATACCCAGTCCAACATTACCCATAATGTAAAATTACACTACCCCGGGTACTTTTTTGTCTATAACTTTTTCCCTGAGAAACAACTGGATATGTGCTATACATAGTTGGAATCTACTCCCTTAGGACTCTTTAGCGATTTATAGCAACCTCATTCATGTCGTCTGGAAATACTTCAAATACCCAGTCCAACATTACCCATAATGTAAAATTACACTACCCCGGGTACTTTTTCATCTATAACTTTTTCCTTGAGAAACAACTGGATATAAACTATATAAGGTTGGAATCTACTCCCTTAGACCTTTTAAGCGATATATAGCAACCTCATTCATGTCATCTGGAAATACTTCAAATACCCAGTCTAAGATCACCCATAATGTAAAATTACACCACCCCGGGTACTTCTTTGTCTATAACTTTTTCCCTGAGAAACAACTGGATATGGGCTATACATAGTTGGAATCTACTCCCTTAGACCTTTTTAGCAATATATAGCAACCTCATTCATGTCGTCTGGAAATACTTCAAATACCCAGTCTAAGATCACCCATAATGTAAAATTACACCACCCCGGGTACTTTTTCATCTATAACTTTTTCCCTGAGAAACAACAGGATATATGCTATACATAGTTGGAATCTACTCCCTTAGACCTTTTTAGCAATATATAGCAACCTCATTCATGTCGTCTGGAAATACTTCAAATACCCAGTCCAACATTACCCATAATGTAAAATTACACTACCCCGGGTACTTTTTCATCTATAACTTTTTCCCTGAGAAACAACTGGATATGGGCTATATATGGTTGGAATCTACTCCCTTAGACCTTTTTAGCAATATATAGCAACCTCATTCATGTCATCTGGAAATACTTCAAATACCCAGTCTAAGATCACCCATAATGTAAAATTACACCACCCCGGGTACTTCTTTGTCTATAACTTTTTCCCTGAGAAACAACTGGATATGGGCTATACATAGTTGGAATCTACTCCCTCAGACCTTTTTAGCAATATATAGCAACCTCATTCATGTCGTCTGGAAATACTTCAAATACCCAGTCTAAAATCACCCATAATGTAAAATTACACCACCCCGGGTACTTTTTCATCTATAACTTTTTCCCTGAGAAACAACAGGATATATGCTATACACAGTTGGAATCTACTCCCTTAGGCCTCTTTATCGATATATAGCAACCTCATTCATGTCATCTGGAAATACTTCAAATACCCAGTCTAAGATCACCCATAATGTAAAATTACACCACCCCGGGTATTTTTTCATCTATAACTTTTTCCCTGAGAAACAACAGGATATATGCTATACATAGTTGGAATCTACTCCCTCAGACCTTTTTAGCAATATATAGCAACCTCATTCATGTCGTCTGGAAATACTTCAAATACCCAGTCTAAAATCACCCATAATGTAAAATTACACCACCCCGGGTACTTTTTCATCTATAACTTTTTCCCTGAGAAACAACTGGATATGGGCTATACATAGTTGGAATCTACTCCCTTAGACCTTTTTAGCAATATATAGCAACCTCATTCATGTCGTCTGGAAATACTTCAAATACCCAGTCTAAGATCACCCATAATGTAAAATTACACCACCCCGGGTACTTTTTCATCTATAACTTTTTCCCTGAGAAACAACTGGATATGGGCTATACATAGTTGGAATCTACTCCCTTAGACCTTTTTAGCAATATATAGCAACCTCATTCATGTCGTCTGGAAATACTTCAAATACCCAGTCCAACATTACCCATAATGTAAAATTACACTACCCTGGGTACTTTTTCATCTATAACTTTTTCCCTGAGAAACAACTGGATATAAACTATATATGGTTGGAATCTACTCCCTTAGACCTTTTTAGCGATATATAGCAACCTCATTCATGTCATCTGGAAATACTTCAAATACCCAGTCTAAAATCACCCATAATGTAAAATTACACCACCCCGGGTACTTCTTTCTCTATAACTTTTTCCCTGAGAGACAACTGGATATGGGCTATATATGGTTGGAATCTACTCCCTTAGGCCTCTTTAGCGGTTTATAGTAACCTCATTCATGTCATCTGGAAATACTTCAAATACCCAGTCTAAGATCACCCATAATGTAAAATTACACCACCCCGGGTACTTCTTTGTATATAACTTTTTCCCTGAGAAACAACTGGATATGGGCTATACATAGTTGGAATCTACTCCCTTAGACCTTTTTAGCAATATATAGCAACCTCCTTCATGTCATCTGGAAATACTTCAAATACCCAGTCCAACATTACCCATAATGTAAAATTACACTACCCCGGGTACTTTTTTGTCTATAACTTTTTCCCTGAGAAACAACTGGATATGTGCTATACATAGTTGGAATCTACTCCCTTAGGACTCTTTAGCGATTTATAGCAACCTCATTCATGTCGTCTGGAAATACTTCAAATACCCAGTCCAACACTACCCATAATGTAAAATTACACTACCCCGGGTACTTTTTCATCTATAACTTTTTCCTTGAGAAACAACTGGATATAAACTATATAAGGTTGGAATCTACTCCCTTAGACCTTTTAAGCGATATATAGCAACCTCATTCATGTCATCTGGAAATACTTCAAATACCCAGTCTAAGATCACCCATAATGTAAAATTACACCACCCCGGGTACTTCTTTGTCTATAACTTTTTCCCTGAGAAACAACTGGATATGGGCTATACATAGTTGGAATCTACTCCCTTAGACCTTTTTAGCAATATATAGCAACCTCATTCATGTCGTCTGGAAATACTTCAAATACCCAGTCTAAGATCACCCATAATGTAAAATTACACCACCCCGGGTACTTTTTCATCTATAACTTTTTCCCTGAGAAACAACAGGATATATGCTATACATAGTTGGAATCTACTCCCTTAGACCTTTTTAGCAATATATAGCAACCTCATTCATGTCGTCTGGAAATACTTCAAATACCCAGTCCAACATTACCCATAATGTAAAATTACACTACCCCGGGTACTTTTTCATCTATAACTTTTTCCCTGAGAAACAACTGGATATGGGCTATATATGGTTGGAATCTACTCCCTTAGACCTTTTTAGCAATATATAGCAACCTCATTCATGTCATCTGGAAATACTTCAAATACCCAGTCTAAGATCACCCATAATGTAAAATTACACCACCCCGGGTACTTCTTTGTCTATAACTTTTTCCCTGAGAAACAACTGGATATGGGCTATACATAGTTGGAATCTACTCCCTCAGACCTTTTTAGCAATATATAGCAACCTCATTCATGTCGTCTGGAAATACTTCAAATACCCAGTCTAAAATCACCCATAATGTAAAATTACACCACCCCGGGTACTTTTTCATCTATAACTTTTTCCCTGAGAAACAACAGGATATATGCTATACACAGTTGGAATCTACTCCCTTAGGCCTCTTTATCGATATATAGCAACCTCATTCATGTCATCTGGAAATACTTCAAATACCCAGTCTAAGATCACCCATAATGTAAAATTACACCACCCCGGGTATTTTTTCATCTATAACTTTTTCCCTGAGAAACAACAGGATATATGCTATACATAGTTGGAATCTACTCCCTCAGACCTTTTTAGCAATATATAGCAACCTCATTCATGTCGTCTGGAAATACTTCAAATACCCAGTCTAAAATCACCCATAATGTAAAATTACACCACCCCGAGTACTTTTTCATCTATAACTTTTTCCCTGAGAAACAACTGGATATGGGCTATACATAGTTGGAATCTACTCCCTTAGACCTTTTTAGCAATATATAGCAACCTCATTCATGTCGTCTGGAAATACTTCAAATACCCAGTCTAAGATCACCCATAATGTAAAATTACACCACCCCGGGTACTTTTTCATCTATAACTTTTTCCCTGAGAAACAACTGGATATGGGCTATACATAGTTGGAATCTACTCCCTTAGACCTTTTTAGCAATATATAGCACCCTCATTCATGTCGTCTGGAAATACTTCAAATACCCAGTCCAACATTACCCATAATGTAAAATTACACTACCCCGGGTACTTTTTCATCTATAACTTTTTCCCTGAGAAACAACTGGATATAAACTATATATGGTTGGAATCTACTCCCTTAGACCTTTTTAGCGATATATAGCAACCTCATTCATGTCATCTGGAAATACTTCAAATACCCAGTCTAAAATCACCCATAATGTAAAATTACACCACCCCGGGTACTTCTTTCTCTATAACTTTTTCCCTGAGAGACAACTGGATATTGGCTATACATGGTTGGAATCTACTCCCTTAGGCCTCTTTAGCGATATATAGCAACCTCATTCATGTCGTCTGGAAATACTTCAAATACCCAGTCCAACATTACCCATAATGTAAAATTACACTACCCCGGGTACTTTTTCATCTATAACTTTTTCCCTGAGAAACAACAGGATATATGCTATACATAGTTGGAATCTACTCTCTTATACCTTTTTAGCGATATATAGCAACCTCATTCATGTCGTCTGGAAATACTTCAAATACCCAGTCCAACATTACCCATAATGTAAAATTACACTACCCCGGGTACTTTTTCATCTATAACTTTTTCCCTGAGAAACAACTGGATATAAACTATATATGGTTGGAATCTACTCCCTTAGACCTTTTTAGCAATATATAGCAACCTCCTTCATGTCATCTGGAAATACTTCAAATACCCAGTCCAACATTACCCATAATGTAAAATTACACTACCCCGGGTACTTTTTCATCTATAACTTTTCCCTGAGAAACAACTGGATATAAACTATATATGGTTGGAATCTACTCCCTTAGACCTTTTTAGCGATATATAGCAACCTCCTTCATGTCATCTGGAAATACTTCAAATACCCAGTCCAACATTACCCATAATGTAAAATTACACTACCCCGGGTACTTTTTTGTCTATAACTTTTTCCCTGAGAAACAGCTGGATATAAACTATATATGGTTGGAATCTACTCCCTTAGACCTCTTTAGCGATATATAGCAACCTCATTCATGTCGTCTGGAAATACTTCAAATACCCAGTCCAACATTACCCATAATGTAAAATTACACTACCCCGGGTACTTTTTCATCTATAACTTTTTTCCTGAGAAACAACTGGATATAAACTATATATGGTTGGAAGCTACTCCCTTAGACCTTTTTAGCGATATATAGCAACCTCATTCATGTCATCTGGAAATACTTCAAATACCCAGTCTAAAATCACCCATAATGTAAAATTACACCACCCCTGGTACTTCTTTCTCTATAACTTTTTCCCTGAGAGACAACTGGATATGGGCTATATATGGTTGGAATCTACTCCCTTAGGCCTCTTTAGCGGTTTATAGTAACCTCATTCATGTCATCTGGAAATACTTCAAATACCCAGTCTAAGATCACCCATAATGTAAAATTACACCACCCCGGGTACTTCTTTGTCTATAACTTTTTCCCTGAGAAACAACTGGATATGGGCTATACATAGTTGGAATCTACTCCCTTAGGACTCTTTAGCGATTTATAGCAACCTCATTCATGTCGTCTGGAAATACTTCAAATACCCAGTCCAACATTACCCATAATGTAAAATTACACTACCCCGGGTACTTTTTCATCTATAACTTTTTCCTTGAGAAACAACTGGATATAAACTATATATGGTTGGAATCTACTCTCTGAGACCTTTTTAGCAATATATAGCAACCTCATTCATGTCGTCTGGAAATACTTCAAATACCCAGTCTAAGATCACCCATAATGTAAAATTACACCACCCCGGGTACTTTTTCATCTATAACTTTTTCCCTGAGAAACAACAGGATATATGCTATACATAGTTGGAATCTACTCCCTTCGACCTTTTTAGCGATATATAGCAACCTCATTCATGTCGTCTGGAAATACTTCAAATACCCAGTCCAACATTACCCATAATGTAAAATTACACTACCCCGGGTACTTTTTCATCTATAACTTTTTCCCTGAGAAACAACTGGATATAAACTATATATGGTTGGAATCTACTCCCTTAGACCTTTTTAGCGATATATAGCAACCTCATTCATGTCATCTGGAAATACTTCAAATACCCAGTCTAAAATCACCCATAATGTAAAATTACACCACCCCGGGTACTTCTTTCTCTATAACTTTTTCCCTGAGAGACAACTGGATATGGGCTATATATGGTTGGAATCTACTCCCTTAGGCCTCTTTAGCGGTTTATAGTAACCTCATTCATGTCATCTGGAAATACTTCAAATACCCAGTCTAAGATCACCCATAATGTAAAATTACACCACCCCGGGTACTTCTTTGTCTATAACTTTTTCCCTGAGAAACAACAGGATATATGCTATACATAGTTGGAATCTACTCCCTTAGACCTTTTTAGCAATATATAGCAACTTCCTTCATGTCATCTGGAAATACTTCAAATACCCAGTCCAACATTACCCATAATGTAAAATTACACTACCCCGGGTACTTTTTTGTCTATAACTTTTTCCCTGAGAAACAACTGGATATGGGCTATACATGGTTGGAATCTACTCCCTTAGGACTCTTTAGCGATTTATAGCAACCTCATTCATGTCGTCTGGAAATACTTCAAATACCCAGTCCAACATTACCCATAATGTAAAATTACACTACCCCGGGTACTTTTTCATCTATAACTTTTTCCCTGAGAAACAACAGGATATATGCTATACATAGTTGGAATCTACTCTCTTATACCTTTTTAGCGATATATAGCAACCTCATTCATGTCGTCTGGAAATACTTCAAATACCCAGTCCAACATTACCCATAATGTAAAATTACACTACCCCGGGTACTTTTTCATCTATAACTTTTTCCCTGAGAAACAACTGGATATAAACTATATATGGTTGGAATCTACTCCCTTAGACCTTTTTAGCAATATATAGCAACCTCCTTCATGTCATCTGGAAATACTTCAAATACCCAGTCCAACATTACCCATAATGTAAAATTACACTACCCCGGGTACTTTTTCATCTATAACTTTTCCCTGAGAAACAACTGGATATAAACTATATATGGTTGGAATCTACTCCCTTAGACCTTTTTAGCGATATATAGCAACCTCCTTCATGTCATCTGGAAATACTTCAAATACCCAGTCCAACATTACCCATAATGTAAAATTACACTACCCCGGGTACTTTTTTGTCTATAACTTTTTCCCTGAGAAACAGCTGGATATAAACTATATATGGTTGGAATCTACTCCCTTAGACCTCTTTAGCGATATATAGCAACCTCATTCATGTCGTCTGGAAATACTTCAAATACCCAGTCCAACATTACCCATAATGTAAAATTACACTACCCCGGGTACTTTTTCATCTATAACTTTTTTCCTGAGAAACAACTGGATATAAACTATATATGGTTGGAAGCTACTCCCTTAGACCTTTTTAGCGATATATAGCAACCTCATTCATGTCATCTGGAAATACTTCAAATACCCAGTCTAAAATCACCCATAATGTAAAATTACACCACCCCGGGTACTTCTTTCTCTATAACTTTTTCCCTGAGAGACAACTGGATATGGGCTATATATGGTTGGAATCTACTCCCTTAGGCCTCTTTAGCGGTTTATAGTAACCTCATTCATGTCGTCTGGAAATACTTCAAATACCCAGTCTAAGATCACCCATAATGTAAAATTACACCACCCCGGGTACTTCTTTGTCTATAACTTTTTCCCTGAGAAACAACTGGATATGGGCTATACATAGTTGGAATCTACTCCCTTAGGACTCTTTAGCGATTTATAGCAACCTCATTCATGTCGTCTGGAAATACTTCAAATACCCAGTCCAACATTACCCATAATGTAAAATTACACTACCCCGGGTACTTTTTCATCTATAACTTTTTCCTTGAGAAACAACTGGATATAAACTATATATGGTTGGAATCTACTCTCTGAGACCTTTTTAGCAATATATAGCAACCTCATTCATGTCGTCTGGAAATACTTCAAATACCCAGTCTAAGATCACCCATAATGTAAAATTACACCACCCCGGGTACTTTTTCATCTATAACTTTTTCCCTGAGAAACAACAGGATATATGCTATACATAGTTGGAATCTACTCCCTTCGACCTTTTTAGCGATATATAGCAACCTCATTCATGTCGTCTGGAAATACTTCAAATACCCAGTCCAACATTACCCATAATGTAAAATTACACTACCCCGGGTACTTTTTCATCTATAACTTTTTCCCTGAGAAACAACTGGATATAAACTATATATGGTTGGAATCTACTCCCTTAGACCTTTTTAGCGATATATAGCAACCTCATTCATGTCATCTGGAAATACTTCAAATACCCAGTCTAAAATCACCCATAATGTAAAATTACACCACCCCGGGTACTTCTTTCTCTATAACTTTTTCCCTGAGAGACAACTGGATATGGGCTATATATGGTTGGAATCTACTCCCTTAGGCCTCTTTAGCGGTTTATAGTAACCTCATTCATGTCATCTGGAAATACTTCAAATACCCAGTCTAAGATCACCCATAATGTAAAATTACACCACCCCGGGTACTTCTTTGTCTATAACTTTTTCCCTGAGAAACAACTGGATATGGGCTATACATAGTTGGAATCTACTCCCTTAGACCTTTTTAGCAATATATAGCAACTTCCTTCATGTCATCTGGAAATACTTCAAATACCCAGTCCAACATTACCCATAATGTAAAATTACACTACCCCGGGTACTTTTTTGTCTATAACTTTTTCCCTGAGAAACAACTGGATATGGGCTATAAATGGTTGGAATCTACTCCCTTAGGACTCTTTAGCGATTTATAGCAACCTCATTCATGTCGTCTGGAAATACTTCAAATACCCAGTCCAACATTACCCATAATGTAAAATTACACTACCCCGGGTACTTTTTCATCTATAACTTTTTCCTTGAGAAACAACTGGATATAAACTATATAAGGTTGGAATCTACTCTCTTAGACCTTTTAAGCGATATATAGCAACCTCATTCATGTCATCTGGAAATACTTCAAATACCCAGTCTAAGATCACCCATAATGTAAAATTACACCACCCCGGGTACTTCTTTGTCTATAACTTTTTCCCTGAGAAACAACTGGATATGGGCTATACATAGTTGGAATCTACTCCCTTAGACCTTTTTAGCAATATATAGCAACCTCATTCATGTCGTCTGGAAATACTTCAAATACCCAGTCTAAGATCACCCATAATGTAAAATTACACCACCCCGGGTACTTTTTCATCTATAACTTTTTCCCTGAGAAACAACAGGATATATGCTATACATAGTTGGAATCTACTCCCTTAGACCTTTTTAGCAATATATAGCAACCTCATTCATGTCGTCTGGAAATACTTCAAATACCCAGTCCAACATTACCCATAATGTAAAATTACACTACCCCGGGTACTTTTTCATCTATAACTTTTTCCCTGAGAAACAACTGGATATGGGCTATATATGGTTGGAATCTACTCCCTTAGACCTTTTTAGCAATATATAGCAACCTCATTCATGTCATCTGGAAATACTTCAAATACCCAGTCTAAGATCACCCATAATGTAAAATTACACCACCCCGGGTACTTCTTTGTCTATAACTTTTTCCCTGAGAAACAACTGGATATGGGCTATACATAGTTGGAATCTACTCCCTCAGACCTTTTTAGCAATATATAGCAACCTCATTCATGTCGTCTGGAAATACTTCAAATACCTAGTCTAAAATCACCCATAATGTAAAATTACACCACCCCGGGTACTTTTTCATCTATAACTTTTTCCCTGAGAAACAACAGGATATATGCTATACACAGTTGGAATCTACTCCCTTAGGCCTCTTTATCGATATATAGCAACCTCATTCATGTCATCTGGAAATACTTCAAATACCCAGTCTAAGATCACCCATAATGTAAAATTACACCACCCCGGGTATTTTTTCATCTATAACTTTTTCCCTGAGAAACAACAGGATATATGCTATACATAGTTGGAATCTACTCCCTCAGACCTTTTTAGCAATATATAGCAACCTCATTCATGTCGTCTGGAAATACTTCAAATACCCAGTCTAAAATCACCCATAATGTAAAATTACACCACCCCGGGTACTTTTTCATCTATAACTTTTTCCCTGAGAAACAACTGGATATGGGCTATACATAGTTGGAATCTACTCCCTTAGACCTTTTTAGCAATATATAGCAACCTCATTCATGTCGTCTGGAAATACTTCAAATACCCAGTCTAAGATCACCCATAATGTAAAATTACACCACCCCGGGTACTTTTTCATCTATAACTTTTTCCCTGAGAAACAACTGGATATGGGCTATACATAGTTGGAATCTACTCCCTTAGACCTTTTTAGCAATATATAGCAACCTCATTCATGTCGTCTGGAAATACTTCAAATACCCAGTCCAACATTACCCATAATGTAAAATTACACTACCCCGGGTACTTTTTCATCTATAACTTTTTCCCTGAGAAACAACTGGATATAAACTATATATGGTTGGAATCTACTCCCTTAGACCTTTTTAGCGATATATAGCAACCTCATTCATGTCATCTGGAAATACTTCAAATACCCAGTCTAAAATCACCCATAATGTAAAATTACACCACCCCGGGTACTTCTTTCTCTATAACTTTTTCCCTGAGAGACAACTGGATATGGGCTATATATGGTTGGAATCTACTCCCTTAGGCCTCTTTAGCGGTTTATAGTAACCTCATTCATGTCATCTGGAAATACTTCAAATACCCAGTCTAAGATCACCCATAATGTAAAATTACACCACCCCGGGTACTTCTTTGTCTATAACTTTTTCCCTGAGAAACAACTGGATATGGGCTATACATAGTTGGAATCTACTCCCTTAGACCTTTTTAGCAATATATAGCAACTTCCTTCATGTCATCTGGAAATACTTCAAATACCCAGTCCAACATTACCCATAATGTAAAATTACACTACCCCGGGTACTTTTTTGTCTATAACTTTTTCCCTGAGAAACAACTGGATATGGGCTATACATGGTTGGAATCTACTCCCTTAGGACTCTTTAGCGATTTATAGCAACCTCATTCATGTCGTCTGGAAATACTTCAAATACCCAGTCCAACATTACCCATAATGTAAAATTACACTACCCCGGGTACTTTTTCATCTATAACTTTTTCCTTGAGAAACAACTGGATATAAACTATATAAGGTTGGAATCTACTCTCTTAGACCTTTTAAGCGATATATAGCAACCTCATTCATGTCATCTGGAAATACTTCAAATACCCAGTCTAAGATCACCCATAATGTAAAATTACACCACCCCGGGTACTTCTTTGTCTATAACTTTTTCCCTGAGAAACAACTGGATATGGGCTATACATAGTTGGAATCTACTCCCTTAGACCTTTTTAGCAATATATAGCAACCTCATTCATGTCGTCTGGAAATACTTCAAATACCCAGTCTAAGATCACCCATAATGTAAAATTACACCACCCCGGGTACTTTTTCATCTATAACTTTTTCCCTGAGAAACAACAGGATATATGCTATACATAGTTGGAATCTACTCCCTTAGACCTTTTTAGCAATATATAGCAACCTCATTCATGTCGTCTGGAAATACTTCAAATACCCAGTCCAACATTACCCATAATGTAAAATTACACTACCCCGGGTACTTTTTCATCTATAACTTTTTCCCTGAGAAACAACTGGATATGGGCTATATATGGTTGGAATCTACTCCCTTAGACCTTTTTAGCAATATATAGCAACCTCATTCATGTCATCTGGAAATACTTCAAATACCCAGTCTAAGATCACCCATAATGTAAAATTACACCACCCCGGGTACTTCTTTGTCTATAACTTTTTCCCTGAGAAACAACTGGATATGGGCTATACATAGTTGGAATCTACTCCCTCAGACCTTTTTAGCAATATATAGCAACCTCATTCATGTCGTCTGGAAATACTTCAAATACCTAGTCTAAAATCACCCATAATGTAAAATTACACCACCCCGGGTACTTTTTCATCTATAACTTTTTCCCTGAGAAACAACAGGATATATGCTATACACAGTTGGAATCTACTCCCTTAGGCCTCTTTATCGATATATAGCAACCTCATTCATGTCATCTGGAAATACTTCAAATACCCAGTCTAAGATCACCCATAATGTAAAATTACACCACCCCGGGTATTTTTTCATCTATAACTTTTTCCCTGAGAAACAACAGGATATATGCTATACATAGTTGGAATCTACTCCCTCAGACCTTTTTAGCAATATATAGCAACCTCATTCATGTCGTCTGGAAATACTTCAAATACCCAGTCTAAAATCACCCATAATGTAAAATTACACCACCCCGGGTACTTTTTCATCTATAACTTTTTCCCTGAGAAACAACTGGATATGGGCTATACATAGTTGGAATCTACTCCCTTAGACCTTTTTAGCAATATATAGCAACCTCATTCATGTCGTCTGGAAATACTTCAAATACCCAGTCTAAGATCACCCATAATGTAAAATTACACCACCCCGGGTACTTTTTCATCTATAACTTTTTCCCTGAGAAACAACTGGATATGGGCTATACATAGTTGGAATCTACTCCCTTAGACCTTTTTAGCAATATATAGCAACCTCATTCATGTCGTCTGGAAATACTTCAAATACCCAGTCCAACATTACCCATAATGTAAAATTACACTACCCCGGGTACTTTTTCATCTATAACTTTTTCCCTGAGAAACAACTGGATATAAACTATATATGGTTGGAATCTACTCCCTTAGACCTTTTTAGCGATATATAGCAACCTCATTCATGTCATCTGGAAATACTTCAAATACCCAGTCTAAAATCACCCATAATGTAAAATTACACCACCCCGGGTACTTCTTTCTCTATAACTTTTTCCCTGAGAGACAACTGGATATGGGCTATACATGGTTGGAATCTACTCCCTTAGGCCTCTTTAGCGATATATAGCAACCTCATTCATGTCGTCTGGAAATACTTCAAATACCCAGTCCAACATTACCCATAATGTAAAATTACACTACCCCGGGTACTTTTTCATCTATAACTTTTTCCCTGAGAAACAACAGGATATATGCTATACATAGTTGGAATCTACTCTCTTATACCTTTTTAGCGATATATAGCAACCTCATTCATGTCGTCTGGAAATACTTCAAATACCCAGTCCAACATTACCCATAATGTAAAATTACACTACCCCGGGTACTTTTTCATCTATAACTTTTTCCCTGAGAAACAACTGGATATAAGCTATATATGGTTGGAATCTACTCCCTTAGGACTCTTTAGCGATTTATAGCAACCTCATTCATGTCATCTGGAAATACTTCAAATACCCAGTCCAACATTACCCATAATGTAAAATTACACTACCCCGGGTACTTTTTCATCTATAACTTTTTCCCTGAGAAACAACTGGATATGGGCTATACATAGTTGGAATCTACTCCCTTAGACCTTTTTAGCGATATATAGCAACCTCATTCATGTCGTCTGGAAATACTTCAAATACCCAGTCCAACATTACCCATAATGTAAAATTACACTACCCCGGGTACTTTTTCATCTATAACTTTTTCCCTGAGAAACAACTGGATATAAACTATATATGGTTGGAATCTACTCCCTTAGGACTCTTTAGCGATTTATAGCAACCTCATTCATGTCATCTGGAAATACTTCAAATACCCAGTCCAACATTACCCATAATGTAAAATTACACTACCCCGGGTACTTTTTCATCTATAACTTTTTCCCTGAGAAACAACTGGATATGGGCTATACATAGTTGGAATCTACTCCCTTAGACCTTTTTAGCAATATATAGCAACCTCCTTCATGTCATCTGGAAATACTTCAAATACCCAGTCCAACATTACCCATAATGTAAAATTACACTACCCCGGGTACTTTTTCATCTATAACTTTTCCCTGAGAAACAACTGGATATAAACTATATATGGTTGGAATCTACTCCCTTAGACCTTTTTAGCGATATATAGCAACCTCCTTCATGTCATCTGGAAATACTTCAAATACCCAGTCCAACATTACCCATAATGTAAAATTACACTACCCCGGGTACTTTTTTGTCTATAACTTTTTCCCTGAGAAACAGCTGGATATAAACTATATATGGTTGGAATCTACTCCCTTAGACCTCTTTAGCGATATATAGCAACCTCATTCATGTCGTCTGGAAATACTTCAAATACCCAGTCCAACATTACCCATAATGTAAAATTACACTACCCCGGGTACTTTTTCATCTATAACTTTTTCCCTGAGAAACAACTGGATATAAACTATATATGGTTGGAAGCTACTCCCTTAGACCTTTTTAGCGATATATAGCAACCTCATTCATGTCATCTGGAAATACTTCAAATACCCAGTCTAAAATCACCCATAATGTAAAATTACACCACCCCGGGTACTTCTTTCTCTATAACTTTTTCCCTGAGAGACAACTGGATATGGGCTATATATGGTTGGAATCTACTCCCTTAGGCCTCTTTAGCGGTTTATAGTAACCTCATTCATGTCATCTGGAAATACTTCAAATACCCAGTCTAAGATCACCCATAATGTAAAATTACACCACCCCGGGTACTTCTTTGTCTATAACTTTTTCCCTGAGAAACAACTGGATATGGGCTATACATAGTTGGAATCTACTCCCTTAGGACTCTTTAGCGATTTATAGCAACCTCATTCATGTCGTCTGGAAATACTTCAAATACCCAGTCCAACATTACCCATAATGTAAAATTACACTACCCCGGGTACTTTTTCATCTATAACTTTTTCCTTGAGAAACAACTGGATATAAACTATATATGGTTGGAATTTACTCTCTGAGGCCTTTTTAGCAATATATAGCAACCTCATTCATGTCGTCTGGAAATACTTCAAATACCCAGTCTAAGATCACCCATAATGTAAAATTACACCACCCCGGGTACTTTTTCATCTATAACTTTTTCCCTGAGAAACAACAGGATATATGCTATACATAGTTGGAATCTACTCCCTTCGACCTTTTTAGCGATATATAGCAACCTCATTCATGTCGTCTGGAAATACTTCAAATACCCAGTCCAACATTACCCATAATGTAAAATTACACTACCCCGGGTACTTTTTCATCTATAACTTTTTCCCTGAGAAACAACTGGATATAAACTATATATGGTTGGAATCTACTCCCTTAGACCTTTTTAGCGATATATAGCAACCTCATTCATGTCATCTGGAAATACTTCAAATACCCAGTCTAAAATCACCCATAATGTAAAATTACACCACCCCGGGTACTTCTTTCTCTATAACTTTTTCCCTGAGAGACAACTGGATATGGGCTATATATGGTTGGAATCTACTCCCTTAGGCCTCTTTAGCGGTTTATAGTAACCTCATTCATGTCATCTGGAAATACTTCAAATACCCAGTCTAAGATCACCCATAATGTAAAATTACACCACCCCGGGTACTTCTTTGTCTATAACTTTTTCCCTGAGAAACAACTGGATATGGGCTATACATAGTTGGAATCTACTCCCTTAGACCTTTTTAGCAATATATAGCAACCTCATTCATGTCATCTGGAAATACTTCAAATACCCAGTCTAAGATCACCCATAATGTAAAATTACACCACCCCGGGTACTTCTTTGTCTATAACTTTTTCCCTGAGAAACAACTGGATATGGGCTATACATAGTTGGAATCTACTCCCTCAGACCTTTTTAGCAATATATAGCAACCTCATTCATGTCGTCTGGAAATACTTCAAATACCCAGTCTAAAATCACCCATAATGTAAAATTACACCACCCCGGGTACTTTTTCATCTATAACTTTTTCCCTGAGAAACAACAGGATATATGCTATACACAGTTGGAATCTACTCCCTTAGGCCTCTTTATCGATATATAGCAACCTCATTCATGTCATCTGGAAATACTTCAAATACCCAGTCTAAGATCACCCATAATGTAAAATTACACCACCCCGGGTATTTTTTCATCTATAACTTTTTCCCTGAGAAACAACAGGATATATGCTATACATAGTTGGAATCTACTCCCTCAGACCTTTTTAGCAATATATAGCAACCTCATTCATGTCGTCTGGAAATACTTCAAATACCCAGTCTAAAATCACCCATAATGTAAAATTACACCACCCCGGGTACTTCTTTCTCTATAACTTTTTCCCTGAGAGACAACTGGATATGGGCTATATATGGTTGGAATCTACTCCCTTCGACCTTTTTAGCGATATATAGCAACCTCATTCATGTCGTCTGGAAATACTTCAAATACCCAGTCCAACATTACCCATAATGTAAAATTACACTACCCCGGGTACTTTTTCATCTATAACTTTTTCCCTGAGAAACAACTGGATATAAACTATATATGGTTGGAATCTACTCCCTTAGACCTTTTTAGCAATATATAGCAACTTCCTTCATGTCATCTGGAAATACTTCAAATACCCAGTCCAACATTACCCATAATGTAAAATTACACTACCCCGGGTACTTTTTTGTCTATAACTTTTTCCCTGAGAAACAACTGGATATGGGCTATACATGGTTGGAATCTACTCCCTTAGGACTCTTTAGCGATTTATAGCAACCTCATTCATGTCGTCTGGAAATACTTCAAATACCCAGTCCAACATTACCCATAATGTAAAATTACACTACCCCGGGTACTTTTTCATCTATAACTTTTTCCTTGAGAAACAACTGGATATAAACTATATAAGGTTGGAATCTACTCTCTTAGACCTTTTAAGCGATATATAGCAACCTCATTCATGTCATCTGGAAATACTTCAAATACCCAGTCTAAGATCACCCATAATGTAAAATTACACCACCCCGGGTACTTCTTTGTCTATAACTTTTTCCCTGAGAAACAACTGGATATGGGCTATACATAGTTGGAATCTACTCCCTTAGACCTTTTTAGCAATATATAGCAACCTCATTCATGTCGTCTGGAAATACTTCAAATACCCAGTCTAAGATCACCCATAATGTAAAATTACACCACCCCGGGTACTTTTTCATCTATAACTTTTTCCCTGAGAAACAACAGGATATATGCTATACATAGTTGGAATCTACTCCCTTAGACCTTTTTAGCAATATATAGCAACCTCATTCATGTCGTCTGGAAATACTTCAAATACCCAGTCCAACATTACCCATAATGTAAAATTACACTACCCCGGGTACTTTTTCATCTATAACTTTTTCCCTGAGAAACAACTGGATATGGGCTATATATGGTTGGAATCTACTCCCTTAGACCTTTTTAGCAATATATAGCAACCTCATTCATGTCATCTGGAAATACTTCAAATACCCAGTCTAAGATCACCCATAATGTAAAATTACACCACCCCGGGTACTTCTTTGTCTATAACTTTTTCCCTGAGAAACAACTGGATATGGGCTATACATAGTTGGAATCTACTCCCTCAGGCCTTTTTAGCAATATATAGCAACCTCATTCATGTCGTCTGGAAACACTTCAAATACCCAGTCTAAAATCACCCATAATGTAAAATTACACCACCCCGGGTACTTTTTCATCTATAACTTTTTCCCTGAGAAACAACAGGATATATGCTATACACAGTTGGAATCTACTCCCTTAGGCCTCTTTATCGATATATAGCAACCTCATTCATGTCATCTGGAAATACTTCAAATACCCAGTCTAAGATCACCCATAATGTAAAATTACACCACCCCGGGTATTTTTTCATCTATAACTTTTTCCCTGAGAAACAACAGGATATATGCTATACATAGTTGGAATCTACTCCCTCAGACCTTTTTAGCAATATATAGCAACCTCATTCATGTCGCTGGAAATACTTCAAATACCCAGTCTAAAATCACCCATAATGTAAAATTACACCACCCCGGGTACTTTTTCATCTATAACTTTTTCCCTGAGAAACAACTGGATATATGCTATACATAGTTGGAATCTACTCCCTCAGACCTTTTTAGCAATATATAGCAACCTCATTCATGTCGCTGGAAATACTTCAAATACCCAGTCTAAAATCACCCATAATGTAAAATTACACTACCCCGGGTACTTTTTCATCTATAACTTTTTCCCTGAGAAACAACTGGATATAAACTATATATGGTTGGAATCTACTCCCTTAGACCTTTTTAGCGATATATAGCAACCTCATTCATGTCATCTGGAAATACTTCAAATACCCAGTCTAAAATCACCCATAATGTAAAATTACACCACCCCGGGTACTTCTTTCTCTATAACTTTTTCCCTGAGAGACAACTGGATATTGGCTATACATGGTTGGAATCTACTCCCTTAGGCCTCTTTAGCGATATATAGCAACCTCATTCATGTCGTCTGGAAATACTTCAAATACCCAGTCCAACATTACCCATAATGTAAAATTACACCACCCCGGGTATTTTTTCATCTATAACTTTTTCCCTGAGAAACAACAGGATATATGCTATACATAGTTGGAATCTACTCCCTCAGACCTTTTTAGCAATATATAGCAACCTCATTCATGTCGCTGGAAATACTTCAAATACCCAGTCTAAAATCACCCATAATGTAAAATTACACCACCCCGGGTACTTTTTCATCTATAACTTTTTCCCTGAGAAACAACTGGATATGGGCTATACATAGTTGGAATCTACTCCCTTAGACCTTTTTAGCAATATATAGCAACCTCATTCATGTCGTCTGGAAATACTTCAAATACCCAGTCTAAGATCACCCATAATGTAAAATTACACCACCCCGGGTACTTTTTCATCTATAACTTTTTCCCTGAGAAACAACTGGATATGGGCTATACATAGTTGGAATCTACTCCCTTAGGCCTCTTTAGCGATATATAGCAACCTCATTCATGTCGTCTGGAAATACTTCAAATACCCAGTCCAACATTACCCATAATGTAAAATTACACTACCCCGGGTACTTTTTCATCTATAACTTTTTCCCTGAGAAACAACTGGATATAAGCTATATATGGTTGGAATCTACTCCCTTAGGACTCTTTAGCGATTTATAGCAACCTCATTCATGTCATCTGGAAATACTTCAAATACCCAGTCCAACATTACCCATAATGTAAAATTACACTACCCCGGGTACTTTTTCATTTATAACTTTTTCCCTGAGAAACAACTGGATATGGGCTATACATAGTTGGAATCTACTCCCTTAGACCTTTTTAGCGATATATAGCAACCTCATTCATGTCGTCTGGAAATACTTCAAATACCCAGTCCAACATTACCCATAATGTAAAATTACACTACCCCGGGTACTTTTTCATCTATAACTTTTTCCCTGAGAAACAACTGGATATAAACTATATATGGTTGGAATCTACTCCCTTAGGACTCTTTAGCGATTTATAGCAACCTCATTCATGTCATCTGGAAATACTTCAAATACCCAGTCCAACATTACCCATAATGTAAAATTACACTACCCCGGGTACTTTTTCATCTATAACTTTTTCCCTGAGAAACAACTGGATATGGGCTATACATAGTTGGAATCTACTCCCTTAGACCTTTTTAGCAATATATAGCAACCTCCTTCATGTCATCTGGAAATACTTCAAATACCCAGTCCAACATTACCCATAATGTAAAATTACACTACCCCGGGTACTTTTTTCTCTATAACTTTTTCCCTGAGAAACAACTGGATATAAACTATATATGGTTGGAATCTACTCCCTTAGACCTCTTTAGCGATATATAGCAACCTCATTCATGTCGTCTGGAAATACTTCAAATACCCAGTCCAACATTACCCATAATGTAAAATTACACTACCCCGGGTACTTTTTCATCTATAACTTTTTCCCTGAGAAACAACTGGATATAAACTATATATGGTTGGAAGCTACTCCCTTAGACCTTTTTAGCGATATATAGCAACCTCATTCATGTCATCTGGAAATACTTCAAATACCCAGTCTAAAATCACCCATAATGTAAAATTACACCACCCCGGGTACTTCTTTCTCTATAACTTTTTCCCTGAGAGACAACTGGATATGGGCTATATATGGTTGGAATCTACTCCCTTAGGCCTCTTTAGCGGTTTATAGTAACCTCATTCATGTCATCTGGAAATACTTCAAATACCCAGTCTAAGATCACCCATAATGTAAAATTACACCACCCCGGGTACTTCTTTGTCTATAACTTTTTCCCTGAGAAACAACTGGATATGGGCTATACATAGTTGGAATCTACTCCCTTAGACCTTTTTAGCAATATATAGCAACCTCCTTCATGTCATCTGGAAATACTTCAAATACCCAGTCCAACATTACCCATAATGTAAAATTACACTACCCCGGGTACTTTTTTGTCTATAACTTTTTCCGTGAGAAACAACTGGATATGGGCTATACATAGTTGGAATCTACTCCCTTAGGACTCTTTAGCGATTTATAGCAACCTCATTCATGTCGTCTGGAAATACTTCAAATACCCAGTCCAACATTACCCATAATGTAAAATTACACTACCCCGGGTACTTTTTCATCTATAACTTTTTCCTTGAGAAACAACTGGATATAAACTATATATGGTTGGAATCTACTCCCTTAGGCCTCTTTAGCGGTTTATAGTAACCTCATTCATGTCATCTGGAAATACTTCAAATACCCAGTCTAAGATCACCCATAATGTAAAATTACACCACCCCGGGTACTTCTTTGTCTATAACTTTTTCCCTGAGAAACAACTGGATATGGGCTATATATGGTTGGAATCTACTCCCTTAGGCCTCTTTAGCGGTTTATAGTAACCTCATTCATGTCATCTGGAAATACTTCAAATACCCAGTCTAAGATCACCCATAATGTAAAATTACACCACCCCGGGTACTTCTTTGTCTATAACTTTTTCCCTGAGAAACAACTGGATATGGGCTATACATAGTTGGAATCTACTCCCTCAGACCTTTTTAGCAATATATAGCAACCTCATTCATGTCGTCTGGAAATACTTCAAATAACCAGTCTAATATCACCCATAATGTAAAATTACACCACCCCGGGTACTTTTTCATCTATAACTTTTTCCCTGAGAAACAACTGGATATAAACTATATATGGTTGGAAGCTACTCCCTTAGACCTTTTTAGCGATATATAGCAACCTCATTCATGTCATCTGGAAATACTTCAAATACCCAGTCTAAAATCACCCATAATGTAAAATTACACCACCCCGGGTACTTCTTTCTCTATAACTTTTTCCCTGAGAAACAACTGGATATGGGCTATACATAGTTGGAATCTACTCCCTTAGGACTCTTTAGCGATTTATAGCAACCTCATTCATGTCGTCTGGAAATACTTCAAATACCCAGTCTAAAATCACCCATAATGTAAAATTACACCACCCCGGGTACTTCTTTCTCTATAACTTTTTCCCTGAGAGACAACTGGATATGGGCTATATATGGTTGGAATCTACTCCCTTAGGCCTCTTTAGCGGTTTATAGTAACCTCATTCATGTCATCTGGAAATACTTCAAATACCCAGTCTAAGATCACCCATAATGTAAAATTACACCACCCCGGGTACTTCTTTGTCTATAACTTTTTCCCTGAGAAACAACTGGATATGGGCTATACATAGTTGGAATCTACTCCCTTAGACCTTTTTAGCAATATATAGCAACCTCATTCATGTCGTCTGGAAATACTTCAAATACCCAGTCTAAGATCACCCATAATGTAAAATTACACCACCCCGGGTACTTTTTCATCTATAACTTTTTCCCTGAGAAACAACAGGATATATGCTATACATAGTTGGAATCTACTCCCTTAGACCTTTTTAGCAATATATAGCAACCTCATTCATGTCGTCTGGAAATACTTCAAATACCCAGTCCAACATTACCCATAATGTAAAATTACACTACCCCGGGTACTTTTTCATCTATAACTTTTTCCCTGAGAAACAACTGGATATAAACTATATATGGTTGGAATCTACTCCCTTAGACCTTTTTAGCGATATATAGCAACCTCATTCATGTCATCTGGAAATACTTCAAATACCCAGTCTAAGATCACCCATAATGTAAAATTACACCACCCCGGGTACTTCTTTGTCTATAACTTTTTCCCTGAGAAACAACTGGATATGGGCTATACATAGTTGGAATCTACTCCCTCAGACCTTTTTAGCAATATATAGCAACCTCATTCATGTCGTCTGGAAATACTTCAAATAACCAGTCTAATATCACCCATAATGTAAAATTACACCACCCCGGGTACTTTTTCATCTATAACTTTTTCCCTGAGAAACAACAGGATATATGCTATACATAGTTGGAATCTACTCCCTTAGGCCTCTTTATCGATATATAGCAACCTCATTCATGTCATCTGGAAATACTTCAAATACCCAGTCTAAGATCACCCATAATGTAAAATTACACCACCCCGGGTATTTTTTCATCTATAACTTTTTCCCTGAGAAACAACAGGATATATGCTATACATAGTTGGAATCTACTCCCTCAGGCCTTTTTAGCAATATATAGCAACCTCATTCATGTCGTCTGGAAATACTTCAAATACCCAGTCTAAAATCACCCATAATGTAAAATTACACCACCCCGGGTACTTTTTTGTCTATAACTTTTTCCTTGAGAAACAACTGGATATGGGCTATACATGGTTGGAATCTACTCCCTCAGACCTTTTTAGCAATATATAGCAACCTCCTTCATGTCATCTGGAAATACTTCAAATACCCAGTCTAAGATCACCCATAATGTAAAATTACACCACCCCGGGTACTTTTTCATCTATAACTTTTTCCCTGAGAAACATCAGGATATATGCTATACATAGTTGGAATCTACTCCCTTAGGCCTCTTTATCGATATATAGCAACCTCATTCATGTCATCTGGAAATACTTCAAATACCCAGTCTAAGATCACCCATAATGTAAAATTACACCACCCCGGGTATTTTTTCATCTATAACTTTTTCCCTGAGAAACAACAGGATATATGGTATACATAGTTGGAATCTACTCCCTCAGACCTTTTTAGCAATATATAGCAACCTCATTCATGTCGTCTGGAAATACTTCAAATACCCAGTCTAAAATCACCCATAATGTAAAATTACACCACCCCGGGTACTTTTTCATCTATAACTTTTTCCCTGAGAAACAACAGGATATATGCTATACATAGTTGGAATCTACTCCCTTCGACCTTTTTAGCGATATATAGCAACCTCATTCATGTCGTCTGGAAATACTTCAAATACCCAGTCCAACATTACCCATAATGTAAAATTACACTACCCCGGGTACTTTTTCATCTATAACTTTTTCCCTGAGAAACAACTGGATATAAACTATATATGGTTGGAATCTACTCCCTTAGACCTTTTTAGCGATATATAGCAACCTCATTCATGTCATCTGGAAATACTTCAAATACCCAGTCTAAAATCACCCATAATGTAAAATTACACCACCCCGGGTACTTCTTTCTCTATAACTTTTTCCCTGAGAGACAACTGGATATGGGCTATATATGGTTGGAATCTACTCCCTTAGGCCTCTTTAGCGGTTTATAGTAACCTCATTCATGTCATCTGGAAATACTTCAAATACCCAGTCTAAGATCACCCATAATGTAAAATTACACCACCCCGGGTACTTCTTTGTCTATAACTTTTTCCCTGAGAAACAACTGGATATGGGCTATACATAGTTGGAATCTACTCCCTTAGACCTTTTTAGCAATATATAGCAACCTCCTTCATGTCATCTGGAAATACTTCAAATACCCAGTCCAACATTACCCATAATGTAAAATTACACTACCCCGGGTACTTTTTTGTCTATAACTTTTTCCCTGAGAAACAACTGGATATGGGCTATACATGGTTGGAATCTACTCCCTTAGGACTCTTTAGCGATTTATAGCAACCTCATTCATGTCGTCTGGAAATACTTCAAATACCCAGTCCAACATTACCCATAATGTAAAATTACACTACCCCGGGTACTTTTTCATCTATAACTTTTTCCTTGAGAAACAACTGGATATAAACTATATAAGGTTGGAATCTACTCTCTTAGACCTTTTAAGCGATATATAGCAACCTCATTCATGTCATCTGGAAATACTTCAAATACCCAGTCTAAGATCACCCATAATGTAAAATTACACCACCCCGGGTACTTCTTTGTCTATAACTTTTTCCCTGAGAAACAACTGGATATGGGCTATACATAGTTGGAATCTACTCCCTTAGACCTTTTTAGCAATATATAGCAACCTCATTCATGTCGTCTGGAAATACTTCAAATACCCAGTCTAAGATCACCCATAATGTAAAATTACACCACCCCGGGTACTTTTTCATCTATAACTTTTTCCCTGAGAAACCACTGGATATGGGCTATACATGGTTGGAATCTACTCCCTTAGGACTCTTTAGCGATTTATAGCAACCTCATTCATGTCGTCTGGAAATACTTCAAATACCCAGTCCAACATTACCCATAATGTAAAATTACACTACCCCGGGTACTTTTTCATCTATAACTTTTTCCTTGAGAAACAACTGGATATAAACTATATAAGGTTGGAATCTACTCTCTTAGACCTTTTAAGCGATATATAGCAACCTCATTCATGTCATCTGGAAATACTTCAAATACCCAGTCTAAGATCACCCATAATGTAAAATTACACCACCCCGGGTACTTCTTTGTCTATAACTTTTTCCCTGAGAAACAACTGGATATGGGCTATACATAGTTGGAATCTACTCCCTTAGACCTTTTTAGCAATATATAGCAACCTCATTCATGTCGTCTGGAAATACTTCAAATACCCAGTCCAACATTACCCATAATGTAAAATTACACTACCCCGGGTACTTTTTCATCTATAACTTTTTCCCTGAGAAACAACTGGATATAAACTATATATGGTTGGAATCTACTCCCTTAGACCTTTTTAGCGATATATAGCAACCTCATTCATGTCATCTGGAAATACTTCAAATACCCAGTCTAAAATCACCCATAATGTAAAATTACACCACCCCGGGTACTTCTTTCTCTATAACTTTTTCCCTGAGAGACAACTGGATATTGGCTATACATGGTTGGAATCTACTCCCTTAGGCCTCTTTAGCGATATATAGCAACCTCATTCATGTCGTCTGGAAATACTTCAAATACCCAGTCCAACATTACCCATAATGTAAAATTACACTACCCCGGGTACTTTTTCATCTATAACTTTTTCCCTGAGAAACAACAGGATATATGCTATACATAGTTGGAATCTACTCTCTTATACCTTTTTAGCGATATATAGCAACCTCATTCATGTCGTCTGGAAATACTTCAAATACCCAGTCCAACATTACCCATAATGTAAAATTACACTACCCCGGGTACTTTTTCATCTATAACTTTTTCCCTGAGAAACAACTGGATATAAGCTATATATGGTTGGAATCTACTCCCTTAGGACTCTTTAGCGATTTATAGCAACCTCATTCATGTCATCTGGAAATACTTCAAATACCCAGTCCAACATTACCCATAATGTAAAATTACACTACCCCGGGTACTTTTTCATCTATAACTTTTTCCCTGAGAAACAACTGGATATGGGCTATACATAGTTGGAATCTACTCCCTTAGACCTTTTTAGCGATATATAGCAACCTCATTCATGTCGTCTGGAAATACTTCAAATACCCAGTCCAACATTACCCATAATGTAAAATTACACTACCCCGGGTACTTTTTCATCTATAACTTTTTCCCTGAGAAACAACTGGATATAAACTATATATGGTTGGAATCTACTCCCTTAGGACTCTTTAGCGATTTATAGCAACCTCATTCATGTCATCTGGAAATACTTCAAATACCCAGTCCAACATTACCCATAATGTAAAATTACACTACCCCGGGTACTTTTTCATCTATAGCTTTTTCCCTGAGAAACAACTGGATATGGGCTATACATAGTTGGAATCTACTCCCTTAGACCTTTTTAGCAATATATAGCAACCTCCTTCATGTCATCTGGAAATACTTCAAATACCCAGTCCAACATTACCCATAATGTAAAATTACACTACCCCGGGTACTTTTTTGTCTATAACTTTTTCCCTGAGAAACAACTGGATACAAACTATATATGGTTGGAATCTACTCCCTTAGACCTCTTTAGCGATATATAGCAACCTCATTCATGTCGTCTGGAAATACTTCAAATACCCAGTCCAACATTACCCATAATGTAAAATTACACTACCCCGGGTACTTTTTCATCTATAACTTTTTCCCTGAGAAACAACTGGATATAAACTATATATGGTTGGAAGCTACTCCCTTAGACCTTTTTAGCGATATATAGCAACCTCATTCATGTCATCTGGAAATACTTCAAATACCCAGTCTAAAATCACCCATAATGTAAAATTACACCACCCCGGGTACTTCTTTCTCTATAACTTTTTCCCTGAGAGACAACTGGATATGGGCTATATATTGTTGGAATCTACTCCCTTAGGCCTCTTTAGCGGTTTATAGTAACCTCATTCATGTCATCTGGAAATACTTCAAATACCCAGTCTAAGATCACCCATAATGTAAAATTACACCACCCCGGGTACTTCTTTGTCTATAACTTTTTCCCTGAGAAACAACTGGATATGGGCTATACATAGTTGGAATCTACTCCCTTAGACCTTTTTAGCAATATATAGCAACCTCCTTCATGTCATCTGGAAATACTTCAAATACCCAGTCCAACATTACCCATAATGTAAAATTACACTACCCCGGGTACTTTTTTGTCTATAACTTTTTCCCTGAGAAACAACTGGATATGGGCTATAAATAGTTGGAATCTACTCCCTTAGGACTCTTTAGCGATTTATAGCAACCTCATTCATGTCGTCTGGAAATACTTCAAATACCCAGTCCAACATTACCCATAATGTAAAATTACACTACCCCGGGTACTTTTTCATCTATAACTTTTTCCTTGAGAAACAACTGGATATAAACTATATAAGGTTGGAATCTACTCCCTTAGACCTTTTTAGCGATATATAGCAACCTCATTCATGTCATCTGGAAATACTTCAAATACCCAGTCTAAGATCACCCATAATGTAAAATTACACCACCCCGGGTACTTCTTTGTCTATAACTTTTTCCCTGAGAAACAACTGGATATGGGCTATACATAGTTGGAATCTACTCCCTTAGACCTTTTTAGCAATATATAGCAACCTCATTCATGTCGTCTGGAAATACTTCAAATACCCAGTCTAAGATCACCCATAATGTAAAATTACACCACCCCGGGTACTTTTTCATCTATAACTTTTTCCCTGAGAAACAACAGGATATATGCTATACATAGTTGGAATCTACTCCCTTAGACCTTTTTAGCAATATATAGCAACCTCATTCATGTCGTCTGGAAATACTTCAAATACCCAGTCCAACATTACCCATAATGTAAAATTACACTACCCCGGGTACTTTTTCATCTATAACTTTTTCCCTGAGAAACAACTGGATATAAACTATATATGGTTGGAATCTACTCCCTTAGACCTTTTTAGCGATATATAGCAACCTCATTCATGTCATCTGGAAATACTTCAAATACCCAGTCTAAGATCACCCATAATGTAAAATTACACCACCCCGGGTACTTCTTTGTCTATAACTTTTTCCCTGAGAAACAACTGGATATGGGCTATACATAGTTGGAATCTACTCCCTCAGACCTTTTTAGCAATATATAGCAACCTCATTCATGTCGTCTGGAAATACTTCAAATAACCAGTCTAAAATCACCCATAATGTAAAATTACACCACCCCGGGTACTTTTTCATCTATAACTTTTTCCCTGAGAAACAACAGGATATATGCTATACATAGTTGGAATCTACTCCCTTAGGCCTCTTTATCGATATATAGCAACCTCATTCATGTCATCTGGAAATACTTCAAATACCCAGTCTAAGATCACCCATAATGTAAAATTACACCACCCCGGGTATTTTTTCATCTATAACTTTTTCCCTGAGAAACAACAGGATATATGCTATACATAGTTGGAATCTACTCCCTCAGATATATAGCAACCTCATGGTGGTCAGGTGTGGACCCATAAGGCAAAGTCAATAGACGATCCTTATGGACAACTGCACAAGAAGACTTACTACCTCCACGTGGTGGCCACTGGTAACATGGTCGGTGCGGGTCCGGGGAGTTTCGCGTGTCCTACATTTGTGTGGGAATTGCGTTTCCACTCAGGCCAACTCTTGACCATGGCTAAAGTAAGCAACGCTTGCGGTTTGCTATATGAGTTTTCAGGGGACTCTACTAAGGGTTGACTTTGGTTTTCACTTAGTACAGTCCTGCTATCTGGAAACTCATATAGAAGTGTGATCTTTACCATCTATGGGTGGTAACCGCAACTCGCAGTTCAGTAAGGTCATGTCTCTGCTGACTGTTAGTTAAAATTGGATCATGCGGGAGGTGGACGCTCCTCATAACCGTTCCCCCAAATCCAAGGTGGAACAGCATACACTGAGGGATGTATGGTCAAGGGGTACTTGGCTGCTCGTATGCGGACTCTGGATACCAGGCGCCCTCCAGTTTTAATTAGCCTTCCTGTGGCAAGCCGGGCAATGCCGCAGGTGACTCTTTAACCCGAGCATCGCATATTTTTGATGAAAAATATTGCTGATAATTTAGAGAGCGATGCCTCTTATGCATCAACTATAAGGAAGACAATTGTGTCTTCCACAAACATAAAAAGGGTAGTCGACACGAGTGTTACTACCCCTATAACTGTACTGTACAGTACTGAAAAGAGCAAACCTGTGGGGGGTAGAGGTAAATCCCCAGGTTTCTCACTTAAGGCTGAGGCAACAAAGCTTGCTGGGCAATTGAGCCAGGCAGGGAGAAAAGTTGCGTCAGAGGCGCTTTCCAATGAGCGCAAATGATGGAAGGTACTTTCAGAGTGCTCCAGGCAAATCTGCATAGGGCCAAAGGTGCGTCGAGCATTTTTAGCCGCAGATTTGCCACTGAAGATATTAGTCTAGGGCTCATACAGGAGCCCTGGACTATTAATGACAGAGTCAGAGGACTTCAAAATAAGACGTGTAAGTTGGTGTATGCGGCTGGGGAGAGGCCCCGGGCCGCTGTTTTGGTAAATTCCAAATTCACCTTCTTTCCCATTACAGGGTTCATTACTAGGGACCTGGTGGCTGTAAGCGTCAAACTTATTACTGATGTTGGTATAAGGGAGGTAATATGCGCCTCTGCTTATTTCCCAGGGGATATGGAATGTGTACCACCCCTGGAAGTCCAAAATTTCATCAGGTACTGTCGGGAGAAGAACCACCACTTCGTAGTTGGATGTGATGCGAATGCTCATCATATGGTATGGGGCAGCACGGACAACAACGATAGGGGTGATTACCTTCTCAACTTTCTGGTTAGCAATAATGTGGCTGTGGCCAATAGGGGCAGCAGGCCTACATTTGTTAACGCCATAAGGTCGGAGGTATTGGATATTACGTTGTGCGATACATTCACGTCTAATCTTCTGAGGGACTGGCATGTGTCAGACGAAGTATCCTTATCCGATCATATGCATATTAGATTTGATCTGGTTAGCGTTGCTAGAACCGATGATAGGCCAATAGTCTCTAGGAAGGTAAATTGGACCTGCTTCAGAGAAAATGTGGCTAAAGAAGTTGACTGGCTGCCAGATTCTATAGAGTCTGTTGATGAACTGGATCTGGCGGCAAATCAGCTACAGTCGACATTAAAATCCTCTTTGGACATTAGTGTGCGTCATAGTGACCATTCTATTGTTCGTAAGGTGCCTTGGTGGAATGACACTTTGTCAAAGCTGAGGAAAACCGTAAGGAGGAACTTTAATAGGCCAAGCGCACAGGTGATTGGCAGGTTTATAGGGTTAGTCTCACTGAGTACAATAAGGAGATTAGAAGGTCTAAAAGGGAGACGTGGAGGGGATTTTGTCAGTCCATTGAGGGCTTGCCGGCATTGGCCCGCCTTCAAAAGTCTCTCACCATAGATCATTCTAATGGCATAGGGTCCCTTAGTACAGGTACCGGAGGGTACACTCAGTCTAGAAGGCAAACCTTGGATCTCTTGATGGGAACGCATTTTCCTGGTTCCCAAGAGGTGGCACCTGTACGCGAGTGCTGGGATATTCCCGCACCTGTACGTGTTACCAGAAGGGTCAAAAGTCTCGCGAGTAAAATATTCACTCCGGACAGGGTTTTGTGGGCTATTGGCTCCTTTAAACCCTATAAGGCTCCGGGCAGAGATGGAATTTTTCCGGCTCTCCTACAAAGAAGTTCTGACATAATAGTGTCTAAACTTCTTGTAATTTTTAAGGCCAGCTTCGGTTTTGGTTATATACCACGAGCTTGGCGGGAGGTTGCGGTTATATTTATACCGAAGGCAGGTAGGCCTAGTGATCTTCCAAAGTCGTATAGACCCATAAGTCTCTCATCCTTTCTTTTGAAGACAATGGAGAGGCTGGTGGATGTTTATATAAGGGAGACGTGTCTTGTGGAACGTCCCCTGCACCCGAGTCAATTCGCGTATGTGAAGGGCGGATCGACTGAGGGTGCAATTTTGTCTCTCCTTGGGAGTATTGAGAAAGCATTTTCTGACAAGGAAGTTGCTCTTTGTTCTTTCTTGGATATAGAAGGTGCTTTTGACAACACAGGTTTTGACTCCATTACTAGTTCTTTGGAACGGAAAGGGGTGGAAAGGCCAATTATAGCTTGGATCGGCTCCATGCTTAGAGGCAGGATTATCAGCTCGTCCCTTGATGGAGAGGAATTGACCGTGATGGCGTCGAAGGGATGCCCTCAGGGTGGAGTCCTATCCCCATTGTTGTGGACGCTTGTAGTTGATGACTTGCTTACCATGTTGGCTCAAAAAGGAATCAGCGTAATTAGTTATGCTGATGACCTTGTTATAACGGCCCGTGGGAAATTTGAGAGTACATTGTGTGACCTTATGGCTGATGCTCTGAGGGATGTGTCGAATTGGTGCTCTCAAGAAGGACTCTCAGTGAATCCTTCAAAGACGGTTGTTGTACCTTTTACGAAGAGATATAAGCTGACGTGCGACTGTATTTCTTTTAGGGGTACCACTATTATGTTTTCTAAGGAGGTTAAGTATCTAGGTGTCATTCTGGATGGAAGACTTACCTGGAACTCGCACATTTCTGCTGTCCAGGCTAAGGCGACAAGGGCACTTTGGGCATGTCGCTCTTCTTTCGGTAAGACTTGGGGTCTATCGCCAAGAATGACACTGTGGATTTATACCGCCATTGTTCGGCCCATAATCACTTATGCGGCAATAGTTTGGTGGAGAAAGACTGAGGAGTCTACCACCATAAGAAAATTGGGCAAGATACAACGGCTTGCCTGCCTTGGTGTAACCGGGGCAATGAGAACATGTCCAACAGTGGCTTTAGAGGCCCTGATTGGACTAACACCACTTCATATTTATGTGATGAGGGTGGCCGCGTGTTCGGCGGCAAAAGTGTTCGTAAGAACACCTCGAAATGAATCAAGGAACCTGGCCATTCTTCACAAGGTGGTCAGGAATCCAATTTCGGTCTTGGATACCATGCCTTTGGAACTTTGCTTTGGCAGGAGATTTAAGGTGGAGGTACCGGACCGGGAATGTTGGTCTACTGGGTGTTTGGCTCGGAGTGAGTCTGATCTAAACTGGTATACTGATGGTTCCAAAATGGACAGTGGAGTAGGGGCTGGCGTCTATGGACCCAATCGAAACCTGTCAATTCCACTAGGGAAGTCATTGAGTGTTTTTCAGGCTGAAATCCTGGCCATAACCGCATGTGCTGAGATTAACCTGGATATCGGGCTCAAGGGCAAGACAATTAATATATTTTCAGATAGTCAGGCTGCCTTAAAGGCGCTTGACTCTCATCGTATGACATCTAGACTTGTCAAACATTGCTACGACACGTTGCAAAAATTATCGCTTAGAAACAGGGTGCAGCTGTTCTGGGTACCTGGACACTGTGGTATAAGCGGGAACGAGGAAGCGGATGCATTGGCTAGGAGGGGATCTGCGACGCCTTATATTGGTCCGGAGCCCTGCTGTGCAGCACCGCTTTCTACTATTCTTAGTCAAATTAGTGAATGGGAAACTGGCAAATGTTTGGAACATTGGAATGCCCAGTCGGGTCTTAGGCACGCCAAGGCTGTGATTCGTCCGCGATTTGGGGGTGAGTCTGATGTTCTAAAGTATAGAAGGCCAGACCTGAAAATCCTAACGGATTTTCTTACGGGTCACTGTAGTGTGAGAGCGCATTTGATGAGAATGGCGATCACAAATGTAGATGTTTGTAGACTATGCTCACAAGCATCAGAGACAGCAGAGCACATATTGTGTGAATGTGTGGCTCTTGATAGATTCAGATGGATGTATTTAGGGAGACATATGGTCTCACTGACGGATATATCCACCACTAAAGTTTCGGACCTGCTGGTGTTCGCAAGGAAGGCAGTTGGTCTGTTAAACAAACAGTAGACTCAAAGGGACACAATAGATCTTATGGGTCGCAGTGTCTTGCATTTGTGCTGGGTCTAAACCAGATAATAATAATAATAATAGCAACCTCATTCATGTCGTCTGGAAATACTTCAAATACCCAGTCTAAAATCACCCATAATGTAAAATTACACCACCCCGGCTACTTTTTTGTCTATAACTTTTTCCCTGAGAAACAAGTGGATATGGGCTATACATGGTTGGAATCTACTCCCTTAGGACTCTTTAGCGATTTATAGCAACCTCATTCATGTCGTCTGGAAATACTTCAAATACCCAGTCCAACATTACCCATAATGTAAAATTACACTACCCCGGGTACTTTTTCATCTATAACTTTTTCCTTGAGAAACAACTGGATATAAACTATATAAGGTTGGAATCTACTCTCTTAGACCTTTTAAGCGATATATAGCAACCTCATTCATGTGATCTGGAAATACTTCAAATACCCAGTCTAAGATCACCCATAATGTAAAATTACACCACCCCGGGTACTTCTTTGTCTATAACTTTTTCCCTGAGAAACAACTGGATATGGGCTATACATAGTTGGAATCTACTCCCTTAGACCTCTTTAGCGATATATAGCAACCTCATTCATGTCGTCTGGAAATACTTCAAATACCCAGTCCAACATTACCCATAATGTAAAATTACACTACCCCGGGTACTTTTTCATCTATAACTTTTTCCCTGAGAAACAACTGGATATAAACTATATATGGTTGGAAGCTACTCCCTTAGACCTTTTTAGCGATATATAGCAACCTCATTCATGTCATCTGGAAATACTTCAAATACCCAGTCTAAAATCACCCATAATGTAAAATTACACCACCCCGGGTACTTCTTTCTCTATAACTTTTTCCCTGAGAGACAACTGGATATGGGCTATACATAGTTGGAATCTACTCCCTTAGACCTTTTTAGCAATATATAGCAACCTCATTCATGTCGTCTGGAAATACTTCAAATACCCAGTCCAACATTACCCATAATGTAAAATTACACTACCCCGGGTACTTTTTTGTCTATAACTTTTTCCCTGAGAGACAACTGGATATGGGCTATACATAGTTGGAATCTACTCCCTTAGACCTTTTTAGCGATTTATAGCAACCTCATTCATGTCGTCTGGAAATACTTCAAATACCCAGTCCAACATTACCCATAATGTAAAATTACACTACCCCGGGTACTTTTTCATCTATAACTTTTTCCTTGAGAAACAACTGGATATAAACTATATAAGGTTGGAATCTACTCTCTTAGACCTTTTAAGCGATATATAGCAACCTCATTCATGTCATCTGGAAATACTTCAAATACCCAGTCTAAGATCACCCATAATGTAAAATTACACCACCCCGGGTACTTCTTTGTGTATAACTTTTTCCCTGAGAAACAACTGGATATGGGCTATACATAGTTGGAATCTACTCCCTCAGACCTTTTTAGCAATATATAGCAACCTCATTCATGTCGTCTGGAAATACTTCAAATACCCAGTCTAAAATCACCCATAATGTAAAATTACACCACCCCGGGTACTTTTTCATCTATAACTTTTTCCCTGAGAAACAACAGGATATATGCTATACAAAGTTGGAATCTACTCCCTTAGGCCTCTTTATCGATATATAGCAACCTCATTCATGTCATCTGGAAATACTTCAAATACCCAGTCTAAGATCACCCATAATGTAAAATTACACCACCCCGGGTATTTTTTCATCTATAACTTTTTCCCTGAGAAACAACAGGATATATGCTATACATAGTTGGAATCTACTCCCTTAGACCTTTTTAGCAATATATAGCAACCTCATTCATGTCGTCTGGAAATACTTCAAATACCCAGTCTAAGATCACCCATAATGTAAAATTACACCACCCCGGGTACTTTTTCATCTATAACTTTTTCCCTGAGAAACAACTGGATATGGGCTATACATAGTTGGAATCTACTCCCTTAGACCTTTTTAGCAATATATAGCAACCTCATTCATGTCGTCTGGAAATACTTCAAATACCCAGTCCAACATTACCCATAATGTAAAATTACACTACCCCGGGTACTTTTTCATCTATAACTTTTTCCCTGAGAAACAACTGGATATAAACTATATATGGTTGGAATCTACTCCCTTAGACCTTTTTAGCGATATATAGCAACCTCATTCATGTCATCTGGAAATACTTCAAATACCCAGTCTAAAATCACCCATAATGTAAAATTACACCACCCCGGGTACTTCTTTCTCTATAACTTTTTCCCTGAGAGACAACTGGATATTGGCTATACATGGTTGGAATCTACTCCCTTAGGCCTCTTTAGCGATATATAGCAACCTCATTCATGTCGTCTGGAAATACTTCAAATACCCAGTCCAACATTACCCATAATGTAAAATTACACTACCCCGGGTACTTTTTCATCTATAACTTTTTCCCTGAGAAACAACAGGATATATGCTATACATAGTTGGAATCTACTCTCTTATACCTTTTTAGCGATATATAGCAACCTCATTCATGTCGTCTGGAAATACTTCAAATACCCAGTCCAACATTACCCATAATGTAAAATTACACTACCCCGGGTACTTTTTCATCTATAACTTTTTCCCTGAGAAACAACTGGATATAAGCTATATATGGTTGGAATCTACTCCCTTAGGACTCTTTAGCGATTTATAGCAACCTCATTCATGTCATCTGGAAATACTTCAAATACCCAGTCCAACATTACCCATAATGTAAAATTACACTACCCCGGGTACTTTTTCATCTATAACTTTTTCCCTGAGAAACAACTGGATATGGGCTATACATAGTTGGAATCTACTCCCTTAGACCTTTTTAGCGATATATAGCAACCTCATTCATGTCGTCTGGAAATACTTCAAATACCCAGTCCAACATTACCCATAAAGTAAAATTACACTACCCCGGGTACTTTTTCATCTATAACTTTTTCCCTGAGAAACAACTGGATATAAACTATATATGGTTGGAATCTACTCCCTTAGGACTCTTTAGCGATTTATAGCAACCTCATTCATGTCATCTGGAAATACTTCAAATACCCAGTCCAACATTACCCATAATGTAAAATTACACTACCCCGGGTACTTTTTCATCTATAACTTTTTCCCTGAGAAACAATTGGATATGGGCTATACATAATTGGAATCTACTCCCTTAGACCTTTTTAGCAATATATAGCAACCTCCTTCATGTCATCTGGAAATACTTCAAATACCCAGTCCAACATTACCCATAATGTAAAATTACACTACCCCGGGTACTTTTTTGTCTATAACTTTTTCCCTGAGAAACAACTGGATATAAACTATATATGGTTGGAATCTACTCCCTTAGACCTCTTTAGCGATATATAGCAACCTCATTCATGTCGTCTGGAAATACTTCAAATACCCAGTCCAACATTACCCATAATGTAAAATTACACTACCCCGGGTACTTTTTCATCTATAACTTTTTCCCTGAGAAACAACTGGATATAAACTATATATGGTTGGAAGCTACTCCCTTAGACCTTTTTAGCGATATATAGCAACCTCATTCATGTCATCTGGAAATACTTCAAATACCCAGTCTAAAATCACCCATAATGTAAAATTACACCACCCCGGGTACTTCTTTCTCTATAACTTTTTCCCTGAGAGACAACTGGATATGGGCTATATATGGTTGGAATCTACTCCCTTAGGCCTCTTTAGCGGTTTATAGTAACCTCATTCATGTCATCTGGAAACACTTCAAATACCCAGTCTAAGATCACCCATAATGTAAAATTACACCACCCCGGGTACTTCTTTGTCTATAACTTTTTCCCTGAGAAACAACTGGATATGGGCTATACATAGTTGGAATCTACTCCCTTAGACCTTTTTAGCAATATATGGCAACCTCCTTCATGTCATCTGGAAATACTTCAAATACCCAGTCCAACATTACCCATAATGTAAAATTACACTACCCCGGGTACTTTTTTGTCTATAACTTTTTCCCTGAGAAACAACTGGATATGGGCTATACATAGTTGGAATCTACTCCCTTAGGACTCTTTAGCGATTTATAGCAACCTCATTCATGTCGTCTGGAAATACTTCAAATACCCAGTCCAACATTACCCATAATGTAAAATTACACTACCCCGGGTACTTTTTCATCTATAACTTTTTCCTTGAGAAACAACTGGATATAAACTATATAAGGTTGGAATCTACTCCCTTAGACCTTTTAAGCGATATATAGCAACCTCATTCATGTCATCTGGAAATACTTCAAATACCCAGTCTAAGATCACCCATAATGTAAAATTACACCACCCCGGGTACTTCTTTGTCTATAACTTTTTCCCTGAGAAACAACTGGATATGGGCTATACATAGTTGCAATCTACTCCCTTAGACCTTTTTAGCGATTTATAGCAACCTCATTCATGTCGTCTGGAAATACTTCAAATACCCAGTCTAAGATCACCCATAATGTAAAATTACACCACCCCGGGTACTTTTTCATCTATAACTTTTTCCCTGAGAAACAACAGGATATATGCTATACATAGTTGGAATCTACTCCCTTAGACCTTTTTAGCAATATATAGCAACCTCATTCATGTCGTCTGGAAATACTTCAAATACCCAGTCCAACATTACCCATAATGTAAAATTACACTACCCCGGGTACTTTTTCATCTATAACTTTTTCCCTGAGAAACAACTGGATATAAACTATATATGGTTGGAATCTACTCCCTTAGACCTTTTTAGCGATATATAGCAACCGCATTCATGTCATCTGGAAATACTTCAAAAACCCAGTCTAAAATCACCCATAATGTAAAATTACACCACCCCGGGTACTTCTTTCTCTATAACTTTTTCCCTGAAAGACAACTGGATATGGGCTATATATGGTTGGAATCTACTCCCTTAGGCCTCTTTAGCGATATATAGCAACCTCATTCATGTCGTCTGGAAATACTTCAAATACCCAGTCCAACATTACCCATAATGTAAAATTACACTACCCCGGGTACTTTTTCATCTATAACTTTTTCCCTGAGAAACAACTGGATATATGCTATACATAGTTGGAATCTACTCCCTCAGGCCTTTTTAGCAATATATAGCAACCTCATTCATGTCGTCTGGAAATACTTCAAATACCCAGTCTAAAATCACCCATAATGTAAAATTACACCACCCCGGGTACTTTTTCATCTATAACTTTTTCCCTGAGAAACAACAGGATATATGCTATACATAGTTGGAATCTACTCCTTTAGGCCTCTTTATCGATATATAGCAACCTCATTCATGTCATCTGGAAATACTTCAAATACCCAGTCTAAGATCACCCATAATGTAAAATTACACCACCCCGGGTATTTTTTCATCTATAACTTTTTCCCTGAGAAACAACAGGATATATGCTATACATAGTTGGAATCTACTCCCTCAGACCTTTTTAGCAATATATAGCAACCTCATTCATGTCGTCTGGAAATACTTCAAATACCCAGTCTAAAATCACCCATAATGTAAAATTACACCACCCCGGGTACTTTTTCATCTATAACTTTTTCCCTGAGAAACAACTGGATATGGGCTATACATAGTTAGAATCTACTCCCTTAGACCTTTTTAGCAATATATAGCAACCTCATTCATGTCGTCTGGAAATACTTCAAATACCCAGTCTAAGATCACCCATAATGTAAAATTACACCACCCCGGGTACTTTTTCATCTATAACTTTTTCCCTGAGAAACAACAGGATATATGCTATACATAGTTGGAATCTACTCCCTTAGACCTTTTTAGCAATATATAGCAACCTCATTCATGTCGTCTGGAAATACTTCAAATACCCAGTCTAAGATCACCCATAATGTAAAATTACACCACCCCGGGTACTTTTTCATCTATAACTTTTTCCCTGAGAAACAACTGGATATGGGCTATACATAGTTGGAATCTACTCCCTTAGACCTTTTTAGCAATATATAGCAACCTCATTCATGTCGTCTGGAAATACTTCAAATACCCAGTCCAACATTACCCATAATGTAAAATTACACTACCCCGGGTACTTTTTCATCTATAACTTTTTCCCTGAGAAACAACTGGATATAAACTATATATGGTTGGAATCTACTCCCTTAGACCTTTCTAGCGATATATAGCAACCTCATTCATGTCATCTGGAAATACTTCAAATACCCAGTCTAAAATCACCCATAATGTAAAATTACACCACCCCGGGTACTTCTTTCTCTATAACTTTTTCCCTGAGAGACAACTGGATATGGGCTATATATGGTTGGAATCTACTCCCTTAGTCCTCTTTAGCGGTTTATAGTAACCTCATTCATGTCATCTGGAAATACTTCAAATACCCAGTCTAAGATCACCCATAATGTAAAATTACACCACCCCGGGTACTTCTTTGTCTATAACTTTTTCCCTGAGAAACAACTGGATATGGGCTATACATAGTTGGAATCTACTCCCTTAGACCTTTTTAGCAATATATAGCAACCTCCTTCATGTCATCTGGAAATACTTCAAATACCCAGTCCAACATTACCCATAATGTAAAATTACACTACCCCGGGTACTTTTTTGTCTATAACTTTTTCCCTGAGAAACAACTGGATATGGGCTATACACAGTTGGAATCTACTCCCTTAGGACTCTTTAGCGATTTATAGCAACCTCATTCATGTCGTCTGGAAATACTTCAAATACCCAGTCCAACATTACCCATAATGTAAAATTACACTACCCCGGGTACTTTTTCATCTATAACTTTTTCCTTGAGAAACAACTGGATATAAACTATATAAAGTTGGAATCTACTCCCTTAGACCTTTTAAGCGATATATAGCAACCTCATTCATGTCATCTGGAAATACTTCAAATACCCAGTCTAAGATCACCCATAATGTAAAATTACACCACCCCGGGTACTTCTTTGTCTATAACTTTTTCCCTGAGAAACAACTGGATATGGGCTATACATAGTTGGAATCTACTCCCTTAGACCTTTTTAGCAATATATAGCAACCTCATTCATGTCGTCTGGAAATACTTCAAATACCCAGTCTAAGATCACCCATAATGTAAAATTACACCACCCCGGGTACTTTTTCATCTATAACTTTTTCCCTGAGAAACAACTGGATATAAACTATATAAGGTTGGAATCTACTCCCTTAGACCTTTTAAGCGATATATAGCAACCTCATTCATGTCATCTGGAAATACTTCAAATACCCAGTCTAAGATCACCCATAATGTAAAATTACACCACCCCGGGTACTTCTTTGTCTATAACTTTTTCCCTGAGAAACAACAGGATATATGCTATACATAGTTGGAATCTACTCCCTTAGACCTTTTTAGCAATATATAGCAACCTCATTCATGTCGTCTGGAAATACTTCAAATACCCAGTCCAACATTACCCATAATGTAAAATTACACTACCCCGGGTACTTTTTCATCTATAACTTTTTCCTTGAGAAACAACTGGATATAAACTATATAAGGTTGGAATCTACTCCCTTAGACCTTTTAAGCGATATATAGCAACCTCATTCATGTCATCTGGAAATACTTCAAATACCCAGTCTAAGATCACCCATAATGTAAAATTACACCACCCCGGGTACTTCTTTGTCTATAACTTTTTCCCTGAGAAACAACTGGATATGGGCTATACATAGTTGGAATCTACTCCCTTAGACCTTTTTAGCAATATATAGCAACCTCATTCATGTCGTCTGGAAATACTTCAAATACCCAGTCCAACATTACCCATAATGTAAAATTACACTACCCCGGGTACTTTTTCATCTATAACTTTTTCCTTGAGAAACAACTGGATATAAACTATATAAGGTTGGAATCTACTCCCTTAGACCTTTTAAGCGATATATAGCAACCTCATTCATGTCATCTGGAAATACTTCAAATACCCAGTCTAAGATCACCCATAATGTAAAATTACACTACCCCGGGTACTTTTTCATCTATAACTTTTTCCCTGAGAAACAACTGGATATAAACTATATATGGTTGGAATCTACTCCCTTAGGACTCTTTAGCGATTTATAGCAACCTCATTCATGTCATCCGGAAATACTTCAAATACCCAGTCCAACATTACCCATAATGTAAAATTACACTACCCCGGGTACTTTTTCATCTATAACTTTTTCCCTGAGAAACAACTGGATATGGGCTATACATAGTTGGAATCTACTCCCTTAGACCTTTTTAGCAATATATAGCAACCTCCTTCATGTCATCTGGAAATACTTCAAATACCCAGTCCAACATTACCCATAATGTAAAATTACACTACCCCGGGTACTTTTTTGTCTATAACTTTTTCCCTGAGAAACAACTGGATATAAACTATATATGGTTGGAATCTACTCCCTTAGACCTCTTTAGCGATATATAGCAACCTCATTCATGTCGTCTGGAAATACTTCAAATACCCAGTCCAACATTACCCATAATGTAAAATTACACTACCCCGGGTACTTTTTCATCTATAACTTTTTCCCTGAGAAACAACTGGATATGGGCTATATATGGTTGGAATCTACTCCCTTAGGCCTCTTTAGCGGTTTATAGTAACCTCATTCATGTCATCTGGAAATACTTCAAATACCCAGTCCAACATTACCCATAATGTAAAATTACACTATCCCGGGTACTTTTTTGTCTATAACTTTTTCCCTGAGAAACAACTGGATATGGGCTATACATAGTTGGAATCTACTCCCTTAGGACTCTTTAGCGATTTATAGCAACCTCATTCATGTCGTCTGGAAATACTTCAAATACCCAGTCTAAGATCACCCATAATGTAAAATTACACCACCCCGGGTACTTCTTTGTCTATAACTTTTTCCCTGAGAAACAACTGGATATGGGCTATACATGGTTGGAATCTACTCCCTTAGGACTCTTTAGCGATTTATAGCAACCTCATTCATGTCGTCTGGAAATACTTCAAATACCCAGTCCAACATTACCCATAATGTAAAATTACACTACCCCGGGTACTTTTTTGTCTATAACTTTTTCCCTGAGAAACAACTGGATATAAACTATATAAGGTTGGAATCTACTCCCTTAGACCTTTTAAGCGATATATAGCAACCTCATTCATGTCATCTGGAAATACTTCAAATACCCAGTCTAAGATCACCCATAATGTAAAATTACACCACCCCGGGTACTTCTTTGTCTATAACTTTTTCCCTGAGAAACAACTGGATATGGGCTATACATAGTTGGAATCTACTCCCTTAGACCTTTTTAGCAATATATGGCAACCTCCTTCATGTCATCTGGAAATACTTCAAATACCCAGTCCAACATTACCCATAATGTAAAATTACACTACCCCGGGTACTTTTTTGTCTATAACTTTTTCCCTGAGAAACAACTGGATATGGGCTATACATAGTTGGAATCTACTCCCTTAGGACTCTTTAGCGATTTATAGCAACCTCATTCATGTCGTCTGGAAATACTTCAAATACCCAGTCCAACATTACCCATAATGTAAAATTACACTACCCCGGGTACTTTTTCATCTATAACTTTTTCCTTGAGAAACAACTGGATATAAACTATATAAGGTTGGAATCTACTCCCTTAGACCTTTTAAGCGATATATAGCAACCTCATTCATGTCATCTGGAAATACTTCAAATACCCAGTCTAAGATCACCCATAATGTAAAATTACACCACCCCGGGTACTTCTTTGTCTATAACTTTTTCCCTGAGAAACAACTGGATATGGGCTATACATAGTTGCAATCTACTCCCTTAGACCTTTTTAGCGATTTATAGCAACCTCATTCATGTCGTCTGGAAATACTTCAAATACCCAGTCTAAGATCACCCATAATGTAAAATTACACCACCCCGGGTACTTTTTCATCTATAACTTTTTCCCTGAGAAACAACAGGATATATGCTATACATAGTTGGAATCTACTCCCTTAGACCTTTTTAGCAATATATAGCAACCTCATTCATGTCGTCTGGAAATACTTCAAATACCCAGTCCAACATTACCCATAATGTAAAATTACACTACCCCGGGTACTTTTTCATCTATAACTTTTTCCCTGAGAAACAACTGGATATAAACTATATATGGTTGGAATCTACTCCCTTAGACCTTTTTAGCGATATATAGCAACCGCATTCATGTCATCTGGAAATACTTCAAAAACCCAGTCTAAAATCACCCATAATGTAAAATTACACCACCCCGGGTACTTCTTTCTCTATAACTTTTTCCCTGAGAGACAACTGGATATGGGCTATATATGGTTGGAATCTACTCCCTTAGGCCTCTTTAGCGATATATAGCAACCTCATTCATGTCGTCTGGAAATACTTCAAATACCCAGTCCAACATTACCCATAATGTAAAATTACACTACCCCGGGTACTTTTTCATCTATAACTTTTTCCCTGAGAAACAACTGGATATATGCTATACATAGTTGGAATCTACTCCCTCAGACCTTTTTAGCAATATATAGCAACCTCATTCATGTCGTCTGGAAATACTTCAAATACCCAGTCTAAAATCACCCATAATGTAAAATTACACCACCCCGGGTACTTTTTCATCTATAACTTTTTCCCTGAGAAACAACAGGATATATGCTATACATAGTTGGAATCTACTCCTTTAGGCCTCTTTATCGATATATAGCAACCTCATTCATGTCATCTGGAAATACTTCAAATACCCAGTCTAAGATCACCCATAATGTAAAATTACACCACCCCGGGTATTTTTTCATCTATAACTTTTTCCCTGAGAAACAACAGGATATATGCTATACATAGTTGGAATCTACTCCCTCAGACCTTTTTAGCAATATATAGCAACCTCATTCATGTCGTCTGGAAATACTTCAAATACCCAGTCTAAAATCACCCATAATGTAAAATTACACCACCCCGGGTACTTTTTCATCTATAACTTTTTCCCTGAGAAACAACTGGATATGGGCTATACATAGTTAGAATCTACTCCCTTAGACCTTTTTAGCAATATATAGCAACCTCATTCATGTCGTCTGGAAATACTTCAAATACCCAGTCTAAGATCACCCATAATGTAAAATTACACCACCCCGGGTACTTTTTCATCTATAACTTTTTCCCTGAGAAACAACAGGATATATGCTATACATAGTTGGAATCTACTCCCTTAGACCTTTTTAGCAATATATAGCAACCTCATTCATGTCGTCTGGAAATACTTCAAATACCCAGTCTAAGATCACCCATAATGTAAAATTACACCACCCCGGGTACTTTTTCATCTATAACTTTTTCCCTGAGAAACAACTGGATATGGGCTATACATAGTTGGAATCTACTCCCTTAGACCTTTTTAGCAATATATAGCAACCTCATTCATGTCGTCTGGAAATACTTCAAATACCCAGTCCAACATTACCCATAATGTAAAATTACACTACCCCGGGTACTTTTTCATCTATAACTTTTTCCCTGAGAAACAACTGGATATAAACTACATATGGTTGGAATCTACTCCCCTAGACCTTTCTAGCGATATATAGCAACCTCATTCATGTCATCTGGAAATACTTCAAATACCCAGTCTAAAATCACCCATAATGTAAAATTACACCACCCCGGGTACTTCTTTCTCTATAACTTTTTCCCTGAGAGACAACTGGATATGGGCTATATATGGTTGGAATCTACTCCCTTAGGCCTCTTTAGCGGTTTATAGTAACCTCATTCATGTCATCTGGAAATACTTCAAATACCCAGTCTAAGATCACCCATAATGTAAAATTACACCACCCCGGGTACTTCTTTGTCTATAACTTTTTCCCTGAGAAACAACTGGATATGGGCTATACATAGTTGGAATCTACTCCCTTAGACCTTTTTAGCAATATATAGCAACCTCCTTCATGTCATCTGGAAATACTTCAAATACCCAGTCCAACATTACCCATAATGTAAAATTACACTACCCCGGGTACTTTTTTGTCTATAACTTTTTCCCTGAGAAACAACTGGATATATGCTATACACAGTTGGAATCTACTCCCTTAGGACTCTTTAGCGATTTATAGCAACCTCATTCATGTCGTCTGGAAATACTTCAAATACCCAGTCCAACATTACCCATAATGTAAAATTACACTACCCCGGGTACTTTTTCATCTATAACTTTTTCCTTGAGAAACAACTGGATATAAACTATATAAGGTTGGAATCTACTCCCTTAGACCTTTTAAGCGATATATAGCAACCTCATTCATGTCATCTGGAAATACTTCAAATACCCAGTCTAAGATCACCCATAATGTAAAATTACACCACCCCGGGTACTTCTTTGTCTATAACTTTTTCCCTGAGAAACAACTGGATATGGGCTATACATAGTTGGAATCTACTCCCTTAGACCTTTTTAGCAATATATAGCAACCTCATTCATGTCGTCTGGAAATACTTCAAATACCCAGTCTAAGATCACCCATAATGTAAAATTACACCACCCCGGGTACTTTTTCATCTATAACTTTTTCCCTGAGAAACAACTGGATATAAACTATATAAGGTTGGAATCTACTCCCTTAGACCTTTTAAGCGATATATAGCAACCTCATTCATGTCATCTGGAAATACTTCAAATACCCAGTCTAAGATCACCCATAATGTAAAATTACACCACCCCGGGTACTTCTTTGTCTATAACTTTTTCCCTGAGAAACAACAGGATATATGCTATACATAGTTGGAATCTACTCCCTTAGACCTTTTTAGCAATATATAGCAACCTCATTCATGTCGTCTGGAAATACTTCAAATACCCAGTCCAACATTACCCATAATGTAAAATTACACTACCCCGGGTACTTTTTCATCTATAACTTTTTCCTTGAGAAACAACTGGATATAAACTATATAAGGTTGGAATCTACTCCCTTAGACCTTTTAAGCGATATATAGCAACCTCATTCATGTCATCTGGAAATACTTCAAATACCCAGTCTAAGATCACCCATAATGTAAAATTACACCACCCCGGGTACTTCTTTGTCTATAACTTTTTCCCTGAGAAACAACTGGATATGGGCTATACATAGTTGGAATCTACTCCCTTAGACCTTTTTAGCAATATATAGCAACCTCATTCATGTCGTCTGGAAATACTTCAAATACCCAGTCCAACATTACCCATAATGTAAAATTACACTACCCCGGGTACTTTTTCATCTATAACTTTTTCCTTGAGAAACAACTGGATATAAACTATATAAGGTTGGAATCTACTCCCTTAGACCTTTTAAGCGATATATAGCAACCTCATTCATGTCATCTGGAAATACTTCAAATACCCAGTCTAAGATCACCCATAATGTAAAATTACACTACCCCGGGTACTTTTTCATCTATAACTTTTTCCCTGAGAAACAACTGGATATAAACTATATATGGTTGGAATCTACTCCCTTAGGACTCTTTAGCGATTTATAGCAACCTCATTCATGTCATCTGGAAATACTTCAAATACCCAGTCCAACATTACCCATAATGTAAAATTACACTACCCCGGGTACTTTTTCATCTATAACTTTTTCCCTGAGAAACAACTGGATATGGGCTATACATAGTTGGAATCTACTCCCTTAGACCTTTTTAGCAATATATAGCAACCTCCTTCATGTCATCTGGAAATACTTCAAATACCCAGTCCAACATTACCCATAATGTAAAATTACACTACCCCGGGTACTTTTTTGTCTATAACTTTTTCCCTGAGAAACAACTGGATATAAACTATATATGGTTGGAATCTACTCCCTTAGACCTCTTTAGCGATATATAGCAACCTCATTCATGTCGTCTGGAAATACTTCAAATACCCAGTCCAACATTACCCATAATGTAAAATTACACTACCCCGGGTACTTTTTCATCTATAACTTTTTCCCTGAGAAACAACTGGATATGGGCTATATATGGTTGGAATCTACTCCCTTAGGCCTCTTTAGCGGTTTATAGTAACCTCATTCATGTCATCTGGAAATACTTCAAATACCCAGTCCAACATTACCCATAATGTAAAATTACACTATCCCGGGTACTTTTTTGTCTATAACTTTTTCCCTGAGAAACAACTGGATATGGGCTATACATAGTTGGAATCTACTCCCTTAGGACTCTTTAGCGATTTATAGCAACCTCATTCATGTCGTCTGGAAATACTTCAAATACCCAGTCTAAGATCACCCATAATGTAAAATTACACCACCCCGGGTACTTCTTTGTCTATAACTTTTTCCCTGAGAAACAACTGGATATGGGCTATACATGGTTGGAATCTACTCCCTTAGGACTCTTTAGCGATTTATAGCAACCTCATTCATGTCGTCTGGAAATACTTCAAATACCCAGTCCAACATTACCCATAATGTAAAATTACACTACCCCGGGTACTTTTTTGTCTATAACTTTTTCCCTGAGAAACAACTGGATATAAACTATATATGGTTGGAATCTACTCCCTTAGACCTCTTTAGCGATATATAGCAACCTCATTCATGTCGTCTGGAAATACTTCAAATACCCAGTCCAACATTACCCATAATGTAAAATTACACTACCCCGGGTACTTTTTCATCTATAACTTTTTCCCTGAGAAACAACTGGATATGGGCTATATATGGTTGGAATCTACTCCCTTAGACCTTTTTAGCGATATATAGCAACCTCATTCATGTCGTCTGGAAATACTTCAAATACCCAGTCCAACATTACCCATAATGTAAAATTACACTACCCCGGGTACTTTTTCATCTATAACTTTTTCCCTGAGAAACAACTGGATATAAACTATATATGGTTGGAATCTACTCCCTTAGGACTCTTTAGCGATTTATAGCAACCTCATTCATGTCATCTGGAAATACTTCAAATACCCAGTCCAACATTACCCATAATGTAAAATTACACTACCCCGGGTACTTTTTCATCTATAACTTTTTCCCTGAGAAACAACTGGATATGGGCTATACATAGTTGGAATCTACTCCCTTAGACCTTTTTAGCAATATATAGCAACCTCCTTCATGTCATCTGGAAATACTTCAAATACCCAGTCCAACATTACCCATAATGTAAAATTACACTACCCCGGGTACTTTTTTGTCTATAACTTTTTCCCTGAGAAACAACTGGATATAAACTATATATGGTTGGAATCTACTCCCTTAGACCTCTTTAGCGATATATAGCAACCTCATTCATGTCGTCTGGAAATACTTCAAATACCCAGTCCAACATTACCCATAATGTAAAATTACACCACCCCGGGTACTTCTTTGTCTATAACTTTTTCCCTGAGAAACAACTGGATATGGGCTATATATGGTTGGAATCTACTCCCTTAGGCCTCTTTAGCGGTTTATAGTAACCTCATTCATGTCATCTGGAAATACTTCAAATACCCAGTCTAAGATCACCCATAATGTAAAATTACACCACCCCGGGTACTTCTTTGTCTATAACTTTTTCCCTGAGAAACAACTGGATATGGGCTATACATAGTTGGAATCTACTCCCTTAGACCTTTTTAGCAATATATAGCAACCTCCTTCATGTTATCTGGAAATACTTCAAATACCCAGTCCAACATTACCCATAATGTAAAATTACACTACCCCGGGTACTTTTTTGTCTATAACTTTTTCCCTGAGAAACAACTGGATATGGGCTATACATAGTTGGAATCTACTCCCTTAGGACTCTTTAGCGATTTATAGCAACCTCATTCATGTCGTCTGGAAATACTTCAAATACCCAGTCTAAGATCACCCATAATGTAAAATTACACCACCCCGGGTACTTTTTCATCTATAACTTTTTCCCTGAGAAACAACAGGATATATGCTATACATAGTTGGAATCTACTCCCTTAGGCCTCTTTATCGATATATAGCAACCTCATTCATGTCATCTGGAAATACTTCAAATACCCAGTCTAAGATCACCCATAATGTAAAATTACACCACCCCGGGTATTTTTTCATCTATAACTTTTTCCCTGAGAAACAACAGGATATATGCTATACATAGTTGGAATCTACTCCCTCAGACCTTTTTAGCAATATATAGCAACCTCATTCATGTCGTCTGGAAATACTTCAAATACCCAGTCTAAAATCACCCATAATGTAAAATTACACCACCCCGGGTACTTTTTTGTCTATAACTTTTTCCCTGAGAAACAACTGGATATGGGCTATACATGGTTGGAATCTACTCCCTTAGGACTCTTTAGCAATATATAGCAACCTCATTCATGTCGTCTGGAAATACTTCAAATACCCAGTCCAACATTACCCATAATGTAAAATTACACTACCCCGGGTACTTTTTCATCTATAACTTTTTCCCTGAGAAACAACTGGATATAAACTATATATGGTTGGAATCTACTCTCTTAGACCTTTTTAGCGATATATAGCAACCTCATTCATGTCATCTGGAAATACTTCAAATACCCAGTCTAAGATCACCCATAATGTAAAATTACACCACCCCGGGTACTTCTTTGTCTATAACTTTTTCCCTGAGAAACAACTGGATATGGGCTATACATAGTTGGAATCTACTCCCTTAGGACTCTTTAGCGATTTATAGCAACCTCATTCATGTCATCTGGAAATACTTCAAATACCCAGTCTAAGATCACCCATAATGTAAAATTACACCACCCCGGGTATTTTTTCATCTATAACTTTTTCCCTGAGAAACAACAGGATATATGCTATACATAGTTGGAATCTACTCCCTCAGGCCTTTTTAGCAATATATAGCAACCTCATTCATGTCGTCTGGAAATACTTCAAATACCCAGTCTAAAATCACCCATAATGTAAAATTACACCACCCCGGGTACTTTTTTGTCTATAACTTTTTCCCTGAGAAACAACTGGATATGGGCTATACATGGTTGGAATCTACTCCCTTAGGACTCTTTAGCGATTTATAGCAACCTCATTCATGTCGTCTGGAAATACTTCAAATACCCAGTCCAACATTACCCATAATGTAAAATTACACTACCCCGGGTACTTTTTCATCTATAACTTTTTCCTTGAGAAACAACTGGATATAAACTATATAAGGTTGGAATCTACTCTCTTAGACCTTTTAAGCGATATATAGCAACCTCATTCATGTCATCTGGAAATACTTCAAATACCCAGTCTAAGATCACCCATAATGTAAAATTACACCACCCCGGGTACTTCTTTGTCTATAACTTTTTCCCTGAGAAACAACTGGATATGGGCTATACATAGTTGGAATCTACTCCCTTAGACCTTTTTAGCAATATATAGCAACCTCATTCATGTCGTCTGGAAATACTTCAAATACCCAGTCTAAGATCACCCATAATGTAAAATTACACCACCCCGGGTACTTTTTCATCTATAACTTTTTCCCTGAGAAACAACAGGATATATGCTATACATAGTTGGAATCTACTCCCTTAGACCTTTTTAGCAATATATAGCAACCTCATTCATGTCGTCTGGAAATACTTCAAATACCCAGTCCAACATTACCCATAATGTAAAATTACACTACCCCGGGTACTTTTTCATCTATAACTTTTTCCCTGAGAAACAACTGGATATGGGCTATATATGGTTGGAATCTACTCCCTTAGACCTTTTTAGCAATATATAGCAACCTCATTCATGTCATCTGCAAATACTTCAAATACCCTGTCTAAGATCACCCATAATGTAAAATTACACCACCCCGGGTACTTCTTTGTCTATAACTTTTTCCCTGAGAAACAACTGGATATGGGCTATACATAGTTGGAATCTACTCCCTCAGACCTTTTTAGCAATATATAGCAACCTCATTCATGTCGTCTGGAAATACTTCAAATACCCAGTCTAAAATCACCCATAATGTAAAATTACACCACCCCGGGTACTTTTTCATCTATAACTTTTTCCCTGAGAAACAACAGGATATATGCTATACATAGTTGGAATCTACTCCCTTAGGCCTCTTTATCGATATATAGCAACCTCATTCATGTCATCTGGAAATACTTCAAATACCCAGTCTAAGATCACCCATAATGTAAAATTACACCACCCCGGGTATTTTTTCATCTATAACTTTTTCCCTGAGAAACAACAGGATATATGCTATACATAGTTGGAATCTACTCCCTCAGACCTTTTTAGCAATATATAGCAACCTCATTCATGTCGTCTGGAAATACTTCAAATACCCAGTCTAAAATCACCCATAATGTAAAATTACACCACCCCGGGTACTTTTTCATCTATAACTTTTTCCCTGAGAAACAACTGGATATGGGCTATACATAGTTGGAATCTACTCCCTTAGACCTTTTTAGCAATATATAGCAACCTCATTCATGTCGACTGGAAATACTTCAAATACCCAGTCTAAGATCACCCATAATGTAAAATTACACCACCCCGGGTACTTTTTCATCTATAACTTTTTCCCTGAGAAACAACTGGATATGGGCTATACATAGTTGGAATCTACTCCCTTAGACCTTTTTAGCAATATATAGCAACCTCATTCATGTCGTCTGGAAATACTTCAAATACCCAGTCCAACATTACCCATAATGTAAAATTACACTACCCCGGGTACTTTTTCATCTATAACTTTTTCCCTGAGAAACAACTGGATATAAACTATATATGGTTGGAATCTACTCCCTTAGACCTTTTTAGCGATATATAGCAACCTCATTCATGTCATCTGGAAATACTTCAAATACCCAGTCTAAAATCACCCATAATGTAAAATTACACCACCCCGGGTACTTCTTTCTCTATAACTTTTTCCCTGAGAGACAACTGGATATTGGCTATACATGGTTGGAATCTACTCCCTTAGGCCTCTTTAGCGATATATAGCAACCTCATTCATGTCGTCTGGAAATACTTCAAATACCCAGTCCAACATTACCCATAATGTAAAATTACACTACCCCGGGTACTTTTTCATCTATAACTTTTTCCCTGAGAAACAACAGGATATATGCTATACATAGTTGGAATCTACTCTCTTATACCTTTTTAGCGATATATAGCAACCTCATTCATGTCGTCTGGAAATACTTCAAATACCCAGTCCAACATTACCCATAATGTAAAATTACACTACCCCGGGTACTTTTTCATCTATAACTTTTTCCCTGAGAAACAACTGGATATAAGCTATATATGGTTGGAATCTACTCCCTTAGGACTCTTTAGCGATTTATAGCAACCTCATTCATGTCATCTGGAAATACTTCAAATACCCAGTCCAACATTACCCATAATGTAAAATTACACTACCCCGGGTACTTTTTCATCTATAACTTTTTCCCTGAGAAACAACTGGATATGGGCTATACATAGTTGGAATCTACTCCCTTAGACCTTTTTAGCGATATACAGCAACCTCATTCATGTCGTCTGGAAATACTTCAAATACCCAGTCCAACATTACCCATAATGTAAAATTACACTACCCCGGGTACTTTTTCATCTATAACTTTTTCCCTGAGAAACAACTGGATATAAACTATATATGGTTGGAATCTACTCCCTTAGGACTCTTTAGCGATTTATAGCAACCTCATTCATGTCATCTGGAAATACTTCAAATACCCAGTCCAACATTACCCATAATGTAAAATTACACTACCACGGGTACTTTTTCATCTATAACTTTTTCCCTGAGAAACAACTGGATATGGGCTATACATAGTTGGAATCTACTCCCTTAGACCTTTTTAGCAATATATAGCAACCTCCTTCATGTCATCTGGAAATACTTCAAATACCCAGTCCAACATTACCCATAATGTAAAATTACACTACCCCGGGTACTTTTTTGTCTATAACTTTTTCCCTGAGAAACAACTGGATATGGGCTATATATGGTTGGAATCTACTCCCTTAGACCTCTTTAGCGATATATAGCAACCTCATTCATGTCGTCTGGAAATACTTCAAATACCCAGTCCAACATTACCCATAATGTAAAATTACACTACCCCGGGTACTTTTTCATCTATAACTTTTTCCCTGAGAAACAACTGGATATAAACTATATATGGTTAGAAGCTACTCCCTTAGACCTTTTTAGCGATATATAGCAACCTCATTCATGTCATCTGGAAATACTTCAAATACCCAGTCTAAAATCACCCATAATGTAAAATTACACCACCCCGGGTACTTCTTTCTCTATAACTTTTTCCCTGAGAGACAACTGGATATGGGCTATATATGGTTGGAATCTACTCCCTTAGGCCTCTTTAGCGGTTTATAGTAACCTCATTCATGTCATCTGGAAATACTTCAAATACCCAGTATAAGATCACCCATAATGTAAAATTACACCACCCCGGGTACTTCTTTGTCTATAACTTTTTCCCTGAGAAACAACTGGATATGGGCTATACACAGTTGGAATCTACTCCCTTAGACCTTTTTAGCAATATATAGCAACCTCCTTCATGTCATCTGGAAATACTTCAAATACCCAGTCCAACATTACCCATAATGTAAAATTACACTACCCCGGGTACTTTTTTGTCTATAACTTTTTCCCTGAGAAACAACTGGATATGGGCTATACATAGTTGGAATCTACTCCCTTAGGACTCTTTAGCGATTTATAGCAACCTCATTCATGTCGTCTGGAAATACTTCAAATACCCAGTCCAACATTACCCATAATGTAAAATTACACTACCCCGGGTACTTTTTCATCTATAACTTTTTCCTTGAGAAACAACTGGATATAAACTATATAAGGTTGGAATCTACTCCCTTAGACCTTTTTAGCGATATATAGCAACCTCATTCATGTCATCTGGAAATACTTCAAATACCCAGTCTAAAATCACCCATAATGTAAAATTACACCACCCCGGGTACTTCTTTCTCTATAACTTTTTCCCTGAGAGACAACTGGATATGGGCTATATATGGTTGGAATCTACTCCCTTAGACCTTTTAAGCGATATATAGCAACCTCATTCATGTCATCTGGAAATACTTCAAATACCCAGTCTAAGATCACCCATAATGTAAAATTACACCACCCCGGGTACTTCTTTGTCTATAACTTTTTCCCTGAGAAACAACTGGATATGGGCTATACATAGTTGGAATCTACTCCCTTAGACCTTTTTAGCAATATATAGCAACCTCATTCATGTCGTCTGGAAATACTTCAAATACCCAGTCTAAGATCACCCATAATGTAAAATTACACCACCCCGGGTACTTTTTCATCTATAACTTTTTCCCTGAGAAACAACAGGATATATGCTATACATAGTTGGAATCTACTCCCTTAGACCTTTTTAGCAATATATAGCAACCTCATTCATGTCGTCTGGAAATACTTCAAATACCCAGTCCAACATTACCCATAATGTAAAATTACACTACCCCGGGTACTTTTTCATCTATAACTTTTTCCCTGAGAAACAACTGGACATAAACTATATATGGTTGGAATCTACTCCCTTAGACCTTTTTAGCGATATATAGCAACCTCATTCATGTCATCTGGAAATACTTCAAATACCCAGTCTAAGATCACCCATAATGTAAAATTACACCACCCCGGGTACTTCTTTGTCTATAACTTTTTCCCTGAGAAACAACTGGATATGGGCTATACATAGTTGGAATCTACTCCCTCAGACCTTTTTAGCAATATATAGCAACCTCATTCATGTCGTCTGGAAATACTTCAAATACCCAGTCTAAAATCACCCATAATGTAAAATTACACCACCCCGGGTACTTTTTCATCTATAACTTTTTCCCTGAGAAACAACAGGATATAAACTATATATGGTTGGAATCCACTCCCTTAGACCTTTTTAGCGATATATAGCAACCTCATTCATGTCATCTGGAAATACTTCAAATACCCAGTCTAAGATCACCCATAATGTAAAATTACACCACCCCGGGTATTTTTTCATCTATAACTTTTTCCCTGAGAAACAACAGGATATATGCTATACATAGTTGGAATCTACTCCCTCAGACCTTTTTAGCAATATATAGCAACCTCATTCATGTCGTCTGGAAATACTTCAAATACCCAGTCTAAGATCACCCATAATGTAAAATTACACCACCCCGGGTACTTTTTCATCTATAACTTTTTCCCTGAGAAACAACTGGATATGGGCTATACATAGTTGGAATCTACTCCCTTAGACCTTTTTAGCAATATATAGCAACCTCATTCATGTCGTCTGGAAATACTTCAAATACCCAGTCCAACATTACCCATAATGTAAAATTACACTACCCCGGGTACTTTTTCATCTATAACTTTTTCCCTGAGAAACAACTGGATATAAACTATATATGGTTGGAATCTACTCCCTTAGACCTTTTTAGCGATATATAGCAACCTCATTCATGTCATCTGGAAATACTTCAAATACCCAGTCTAAAATCACCCATAATGTAAAATTACACCACCCCGGGTACTTCTTTCTCTATAACTTTTTCCCTGAGAGACAACTGGATATTGGCTATACATGGTTGGAATCTACTCCCTTAGGCCTCTTTAGCGATATATAGCAACCTCATTCATGTCGTCTGGAAATACTTCAAATACCCAGTCCAACATTACCCATAATGTAAAATTACACTACCCCGGGTACTTTTTCATCTATAACTTTTTCCCTGAGAAACAACAGGATATATGCTATACATAGTTGGAATCTACTCTCTTATACCTTTTTAGCGATATATAGCAACCTCATTCATGTCGTCTGGAAATACTTCAAATACCCAGTCCAACATTACCCATAATGTAAAATTACACTACCCCGGGTACTTTTTCATCTATAACTTTTTCCCTGAGAAACAACTGGATATAAGCTATATATGGTTGGAATCTACTCCCTTAGACCTTTTAAGCGATATATAGCAACCTCATTCATGTCATCTGGAAATACTTCAAATACCCAGTCTAAGATCACCCATAATGTAAAATTACACCACCCCGGGTACTTCTTTGTCTATAACTTTTTCCCTGAGAAACAACTGGATATGGGCTATACATAGTTGGAATCTACTCCCTTAGACCTTTTTAGCAATATATAGCAACCTCATTCATGTCGTCTGGAAATACTTCAAATACCCAGTCCAACATTACCCATAATGTAAAATTACACTACCCCGGGTACTTTTTCATCTATAACTTTTTCCCTGAGAAACAACTGGATATAAACTATATATGGTTGGAATCTACTCCCTTAGACCTTTTTAGCGATATATAGCAACCTCATTCATGTCATCTGGAAATACTTCAAATACCCAGTCTAAGATCACCCATAATGTAAAATTACACCACCCCGGGTACTTCTTTGTCTATAACTTTTTCCCTGAGAAACAACTGGATATGGGCTATACATAGTTGGAATCTACTCCCTCAGACCTTTTTAGCAATATATAGCAACCTCATTCATGTCGTCTGGAAATACTTCAAATACCCAGTCTAAAATCACCCATAATGTAAAATTACACCACCCCGGGTACTTTTTCATCTATAACTTTTTCCCTGAGAAACAACTGGATATATGCTATACATAGTTGGAATCTACTCCCTTAGGCCTCTTTATCGATATATAGCAACCTCATTCATGTCATCTGGAAATACTTCAAATACCCAGTCTAAGATCACCCATAATGTAAAATTACACCACCCCGGGTATTTTTTCATCTATAACTTTTTCCCTGAGAAACAACAGGATATATGCTATACATAGTTGGAATCTACTCCCTCAGACCTTTTTAGCAATATATAGCAACCTCATTCATGTCGTCTGGAAATACTTCAAATACCCAGTCTAAAATCACCCATAATGTAAAATTACACCACCCCGGGTACTTTTTCATCTATAACTTTTTCCCTGAGAAACAACTGGATATGGGCTATACATAGTTAGAATCTACTCCCTTAGACCTTTTTAGCAATATATAGCAACCTCATTCATGTCGTCTGGAAATACTTCAAATACCCAGTCTAAGATCACCCATAATGTAAAATTACACCACCCCGGGTACTTTTTCATCTATAACTTTTTCCCTGAGAAACAACAGGATATATGCTATACATAGTTGGAATCTACTCCCTTAGACCTTTTTAGCAATATATAGCAACCTCATTCATGTCGTCTGGAAATACTTCAAATACCCAGTCCAACATTACCCATAATGTAAAATTACACTACCCCGGGTACTTTTTCATCTATAACTTTTTCCCTGAGAAACAACTGGATATAAACTATATATGGTTGGAATCTACTCCCTTAGACCTTTTTAGCGATATATAGCAACCTCATTCATGTCATCTGGAAATACTTCAAATACCCAGTCTAAAATCACCCATAATGTAAAATTACACCACCCCGGGTACTTCTTTCTCTATAACTTTTTCCCTGAGAGACAACTGGATATTGGCTATACATGGTTGGAATCTACTCCCTTAGGCCTCTTTAGCGATATATAGCAACCTCATTCATGTCGTCTGGAAATACTTCAAATACCCAGTCCAACATTACCCATAATGTAAAATTACACTACCCCGGGTACTTTTTCATCTATAACTTTTTCCCTGAGAAACAACAGGATATATGCTATACATAGTTGGAATCTACTCTCTTATACCTTTTTAGCGATATATAGCAACCTCATTCATGTCGTCTGGAAATACTTCAAATACCCAGTCCAACATTACCCATAATGTAAAATTACACTACCCCGGGTACTTTTTCATCTATAACTTTTTCCGTGAGAAACAACTGGATATGGGCTATATACGGTTGGAATCTACTCCCTTAGGACTCTTTAGCGATTTATAGCAACCTCATTCATGTCATCTGGAAATACTTCAAATACCCAGTCCAACATTACCCATAATGTAAAATTACACTACCCCGGGTACTTTTTCATCTATAACTTTTTCCCTGAGAAACAACTGGATATGGGCTATACATAGTCGGAATCTACTCCCTTAGACCTTTTTAGCAATATATAGCAACCTCATTCATGTCATCTGGAAATACTTCAAATACCCAGTCCAACATTACCCATAATGTAAAATTACACTACCCCGGGTACTTTTTTGTCTATAACTTTTTCCCTGAGAAACAACTTAATATGGGCTATACATAGTTGGAATCTACTCCCTTATACCTTTTTAGCGATATATAGCAACCTCATTCATGTCATCTGGAAATACTTCAAATACCCAGTCTAAGATCACCCATAATGTAAAATTACACCACCCCGGGTACTTCTTTCTCTGTAACTTTTTCCCTGAGAGACAACTGGATATTGGCTATACATGGTTGGAATCTACTTCCTTAGGCCTCTTTAGCGATATATAGCAACCTCATTCATGTCGTCTGGAAATACTTCAAATACCCAGTCCAACATTACCCATAATGTAAAATTACACTACCCCGGGTACTTTTTCATCTATAACTTTTGCCTTGAGAAACAACTGGATATAAACTATATAAGGTTGGAATCTACTCCCTTAGACCTTTTAAGCGATATATAGCAACCTCATTCATGTCATCTGGAAATACTTCAAATACCCAGTCTAAGATCACCCATAATGTAAAATTACACCACCCCGGGTACTTCTTTGTCTATAACTTTTTCCCTGAAAAACAACTGGATATGGGCTATACATAGTTTGAATCTACTCCCTTAGGCCTTTTTAGCAATATATAGCAACCTCATTCATGTCGTCTGGAAATACTTCAAATACCCAGTCTAAGATCACCCATAATGTAAAATTACACTACCCCGGGTACTTTTTCATCTATAACTTTTTCCCTGAGAAACAACAGGATATATGCTATACATAGTTGGAATCTACTCCCTTAGGCCTCTTTAGCGATGTATAGCAACCTCATTCATGTCATCTGGAAATACTTCAAATACCCAGTCTAAGATCACCCATAATGTAAAATTACACCACCCCGGGTATTTTTTCATCTATAACTTTTTCCCTGAGAAACAACAGGATATATGCTATACATAGTTGGAATCTACTCCCTCAGACCTTTTTAGCAATATATAGCAACCTCATTCATGTCGTCTGGAAATACTTCAAATACCCAGTCTAAAATCACCCATAATGTAAAATTACACCACCCCGGGTACTTTTTCATCTATAACTTTTTCCGTGAGAAACAACTGGATATGGGCTATATACGGTTGGAATCTACTCCCTTAGGACTCTTTAGCGATTTATAGCAACCTCATTCATGTCATCTGGAAATACTTCAAATACCCAGTCCAACATTACCCATAATGTAAAATTACACTACCCCGGGTACTTTTTCATCTATAACTTTTTCCCTGAGAAACAACTGGATATGGGCTATACATAGTCGGAATTTACTCCCTTAGACCTTTTTAGCAATATATAGCAACCTCATTCATGTCATCTGGAAATACTTCAAATACCCAGTCCAACATTACCCATAATGTAAAATTACACTACCCCGGGTACTTTTTTGTCTATAACTTTTTCCCTGAGAAACAACTGGATATGGGCTATACATAGTTGCAATCTCCCCCTTATACCTTTTTAGCGATATATAGCAACCTCATTCATGTCATCTGGAAATACTTCAAATACCCAGTCTAAGATCACCCATAATGTAAAATTACACCACCCCGGGTACTTCTTTCTCTGTAACTTTTTCCCTGAGAGACAACTGGATATTGGCTATACATGGTTGGAATCTACTTCCTTAGGCCTCTTTAGCGATATATAGCAACCTCATTCATGTCGTCTGGAAATACTTCAAATACCCAGTCCAACATTACCCATAATGTAAAATTACACTACCCCGGGTACTTTTTCATCTATAACTTTTTCCCTGAGAAACAACTGGATATGGGCTATACATAGTTGGAATCTACTCCCTTAGACCTTTTTAGCAATATATAGCAACCTCATTCATGTCGTCTGGAAATACTTCAAATACCCAGTCTAAGATCACCCATAATGTAAAATTACACCACCCCGGGTACTTTTTCATCTATAACTTTTTCCCTGAGAAACAACAGGATATATGCTATACATAGTTGGAATCTACTCCCTTAGACCTTTTTAGCAATATATAGCAACCTCATTCATGTCGTCTGGAAATACTTCAAATACCCAGTCCAACATTACCCATAATGTAAAATTACACTACCCCGGGTACTTTTTCATCTATAACTTTTTCCCTGAGAAACAACTGGATATAAACTATATATGGTTGGAATCTACTCCCTTAGACCTTTTTAGCGATATATAGCAACCTCATTCATGTCATCTGGAAATACTTCAAATACCCAGTCTAAGATCACCCATAATGTAAAATTACACCACCCCGGGTACTTCTTTGTCTATAACTTTTTCCCTGAGAAACAACTGGATATTGGCTATACATAGTTGGAATCTACTCCCTCAGACCTTTTTAGCAATATATAGCAACCTCATTCATGTCGTCTGGAAATACTTCAAATACCCAGTCTAAAATCACCCATAATGTAAAATTACACCACCCCGGGTACTTTTTCATCTATAACTTTTTCCCTGAGAAACAACAGGATATATGCTATACATAGTTGGAATCTACTCCCTTAGGCCTCATTATCGATATATAGCAACCTCATTCATGTCATCTGGAAATACTTCAAATACCCAGTCTAAGATCACCCATAATGTAAAATTACACCACCCCGGGTATTTTTTCATCTATAACTTTTTCCCTGAGAAACAACAGGATATATGCTATACATAGTTGGAATCTACTCCCTCAGACCTTTTTAGCAATATATAGCAACCTCATTCATGTCGTCTGGAAATACTTCAAATACCCAGTCTAAAATCACCCATAATGTAAAATTACACCACCCCGGGTACTTTTTCATCTATAACTTTTTCCCTGAGAAACAACTGGATATGGGCTATACATAGTTAGAATCTACTCCCTTAGACCTTTTTAGCAATATATAGCAACCTCATTCATGTCGTCTGGAAATACTTCAAATACCCAGTCCAACATTACCCATAATGTAAAATTACACTACCCCGGGTACTTTTTCATCTATAACTTTTTCCCTGAGAAACAACTGGATATAAACTATATATGGTTGGAATCTACTCCCTTAGGCCTTTTTAGCGATATATAGCAACCTCATTCATGTCATCTGGAAATACTTCAAATACCCAGTCTAAAATCACCCATAATGTAAAATTACACCACCCCGGGTACTTCTTTCTCTATAACTTTTTCCCTGAGAGACAACTGGATATTGGCTATACATGGTTGGAATCTACTCCCTTAGGCCTCTTTAGCGATATATAGCAACCTCATTCATGTCGTCTGGAAATACTTCAAATACCCAGTCCAACATTACCCATAATGTAAAATTACACTACCCCGGGTACTTTTTCATCTATAACTTTTTCCCTGAGAAACAACAGGATATATGCTATACATAGTTGGAATCTACTCTCTTATACCTTTTTAGCGATATATAGCAACCTCATTCATGTCGTCTGGAAATACTTCAAATACCCAGTCCAACATTACCCATAATGTAAAATTACACTACCCCGGGTACTTTTTCATCTATAACTTTTTCCGTGAGAAACAACTGGATATGGGCTATATACGGTTGGAATCTACTCCCTTAGGACTCTTTAGCGATTTATAGCAACCTCATTCATGTCATCTGGAAATACTTCAAATACCCAGTCCAACATTACCCATAATGTAAAATTACACTACCCCGGGTACTTTTTCATCTATAACTTTTTCCCTGAGAAACAACTGGATATGGCTATACATAGTCGGAATCTACTCCCTTAGACCTTTTTAGCAATATATAGCAACCTCATTCATGTCATCTGGAAATACTTCAAATACCCAGTCCAACATTACCCATAATGTAAAATTACACTACCCCGGGTACTTTTTTGTCTATAACTTTTTCCCTGAGAAACAACTGGATATGGGCTATACATAGTTGGAATCTACTCCCTTATACCTTTTTAGCGATATATAGCAACCTCATTCATGTCATCTGGAAATACTTCAAGTACCCAGTCTAAGATCACCCATAATGTAAAATTACACCACCCCGGGTACTTCTTTCTCTGTAACTTTTTCCCTGAGAGACAACTGGATATTGGCTATACATGGTTGGAATCTACTTCCTTAGGCCTCTTTAGCGATATATAGCAACCTCATTCATGTCGTCTGGAAATACTTCAAATACCCAGTCCAACATTACCCATAATGTAAAATTACACTACCCCGGGTACTTTTTCATCTATAACTTTTGCCTTGAGAAACAACTGGATATAAACTATATAAGGTTGGAATCTACTCCCTTAGACCTTTTAAGCGATATATAGCAACCTCATTCATGTCATCTGGAAATACTTCAAATACCCAGTCTAAGATCACCCATAATGTAAAATTACACCACCCCGGGTACTTCTTTGTCTATAACTTTTTCCCTGAAAAACAACTGGATATGGGCTATACATAGTTGGAATCTACTCCCTTATACCTTTTTAGCGATATATGGCAACCTCATTCATGTCGTCTGGAAATACTTCAAATACCCAGTCTAAGATCACCCATAATGTAAAATTACACCACCCCGGGTACTTTTTCATCTATAACTTTTTCCCTGAGAAACAACAGGATATATGCTATACATAGTTGGAATCTACTCCCTTAGGCCTCTTTAGCGATATATAGCAACCTCATTCATGTCATCTGGAAATACTTCAAATACCCAGTCTAAGATCACCCATAATGTAAAATTACACCACCCCGGGTATTTTTTCATCTATAACTTTTTCCCTGAGAAACAACAGGATATATGCTATACATAGTTGGAATCTACTCCCTCAGACCTTTTTAGCAATATATAGCAACCTCATTCATGTCGTCTGGAAATACTTCAAATACCCAGTCTAAAATCACCCATAATGTAAAATTACACCACCCCGGGTACTTTTTCATCTATAACTTTTTCCCTGAGAAACAACAGGATATATGCTATACATAGTTGGAATCTACTCCCTTAGGCCTCATTATCGATATATAGCAACCTCATTCATGTCATCTGGAAATACTTCAAATACCCAGTCTAAGATCACCCATAATGTAAAATTACACCACCCCGGGTATTTTTTCATCTATAACTTTTTCCCTGAGAAACAACAGGATATATGCTATACATAGTTGGAATCTACTCCCTCAGACCTTTTTAGCAATATATAGCAACCTCATTCATGTCGTCTGGAAATACTTCAAATACCCAGTCTAAAATCACCCATAATGTAAAATTACACCACCCCGGGTACTTTTTCATCTATAACTTTTTCCCTGAGAAACAACTGGATATGGGCTATACATAGTTAGAATCTACTCCCTTAGACCTTTTTAGCAATATATAGCAACCTCATTCATGTCGTCTGGAAATACTTCAAATACCCAGTCTAAGATCACCCATAATGTAAAATTACACCACCCCGGGTACTTTTTCATCTATAACTTTTTCCCTGAGAAACAACAGGATATATGCTATACATAGTTGGAATCTACTCCCTTAGACCTTTTTAGCAATATATAGCAACCTCATTCATGTCGTCTGGAAATACTTCAAATACCCAGTCCAACATTACCCATAATGTAAAATTACACTACCCCCGGGTACTTTTTCATCTATAACTTTTTCCCTGAGAAACAACTGGATATAAACTATATATGGTTGGAATCTACTCCCTTAGGCCTTTTTAGCGATATATAGCAACCTCATTCATGTCATCTGGAAATACTTCAAATACCCAGTCTAAAATCACCCATAATGTAAAATTACACCACCCCGGGTACTTCTTTCTCTATAACTTTTTCCCTGAGAGACAACTGGATATTGGCTATACATGGTTGGAATCTACTCCCTTAGGCCTCTTTAGCGATATATAGCAACCTCATTCATGTCGTCTGGAAATACTTCAAATACCCAGTCCAACATTACCCATAATGTAAAATTACACTACCCCGGGTACTTTTTCATCTATAACTTTTTCCCTGAGAAACAACAGGATATATGCTATACATAGTTGGAATCTACTCTCTTATACCTTTTTAGCGATATATAGCAACCTCATTCATGTCGTCTGGAAATACTTCAAATACCCAGTCCAACATTACCCATAATGTAAAATTACACTACCCCGGGTACTTTTTCATCTATAACTTTTTCCGTGAGAAACAACTGGATATGGGCTATATACGGTTGGAATCTACTCCCTTAGGACTCTTTAGCGATTTATAGCAACCTCATTCATGTCATCTGGAAATACTTCAAATACCCAGTCCAACATTACCCATAATGTAAAATTACACTACCCCGGGTACTTTTTCATCTATAACTTTTTCCCTGAGAAACAACTGGATATGGGCTATACATAGTCGGAATCTACTCCCTTAGACCTTTTTAGCAATATATAGCAACCTCATTCATGTCATCTGGAAATACTTCAAATACCCAGTCCAACATTACCCATAATGTAAAATTACACTACCCCGGGTACTTTTTTGTCTATAACTTTTTCCCTGAGAAACAACTGGATATGGGCTATACATAGTTGGAATCTACTCCCTTATACCTTTTTAGCGATATATAGCAACCTCATTCATGTCATCTGGAAATACTTCAAGTACCCAGTCTAAGATCACCCATAATGTAAAATTACACCACCCCGGGTACTTCTTTCTCTGTAACTTTTTCCCTGAGAGACAACTGGATATTGGCTATACATGGTTGGAATCTACTTCCTTAGGCCTCTTTAGCGATATATAGCAACCTCATTCATGTCGTCTGGAAATACTTCAAATACCCAGTCCAACATTACCCATAATGTAAAATTACACTACCCCGGGTACTTTTTCATCTATAACTTTTGCCTTGAGAAACAACTGGATATAAACTATATAAGGTTGGAATCTACTCCCTTAGACCTTTTAAGCGATATATAGCAACCTCATTCATGTCATCTGGAAATACTTCAAATACCCAGTCTAAGATCACCCATAATGTAAAATTACACCACCCCGGGTACTTCTTTGTCTATAACTTTTTCCCTGAAAAACAACTGGATATGGGCTATACATAGTTGGAATCTACTCCCTTATACCTTTTTAGCGATATATGGCAACCTCATTCATGTCGTCTGGAAATACTTCAAATACCCAGTCTAAGATCACCCATAATGTAAAATTACACCACCCCGGGTACTTTTTCATCTATAACTTTTTCCCTGAGAAACAACAGGATATATGCTATACATAGTTGGAATCTACTCCCTTAGGCCTCTTTAGCGATATATAGCAACCTCATTCATGTCATCTGGAAATACTTCAAATACCCAGTCTAAGATCACCCATAATGTAAAATTACACCACCCCGGGTATTTTTTCATCTATAACTTTTTCCCTGAGAAACAACAGGATATATGCTATACATAGTTGGAATCTACTCCCTCAGACCTTTTTAGCAATATATAGCAACCTCATTCATGTCGTCTGGAAATACTTCAAATACCCAGTCTAAAATCACCCATAATGTAAAATTACACCACCCCGGGTACTTTTTCATCTATAACTTTTTCCCTGAGAAACAACTGGATATGGGCTATACATAATTGGAATCTACTCCCTTAGACCTTTTTAGCAATATATAGCAACCTCATTCATGTCGTCTGGAAATACTTCAAATACCCAGTCTAAGATCACCCATAATGTAAAATTACACCACCCCGGGTACTTTTTCATCTATAACTTTTTCCCTGAGAAACAACAGGATATATGCTATACATAGTTGGAATCTACTCCCTTAGACCTTTTTAGCAATATATAGCAACCTCATTCATGTCGTCTGGAAATACTTCAAATACCCAGTCCAACATTACCCATAATGTAAAATTACACTACCCCGGGTACTTTTTCATCTATAACTTTTTCCCTGAGAAACAACTGGATATAAACTATATATGGTTGGAATCTACTCCCTTAGACCTTTTTAGCGATATATAGCAACCTCATTCATGTCATCTGGAAATACTTCAAATACCCAGTCTAAAATCACCCATAATGTAAAATTACACCACCCCGGGTACTTCTTTCTCTATAACTTTTTCCCTGAGAGACAACTGGATATTGGCTATACATGGTTGGAATCTACTCCCTTAGGCCTCTTTAGCGATATATAGCAACCTCATTCATGTCGTCTGGAAATACTTCAAATACCCAGTCCAACATTACCCATAATGTAAAATTACACTACCCCGGGTACTTTTTCATCTATAACTTTTTCCCTGAGAAACAACTGGATATATGCTATACATAGTTGGAATCTACTCCCTTATACCTTTTTAGCGATATATAGCAACCTCTTTCATGTCTTTTGGAAATACTTCAAATACCCAGTCCAACATTACCCATAATGTAAAATTACACTACCCCGGGTACTTTTTCATCTATAACTTTTTCCCTGAGAAACAACTGGATATAAACTATATATGGTTGGAATCTTTTCCCTTAGACCTTTTTAGCGATATATAGCAACCTCATTCATGTCGTCTGGAAATACTTCAAATACCCAGTCTAAGATCACCCATAATGTAAAATTACACCACCCCGGGTACTTCTTTGTCTATAACTTTTTCCCTGAGAAACAACTGGATATGGGCTATACATAGTTGGAATCTACTCCCTCAGACCTTTTTAGCAATATATAGCAACCTCATTCATGTCATCTGGAAATACTTCAAATACCCAGTCTAAGATCACCCATAATGTAAAATTACACCACCCCGGGTACTTTTTCATCTATAACTTTTTCCCTGAGAAACAACAGGATATATGCTATACATAGTTGGAATCTACTCCCTTAGGCCTCTTTAGCAATATATAGCAACCTCATTCATGTCATCTGGAAATACTTCAAATACCCAGTCTAAGATCACCCATAATGTAAAATTACACCACCCCGGGTATTTTTTCATCTATAACTTTTTCCCTGAGAAACAACAGGATATATGCTATACATAGTTGGAATCTACTCCCTTAGACCTTTTTAGCGATATATAGCAACCTCATTCATGTCATCTGGAAATACTTCAAATACCCAGTCCAACATTACCCATAATGTAAAATTACACTACCCCGGGTACTTTTTCATCTATAACTTTTTCCCTGAGAAACAACTGGATATGGGCTATATATGGTTGGAATCTACTCCCTTAGGCCTCTTTAGCGATTTATAGCAACCTCATTCATGTCATCTGGAAATACTTCAAATACCCAGTCCAACATTACCCATAATGTAAAATTACACTACCCCGGGTACTTTTTCATCTATAACTTTTTCCCTGAGAAACAACTGGATATAAACTATATATGGTTGGAATCTACTCCCTTAGGACTCTTTAGCGATTTATAGCAACCTCATTCATGTCATCTGGAAATACTTCAAATACCCAGTCCAACATTACCCATAATGTAAAATTACACTACCCCGGGTACTTTTTCATCTATAACTTTTTCCCTGAGAAACAACTGGATATGGGCTATACATAGTTGGAATCTACTCCCTTATACCTTTTTAGCGATATATAGCAACCTCATTCATGTCATCTGGAAATACTTCAAATACCCAGTCTAAGATCACCCATAATGTAAAATTACACCACCCCGGGTACTTCTTTCTCTGTAACTTTTTCCCTGAGAGACAACTGGATATTGGCTATACATGGTTGGAATCTACTCCCTTAGGCCTCTTTAGCGATATATAGCAACCTCATTCATGTCGTCTGGAAATACTTCAAATACCCAGTCCAACATTACCCATAATGTAAAATTACACTACCCCGGGTACTTTTTCATCTATAACTTTTTCCCTGAGAAACAACTGGATATGGGCTATACATAGTTGGAATCTACTCCCTTATACCTTTTTAGCGATATATAGCAACCTCATTCATGTCATCTGGAAATACTTCAAATACCCAGTCTAAGATCACCCATAATGTAAAATTACACCACCCCGGGTACTTCTTTCTCTGTAACTTTTTCCCTGAGAGACAACTGGATATTGGCTATACATGGTTGGAATCTACTCCCTTAGGCCTCTTTAGCGATATATAGCAACCTCATTCATGTCGTCTGGAAATACTTCAAATACCCAGTCCAACATTACCCATAATGTAAAATTACACTACCCCGGGTACTTTTTCATCTATAACTTTTTCCCTGAGAAACAGCTGGATATGGGCTATACATAGTTGGAATCTACTCCCTTATACCTTTTTAGCGATATATAGCAACCTCATTTATGTCATCTGGAAATACTTCAAATACCCAGTCTAAGATCACCCATAATGTAAAATTACACCACCCCGGGTACTTTTTCATCTATAACTTTTTCCCTGAGAAACAACAGGATATATGCTATACATAGTTGGAATCTACTCCCTTAGGCCTCTTTAGCGATATATAGCAACCTCATTCATGTCATCTGGAAATACTTCAAATACCCAGTCTAAGATCACCCATAATGTAAAATTACACCACCCCGGGTATTTTTTCATCTATAACTTTTTCCCTGAGAAACAACAGGATATATGCTATACATAGTTGGAATCTACTCCCTCAGACCTTTTTAGCAATATATAGCAACCTCATTCATGTCGTCTGGAAATACTTCAAATACCCAGTCTAAAATCACCCATAATGTAAAATTACACCACCCCGGGTACTTTTTCATCTATAACTTTTTCCCTGAGAAACAACTGGATATGGGCTATACATAATTGGAATCTACTCCCTTAGACCTTTTTAGCAATATATAGCAACCTCATTCATGCCGTCTGGAAATACTTCAAATACCCAGTCTAAGATCACCCATAATGTAAAATTACACCACCCCGGGTACTTTTTCATCTATAACTTTTTCCCTGAGAAACAACTGGATATTGGCTATATATGGTTGGAATCTACTCCCTTAGACCTTTTTAGCGATATATAGCAACCTCATTCATGTCATCTGGAAATACTTCAAATACCCAGTCTAAAATCACCCATAATGTAAAATTACACCACCCCGGGTACTTCTTTCTCTATAACTTTTTCCCTGAGAGACAACTGGATATTGGCTATACATGGTTGGAATCTACTCCCTTAGGCCTCTTTAGCGATATATAGCAACCTCATTCATGTCGTCTGGAAATACTTCAAATACCCAGTCCAACATTACCCATAATGTAAAATTACACTACCCCGGGTACTTTTTCATCTATAACTTTTTCCCTGAGAAACAACTGGATATGGGCTATACATAGTCGGAATCTACTCCCTTAGACCTTTTTAGCAATATATAGCAACCTCATTCATGTCATCTGGAAATACTTCAAATACCCAGTCCAACATTACCCATAATGTAAAATTACACTACCCCGGGTACTTTTTTGTCTATAACTTTTTCCCTGAGAAACAACTGGATATGGGCTATATATAGTTGGAATCTACTCCCTTATACCTTTTTAGCGATATATAGCAACCTCATTCATGTCATCTGGAAATACTTCAAATACCCAGTCTAAGATCACCCATAATGTAAAATTACACCACCCCGGGTACTTCTTTCTCTGTAACTTTTTCCCTGAGAGACAACTGTATATTGGCTATACATGGTTGGAATCTACTTCCTTAGGCCTCTTTAGCGATATATAGCAACCTCATTCATGTCGTCTGGAAATACTTCAAATACCCAGTCCAACATTACCCATAATGTAAAATTACACTACCCCGGGTACTTTTTCATCTATAACTTTTGCCTTGAGAAACAACTGGATATAAACTATATAAGGTTGGAATCTACTCCCTTAGACCTTTTAAGCGATATATAGCAACCTCATTCATGTCATCTGGAAATACTTCAAATACCCAGTCTAAGATCACCCATAATGTAAAATTACACCACCCCGGGTACTTCTTTGTCTATAACTTTTTCCCTGAGAAACAACTGGATATGGGCTATACATAGTTGGAATCTACTCCCTCAGACCTTTTTAGCAATATATAGCAACCTCATTCATGTCGTCTGGAAATGCTTCAAATACCCAGTCTAAGATCACCCATAATGTAAAATTACACCACTCCGGGTACTTTTTCATCTATAACTTTTTCCCTGAGAAACAACAGGATATATGCTATACATAGTTGGAATCTACTCCCTTAGGCCTCTTTAGCAATATATAGCAACCTCATTCATGTCATCTGGAAATACTTCAAATACCCAGTCTAAGATCACCCATAATGTAAAATTACACCACCCCGGGTATTTTTTCATCTATAACTTTTTCCCTGAGAAACAACAGGATATATGCTATACATAGTTGGAATCTACTCCCTTAGACCTTTTTAGCGATATATAGCAACCTCATTCATGTCATCTGGAAATACTTCAAATACCCAGTCCAACATTACCCATAATGTAAAATTACACTACCCCTGGTACTTTTTCATCTATAACTTTTTCCCTGAGAAACAACTGGATATGGGCTATATATGGTTGGAATCTACTCCCTTAGGCCTCTTTAGCGATTTATAGCAACCTCATTCATGTCATCTGGAAATACTTCAAATACCCAGTCCAACATTACCCATAATGTAAAATTACACTACCCCGGGTACTTTTTCATCTATAACTTTTTCCCTGAGAAACAACTGGATATGGGCTATACATAGTTGGAATCTACTCCCTTATACCTTTTTAGCGATATATAGCAACCTCATTCATGTCATCTGGAAATACTTCAAATACCCAGTCTAAGATCACCCATAATGTAAAATTACACCACCCCGGGTACTTCTTTCTCTGTAACTTTTTCCCTGAGAGACAACTGGATATTGGCTATACATGGTTGGAATCTACTCCCTTAGGCCTCTTTAGCGATATATAGCAACCTCATTCATGTCGTCTGGAAATACTTCAAATACCCAGTCCAACATTACCCATAATGTAAAATTACACTACCCCGGGTACTTTTTCATCTATAACTTTTTCCCTGAGAAACAACTGGATATGGGCTATACATAGTTGGAATCTACTCCCTTATACCTTTTTAGCGATATATAGCAACCTCATTCATGTCATCTGGAAATACTTCAAATACCCAGTCTAAGATCACCCATAATGTAAAATTACACCACCCCGGGTACTTCTTTCTCTGTAACTTTTTCCCTGAGAGACAACTGGATATTGGCTATACATGGTTGGAATCTACTCCCTTAGGCCTCTTTAGCGATATATAGCAACCTCATTCATGTCGTCTGGAAATACTTCAAATACCCAGTCCAACATTACCCATAATGTAAAATTACACTACCCCGGGTACTTTTTCATCTATAACTTTTTCCCTGAGAAACAACTGGATATGGGCTATACATAGTTGGAATCTACTCCCTTATACCTTTTTAGCGATATATAGCAACCTCATTTATGTCATCTGGAAATACTTCAAATACCCAGTCTAAGATCACCCATAATGTAAAATTACACCACCCCGGGTACTTTTTCATCTATAACTTTTTCCCTGAGAAACAACAGGATATATGCTATACATAGTTGGAATCTACTCCCTTAGGCCTCTTTAGCGATATATAGCAACCTCATTCATGTCATCTGGAAATACTTCAAATACCCAGTCTAAGATCACCCATAATGTAAAATTACACCACCCCGGGTATTTTTTCATCTATAACTTTTTCCCTGAGAAACAACAGGATATATGCTATACATAGTTGGAATCTACTCCCCCAGACCTTTTTAGCAATATATAGCAACCTCATTCATGTCGTCTGGAAATACTTCAAATACCCAGTCTAAAATCACCCATAATGTAAAATTACACCACCCCGGGTACTTTTTCATCTATAACTTTTTCCCTGAGAAACAACTGGATATGGGCTATACATAATTGGAATCTACTCCCTTAGGCCTTTTTAGCAATATATAGCAACCTCATTCATGTCGTCTGGAAATACTTCAAATACCCAGTCTAAGATCACCCATAATGTAAAATTACACCACCCCGGGTACTTTTTCATCTATAACTTTTTCCCTGAGAAACAACTGGATATAAACTATATATGGTTGGAATCTACTCCCTTAGACCTTTTTAGCGATATATAGCAACCTCATTCATGTCATCTGGAAATACTTCAAATACCCAGTCTAAAATCACCCATAATGTAAAATTACACCACCCCGGGTACTTCTTTCTCTATAACTTTTTCCCTGAGAGACAACTGGATATTGGCTATACATGGTTGGAATCTACTCCCTTAGGCCTCTTTAGCGATATATAGCAACCTCATTCATGTCTTCTGGAAATACTTCAAATACCCAGTCCAACATTACCCATAATGTAAAATTACACTACCCCGGGTACTTTTTCATCTATAACTTTTTCCCTGAGAAACAACAGGATATATGCTATACATAGTTGGAATCTACTCTCTTATACCTTTTTAGCGATATATAGCAACCTCATTCATGTCGTCTGGAAATACTTCAAATACCCAGTCCAACATTACCCATAATGTAAAATTACACTACCCCGGGTACTTTTTCATCTATAACTTTTTCCGTGAGAAACAACTGGATATGGGCTATATACGGTTGGAATCTACTCCCTTAGGACTCTTTAGCGATTTATAGCAACCTCATTCATGTCATCTGGAAATACTTCAAATACCCAGTCCAACATTACCCATAATGTAAAATTACACTACCCCGGGTACTTTTTCATCTATAACTTTTTCCCTGAGAAACAACTGGATATGGGCTATACATAGTCGGAATCTACTCCCTTAGACCTTTTTAGCAATATATAGCAACCTCATTCATGTCATCTGGAAATACTTCAAATACCCAGTCCAACATTACCCATAATGTAAAATTACACTACCCCGGGTACTTTTTTGTCTATAACTTTTTCCCTGAGAAACAACTGGATATGGGCTATACATAGTTGGAATCTACTCCCTTATACCTTTTTAGCGATATATAGCAACCTCATTCATGTCATCTGGAAATACTTCAAATACCCAGTCTAAGATCACCCATAATGTAAAATTACACCACCCCGGGTACTTCTTTCTCTGTAACTTTTTCCCTGAGAGACAACTGGATATTGGCTATACATGGTTGGAATCTACTTCCTTAGGCCTCTTTAGCGATATATAGCAACCTCATTCATGTCGTCTGGAAATACTTCAAATACCCAGTCCAACATTACCCATAATGTAAAATTACACTACCCCGGGTACTTTTTCATCTATAACTTTTGCCTTGAGAAACAACTGGATATAAACTATATAAGGTTGGAATCTACTCCCTTAGACCTTTTAAGCGATATATAGCAACCTCATTCATGTCATCTGGAAATACTTCAAATACCCAGTCTAAGATCACCCATAATGTAAAATTACACCACCCCGGGTACTTCTTTGTCTATAACTTTTTCCCTGAAAAACAACTGGATATGGGCTATACATAGTTTGAATCTACTCCCTTAGGCCTTTTTAGCAATATATAGCAATCTCATTCATGTCGTCTGGAAATACTTCAAATACCCAGTCTAAGATCACCCATAATGTAAAATTACACCACCCCGGGTACTTTTTCATCTATAACTTTTTCCCTGAGAAACAACAGGATATATGCTATACATAGTTGGAATCTACTCCCTTAGGCCTCTTTAGCGATATATAGCAACCTCATTCATGTCATCTGGAAATACTTCAAATACCCAGTCTAAGATCACCCATAATGTAAAATTACACCACCCCGGGTATTTTTTCATCTATAACTTTTTCCCTGAGAAACAACAGGATATATGCTATACATAGTTGGAATCTACTCCCTTAGGCCTCTTTAGCGATATATAGCAACCTCATTCATGTCATCTGGAAATACTTCAAATACCCAGTCTAAGATCACCCATAATGTAAAATTACACCACCCCGGGTACTTTTTCATCTATAACTTTTTCCCTGAGAAACAACAAGATATATGCTATACATAGTTGGAATCTACTCCCTTAGGCCTCTTTAGCGATATATAGCAACCTCATTCATGTCATCTGGAAATACTTCAAATACCCAGTCTAAGATCACCCATAATGTAAAATTACACCACCCCGGGTATTTTTTCATCTATAACTTTTTCCCTGAGAAACAACAGGATATATGCTATACATAGTTGGAATCTACTCCCCCAGACCTTTTTAGCAATATATAGCAACCTCATTCATGTCGTCTGGAAATACTTCAAATACCCAGTCTAAAATCACCCATAATGTAAAATTACACCACCCCGGGTACTTTTTCATCTATAACTTTTTCCCTGAGAAACAACTGGATATGGGCTATACATAATTGGAATCTACTCCCTTAGGCCTTTTTAGCAATATATAGCAACCTCATTCATGTCGTCTGGAAATACTTCAAATACCCAGTCTAAGATCACCCATAATGTAAAATTACACCACCCCGGGTACTTTTTCATCTATAACTTTTTCCCTGAGAAACAACAGGATATATGCTATACATAGTTGGAATCTACTCCCTTAGACCTTTTTAGCGATATATAGCAACCTCATTCATGTCATCTGGAAATACTTCAAATACCCAGTCTAAAATCACCCATAATGTAAAATTACACCACCCCGGGTACTTCTTTCTCTATAACTTTTTCCCTGAGAGACAACTGGATATTGGCTATACATGGTTGGAATCTACTCCCTTAGGCCTCTTTAGCGATATATAGCAACCTCATTCATGTCGTCTGGAAATACTTCAAATACCCAGTCCAACATTACCCATAATGTAAAATTACACTACCCCGGGTACTTTTTCATCTATAACTTTTTCCCTGAGAAACACCTGGATATATGCTATACATAGTTGGAATCTACTCCCTTATACCTTTTTAGCGATATATAGCAACCTCATTCATGTCTTTTGGAAATACTTCAAATACCCAGTCCAACATTACCCATAATGTAAAATTACACTACCCCGGGTACTTTTTCATCTATAACTTTTTCCCTGAGAAATAACTGGATATAAACTATATATGGTTGGAATCTTCTCCCTTAGACCTTTTTAGCGATATATAGCAACCTCATTCATGTCGTCTGGAAATACTTCAAATACCCAGTCTAAGATCACCCATAATGTAAAATTACACCACCCCGGGTACTTCTTTGTCTATAACTTTTTCCCTGAGAAACAACTGGATATGGGCTATACATAGTTGGAATCTACTCCCTCAGACCTTTTTAGCAATATATAGCAACCTCATTCATGTCGTCTGGAAATACTTCAAATACCCAGTCTAAAATCACCCATAATGTAAAATTACACCACCCCGGGTACTTTTTCATCTATAACTTTTTCCCTGAGAAACAACTGGATATGGGCTATACATAGTTGGAATCTACTCCCTTAGACCTTTTTAGCAATATATAGCAACCTCATTCATGTCGTCTGGAAATACTTCAAATACGCAGTCTAAAATCACCCATAATGTAAAATTACACCACCCCGGGTACTTTTTCATCTATAACTTTTTCCCTGAGAAACAACAGGATATATGCTATACATAGTTGGAATCTACTCCCTTAGGCCTCTTTAGCAATATATAGCAACCTCATTCATGTCATCTGGAAATACTTCAAATACCCAGTCTAAAATCACCCATAATGTAAAATTACACCACCCCGGGTACTTTTTCATCTATAACTTTTTCCCTGAGAAACAACAGGATATATGCTATACATAGTTGGAATCTACTCTCTTATACCTTTTTAGCGATATATAGCAACCTCATTCATGTCGTCTGGAAATACTTCAAATACCCAGTCTAAGATCACCCATAATGTAAAATTACACCACCCCGGGTACTTCTTTCTCTGTAACTTTTTCCCTGAGAGACAACTGGATATTGGCTATACATGGTTGGAATCTACTCCCTTAGGCCTCTTTAGCGATATATAGCAACCTCATTCATGTCGTCTGGAAATACTTCAAATACCCAGTCCAACATTACCCATAATGTAAAATTACACTACCCCGGGTACTTTTTCATCTATAACTTTTTCCCTGAGAAACAACTGGATATGGGCTATACATAGTTGGAATCTACTCCCTTATACCTTTTTAGCGATATATAGCAACCTCATTTATGTCATCTGGAAATACTTCAAATACCCAGTCTAAGATCACCCATAATGTAAAATTACACCACCCCGGGTACTTTTTCATCTATAACTTTTTCCCTGAGAAACAACAGGATATATGCTATACATAGTTGGAATCTACTCCCTTAGGCCTCTTTAGCGATATATAGCAACCTCATTCATGTCATCTGGAAATACTTCAAATACCCAGTCTAAGATCACCCATAATGTAAAATTACACCACCCCGGGTATTTTTTCATCTATAACTTTTTCCCTGAGAAACAACAGGATATATGCTATACATAGTTGGAATCTACTCCCCCAGACCTTTTTAGCAATATATAGCAACCTCATTCATGTCGTCTGGAAATACTTCAAATACCCAGTCTAAAATCACCCATAATGTAAAATTACACCACCCCGGGTACTTTTTCATCTATAACTTTTTCCCTGAGAAACAACTGGATATGGGCTATACATAATTGGAATCTACTCCCTTAGGCCTTTTTAGCAATATATAGCAACCTCATTCATGTCGTCTGGAAATACTTCAAATACCCAGTCTAAGATCACCCATAATGTAAAATTACACCACCCCGGGTACTTCTTTCTCTATAACTTTTTCCCTGAGAGACAACTGGATATTGGCTATACATGGTTGGAATCTACTCCCTTAGGCCTCTTTAGCGATATATAGCAACCTCATTCATGTCGTCTGGAAATACTTCAAATACCCAGTCCAACATTACCCATAATGTAAAATTACACTACCCCGGGTACTTTTTCATCTATAACTTTTTCCCTGAGAAACAACAGGATATATGCTATACATAGTTGGAATCTACTCTCTTATACCTTTTTAGCGATATATAGCAACCTCATTCATGTCGTCTGGAAATACTTCAAATACCCAGTCTAAGATCACCCATAATGTAAAATTACACCACCCCGGGTACTTCTTTCTCTATAACTTTTTCCCTGAGAGACAACTGGATATTGGCTATACATGGTTGGAATCTACTCCCTTAGGCCTCTTTAGCGATATATAGCAACCTCATTCATGTCGTCTGGAAATACTTCAAATACCCAGTCCAACATTACCCATAATGTAAAATTACACTACCCCGGGTACTTTTTCATCTATAACTTTTTCCCTGAGAAACAACAGGATATATGCTATACATAGTTGGAATCTACTCTCTTATACCTTTTTAGCGATATATAGCAACCTCATTCATGTCGTCTGGAAATACTTCAAATACCCAGTCCAACATTACCCATAATGTAAAATTACACTACCCCGGGTACTTTTTCATCTATAACTTTTTCCGTGAGAAACAACTGGATATGGGCTATATACGGTTGGAATCTACTCCCTTAGGACTCTTTAGCGATTTATAGCAACCTCATTCATGTCATCTGGAAATACTTCAAATACCCAGTCCAACATTACCCATAATGTAAAATTACACTACCCCGGGTACTTTTTCATCTATAACTTTTTCCCTGAGAAACAACTGGATATGGGCTATACATAGTCGGAATCTACTCCCTTAGACCTTTTTAGCAATATATAGCAACCTCATTCATGTCATCTGGAAATACTTCAAATACCCAGTCCAACATTACCCATAATGTAAAATTACACTACCCCGGGTACTTTTTTGTCTATAACTTTTTCCCTGAGAAACAACTGGATATGGGCTATACATAGTTGGAATCTACTCCCTTATACCTTTTTAGCGATATATAGCAACCTCATTCATGTCATCTGGAAATACTTCAAATACCCAGTCTAAGATCACCCATAATGTAAAATTACACCACCCCGGGTACTTCTTTCTCTGTAACTTTTTCCCTGAGAGACAACTGGATATTGGCTATACATGGTTGGAATCTACTTCCTTAGGCCTCTTTAGCGATATATAGCAACCTCATTCATGTCGTCTGGAAATACTTCAAATACCCAGTCCAACATTACCCATAATGTAAAATTACACTACCCCGGGTACTTTTTCATCTATAACTTTTGCCTTGAGAAACAACTGGATATAAACTATATAAGGTTGGAATCTACTCCCTTAGACCTTTTAAGCGATATATAGCAACCTCATTCATGTCATCTGGAAATACTTCAAATACCCAGTCTAAGATCACCCATAATGTAAAATTACACCACCCCGGGTACTTCTTTGTCTATAACTTTTTCCCTGAAAAACAACTGGATATGGGCTATACATAGTTTGAATCTACTCCCTTAGGCCTTTTTAGCAATATATAGCAATCTCATTCATGTCGTCTGGAAATACTTCAAATACCCAGTCTAAGATCACCCATAATGTAAAATTACACCACCCCGGGTACTTTTTCATCTATAACTTTTTCCCTGAGAAACAACAGGATATATGCTATACATAGTTGGAATCTACTCCCTTAGGCCTCTTTAGCGATATATAGCAACCTCATTCATGTCATCTGGAAATACTTCAAATACCCAGTCTAAGATCACCCATAATGTAAAATTACACCACCCCGGGTATTTTTTCATCTATAACTTTTTCCCTGAGAAACAACAGGATATATGCTATACATAGTTGGAATCTACTCCCTCAGACCTTTTTAGCAATATATAGCAACCTCATTCATGTCGTCTGGAAATACTTCAAATACCCAGTCTAAAATCACCCATAATGTAAAATTACACCACCCCGGGTACTTTTTCATCTATAACTTTTTCCCTGAGAAACAACTGGATATGGGCTATACATAATTGGAATCTACTCCCTTAGACCTTTTTAGCAATATATAGCAACCTCATTCATGTCGTCTGGAAATACTTCAAATACCCAGTCTAAGATCACCCATAATGTAAAATTACACCACCCCGGGTACTTTTTCATCTATAACTTTTTCCCTGAGAAACAACAGGATATATGCTATACATAGTTGGAATCTACTCCCTTAGACCTTTTTAGCGATATATAGCAACCTCATTCATGTCATCTGGAAATACTTCAAATACCCAGTCTAAAATCACCCATAATGTAAAATTACACCACCCCGGGTACTTCTTTCTCTATAACTTTTTCCCTGAGAGACAACTGGATATTGGCTATACATGGTTGGAATCTACTCCCTTAGGCCTCTTTAGCGATATATAGCAACCTCATTCATGTCGTCTGGAAATATTTCAAATACCCAGTCCAACATTACCCATAATGTAAAATTACACTACCCCGGGTACTTTTTCATCTATAACTTTTTCCCTGAGAAACACCTGGATATATGCTATACATAGTTGGAATCTACTCCCTTATACCTTTTTAGCGATATATAGCAACCTCATTCATGTCTTTTGGAAATACTTCAAATACCCAGTCCAACATTGCCCATAATGTAAAATTACACTACCCCGGGTACTTTTTCATCTATAACTTTTTCCCTGAGAAATAACTGGATATAAACTATATATGGTTGGAATCTTCTCCCTTAGACCTTTTTAGCGATATATAGCAACCTCATTCATGTCGTCTGGAAATACTTCAAATACCCAGTCTAAGATCACCCATAATGTAAAATTACACCACCCCGGGTACTTCTTTGTCTATAACTTTTTCCCTGAGAAACAACTGGATATGGGCTATACATAGTTGGAATCTACTCCCTCAGACCTTTTTAGCAATATATAGCAACCTCATTCATGTCGTCTGGAAATACTTCAAATACCCAGTCTAAAATCACCCATAATGTAAAATTACACCACCCCGGGTACTTTTTCATCTATAACTTTTTCCCTGAGAAACAACTGGATATGGGCTATACATAGTTGGAATCTACTCCCTTAGACCTTTTTAGCAATATATAGCAACCTCATTCATGTCGTCTGGAAATACTTCAAATACGCAGTCTAAAATCACCCATAATGTAAAATTACACCACCCCGGGTACTTTTTCATCTATAACTTTTTCCCTGAGAAACAACAGGATATATGCTATACATAGTTGGAATCTACTCCCTTAGGCCTCTTTAGCAATATATAGCAACCTCATTCATGTCATCTGGAAATACTTCAAATACCAAGTCTAAGATCACCCATAATGTAAAATTACACCACCCCGGGTATTTTTTCATCTATAACTTTTTCCCTGAGAAACAACAGGATATATGCTATACATAGTTGGAATCTACTCCCTTAGACCTTTTTAGCGATATATAGCAACCTCATTCATGTCATCTGGAAATACTTCAAATACCCAGTCCAACATTACCCATAATGTAAAATTACACTACCCCGGGTACTTTTTCATCTATAACTTTTTCCCTGAGAAACAACTGGATATGGGCTATACATAGTTGGAATCTACTCCCTTATACCTTTTGAGCGATATATAGCAACCTCATTCATGTCATCTGGAAATACTTCAAATACCCAGTCTAAGATCACCCATAATGTAAAATTACACCACCCCGGGTACTTCTTTCTCTGTAACTTTTTCCCTGAGAGACAACTGGATATTGGCTATACATGGTTGGAATCTACTCCCTTAGGCCTCTTTAGCGATATATAGCAACCTCATTCATGTCGTCTGGAAATACTTCAAATACCCAGTCCAACATTACCCATAATGTAAAATTACACTACCCCGGGTACTTTTTCATCTATAACTTTTGCCTTGAGAAACAACTGGATATAAACTATATAAGGTTGGAATCTACTCCCTTAGACCTTTTAAGCGATATATAGCAACCTCATTCATGTCATCTGGAAATACTTCAAATACCCAGTCTAAGATCACCCATAATGTAAAATTACACCACCCCGGGTACTTCTTTGTCTATAACTTTTTCCCTGAAAAACAACTGGATATGGGCTATACATAGTTTGAATCTACTCCCTTAGGCCTTTTTAGCAATATATAGCAACCTCATTCATGTCGTCTGGAAATACTTCAAATACCCAGTCTAAGATCACCCATAATGTAAAATTACACCACCCCTGGTACTTTTTCATCTATAACTTTTTCCCTGAGAAACAACAGGATATATGCTATACATAGTTGGAATCTACTCCCTTAGGCCTCTTTAGCGATATATAGCAACCTCATTCATGTCATCTGGAAATACTTCAAATACCCAGTCTAAGATCACCCATAATGTAAAATTACACCACCCCGGGTATTTTTTCATCTATAACTTTTTCCCTGAGAAACAACAGGATATATGCTATACATAGTTGGAATCTACTCCCTCAGACCTTTTTAGCAATATATAGCAACCTCATTCATGTCGTCTGGAAATACTTCAAATACCCAGTCTAAAATCACCCATAATGTAAAATTACACCACCCCGGGTACTTTTTCATCTATAACTTTTTCCCTGAGAAACAACTGGATATGGGCTATACATAATTGGAATCTACTCCCTTAGACCTTTTTAGCAATATATAGCAACCTTATTCATGTCGTCTGGAAATACTTCAAATACCCAGTCTAAGATCACCCATAATGTAAAATTACACCACCCCGGGTACTTTTTCATCTATAACTTTTTCCCTGAGAAACAACAGGATATATGCTATACATAGTTGGAATCTACTCCCTTAGACCTTTTTAGCAATATATAGCAACCTCATTCATGTCGTCTGGAAATACTTCAAATACCCAGTCTAAAATCACCCATAATGTAAAATTACACCACCCCGGGTACTTTTTCATCTATAACTCTTTCCCTGAGAAACAACTGGATATGGGCTATACATAATTGGAATCTACTCCCTTAGGCCTCTTTAGCGATATATAGCAACCTCATTCATGTCATCTGGAAATACTTCAAATACCCAGTCTAAGATCACCCATAATGTAAAATTACACCACCCCGGGTATTTTTTCATCTATAACTTTTTCCCTGAGAAACAACAGGATATATGCTATACATAGTTGGAATCTACTCCCTCAGACCTTTTTAGCAATATATAGCAACCTCATTCATGTCGTCTGGAAATACTTCAAATACCCAGTCTAAAATCACCCATAATGTAAAATTACACCACCCCGGGTACTTTTTCATCTATAACTTTTTCCCTGAGAAACAACTGGATATGGGCTATACATAATTGGAATCTACTCCCTTAGACCTTTTTAGCAATATATAGCAACCTTATTCATGTCGTCTGGAAATACTTCAAATACCCAGTCTAAGATCACCCATAATGTAAAATTACACCACCCCGGGTACTTTTTCATCTATAACTTTTTCCCTGAGAAACAACAGGATATATGCTATACATAGTTGGAATCTACTCCCTTAGACCTTTTTAGCAATATATAGCAACCTCATTCATGTCGTCTGGAAATACTTCAAATACCCAGTCTAAAATCACCCATAATGTAAAATTACACCACCCCGGGTACTTCTTTCTCTATAACTTTTTCCCTGAGAGACAACTGGATATTGGCTATACATGGTTGGAATCTACTCCCTTAGGCCTCTTTAGCGATATATAGCAACCTCATTCATGTCGTCTGGAAATACTTCAAATACCCAGTCCAACATTACCCATAATGTAAAATTACACTACCCCGGGTACTTTTTCATCTATAACTTTTTCCCTGAGAAACAACAGGATATATGCTATACATAGTTGGAATCTACTCTCTTATACCTTTTTAGCGATATATAGCAACTTCATTCATGTCGTCTGGAAATACTTCAAATACCCAGTCCAACATTACCCATAATGTAAAATTACACTACCCCGGGTACTTTTTCATCTATAACTTTTTCCGTGAGAAACAACTGGATATGGGCTATATATGGTTGGAATCTACTCCCTTAGGACTCTTTAGCGATTTATAGCAACCTCATTCATGTCATCTGGAAATACTTCAAATACCCAGTCCAACATTACCCATAATGTAAAATTACACTACCCCGGGTACTTTTTCATCTATAACTTTTTCCCTGAGAAACAACTGGATATGGGCTATACATAGTTGGAATCTACTCCCTTAGACCTTTTTAGCAATATATAGCAACCTCATTCATGTCATCTGGAAATACTTCAAATACCCAGTCCAACATTACCCATAATGTAAAATTACACTACCCCGGGTACTTTTTTGTCTATAACTTTTTCCCTGAGAAACAACTAGATATGGGCTATACATAGTTGGAATCTACTCCCTTATACCTTTTTAGCGATATATAGCAACCTCATTCATGTCATCTGGAAATACTTCAAATACCCAGTCTAAGATCACCCATAATGTAAAATTACACCACCCCGGGTACTTCTTTCTCTGTAACTTTTTCCCTGAGAGACAATTGGATATTGGCTATACATGGTTGGAATCTACTCCCTTAGGCCTCTTTAGCGATATATAGCAACCTCATTCATGTCGTCCGGAAATACTTCAAATACCCAGTCCAACATTACCCATAATGTAAAATTACACTACCCCGGGTACTTTTTCATCTATAACTTTTTCCCTGAGAAACAACTGGATATATGCTATACATAGTTGGAATCTACTCCCTTATACCTTTTTAGCGATATATAGCAACCTCATTCATGTCTTTTGGAAATACTTCAAATACCCAGTCCAACATTACCCATAATGTAAAATTACACTACCCCGGGTACTTTTTCATCTATAACTTTTTCCCTGAGAAACAACTGGATATAAACTATATATGGTTGGAATCCTCTCCCTTAGACCTTTTTAGCGATATATAGCAACCTCATTCATGTCTTTTGTAAATACTTCAAATACCCAGTCCAACATTACCCATAATGTAAAATTACACTACCCCGGGTACTTTTTCATCTATAACTTTTTCCCTGAGAAACAACAGGATATATGCTATACATAGTTGGAATCTACTCCCTTAGACCTTTTTAGCGATATATAGCAACCTCATTCATGTCTTTTGTAAATACTTCAAATACCCAGTCCAACATTACCCATAATGTAAAATTACACTACCCCGGGTACTTTTTCATCTATAACTTTTTCCCTGAGAAACAACTGGATATGGGCTATATATGGTTGGAATCTACTCCCTTAGGCCTCTTTAGCGATTTATAGCAACCTCATTCATGTCATCTGGAAATACTTCAAATACCCAGTCTAAAATCACCCATAATGTAAAATTACACCACCCCGGGTATTTTTTCATCTATAACTTTTTCCCTGAGAAACAACAGGATATATGCTATACATAGTTGGAATCTACTCCCTTAGGCCTCTTTAGCGATATATAGCAACCTCATTCATGTCGTCTGGAAATACTTCAAATACCCAGTCCAACATTACCCATAATGTAAAATTACACTACCCCGGGTACTTTTTCATCTATAACTTTTTCCCTGAGAAACAACAGGATATATGCTATACATAGTTGGAATCTACTCCCTCAGACCTTTTTAGCAATATATAGCAACCTCATTCATGTCGTCTGGAAATACTTCAAATACCCAGTCTAAAATCACCCATAATGTAAAATTACACCACCCCGGGTACTTTTTCATCTATAACTTTTTCCCTGAGAAACAACTGGATATGGGCTATACATAATTGGAATCTACTCCCTTAGACCTTTTTAGCAATATATAGCAACCTCATTCATGTCGTCTGGAAATACTTCAAATACCCAGTCTAAGATCACCCATAATGTAAAATTACACCACCCCGGGTACTTTTTCATCTATAACTTTTTCCCTGAGAAACAACAGGATATATGCTATACATAGTTGGAATCTACTCCCTTAGACCTTTTTAGCAATATATAGCAACCTCATTCATGTCGTCTGGAAATACTTCAAATACCCAGTCTAAGATCACCCATAATGTAAAATTACACCACCCCGGGTACTTTTTCATCTATAACTTTTTCCCTGAGAAACAACAGGATATATGCTATACATAGTTGGAATCTACTCCCTTAGACCTTTTTAGCAATATATAGCAACCTCATTCATGTCGTCTGGAAATACTTCAAATACCCAGTCTAAGATCACCCATAATGTAAAATTACACCACCCCGGGTACTTTTTCATCTATAACTTTTTCCCTGAGAAACAACAGGATATATGCTATACATAGTTGGAATCTACTCCCTTAGACCTTTTTAGCGATATATAGCAACCTCATTCATGTCATCTGGAAATACTTCAAATACCCAGTCTAAAATCACCCATAATGTAAAATTACACCACCCCGGGTACTTCTTTCTCTATAACTTTTTCCCTGAGAGACAACTGGATATTGGCTATACATGGTTGGAATCTACTCCCTTAGGCCTCTTTAGCGATATATAGCAACCTCATTCATGTCGTCTGGAAATACTTCAAATACCCAGTCCAACATTACCCATAATGTAAAATTACACTACCCCGGGTACTTTTTCATCTATAACTTTTTCCCTGAGAAACAACAGGATATATGCTATACATAGTTGGAATCTACTCTCTTATACCTTTTTAGCGATATATAGCAACCTCATTCATGTCGTCTGGAAATACTTCAAATACCCAGTCCAACATTACCCATAATGTAAAATTACACTACCCCGGGTACTTTTTCATCTATAACTTTTTCCGTGAGAAACAACTGGATATGGGCTATATATGGTTGGAGTCTACTCCCTTAGGACTCTTTAGCGATTTATAGCAACCTCATTCATGTCATCTGGAAATACTTCAAATACCCAGTCCAACATTACCCATAATGTAAAATTACACTACCCCGGGTACTTTTTCATCTATAACTTTTTCCCTGAGAAACAACTGGATATGGGCTATACATAGTTGGAATCTACTCCCTTAGACCTTTTTAGCAATATATAGCAACCTCATTCATGTCATCTGGAAATACTTCAAATACCCAGTCCAACATTACCCATAATGTAAAATTACACTACCCCGGGTACTTTTTTGTCTATAACTTTTTCCCTGAGAAACAACTGGATATGGGCTATACATAGTTGGAATCTACTCCCTTATACCTTTTTAGCGATATATAGCAACCTCATTCATGTCATCTGGAAATACTTCAAATACCCAGTCTAAGATCACCCATAATGTAAAATTACACCACCCCGGGTACTTCTTTCTCTGTAACTTTTTCCCTGAGAGACAATTGGATATTGGCTATACATGGTTGGAATCTACTCCCTTAGGCCTCTTTAGCGATATATAGCAACCTCATTCATGTCGTCTGGAAATACTTCAAATACCCAGTCCAACATTACTCATAATGTAAAATTACACTACCCCGGGTACTTTTTCATCTATAACTTTTTCCCTGAGAAACAACTGGATATATGCTATACATAGTTGGAATCTACTCCCTTATACCTTTTTAGCGATATATAGCAACCTCATTCATGTCTTTTGGAAATACTTCAAATACCCAGTCCAACATTACCCATAATGTAAAATTACACTACCCCGGGTACTTTTTCATCTATAACTTTTTCCCTGAGAAACAACTGGATATAAACTATATATGGTTGGAATCTTCTCCCTTAGACCTTTTTAGCGATATATAGCAACCTCATTCATGTCGTCTGGAAATACTTCAAATACCCAGTCTAAGATCACCCATAATGTAAAATTACACCACCCCGGGTACTTCTTTGTCTATAACTTTTTCCCTGAGAAACAACTGGATATGGGCTATACATAGTTGGAATCTACTCCCTCAGACCTTTTTAGCAATATATAGCAACCTCATTCATGTCGTCTGGAAATACTTCAAATACCCAGTCTAAAATCACCCATAATGTAAAATTACACCACCCCGGGTACTTTTTCATCTATAACTTTTTCCCTGAGAAACAACTGGATATGGGCTATACATATTTGGAATCTACTCCCTTAGACCTTTTTAGCAATATATAGCAACCTCATTCATGTCGTCTGGAAATACTTCAAATACGCAGTCTAAAATCACCCATAATGTAAAATTACACCACCCCGGGTACTTTTTCATCTATAACTTTTTCCCTGAGAAACAACAGGATATATGCTATACATAGTTGGAATCTACTCCCTTAGGCCTCTTTAGCGATATATAGCAACCTCATTCATGTCATCTGGAAATACTTCAAATACCCAGTCTAAGATCACCCATAATGTAAAATTACACCACCCCGGGTATTTTTTCATCTATAACTTTTTCCCTGAGAAACAACAGGATATATGCTATACATAGTTGGAATCTACTCCCTTAGACCTTTTTAGCGATATATAGCAACCTCATTCATGTCTTTTGTAAATACTTCAAATACCCAGTCCAACATTACCCATAATGTAAAATTACACTACCCCGGGTACTTTTTCATCTATAACTTTTTCCCTGAGAAACAACTGGATATGGGCTATATATGGTTGGAATCTACTCCCTTAGGCCTCTTTAGCGGTTTATAGTAACCTCATTCATGTCATCTGGAAATACTTCAAATACCCAGTCTAAGATCACCCATAATGTAAAATTACACCACCCCGGGTATTTTTTCATCTATAACTTTTTCCCTGAGAAACAACAGGATATATGCTATACATAGTTGGAATCTACTCCCTTAGGCCTCTTTAGCGATATATAGCAACCTCATTCATGTCATCTGGAAATACTTCAAATACCCAGTCTAAGATCACCCATAATGTAAAATTACACCACCCCGGGTATTTTTTCATCTATAACTTTTTCCCTGAGAAACAACAGGATATATGCTATACATAGTTGGAATCTACTCCCTTAGACCTTTTTAGCGATATAAGCAACCTCATTCATGTCTTTTGTAAATACTTCAAATACCCAGTCCAACATTACCCATAATGTAAAATTACACTACCCCGGGTACTTTTTCATCTATAACTTTTTCCCTGAGAAACAACTGGATATGGGCTATATATGGTTGGAATCTACTCCCTTAGGCCTCTTTAGCGATTTATAGCAACCTCATTCATGTCATCTGGAAATACTTCAAATACCCAGTCCAACATTACCCATAATGTAAAATTACACTACCCCGGGTACTTTTTCATCTATAACTTTTTCCCTGAGAAACAACTGGATATAAACTATATATGGTTGGAATCTACTCCCTTAGGACTCTTTAGCGATTTATAGCAACCTCATTCATGTCATCTGGAAATACTTCAAATACCCAGCCCAACATTACCCATAATGTAAAATTACACTACCCCGGGTACTTTTTCATCTATAACTTTTTCCCTGAGAAACAACTGGATATGGGCTATACATAGTTGGAATCTACTCCCTTAGACCTTTTTAGCAATATATAGCAACCTCCTTCATGTCATCTGGAAATACTTCAAATACCCAGTCCAACATTACCCATAATGTAAAATTACACTACCCCGGGTACTTTTTTGTCTATAACTTTTTCCCTGAGAAACAACTGGATATAAACTATATATGGTTGGAATCTACTCCATTAGACCTCTTTAGCGATATATAGCAACCTCATTCATGTCGTCTGGAAATACTTCAAATACCCAGTCCAACATTACCCATAATGTAAAATTACACTACCCCGGGTACTTTTTCATCTATAACTTTTTCCCTGAGAAACAACTGGATATAAACTATATATGGTTGGAATCTACTCCCTTAGGCCTTTGTAGCAATATATAGCAACCTCATCCATGTCGTCTGGAAATACTTCAAATACCCAGTCTAAGATCACCCATAATGTAAAATTACACCACCCCGGGTACTTTTTCATCTATAACTTTTTCCCTGAGAAACAACAGGATATATGCTATACATAGTTGGAATCTACTCCCTTAGGCCTTTTTAGCGATATATAGCAACCTCATTCATGTCGTCTGGAAATACTTCAAATACCCAGTCCAACATTACCCATAATGTAAAATTACACTACCCCGGGTACTTTTTCATCTATAACTTTTTCCCTGAGAAACAACTGGATATAAACTATATATGGTTGGAATCTACTCCCTTAGACCTTTTTAGCGATATATAGCAACCGCATTCATGTCATCTGGAAATACTTCAAAAACCCAGTCTAAAATCACCCATAATGTAAAATTACACCACCCCGGGTACTTCTTTCTCTATAACTTTTTCCCTGAGAGACAACTGGATATGGGCTATATATAATTGGAATCTACTCCCTTAGGCCTCTTTAGCGGTTTATAGTAACCTCATTCATGTCATCTGGAAATACTTCAAATACCCAGTCTAAGATCACCCATAATGTAAAATTACACCACCCCGGGTACTTTTTCATCTATAACTTTTTCCCTGAGAAACAACTGTATATAGGCTATACATAGTTGGAATCTACTCCCTTAGACCTTTTTAGCAATATATAGCAACCTCATTCATGTCGTCTGGAAATACTTCAAATACCCAGTCTAAGATCACCCATAATGTAAAATTACACCACCCCGGGTACTTTTTCATCTATAACTTTTTCCCTGAGAAACAACAGGATATATGCTATACATAGTTGGAATCTACTCCCTTAGACCTTTTTAGCGATATATAGCAACCTCATTCATGTCATCTGGAAATACTTCAAATACCCAGTCCAACATTACCCATAATGTAAAATTACACTACCCCGGGTACTTTTTCATCTATAACTTTTTCCCTGAGAAACAACAGGATATATGCTATACATAGTTGGAATCTACTCTCTTATACCTTTTTAGCGATATATAGCAACCTCATTCATGTCGTCTGGAAATACTTCAAATACCCAGTCTAACATTACCCATAATGTAAAATTACACTACCCCGGGTACTTTTTCATCTATAACTTTTTCCGTGAGAAACAACTGGATATGGGCTATATATGGTTGGAATCTACTCCCTTAGGACTCTTTAGCGATTTATAGCAACCTCATTCATGTCATCTGGAAATACTTCAAATACCCAGTCCAACATTACCCATAATGTAAAATTACACTACCCCGGGTACTTTTTCATCTATAACTTTTTCCCTGAGAAACATCTGGATATGGGCTATACATAGTTGGAATCTACTCCCTTAGACCTTTTTAGCAATATATAGCAACCTCATTCATGTCATCTGGAAATACTTCAAATACCCAGTCCAACATTACCCATAATGTAAAATTACACTACCCCGGGTACTTTTTTGTCTATAACTTTTTCCCTGAGAAACAACTGGATATGGGCTATACATAGTTGGAATCTACTCCCTTATACCTTTTTAGCGATATATAGCAACCTCATTCATGTCATCTGGAAATACTTCAAATACCCAGTCTAAGATCACCCATAATGTAAAATTACACCACCCCGGGTACTTCTTTCTCTATAACTTTTTCCCTGAGAGACAACTGGATATTGGCTATACATGGTTGGAATCTACTCCCTTAGGCCTCTTTAGCGATATATAGCAACCTCATTCATGTCGTCTGGAAATACTTCAAATACCCAGTCCAACATTACCCATAATGTAAAATTACACTACCCCGGGTACTTTTTCATCTATAACTTTTTCCCTGAGAAACAACTGGATATATGCTATACATAGTTGGAATCTACTTCCTTATACCTTTTTAGCGATATATAGCAACCTCATTCATGTCTTTTGGAAATACTTCAAATACCCAGTCCAACATTACCCATAATGTAAAATTACACTACCCCGGGTACTTTTTCATCTATAACTTTTTCCCTGAGAAACAACTGGATATAAACTATATATGGTTGGAATCTTCTCCCTTAGACCTTTTTAGCGATATATAGCAACCTCATAAATGTCGTCTGGAAATACTTCAAATACCCAGTCTAAGATCACCCATAATGTAAAATTACACCACCCCGGGTACTTCTTTGTCTATAACTTTTTCCCTGAGAAACAACTGGATATGGGCTATACATAGTTGGAATCTACTCCCTCAGACCTTTTTAGCAATATATAGCAACCTCATTCATGTCGTCTGGAAATACTTCAAATACCCAGTCTAAAATCACCCATAATGTAAAATTACACCACCCCGGGTACTTTTTCATCTATAACTTTTTCCCTGAGAAACAACAGGATATATGCTATACATAGTTGGAATCTACTCCCTTAGACCTTTTTAGCGATATATAGCAACCTCATTCATGTCGTCTGGAAATACTTCAAATACCCAGTCCAACATTACCCATAATGTAAAATTACACTACCCCGGGTACTTTTTCATCTATAACTTTTTCCCTGAGAAACAACTGGATATAAACTATATATGGTTGGAATCTACTCCCTTAGACCTTTATAGCGATATATAGCAACCGCATTCATGTCATCTGGAAATACTTCAAAAACCCAGTCTAAAATCACCCATAATGTAAAATTACACCACCCCGGGTACTTCTTTCTCTATAACTTTTTCCCTGAGAGACAACTGGATATGGGCTATATATGGTTGGAATCTACTCCCTTAGGCCTCTTTAGCGGTTTATAGTAACCTCATTCATGTCATCTGGAAATACTTCAAATACCCAGTCTAAGATCACCCATAATGTAAAATTACACCACCCCGGGTACTTTTTCATCTATAACTTTTTCCCTGAGAAACAACTGTATATAGGCTATACATAGTTGGAATCTACTCCCTTGGACCTTTTTAGCAATATATAGCAACCTCATTCATGTCGTCTGGAAATACTTCAAATACCCAGTCTAAGATCACCCATAATGTAAAATTACACCACCCCGGGTACTTTTTCATCTATAACTTTTTCCCTGAGAAACAACAGGATATATGCTATACATAGTTGGAATCTACTCCCTTAGACCTTTTTAGCGATATATAGCAACCTCATTCATGTCATCTGGAAATACTTCAAATACCCAGTCCAACATTACCCATAATGTAAAATTACACTACCCCGGGTACTTTTTCATCTATAACTTTTTCCCTGAGAAACAACAGGATATATGCTATACATAGTTGGAATCTACTCTCTTATACCTTTTTAGCGATATATAGCAACCTCATTCATGTCGTCTGGAAATACTTCAAATACCCAGTCCAACATTACCCATAATGTAAAATTACACTACCCCGGGTACTTTTTCATCTATAACTTTTTCCGTGAGAAACAACTGGATATGGGCTATATATGGTTGGAATCTACTCCCTTAGGACTCTTTAGCGATTTATAGCAACCTCATTCATGTCATCTGGAAATACTTCAAATACCCAGTCCAACATTACCCATAATGTAAAATTACACTACCCCGGGTACTTTTTCATCTATAACTTTTTCCCTGAGAAACAACTGGATATGGGCTATACATAGTTGGAATCTACTCCCTTAGACCTTTTTAGCAATATATAGCAACCTCATTCATGTCATCTGGAAATACTTCAAATACCCAGTCCAACATTACCCATAATGTAAAATTACACTACCCCGGGTACTTTTTTGTCTATAACTTTTTCCCTGAGAAACAACTGGATATGGGCTATACATAGTTGGAATCTACTCCCTTATACCTTTTTAGCGATATATAGCAACCTCATTCATGTCATCTGGAAATACTTCAAATACCCAGTCTAAGATCACCCATAATGTAAAATTACACCACCCCGGGTACTTCTTTCTCTATAACTTTTTCCCTGAGAGACAACTGGATATTGGCTATACATGGTTGGAATCTACTCCCTTAGGCCTCTTTAGCGATATATAGCAACCTCATTCATGTCGTCTGGAAATACTTCAAATACCCAGTCCAACATTACCCATAATGTAAAATTACACTACCCCGGGTACTTTTTCATCTATAACTTTTTCCCTGAGAAACAACTGGATATATGCTATACATAGTTGGAATCTACTCCCTTATACCTTTTTAGCGATATATAGCAACCTCATTCATGTCTTTTGGAAATACTTCAAATACCCAGTCCAACATTACCCATAATGTAAAATTACACTACCCCGGGTACTTTTTCATCTATAACTTTTTCCCTGAGAAACAACTGGATATAAACTATATATGGTTGGAATCTTCTCCCTTAGACCTTTTTAGCGATATATAGCAACCTCATTCATGTCGTCTGGAAATACTTCAAATACCCAGTCTAAGATCACCCATAATGTAAAATTACACCACCCCGGGTACTTCTTTGTCTATAACTTTTTCCCTGAGAAACAACTGGATATGGGCTATACATAGTTGGAATCTACTCCCTCAGACCTTTTTAGCAATATATAGCAACCTCATTCATGTCGTCTGGAAATACTTCAAATACCCAGTCTAAAATCACCCATAATGTAAAATTACACCACCCCGGGTACTTTTTCATCTATAACTTTTTCCCTGAGAAACAACAGGATATATGCTATACATAGTTGGAATCTACTCCCTTAGACCTTTTTAGCGATATATAGCAACCTCATTCATGTCGTCTGGAAATACTTCAAATACCCAGTCCAACATTACCCATAATGTAAAATTACACTACCCCGGGTACTTTTTCATCTATAACTTTTTCCCTGAGAAACAACTGGATATAAACTATATATGGTTGGAATCTACTCCCTTAGACCTTTTTAGCGATATATAGCAACCGCATTCATGTCATCTGGAAATACTTCAAATACCCAGTCTAAAATCACCCATAATGTAAAATTACACCACCCCGGGTACTTCTTTCTCTATAACTTTTTCCCTGAGAGACAACTGGATATTGGCTATACATGGTTGGAATCTACTCCCTTAGGCCTCTTTAGCGATATATAGCAACCTCATTCATGTCGTCTGGAAATACTTCAAATACCCAGTCCAACATTACCCATAATGTAAAATTACACTACCCCGGGTACTTTTTCATCTATAACTTTTTCCCTGAGAAACAACAGGATATATGCTATACATAGTTGGAATCTACTCTCTTATACCTTTTTAGCGATATATAGCAACCTCATTCATGTCGTCTGGAAATACTTCAAATACCCAGTCCAACATTACCCATAATGTAAAATTACACTACCCCGGGTACTTTTTCATCTATAACTTTTTCCCTGAGAAACAACTGGATATAAACTATATATGGTTGGAATCTTCTCCCTTAGACCTTTTTAGCGATATATAGCAACCTCATTCATGTCGTCTGGAAATACTTCAAATACCCAGTCTAAGATCACCCATAATGTAAAATTACACCACCCCGGGTACTTCTTTGTCTATAACTTTTTCCCTGAGAAACAACTGGATATATGCTATACATAGTTGGAATCTACTCCCTTAGACCTTTTTATCGATATATAGCAACCTCATTCATGTCGTCTGGAAATACTTCAAATACCCAGTCTAAGATCACCCATAATGTAAAATTACACCACCCCGGGTACTTTTTCATCTATAACTTTTTCCCTGAGAAACAACAGGATATATGCTATACATAGTTGGAATCTACTCCCTTAGACCTTTTTATCGATATATAGCAACCTCATTCATGTCGTCTGGAAATACTTCAAATACCCAGTCCAACATTACCCATAATGTAAAATTACACTACCCCGGGTACTTTTTCATCTATAACTTTTTCCCTGAGAAACAACTGGATATAAACTATATATGGTTGGAATCTTCTCCCTTAGACCTTTTTAGCGATATATAGCAACCTCATTCATGTCGTCTGGAAATACTTCAAATACCCAGTCTAAGATCACCCATAATGTAAAATTACACCACCCCGGGTACTTCTTTGTCTATAACTTTTTCCCTGAGAAACAACTGGATATATGCTATACATAGTTGGAATCTACTCCCTTAGGCCTTTGTAGCAATATATAGCAACCTCATTCATGTCGTCTGGAAATACTTCAAATACCCAGTCTAAGATCACCCATAATGTAAAATTACACCACCCCGGGTACTTTTTCATCTATAACTTTTTCCCTGAGAAACAACAGGATATATGCTATACATAGTTGGAATCTACTCCCTTAGACCTTTTTATCGATATATAGCAACCTCATTCATGTCGTCTGGAAATACTTCAAATACCCAGTCCAACATTACCCATAATGTAAAATTACACTACCCCGGGTACTTTTTCATCTATAACTTTTTCCCTGAGAAACAACTGGATATAAACTATATATGGTTGGAATCTACTCCCTTAGACCTTTTTAGCGATATATAGCAACCGCATTCATGTCATCTGGAAATACTTCAAATACCCAGTCTAAAATCACCCATAATGTAAAATTACACCACCCCGGGTACTTCTTTCTCTATAACTTTTTCCCTGAGAGACAACTGGATATGGGCTATATATGGTTGGAATCTACTCCCTTAGGCCTCTTTAGCGGTTTATAGTAACCTCATTCATGTCATCTGGAAATACTTCAAATACCCAGTCTAAGATCACCCATAATGTAAAATTACACCACCCCGGGTACTTTTTCATCTATAACTTTTTCCCTGAGAAACAACTGTATATAGGCTATACATAGTTGGAATCTACTCCCTTAGACCTTTTTAGCAATATATAGCAACCTCATTCATGTCGTCTGGAAATACTTCAAATACCCAGTCTAAGATCACCCATAATGTAAAATTACACCACCCCGGGTACTTTTTCATCTATAACTTTTTCCCTGAGAAACAACAGGATATATGCTATACATAGTTGGAATCTACTCCCTTAGACCTTTTTAGCGATATATAGCAACCTCATTCATGTCGTCTGGAAATACTTCAAATACCCAGTCCAACATTACCCATAATGTAAAATTACACTACCCCGGGTACTTTTTCATCTATAACTTTTTCCCTGAGAAACAACTGGATATGGGCTATATATGGTTGGAATCTACTCCCTTAGGCCTCTTTAGCGATTTATAGCAACCTCATTCATGTCATCTGGAAATACTTCAAATACCCAGTCCAACATTACCCATAATGTAAAATTACACTACCCCGGGTACTTTTTCATCTATATCTTTTTCCCTGAGAAACAACTGGATATAAACTATATATGGTTGGAATCTACTCCCTTAGGACTCTTTAGCGATTTATAGCAACCTCATTCATGTCATCTGGAAATACTTCAAATACCCAGTCCAACATTACCCATAATGTAAAATTACACTACCCCGGGTACTTTTTCATCTATAACTTTTTCCCTGAGAAACAACTGGATATGGGCTATACATAGTTGGAATCTACTCCCTTAGACCTTTTTAGCAATATATAGCAACCTCCTTCATGTCATCTGGAAATACTTCAAATACCCAGTCCAACATTACCCATAATGTAAAATTACACTACCCCGGGTACTTTTTTGTCTATAACTTTTTCCCTGAGAAACAACTGGATATAAACTATATAAGGTTGGAATCTACTCTCTTAGACCTTTTAAGCGATATATAGCAACCTCATTCATGTCATCTGGAAATACTTCAAATACCCAGTCTAAGATCACCCATAATGTAAAATTACACCACCCCGGGTACTTCTTTGTCTATAACTTTTTCCCTGAGAAACAACTGGATATGGGCTATACATAGTTGGAATCTACTCCCTTAGACCTTTTTAGCGATATATAGCAACCTCATTCATGTCGTCTGGAAATACTTCAAATACCCAGTCCAACATTACCCATAATGTAAAATTACACTACCCCGGGTACTTTTTCATCTATAACTTTTTCCCTGAGAAACAACTGGATATAAACTATATATGGTTGGAATCTACTCCCTTAGGACTCTTTAGCGATTTATAGCAACCTCATTCATGTCGTCTGGAAATACTTCAAATACCCAGTCCAACATTACCCATAATGTAAAATTACACTACCCCGGGTACTTTTTCATCTATAACTTTTTCCCTGAGAAACAACAGGATATATGCTATACATAGTTGGAATCTACTCTCTTATACCTTTTTAGCGATATATAGCAACCTCATTCATGTCGTCTGGAAATACTTCAAATACCCAGTCCAACATTACCCATAATGTAAAATTACACTACCCCGGGTACTTTTTCATCTATAACTTTTTCCCTGAGAAACAACTGGATATAAACTATATATGGTTGGAATCTACTCCCTTAGGACTCTTTAGCGATTTATAGCAACCTCATTCATGTCATCTGGAAATACTTCAAATACCCAGTCCAACATTACCCATAATGTAAAATTACACTACCCCGGGTACTTTTTCATCTATAACTTTTTCCCTGAGAAACAACTGGATATGGGCTATACATAGTTGGAATCTACTCCCTTAGACCTTTTTAGCAATATATAGCAACCTCCTTCATGTCATCTGGAAATACTTCAAATACCCAGTCCAACATTACCCATAATGTAAAATTACACTACCCCGGGTACTTTTTTGTCTATAACTTTTTCCCTGAGAAACAACTGGATATAAACTATATAAGGTTGGAATCTACTCTCTTAGACCTTTTAAGCGATATATAGCAACCTCATTCATGTCGTCTGGAAATACTTCAAATACCCAGTCTAAGATCACCCATAATGTAAAATTACACCACCCCGGGTACTTTTTCATCTATAACTTTTTCCCTGAGAAACAACGGGATATATGCTATACATAGTTGGAATCTACTCCCTTAGACCTTTTTAGCGATATATAGCAACCTCATTCATGTCGTCTGGAAATACTTCAAATACCCAGTCCAACATTACCCATAATGTAAAATTACACTACCCCGGGTACTTTTTCATCTATAACTTTTTCCCTGAGAAACAACTGGATATGGGCTATATATGGTTGGAATCTACTCCCTTAGGCCTCTTTAGCGATTTATAGCAACCTCATTCATGTCATCTGGAAATACTTCAAATACCCAGTCCAACATTACCCATAATGTAAAATTACACTACCCCGGGTACTTTTTCATCTATAACTTTTTCCCTGAGAAACAACTGGATATGGGCTATACATAGTTGGAGTCTACTCCCTTATACCTTTTTAGCGATATATAGCAACCTCATTCATGTCTTTTAGAAATACTTCAAATACCCAGTCCAACATTACCCATAATGTAAAATTACACTACCCCGGGTACTTTTTCATCTATAACTTTTTCCCTGAGAAACAACTGGATATAAACTATATATGGTTGGAATCTACTCCCTTAGACCTTTTTAGCGATATATAGCAACCGTATTCATGTCATCTGGAAATACTTCAAATACCCAGTCTAAAATCACCCATAATGTAAAATTACACCACCCCGGGTACTTCTTTCTCTATAACTTTTTCCCTGAGAGACAACTGGATATTGGCTATACATGGTTGGAATCTACTTCCTTAGGCCTCTTTAGCGATATATAGCAACCTCATTCATGTCGTCTGGAAATACTTCAAATACCCAGTCCAACATTACCCATAATGTAAAATTACACTACCCCGGGTACTTTTTCATCTATAACTTTTTCCCTGAGAAACAACAGGATATATGCTATACATAGTTGGAATCTACTCTCTTATACCTTTTTAGCGATATATAGCAACCTCATTCATGTCGTCTGGAAATACTTCAAATACCCAGTCCAACATTACCCATAATGTAAAATTACACTACCCCGGGTACTTTTTCATCTATAACTTTTTCCCTGAGAAACAACTGGATATGGGCTATACATAGTTGGAATCTACTCCCTCAGACCTTTTTAGCAATATATAGCAACCTCATTCATGTCGTCTGGAAATACTTCAAATACCCAGTCTAAAATCACCCATAATGTAAAATTACACCACCCCGGGTACTTTTTCATCTATAACTTTTTCCCTGAGAAACAACAGGATATATGCTATACACAGTTGGAATCTACTCCCTTAGGCCTCTTTATCGATATATAGCAACCTCATTCATGTCATCTGGAAATACTTCAAATACCCAGTCTAAGATCACCCATAATGTAAAATTACACCACCCCGGGTATTTTTTCATCTATAACTTTTTCCCTGAGAAACAACAGGATATATGCTATACATAGTTGGAATCTACTCCCTCAGACCTTTTTAGCAATATATAGCAACCTCATTCATGTCGTCTGGAAATACTTCAAATACCCAGTCTAAAATCACCCATAATGTAAAATTACACTACCCCGGGTACTTTTTCATCTATAACTTTTTCCCTGAGAAACAACTGGATATAAACTATATATGGTTGGAATCTACTCCCTTAGGACTCTTTAGCGATTTATAGCAACCTCATTCATGTCATCTGGAAATACTTCAAATACCCAGTCCAACATTACCCATAATGTAAAATTACACTACCCCGGGTACTTTTTCATCTATAACTTTTTCCCTGAGAAACAACTGGATATGGGCTATACATAGTTGGAATCTACTCCCTTATACCTTTTTAGCGATATATAGCAACCTCATTCATGTCTTTTAGAAATACTTCAAATACCCAGTCCAACATTACCCATAATGTAAAATTACACTACCCCGGGTACTTTTTCATCTATAACTTTTTCCCTGAGAAACAACTGGATATAAACTATATATGGTTGGAATCTACTCCCTTAGACCTTTTTAGCGATATATAGCAACCGCATTCATGTCATCTGGAAATACTTCAAATACCCAGTCTAAAATCACCCATAATGTAAAATTACACCACCCCGGGTACTTCTTTCTCTATAACTTTTTCCCTGAGAGACAACTGGATATTGGCTATACATGGTTGGAATCTACTCCCTTAGGCCTCTTTAGCGATATATAGCAACCTCATTCATGTCGTCTGGAAATACTTCAAATACCCAGTCCAACATTACCCATAATGTAAAATTACACTACCCCGGGTACTTTTTCATCTATAACTTTTTCCCTGAGAAACAACAGGATATATGCTATACATAGTTGGAATCTACTCTCTTATACCTTTTTAGCGATATATAGCAACCTCATTCATGTCGTCTGGAAATACTTCAAATACCCAGTCCAACATTACCCATAATGTAAAATTACACTACCCCGGGTACTTTTTCATCTATAACTTTTTCCCTGAGAAACAACTGGATATAAACTATATATGGTTGGAATCTACTCCCTTAGGACTCTTTAGCGATTTATAGCAACCTCATTCATGTCATCTGGAAATACTTCAAATACCCAGTCCAACATTACCCATAATGTAAAATTACACTACCCCGGGTACTTTTTCATCTATAACTTTTTCCCTGAGAAACAACTGGATATGGGCTATACATAGTTGGAATCTACTCCCTTAGACCTTTTTAGCAATATATAGCAACCTCCTTCATGTCATCTGGAAATACTTCAAATACCCAGTCCAACATTACCCATAATGTAAAATTACACTACCCCGGGTACTTTTTTGTCTATAACTTTTTCCCTGAGAAACAACTGGATATAAACTATATAAGGTTGGAATCTACTCTCTTAGACCTTTTAAGCGATATATAGCAACCTCATTCATGTCGTCTGGAAATACTTCAAATACCCAGTCTAAGATCACCCATAATGTAAAATTACACCACCCCGGGTACTTTTTCATCTATAACTTTGTCCCTGAGAAACAACAGGATATATGCTATACATAGTTGGAATCTACTCCCTTAGACCTTTTTAGCGATATATAGCAACCTCATTCATGTCGTCTGGAAATACTTCAAATACCCAGTCCAACATTACCCATAATGTAAAATTACACTACCCCGGGTACTTTTTCATCTATAACTTTTTCCCTGAGAAACAACTGGATATGGGCTATATATGGTTGGAATCTACTCCCTTAGGCCTCTTTAGCGATTTATAGCAACCTCATTCATGTCATCTGGAAATACTTCAAATACCCAGTCCAACATTACCCATAATGTAAAATTACACTACCCCGGGTACTTTTTCATCTATAACTTTTTCCCTGAGAAACAACTGGATATGGGCTATACATAGTTGGAATCTACTCCCTTATACCTTTTTAGCGATATATAGCAACCTCATTCATGTCTTTTAGAAATACTTCAAATACCCAGTCCAACATTACCCATAATGTAAAATTACACTACCCCGGGTACTTTTTCATCTATAACTTTTTCCCTGAGAAACAACTGGATATAAACTACATATGGTTGGAATCTTCTCCCTTAGACCTTTTTAGCGATATATAGCAACCTCATTCATGTCGTCTGGAAATACTTCAAATACCCAGTCTAAGATCACCCATAATGTAAAATTACACCACCCCGGGTACTTTTTCATCTATAACTTTTTCCCTGAGAAACAACAGGATATATGCTATACATAGTTGGAATCTACTCCCTTCGACCTTTTTAGCGATATATAGCAACCTCATTCATGTCGTCTGGAAATACTTCAAATACCCAGTCCAACATTACCCATAATGTAAAATTACACTACCCCGGGTACTTTTTCATCTATAACTTTTTCCCTGAGAAACAACTGGATATAAACTATATATGGTTGGAATCTACTCCCTTAGACCTTTTTAGCGATATATAGCAACCGCATTCATGTCATCTGGAAATACTTCAAAAACCCAGTCTAAAATCACCCATAATGTAAAATTACACCACCCCGGGTACTTCTTTCTCTATAACTTTTTCCCTGAGAGACAACTGGATATGGGCTATATATGGTTGGAATCTACTCCCTTAGGCCTCTTTAGCGGTTTATAGTAACCTCATTCATGTCATCTGGAAATACTTCAAATACCCAGTCTAAGATCACCCATAATGTAAAATTACACCACCCCGGGTACTTTTTCATCTATAACTTTTTCCCTGAGAAACAACTGTATATAGGCTATACATAGTTGGAATCTACTCCCTTAGACCTTTTTAGCAATATATAGCAACCTCATTCATGTCGTCTGGAAATACTTCAAATACCCAGTCTAAGATCACCCATAATGTAAAATTACACCACCCCGGGTACTTTTTCATCTATAACTTTTTCCCTGAGAAACAACAGGATATATGCTATACATAGTTGGAATCTACTCCCTTAGACCTTTTTAGCGATATATAGCAACCTCATTCATGTCATCTGGAAATACTTCAAATACCCAGTCCAACATTACCCATAATGTAAAATTACACTACCCCGGGTACTTTTTCATCTATAACTTTTTCCCTGAGAAACAACAGGATATATGCTATACATAGTTGGAATCTACTCTCTTATACCTTTTTAGCGATATATAGCAACCTCATTCATGTCGTCTGGAAATACTTCAAATACCCAGTCCAACATTACCCATAATGTAAAATTACACTACCCCGGGTACTTTTTCATCTATAACTTTTTCCGTGAGAAACAACTGGATATGGGCTATATATGGTTGGAATCTACTCCCTTAGGACTCTTTAGCGATTTATAGCAACCTCATTCATGTCATCTGGAAATACTTCAAATACCCAGTCCAACATTACCCATAATGTAAAATTACACTACCCCGGGTACTTTTTCATCTATAACTTTTTCCCTGAGAAACAACTGGATATGGGCTATACATAGTTGGAATCTACTCCCTTATACCTTTTTAGCGATATATAGCAACCTCATTCATGTCATCTGGAAATACTTCAAATACCCAGTCTAAGATCACCCATAATGTAAAATTACACCACCCCGGGTACTTCTTTCTCTATAACTTTTTCCCTGAGAGACAACTGGATATTGGCTATACATGGTTGGAATCTACTCCCTTAGGCCTCTTTAGCGATATATAGCAACCTCATTCATGTCGTCTGGAAATACTTCAAATACCCAGTCCAACATTACCCATAATGTAAAATTACACTACCCCGGGTACTTTTTCATCTATAACTTTTTCCCTGAGAAACAACTGGATATATGCTATACATAGTTGGAATCTACTCCCTTATACCTTTTTAGCGATATATAGCAACCTCATTCATGTCTTTTGGAAATACTTCAAATACCCAGTCCAACATTACCCATAATGTAAAATTACACTACCCCGGGTACTTTTTCATCTATAACTTTTTCCCTGAGAAACAACTGGATATAAACTATATATGGTTGGAATCTTCTCCCTTAGACCTTTTTAGCGATATATAGCAACCTCATTCATGTCGTCTGGAAATACTTCAAATACCCAGTCTAAGATCACCCATAATGTAAAATTACACCACCCCGGGTACTTCTTTGTCTATAACTTTTTCCCTGAGAAACAACTGGATATGGGCTATACATAGTTGGAATCTACTCCCTCAGACCTTTTTAGCAATATATAGCAACCTCATTCATGTCGTCTGGAAATACTTCAAATACCCAGTCTAAAATCACCCATAATGTAAAATTACACCACCCCGGGTACTTTTTCATCTATAACTTTTTCCCTGAGAAACAACAGGATATATGCTATACATAGTTAAAATCTACTCCCTTAGACCTTTTTAGCGATATATAGCAACCTCATTCATGTCGTCTGGAAATACTTCAAATACCCAGTCCAACATTACCCATAATGTAAAATTACACTACATCGGGTACTTTTTCATCTATAACTTTTTCCCTGAGAAACAACAGGATATATGCTATACATAGTTGGAATCTACTCTCTTATACCTTTTTAGCGATATATAGCAACCTCATTCATGTCGTCTGGAAATACTTCAAATACCCAGTCCAACATTACCCATAATGTAAAATTACACTACCCCGGGTACTTTTTCATCTATAACTTTTTCCCTGAGAAACAACAGGATATATGCTATACATAGTTGGAATCTACTCTCTTATACCTTTTTAGCGATATATAGCAACCTCATTCATGTCGTCTGGAAATACTTCAAATACCCAGTCCAACATTACCCATAATGTAAAATTACACTACCCCGGGTACTTTTTCATCTATAACTTTTTCCCTGAGAAACAACTGGATATAAACTATATACGGTTGGAATCTTCTCCCTTAGACCTTTTTAGCGATATATAGCAACCTCATTCATGTCGTCTGGAAATACTTCAAATACCCAGTCTAAGATCACCCATAATGTAAAATTACACCACCCCGGGTACTTCTTTGTCTATAACTTTTTCCCTGAGAAACAACTGGATATGGGCTATACATAGTTGGAATCTACTCCCCTAGGCCTTTGTAGCAATATATAGCAACCTCATTCATGTCGTCTGGAAATACTTCAAATACCCAGTCTAAGATCACCCATAATGTAAAATTACACCACCCCGGGTACTTTTTCATCTATAACTTTTTCCCTGAGAAACAACAGGATATATGCTATACATAGTTGGAATCTACTCTCTTATACCTTTTTAGCGATATATAGCAACCTCATTCATGTCGTCTGGAAATACTTCAAATACCCAGTCCAACATTACCCATAATGTAAAATTACACTACCCCGGGTACTTTTTCATCTATAACTTTTTCCCTGAGAAACAACTGGATATAAACTATATATGGTTGGAATCTTCTCCCTTAGACCTTTTTAGCGATATATAGCAACCTCATTCATGTCGTCTGGAAATACTTCAAATACCCAGTCTAAGATCACCCATAATGTAAAATTACACCACCCCGGGTACTTCTTTGTCTATAACTTTTTCCCTGAGAAACAACTGGATATGGGCTATACATAGTTGGAATCTACTCCCTTAGGCCTTTGTAGCAATATATAGCAACCTCATTCATGTCGTCTGGAAATACTTCAAATACCCAGTCTAAGATCACCCATAATGTAAAATTACACCACCCCGGGTACTTTTTCATCTATAACTTTTTCCCTGAGAAACAACAGGATATATGCTATACATAGTTGGAATCTACTCTCTTATACCTTTTTAGCGATATATAGCAACCTCATTCATGTCGTCTGGAAATACTTCAAATACCCAGTCCAACATTACCCATAATGTAAAATTACACTACCCCGGGTACTTTTTCATCTATAACTTTTTCCCTGAGAAACAACTGGATATAAACTATAAATGGTTGGAATCTTCTCCCTTAGACCTTTTTAGCGATATATAGCAACCTCATTCATGTCGTCTGGAAATACTTCAAATACCCAGTCTAAGATCACCCATAATGTAAAATTACACCACCCCGGGTACTTCTTTCTCTATAACTTTTTCCCTGAGAGACAACTGGATATGGGCTATATATGGTTGGAATCTACTCCCTTAGGCCTCTTTAGCGGTTTATAGTAACCTCATTCATGTCATCTGGAAATACTTCAAATACCCAGTCTAAGATCACCCATAATGTAAAATTACACCACCCCGGGTACTTTTTCATCTATAACTTTTTCCCTGAGAAACAACAGGATATATGCTATACATAGTTGGAATCTACTCCCTTAGGCCTCTTTAGCGATATATAGCAACCTCATTCATGTCGTCTGGAAATACTTCAAATACCCAGTCCAACATTACCCATAATGTAAAATTACACTACCCCGGGTACTTTTTCATCTATAACTTTTTCCCTGAGAAACAACAGGATATATGCTATACATAGTTGGAATCTACTCTCTTATACCTTTTTAGTGATATATAGCAACCTCATTCATGTCGTCTGGAAATACTTCAAATACCCAGTCCAACATTACCCATAATGTAAAATTACACTACCCCGGGTACTTTTTCATCTATAACTTTTTCCCTGAGAAACAACTGGATATGGGCTATATATGGTTGGAATCTTCTCCCTTAGACCTTTTTAGCGATATATAGCAACCTCATTCATGTCGTCTGGAAATACTTCAAATACCCAGTCTAAGATCACCCATAATGTAAAATTACACCACCCCGGGTACTTCTTTGTCTATAACTTTTTCCCTGAGAAACAACTGGATATGGGCTATACATAGTTGGAATCTACTCCCTTAGGCCTTTGTAGCAATATATAGCAACCTCATTCATGTCGTCTGGAAATACTTCAAATACCCAGTCTAAGATCACCCATAATGTAAAATTACACCACCCCGGGTACTTTTTCATCTATAACTTTTTCCCTGAGAAACAACAGGATATATGCTATACATAGTTGGAATCTACTCCCTTAGACCTTTTTAGCGATATATAGCAACCTCATTCGTGTCGTCTGGAAATACTTCAAATACCCAGTCCAACATTACCCATAATGTAAAATTACACTACCCCGGGTACTTTTTCATCTATAACTTTTTCCCTGAGAAACAACTGGATATAAACTATATATGGTTGGAATCTACTCCCTTAGACCTTTTTAGCGATATATAGCAACCGCATTCATGTCATCTGGAAATACTTCAAATACCCAGTCTAAAATCACCCATAATGTAAAATTACACCACCCCGGGTACTTCTTTCTCTATAACTTTTTCCCTGAGAGACAACTGGATATGGGCTATATATGGTTGGAATCTACTCCCTTAGGCCTCTTTAGCGGTTTATAGTAACCTCATTCATGTCATCTGGAAATACTTCAAATACCCAGTCTAAGATCACCCATAATGTAAAATTACACCACCCCGGGTACTTTTTCATCTATAACTTTTTCCCTGAGAAACAACTGTATATAGGCTATACATAGTTGGAATCTACTCCCTTAGACCTTTTTAGCAATATATAGCAACCTCATTCATGTCGTCTGGAAATACTTCAAATACCCAGTCTAAAATCACCCATAATGTAAAATTACACCACCCCGGGTACTTTTTCATCTATAACTTTTTCCCTGAGAAACAACAGGATATATGCTATACATAGTTGGAATCTACTCCCTTAGACCTTTTTAGCGATATATAGCAACCTCATTCATGTCGTCTGGAAATACTTCAAATACCCAGTCCAACATTACCCATAATGTAAAATTACACTACCCCGGGTACTTTTTCATCTATAACTTTTTCCCTGAGAAACAACTGGATATGGGCTATATATGGTTGGAATCTACTCCCTTAGGCCTCTTTAGCGATTTATAGCAACCTCATTCATGTCATCTGGAAATACTTCAAATACCCAGTCCAACATTACCCATAATGTAAAATTACACTACCCCGGGTACTTTTTCATCTATAACTTTTTCCCTGAGAAACAACTGGATATAAACTATATATGGTTGGAATCTACTCCCTTAGGACTCTTTAGCGATTTATAGCAACCTCATTCATGTCATCTGGAAATACTTCAAATACCCAGTCCAACATTACCCATAATGTAAAATTACACTACCCCGGGTACTTTTTCATCTATAACTTTTTCCCTGAGAAACAACTGGATATGGGCTATACATAGTTGGAATCTACTCCCTTAGACCTTTTTAGCAATATATAGCAACCTCCTTCATGTCATCTGGAAATACTTCAAATACCCAGTCCAACATTACCCATAATGTAAAATTACACTACCCCGGGTACTTTTTTGTCTATAACTTTTTCCCTGAGAAACAACTGGATATAAACTATATATGGTTGGAATCTACTCCCTTAGACCTCTTTAGCGATATATAGCAACCTCATTCATGTCGTCTGGAAATACTTCAAATACCCAGTCCAACATTACCCATAATGTAAAATTACACTACCCCGGGTACTTTTTCATCTATAACTTTTTCCCTGAGAAACAACTGGATATATGCTATACATAGTTGGAATCTACTCCCTTATACCTTTTTAGCGATATATAGCAACCTCATTCATGTCTTTTAGAAATACTTCAAATACCCAGTCCAACATTACCCATAATGTAAAATTACACTACCCCGGGTACTTTTTCATCTATAACTTTTTCCCTGAGAAACAACTGGATATAAACTACATATGGTTGGAATCTTCTCCCTTAGACCTTTTTAGCGATATATAGCAACCTCATTCATGTCGTCTGGAAATACTTCAAATACCCAGTCTAAGATCACCCATAATGTAAAATTACACCACCCCGGGTACTTCTTTGTCTATAACTTTTTCCCTGAGAAACAACTGGATATGGGCTATACATAGTTGGAATCTACTCCCTTAGACCTTTTTAGCAATATATAGCAACCTCATTCGTGTCGTCTGGAAATACTTCAAATACCCAGTCTAAAATCACCCATAATGTAAAATTACACCACCCCGGGTACTTTTTCATCTATAACTTTTTCCCTGAGAAACAACTGGATATGGGCTATACATAGTTGGAATCTACTCCCTTATACCTTTTTAGCGATATATAGCAACCTCATTCATGTCGTCTGGAAATACTTCAAATACCCAGTCCAACATTACCCATAATGTAAAATTACACCACCCCGGGTACTTTTTCATCTATAACTTTTTCCCTGAGAAACAACTGGATATGGGCTATACATAGTTGGAATCTACTCCCTTATACCTTTTTAGCGATATATAGCAACCTCATTCATGTCATCTGGAAATACTTCAAATACCCAGTCTCAGATCACCCATAATGTAAAATTACACCACCCCGGGTACTTCTTTGTCTATAACTTTTTCCCTGAGAAACAACTGGATATGGGCTATATATGGTTAGAATCTACTCCCTTAGGACTCTTTAGCGATTTATAGCAACCTCATTCATGTCATCTGGAAATACTTCAAATACCCAGTCCAACATTACCCATAATGTAAAATTACACTACCCCGGGTACTTTTTTGTCTATAACTTTTTCCCTGAGAAACAACTGGATATGGGCTTTACATAGTTGGAATCTACTCCCTTATACCTTTTTAGCGATATATAGCAACCTCATTCATGTCGTCTGGAAATACTTCAAATACCCAGTCCAACATTACCCATAATGTAAAATTACACTACCCCGGGTACTTTTTCATCTATAACTTTTTCCCTGAGAAACAACTGGATATGGGCTATATATGGTTGGAATCTACTCCCTTATACCTTTTTAGCGATATATAGCAACCTCATTCATGTCGTCTGGAAATACTTCAAATACCCAGTCCAACATTACCCATAATGTAAAATTACACTACCCCGGGTACTTTTTCATCTATAACTTTTTCCCTGAGAAACAACTGGATATGGGCTATATATGGTTAGAATCTACTCCCTTAGGACTCTTTAGCGATTTATAGCAACCTCATTCATGTCATCTGGAAATACTTCAAATACCCAGTCCAACATTACCCATAATGTAAAATTACACTACCCCGGGTACTTTTTCATCTATAACTTTTTCCCTGAGAAACAACTGGATATGGGCTATATATGGTTAGAATCTACTCCCTTAGGACTCTTTAGCGATTTATAGCAACCTCATTCATGTCATCTGGAAATACTTCAAATACCCAGTCCAACATTACCCATAATGTAAAATTACACTACCCCGGGTACTTTTTCATCTATAACTTTTTCCCTGAGAAACAACTGGATATGGGCTATATATGGTTGGAATCTACTCCCTTATACCTTTTTAGCGATATATAGCAACCTCATTCATGTCGTCTGGAAATACTTCAAATACCCAGTCCAACATTACCCATAATGTAAAATTACACTACCCCGGGTACTTTTTCATCTATAACTTTTTCCCTGAGAAACAACTGGATATGGGCTATATATGGTTGGAATCTACTCCCTTAGGACTCTTTAGCGATTTATAGCAACCTCATTCATGTCATCTGGAAATACTTCAAATACCCATTCCAACATTACCCATAATGTAAAATTACACTACCCCGGGTACTTTTTCATCTATAACTTTTTCCCTAAAAAACAACTGGATATAAACTATATATGGTTGGAATCTACTCCCTTAGACCTTTTTAGCGATATATAGCAACCTCATTCATGTTGTCTGGAAATACTTCAAATACCCAGTCTAAGATCACCCATAATGTAAAATTACACTACCCCGGGTACTTTTTCATCTATAACTTTTTCCCTGAGAAACAACTGGATATGGGCTATACATAGTTGGAATCTACTCCCTTAGACCTTTTTAGCAATATATAGCAACCTCCTTCATGTCATCTGGAAATACTTCAAATACCCAGTCCAACATTACCCATAATGTAAAATTACACTACCCCGGGTACTTTTTTGTCTATAACTTTTTCCCTGAGAAACAACTGGATATGGGCTTTACATAGTTGGAATCTACTCCCTTATACCTTTTTAGCGATATATAGCAACCTCATTCATGTCGTCTGGAAATACTTCAAATACCCAGTCCAACATTACCCATAATGTAAAATTACACTACCCCGGGTACTTTTTCATCTATAACTTTTTCCTTGAGAAACAGCTGGATATAAACTATATAAGGTTGGAATCTACTCCCTTAGACCTTTTTAGCGATATATAGCAACCTCATTCATGTCATCTGGAAATACTTCAAATACCCAGTCTAAGATCACCCATAATGTAAAATTACACCACCCCGGGTACTTCTTTGTCTATAACTGTTTCCCTGAGAAACAACTGGATATGGGCTATACATAGTTGGAATCTACTCCCTTAGACCTTTTTAGCAATATACAGCAACCTCATTCATGTCGTCTGGAAATACTTCAAATACCCAGTCTAAGATCACCCATAATGTAAAATTACACCACCCCGGGTACTTCCTTGTCTATAACTTTTTCCCTGAGAAACAACTGGATATGGGCTATACATAGTTGGAATCTACTCCCTTATACCTTTTTAGCGATATATAGCAACCTCATTCATGTCGTCTGGAAATACTTCAAATACCCAGTCCAACATTACCCATAATGTAAAATTACACTACCCCGGGTACTTTTTCATCTATAACTTTTTCCCTGAGAAACAACTGGATATGGGCTATATATGGTTGGAATCTACTCCCTTAGGACTCTTTAGCGATTTATAGCAACCTCATTCATGTCATCTGGAAATACTTCAAATACCCAGTCCAACATTACCCATAATGTAAAATTACACTACCCCGGGTACTTTTTCATCTATAACTTTTTCCCTGAGAAACAACTGGATATGGGCTATACATAGTTGGAATCTACTCCCTTAGACCTTTTTAGCAATATATAGCAACCTCATTCATGTCATCTGGAAATACTTCAAATACCCAGTCCAACATTACCCATAATGTAAAATTACACTACCCCGGGTACTTTTTTGTCTATAACTTTTTCCCTGAGAAACAACTGGATATGGGCTATACATAGTTGGAATCTACTCCCTTATACCTTTTTAGCGATATATAGCAACCTCATTCATGTCATCTGTAAATACTTCAAATACCCAGTCTAAAATCACCCATAATGTAAAATTACACCACCCCGGGTACTTCTTTCTCTATAACTTTTTCCCTGAGAGACAACTGGATAATGGCTATAAATGGTTGGAATCTACTCCCTTAGGCCTCTTTAGCGATATATAGCAACCTCATTCATGTCGTCTGGAAATACTTCAAATACCCAGTCCAACATTACCCATAATGTAAAATTACACTACCCCGGGTACTTTTTCATCTATAACTTTTTCCCTGAGAAACAACTGGATATATGCTATACATAGTTGGAATCTACTCCCTTATACCTTTTTAGCGATATATAGCAACCTCATTCACGTCGTCTGGAAATACTTCAAATACCCAGTCCAACATTACCCATAATGTAAAATTACACTACCCCGGGTACTTTTTCATCTATAACTGTTTCCCTGAGAAACAACTGGATATGGGCTATATATGGTTGGAATCTACTCCCTTAGGCCTCTTTAGCGATTTATAGCAACCTCATTCATGTCATCTGGAAATACTTCAAATACCCAGTCCAACATTACCCATAATGTAAAATTACACTACCCCGGGTACTTTTTCATCTATAACTTTTTCCCTGAGTAACAACTGGATGTAAGCTATATATGGTTGGAATCTACTCGCTTAGGACTCTTTAGCGATTTATAGCAACCTCATTCATGTCATCTGGAAATACTTCAAATACCCAGTCCAACATTACCCATAATGTAAAATTACACTACCCCGGGTACTTTTTCATCTATAACTTTTTTCCTGAGAAACAACTGGATATGGGCTATACATAGTTGGAATCTACTCCCTTAGACCTTTTTAGCGATATATAGCAACCTCATTCATGTCATCTGGAAATACTTCAAATACCCAGTCCAACATTACCCATAATGTAAAATTACACTACCCCGGGTACTTTTTTGTCTATAACTTTTTCCCTGAGAAACAACTGGATATATGCTATACATAGTTGGAATCTACTCTCTTATGCCTTTTTAGCGATATATAGCAACCTCATTCATGTCGTCTGGAAATACTTCAAATACCCAGTCCAACATTACCCATAATGTAAAATTACACTACCCCGGGTACTTTTTCATCTATAACTTTTTCCCTGAGAAACAACTGGATATGGGCTATATATGGTTAGAATCTACTCCCTTAGGACTCTTTAGCGATTTATAGCAACCTCATTCATGTCATCTGGAAATACTTCAAATACCCAGTCCAACATTACCCATAATGTAAAATTACACTACCCCGGGTACTTTTTCATCTATAACTTTTTCCCTGAGAAACAACTGGATATAAACTATATATGGTTGGAATCTACTCCCTTAGACCTTTTTAGCGATATATAGCAACCTCATTCATGTCGTCTGGAAATACTTCAAATACCCAGTCCAACATTACCCATAATGTAAAATTACACTACCCCGGGTACTTTTTCATCTATAACTTTTTCCCTGAGAAACAACTGGATATGGGCTATATATGGTTGGAATCTACTCCCTTAGGACTCTTTAGCGATTTATAGCAACCTCATTCATGTCATCTGGAAATACTTCAAATACCCAGTCCAACATTACCCATAATGTAAAATTACACTACCCCGGGTACTTTTTCATCTATAACTTTTTCCCTAAAAAACAACTGGATATAAACTATATATGGTTGGAATCTACTCCCTTAGACCTTTTTAGCGATATATAGCAACCTCATTCATGTCGTCTGGAAATACTTCAAATACCCAGTCTAAGATCACCCATAATGTAAAATTACACTACCCCGGGTACTTTTTCATCTATAACTTTTTCCCTGAGAAACAACTGGATATGGGCTATACATAGTTGGAATCTACTCCCTTAGACCTTTTTAGCAATATATAGCAACCTCCTTCATGTCATCTGGAAATACTTCAAATACCCAGTCCAACATTACCCATAATGTAAAATTACACTACCCCGGGTACTTTTTTGTCTATAACTTTTTCCCTGAGAAACATAGTTGGAATCTACTCCCTTATACCTTTTTAGCGATATATAGCAACCTCATTCATGTCGTCTGGAAATACTTCAAATACCCAGTCCAACATTACCCATAATGTAAAATTACACTACCCCGGGTACTTTTTCATCTATAACTTTTTCCTTGAGAAACAACTGGATATAAACTATATAAGGTTGGAATCTACTCCCTTAGACCTTTTTAGCGATATATAGCAACCTCATTCATGTCATCTGGAAATACTTCAAATACCCAGTCTAAGATCACCCATAATGTAAAATTACACCACCCCGGGTACTTCTTTGTCTATAACTTTTTCCCTGAGAAACAACTGGATATGGGCTATACATAGTTGGAATCTACTCCCTTAGACCTTTTTAGCAATATACAGCAACCTCATTCATGTCGTCTGGAAATACTTCAAATACCCAGTCTAAGATCACCCATAATGTAAAATTACACCACCCCGGGTACTTCTTTGTCTATAACTTTTTCCCTGAGAAACAACTGGATATGGGCTATACATAGTTGGAATCTACTCCCTTATACCTTTTTAGCGATATATAGCAACCTCATTCATGTCGTCTGGAAATACTTCAAATACCCAGTCCAACATTACCCATAATGTAAAATTACACTACCCCGGGTACTTTTTCATCTATAACTTTTTCCCTGAGAAACAACTGGATATGGGCTATATATGGTTGGAATCTACTCCCTTAGGACTCTTTAGCGATTTATAGCAACCTCATTCATGTCATCTGGAAATACTTCAAATACCCAGTCCAACATTACCCATAATGTAAAATTACACTACCCCGGGTACTTTTTCATCTATAACTTTTTCCCTGAGAAACAACTGGATATGGGCTATACATAGTTGGAATCTACTCCCTTAGACCTTTTTAGCAATATATAGCAACCTCATTCATGTCATCTGGAAATACTTCAAATACCCAGTCCAACATTACCCATAATGTAAAATTACACTACCCCGGGTACTTTTTTGTCTATAACTTTTTCCCTGAGAAACAACTGGATATGGGCTATACATAGTTGGAATCTACTCCCTTATACCTTTTTAGCGATATATAGCAACCTCATTCATGTCATCTGGAAATACTTCAAATACCCAGTCTAAAATCACCCATAATGTAAAATTACACCACCCCGGGTACTTCTTTCTCTATAACTTTTTCCCTGAGAGACAACTGGATAATGGCTATAAATGGTTGGAATCTACTCCCTTAGGCCTCTTTAGCGATATATAGCAACCTCATTCATGTCGTCTGGAAATACTTCAAATACCCAGTCCAACATTACCCATAATGTAAAATTACACTACCCCGGGTACTTTTTCATCTATAACTTTTTCCCTGAGAAACAACTGGATATATGCTATACATAGTTGGAATCTACTCCCTTATACCTTTTTAGCGATATATAGCAACCTCATTCACGTCGTCTGGAAATACTTCAAATACCCAGTCCAACATTACCCATAATGTAAAATTACACTACCCCGGGTACTTTTTCATCTATAACTGTTTCCCTGAGAAACAACTGGATATGGGCTATATATGGTTGGAATCTACTCCCTTAGGCCTCTTTAGCGATTTATAGCAACCTCATTCATGTCATCTGGAAATACTTCAAATACCCAGTCCAACATTACCCATAATGTAAAATTACACTACCCCGGGTACTTTTTCATCTATAACTTTTTCCCTGAGTAACAACTGGATGTAAGCTATATATGGTTGGAATCTACTCGCTTAGGACTCTTTAGCGATTTATAGCAACCTCATTCATGTCATCTGGAAATACTTCAAATACCCAGTCCAACATTACCCATAATGTAAAATTACACTACCCCGGGTACTTTTTCATCTATAACTTTTTTCCTGAGAAACAACTGGATATGGGCTATACATAGTTGGAATCTACTCCCTTAGACCTTTTTAGCGATATATAGCAACCTCATTCATGTCATCTGGAAATACTTCAAATACCCAGTCTAAGATCACCCATAATGTAAAATTACACTAACCCGGGTACTTTTTTGTCTATAACTTTTTCCCTGAGAAACAACTGGATATTGGCTATACATAGTTGGAATCTACTCCCTTATACCTTTTTAGCGATATATAGCAACCTCATTCATGTCGTCTGGAAATACTTCAAATACCCAGTCCAACATTACCCATAATGTAAAATTACACTACCCCGGGTACTTTTTCATCTATAACTTTTTCCCTAAAAAACAACTGGATATAAACTATATATGGTTGGAATCTACTCCCTTAGACCTTTTTAGCGATATATAGCAACCTCATTCATGTCATCTGGAAATACTTCAAATACCCAGTCTAAGATCACCCATAATGTAAAATTACATAACCCCGGGTACTTTTTCATCTATAACTTTTTCCCTGAGAAACAACTAGATATGGGCTATACATAGTTGGAATCTACTCCTATAGACCTTTTTAGCAATATATAGCAACCTCATTCATGTCATCTGGAAATACTTCAAATACCCAGTCCAACATTACCCATAATGTAAAATTACACTACCCCGGGTACTTTTTCATCTATAACTTTTTCCCTGAGAAACAACTGGATATGGGCTATACATAGTTGGAATCTACTCCCTTAGACCTTTTTAGCGATATATAGCAACCTCATTCATGTCATCTGGAAATACTTCAAATACCCAGTCTAAGATCACCCATAATGTAAAATTACACCACCCCGGGTACTTCTTTCTCTATAACTTTTTCCCTGAGAGACAACTGGATATTGGCTATACATGGTTGGAATCTACTCCCTTAGGCCTCTTTAGCGATATATAGCAACCTCATTCATGTCGTCTGGAAATACTTCAAATACCCAGTCCAACATTACCCATAATGTAAAATTACACTACCCCGGGTACTTTTTCATCTATAACTTTTTCCCTGAGAAACAACAGGATATATGCTATACATAGTTGGAATCTACTCTCTTATGCCTTTTTAGCGATATATAGCAACCTCATTCATGTCGTCTGGAAATACTTCAAATACCCAGTCCAACATTACCCATAATGTAAAATTACACCACCCCGGGTACTTCTTTCTCTATAACTTTTTCCCTGAGAGACAACTGGATAATGGCTATAAATGGTTGGAATCTACTCCCTTAGGCCTCTTTAGCGATATATAGCAACCTCATTCATGTCGTCTGGAAATACTTCAAATACCCAGTCCAACATTACCCATAATGTAAAATTACACTACCCCGGGTACTTTTACATCTATAACTTTTTCCCTGAGAAACAACTGGATATATGCTATACATAGTTGGAATCTACTCCCTTATACCTTTTTAGCGATATATAGCAACCTCATTCACGTCGTCTGGAAATACTTCAAATACCCAGTCCAACATTACCCATAATGTAAAATTACACTACCCCGGGTACTTTTTCATCTATAACTGTTTCCCTGAGAAACAACTGGATATGGGCTATATATGGTTGGAATCTACTCCCTTAGGCCTCTTTAGCGATTTATAGCAACCTCATTCATGTCATCTGGAAATACTTCAAATACCCAGTCCAACATTACCCATAATGTAAAATTACACTACCCCGGGTACTTTTTCATCTATAACTTTTTCCCTGAGTAACAACTGGATGTAAGCTATATATGGTTGGAATCTACTCGCTTAGGACTCTTTAGCGATTTATAGCAACCTCATTCATGTCATCTGGAAATACTTCAAATACCCAGTCCAACATTACCCATAATGTAAAATTACACTACCCCGGGTACTTTTTCATCTATAACTTTTTTCCTGAGAAACAACTGGATATGGGCTATACATAGTTGGAATCTACTCCCTTAAGCCTTTTTAGCGATATATAGCAACCTCATTCATGTCATCTGGAAATACTTCAAATACCCAGTCCAACATTACCCATAATGTAAAATTACACTAACCCGGGTACTTTTTTGTCTATAACTTTTTCCCTGAGAAACAACTGGATATGGGCTATACATAGTTGGAATCTACTCCCTTATACCTTTTTAGCGATATATAGCAACCTCATTCATGTCGTCTGGAAATACTTCAAATACCCAGTCCAACATTACCCATAATGTAAAATTACACTACCCCGGGTACTTTTTCATCTATAACTTTTTCCCTAAAAAACAACTGGATATAAACTATATATGGTTGGAATCTACTCCCTTAGACCTTTTTAGCGATATATAGCAACCTCATTCATGTCATCTGGAAATACTTCAAATACCCAGTCTAAGATCACCCATAATGTAAAATTACATAACCCCGGGTACTTTTTCATCTATAACTTTTTCCCTGAGAAACAACTAGATATGGGCTATACATAGTTGGAATCTACTCCCATAGACCTTTTTAGCAATATATAGCAACCTCATTCATGTCATCTGGAAATACTTCAAATACCCAGTCCAACATTACCCATAATGTAAAATTACACTACCCCGGGTACTTTTTCATCTATAACTTTTTCCCTGAGAAACAACTGGATATGGGCTATACATAGTTGGAATCTACTCCCTTAGACCTTTTTAGCGATATATAGCAACCTCATTCATGTCATCTGGAAATACTTCAAATACCCAGTCTAAGATCACCCATAATGTAAAATTACACCACCCCGGGTACTTCTTTCTCTATAACTTTTTCCCTGAGAGACAACTGGATATTGGCTATACATGGTTGGAATCTACTCCCTTAGGCCTCTTTAGCGATATATAGCAACCTCATTCATGTCGTCTGGAAATACTTCAAATACCCAGTCCAACATTACCCATAATGTAAAATTACACTACCCCGGGTACTTTTTCATCTATAACTTTTTCCCTGAGAAACAACAGGATATATGCTATACATAGTTGGAATCTACTCTCTTATGCCTTTTTAGCGATATATAGCAACCTCATTCATGTCGTCTGGAAATACTTCAAATACCCAGTCCAACATTACCCATAATGTAAAATTACACTACCCCGGGTACTTTTTCATCTATAACTTTTTCCCTGAGAAACAACTGGATATGGGCTATATATGGTTGGAATCTACTCCCTTAGGACTCTTTAGCGATTTATAGCAACCTCATTCATGTCATCTGGAAATACTTCAAATACCCAGTCCAACATTACCCATAATGTAAAATTACACTACCCCGGGTACTTTTTTGTCTATAACTTTTTCCCTGAGAAACAACTGGATATGGGCTATACATAGTTGGCATCTACTCCCTTATACCTTTTTAGCGATATATAGCAACCTCCTTCATGTCATCTGGAAATACTTCAAATACCCAGTCCAACATTACCCATAATGTAAAATTACACTACCCCGGGTACTTTTTTGTCTATAACTTTTTCCCTGAGAAACAACTGGATATGGGCTATACATAGTTGGAATCTACTCCCTTAGACCTTTTTAGCAATATATAGCAACCTCCTTCATGTCATCTGGAAATACTTCAAATACCCAGTCCAACATTACCCATAATGTAAAATTACACTACCCCGGGTACTTTTTTGTCTATAACTTTTTCCCTGAGAAACAACTGGATATGGGCTATACATAGTTGGAATCTACTCCCTTATACCTTTTTAACGATATATAGCAACCTCCTTCATGTCATCTGGAAATACTTCAAATACCCAGTCCAACATTACCCATAATGTAAAATTACACTACCCAGGGTACTTTTTTGTCTATAACTTTTTCCCTGAGAAACAACTGGATATGGGCTATACATAGTTGGAATCTACTCCCTTATACCTTTTAGCGATATATAGCAACCTCATTCATGTCGTCTGGAAATACTTCAAATACCCAGTCCAACATTACCCATAATGTAAAATTACACTACCCCGGGTACTTTTTCATCTATAACTTTTTCCTTGAGAAACAACTGGATATAAACTATATAAGGTTGGAATCTACTCCCTTAGACCTTTTTAGCGATATATAGCAACCTCATTCATGTCATCTGGAAATACTTCAAATACCCAGTCTAAGATCACCCATAATGTAAAATTACACTACCCCGGGTACTTCTTTGTCTATAACTTTTTCCCTGAGAAACAACTGGATATGGGCTATACATAGTTGGAATCTACTCCCTTAGACCTTTTTAGCAATATATAGCAACCTCATTCATGTCGTCTGGAAATACTTCAAATACCCAGTCTAAGATCACCCATAATGTAAAATTACACCACCCCGGGTACTTCTTTGTCTATAACTTTTTCCCTGAGAAACAACTGGATATGGGCTATACATAGTTGGAATCTACTCCCTTATACCTTTTTAGCAATATATAGCAAGCTCATTGATGTCATCTGGAAATACTTCAAATACCCAGTCTAAGATCACCCATAATGTAAAATTACACCACCCCGGGTACTTTTTCATCTATAACTTTTTCCCTGAGAAACAACTGGATATGGGCTATACATAGTTGGAATCTACTCCCATAGACCTTTTTAGCAATATATAGCAACCTCATTCATGTCGTCTGGAAATACTTCAAATACCCAGTCTAAGATCACCCATAATGTAAAATTACACCACCCCGGGTACTTCTTTGTCTATAACTTTTTCCCTGAGAAACAACTGGATATGGGCTATACATAGTTGGAATCTACTCCCTTAGACCTTTTTAGCAATATATAGCAACCTCATTCATGTCGTCTGGAAATACTTCAAATACCCAGTCTAAGATCACCCATAATGTAAAATTACACCACCCCGGGTACTTCTTTGTCTATAACTTTTTCCCTGAGAAACAACTGGATATGGGCTATACATAGTTGGAATCTACTCCCTTATACCTTTTTAGCGATATATAGCAACCTCATTCACGTCGTCTGGAAATACTTCAAATACCCAGTCCAACATTACCCATAATGTAAAATTACACTACCCCGGGTACTTTTTCATCTATAACTGTTTCCCTGAGAAACAACTGGATATGGGCTATATATGGTTGGAATCTACTCCCTTAGGCCTCTTTAGCGATTTATAGCAACCTCATTCATGTCATCTGGAAATACTTCAAATACCCAGTCCAACATTACCCATAATGTAAAATTACACTACCCCGGGTACTTTTTCATCTATAACTTTTTCCCTGAGTAACAACTGGATGTAAGCTATATATGGTTGGAATCTACTCGCTTAGGACTCTTTAGCGATTTATAGCAACCTCATTCATGTCATCTGGAAATACTTAAATACCCAGTCCAACATTACCCATAATGTAAAATTACACTACCCCGGGTACTTTTTCATCTATAACTTTTTCCCTGAGAAACAACTGGATATGGGCTATACATAGTTGGAATCTACTCCTTAGACCTTTTTAGCGATATATAGCAACCTCATTCATGTCATCTGGAAATACTTCAAATACCCAGTCTAAGATCACCCATAATGTAAAATTACACTAACCCGGGTACTTTTTTGTCTATAACTTTTTCCCTGAGAAACAACTGGATATGGGCTATATATGGTTGGAATCTACTCCCTTAGGACTCTTTAGCGATTTATAGCAACCTCATTCATGTCATCTGGAAATACTTCAAATACCCAGTCCAACATTACCCATAATGTAAAATTACACTACCCCGGGTACTTTTTTGTCTATAACTTTTTCCCTGAGAAACAACTGGATATGGGCTATACATAGTTGGAATCTACTCCCTTATACCTTTTTAGCGATATATAGCAACCTCCTTCATGTCATCTGGAAGAACTTCAAATACCCAGTCCAACATTACCCATAATGTAAAATTACACTACCCCGGGTACTTTTTTGTCTATAACTTTTTCCCTGAGAAACAACTGGATATGGGCTATACATAGTTGGAATCTACTCCCTTAGACCTTTTTAGCAATATATAGCAACCTCCTTCATGTCATCTGGAAATACTTCAAATACCCAGTCCAACATTACCCATAATGTAAAATTACACTACCCCGGGTACTTTTTTGTCTATAACTTTTTCCCTGAGAAACAACTGGATATGGGCTATACATAGTTGGAATCTACTCCCTTATACCTTTTTAACGATATATAGCAACCTCCTTCATGTCATCTGGAAATACTTCAAATACCCAGTCCAACATTACCCATAATGTAAAATTACACTACCCCGGGTACTTTTTTGTCTATAACTTTTTCCCTGAGAAACAACTGGATATGGGCTATACATAGTTGGAATCTACTCCCTTATACCTTTTAGCGATATATAGCAACCTCATTCATGTCGTCTGGAAATACTTCAAATACCCAGTCCAACATTACCCATAATGTAAAATTACACTACCCCGGGTACTTTTTCATCTATAACTTTTTCCTTGAGAAACAACTGGATATAAACTATATAAGGTTGGAATCTACTCCCTTAGACCTTTTTAGCGATATATAGCAACCTCATTCATGTCATCTGCAAATACTTCAAATACCCAGTCTAAGATCACCCATAATGTAAAATTACACCACCCCGGGTACTTCTTTGTCTATAACTTTTTCCCTGAGAAACAACTGGATATGGGCTATACATAGTTGGAATCTACTCCCTTAGGCCTTTTTAGCAATATATAGCAACCTCATTCATGTCGTCTGGAAATACTTCAAATACCCAGTCTAAGATCACCCATAATGTAAAATTACACCACCCCGGGTACTTCTTTGTCTATAACTTTTTCCCTGAGAAACAACTGGATATGGGCTAAACATAGTTGGAATCTACTCCCTTATACCTTTTTAGCAATATATAGCAAGCTCATTGATGTCATCTGGAAATACTTCAAATACCCAGTCTAAGATCACCCATAATGTAAAATTACACCACCCCGGGTACTTTTTCATCTATAACTTTTTCCCTGAGAAACAACTAGATATGGGCTATACATAGTTGGAATCTACTCCCATAGACCTTTTTAGCAATATATAGCAACCTCATTCATGTCGTCTGGAAATACTTCAAATACCCAGTCCAACATTACCCATAATGTAAAATTACACTACCCCGGGTACTTTTTCATCTATAACTTTTTCCTTGAGAAACAACTGGATATAAACTATATAAGGTTGGAATCTACTCCCTTAGACCTTTTTAGCGATATATAGCAACCTCATTCATGTCGTCTGGAAATACTTCAAATACCCAGTCCAACATTACCCATAATGTAAAATTACACTACCCCGGGTACTTTTTCATCTATAACTTTTTCCCTGAGAAACAACTGGATATGGGCTATACATAGTTGGAATCTACTCCCTTAGGACTCTTTAGCGATTTATAGCAACCTCATTCATGTCATCTGGAAATACTTCAAATACCCAGTCCAACATTACCCATAATGTAAAATTACACTACCCCGGGTACTTTTTCATCTATAACTTTTTCCTTGAGAAACAACTGGATATAAACTATATAAGGTTGGAATCTACTCCCTTAGACCTTTTTAGCGATATATAGCAACCTCATTCATGTCGTCTGGAAATACTTCAAATACCCAGTCCAACATTACCCATAATGTAAAATTACACTACCCCGGGTACTTTTTCATCTATAACTTTTTCCTTGAGAAACAACTGGATATAAACTATATAAGGTTGGAATCTACTCCCTTAGACCTTTTTAGCGATATACAGCAACCTCATTCATGTCGTCTGGAACTACTTCAAATACCCAGTCCAACATTACCCATAATGTAAAATTACACTACCCCGGGTACTTTTTCATCTATAACTTTTTCCCTCAGAAACAACTGGACATGGGCTATACATAGTTGGAATCTACTCCCTTATACCTTTTTAGCAATATATAGCAAGCTCATTGATGTCATCTGGAAATACTTCAAATACCCAGTCTAAGATCACCCATAATGTAAAATTACACTACCCCGGGTACTTTTTCATCTATAACTTTTTTCCTGAAAAACAACTGGATATGGGCTATACATAGTTGGAATCTACTCCCTTATACCTTTTTAGCGATATATGGCAACCTCATTCATGTCGTCTGGAAATACTTCAAATACCCAGTCCAACATTACCCATAATGTAAAATTACACTACCCCGGGTACTTTTTCATCTATAACTTTTTCCCTGAGAAACAACTGGATATAAGCTATATATGGTTGGAATCTACTCCCTTAGACCTTTTTAGCGATATATAGCAACCTCATTCATGTCGTCTGGAAATACTTCAAATATCCAGTCCAACATTACCCATAATGTAAAATTACACTACCCCGGGTACTTTTTCATCTATAACTTTTCCCTGAGAAACAACTGGATAGAAGCTATATATGGTTGGAATCCACTCCCTTAGACCTTTTTAGCGATATATAGCAACCTCATTCATGTCATCTGGAAATACTTCAAATACCCAGTCTAAGATCACCCATAATGTAAAATTACACCACCCCGGGTACTTCTTTCTCTATAACTTTTTCCCTGAGAGACAACTGGATATTGGCTATATATGGTTGGAATCTACTCCCTTAGACCTTTTTAGCGATATATAGCAACCTCATTCATGTCATCTGGAAATACTTCAAATACCCAGTCCAACATTACCCATAATGTAAAATTACACCACCCCGGGTATGTTTTCATCTATAACTTTTTCCCTGAGAAACAACAGGATATATGCTATACATAGTTGGAATCTACTCCCTTAGACCTTTTTAGCAATATATAGCAACCTTATTCATGTCGTCTGGAAATACTTCAAATACCCAGTCCAACATTACCCATAATGTAAAATTACACTACCCCGGGTACTTTTTCATCTATAACTTTTTCCCTGAGAAACAACTGGATATGGGCTATACATAGTTGGAAACTACTCCCTTATACCTTTTTAGCGATATATAGCAACCTCATTCATGTCGTCTGGAAATACTTCAAATACCCAGTCCAACATTACCCATAATGTAAAATTACACTACCCCGGGTACTTTTTCATCTATAACTTTTTCCCTGAGAAACAACTGGATATAAGCTATACATGGTTGGAATCTACTCCCTTAGACCTTTTTAGCGATATATAGCAACCTCATTCATGTCGTCTGGAAATACTTCAAATACCCAGTCCAACATTACCCATAATGTAAAATTACACTACCCCGGGTACTTTTTCATCTATAACTTTTTCCCTGAGAAACAACTGGATATGGGCTATACATAGTTGGAATCTACTCCCTTAGACCTTTTTAGCGATATATAGCAACCTCATTCATGTCTTTTGGAAATACTTCAAATACCCAGTCCAACATTACCCATAATGTAAAATTACACTACCCCGGGTACTTTTTCATCTATAACTTTTTTCCTGAAAAACAACTGGATATGGGCTATACATAGTTGGAATCTACTCCCTTAGACCTTTTTAGCAATATATAGCAACCTTATTCATGTCGTCTGGAAATACTTCAAATACCCAGTCTAACATCACCCATAATGTAAAATTACACCACCCCGGGTACTTTTTCATCTATAACTTTTTCCCTGAGAAACAACTGGATAGAAGCTATATATGGTTGGAATCTACTCCCTTAGACCTTTTTAGCGATATATAGCAACCTCATTCATGTCGTCTGGAAATACTTCAAAAACCCAGTCTAAGATCACCCATAATGTAAAATTACACCACCCCGGGTACTTCTTTGTCTATAACTTTTTCCCTGAGAAACAACTGGATATGGGCTATACATAGTTGGAATCTACTTCCTTAGGCCTTTTTAGCAATATATAGCAACCTCATTCATGTCGTCTGGAAATACTTCAAATACCCAGTCCAACATTACCCATAATGTAAAATTACACTACCCCGGGTACTTTTTCATCTATAACTTTTTCCCTGAGAAACAACTGGATATGGGCTATACATAGTTGGAAACTACTCCCTTATACCTTTTTAGCGATATATAGCAACCTCATTCATGTCGTCTGGAAATACTTCAAATACCCAGTCCAACATTACCCATAATGTAAAATTACACTACCCCGGGTACTTTTTCATCTATAACTTTTTCCCTGAGAAACAACTGGATATGGGCTATACATAGTTGGAATCTACTCCCTTAGGCCTCTTTAGCGATATATAGCAACCTCATTCATGTCGTCTGGAAATACTTCAAATACCCAGTCTAAGATCACCCATAATGTAAAATTACACCACCCCGGGTACTTTTTCATCTATAACTTTTTCCCTGAGAAACAACAGGATATATGCTATACATAGTTGGAATCTACTCCCTTAGACCTTTTTAGCGATATATAGTAACCTCATTCATGTCGTCTGGAAATACTTCAAATACCCAGTCCAACATTACCCATAATGTAAAATTACACTACCCCGGGTACTTTTTCATCTATAACTTTTTCCCTGAGAAACAACTGGATATGGGCTATACATAGTTGGAAACTACTCCCTTATACCTTTTTAGCCATATATAGCAAGCTCATTCATGTCGTCTGGAAATACTTCAAATACCCAGTCCAACATTACCCATAATGTAAAATTACACTACCCCGGGTACTTTTTCATCTATAACTTTTTCCCTGAGAAACAACTGGATATGGGCTATACATAGTTGGAATCTACTCCCTTAGGACTCTTTAGCGATTTATAGCAACCTCATTCATGTCATCTGGAAATACTTCAAATACCCAGTCCAACATTACCCATAATGTAAAATTACACTACCCCGGGTACTTTTTCATCTATAACTTTTTTCCTGAAAAACAACTGGATATGGGCTATACATAGTTGGAATCTACTCCCTTATACCTTTTTAGCGATATATGGCAACCTCATTCATGTCGTCTGGAAATACTTCAAATACCCAGTCCAACATTACCCATAATGTAAAATTACACTACCCCGGGTACTTTTTCATCTATAACTTTTTCCCTGAGAAACAACTGGATATAAGCTATATATGGTAGGAATCTACTCCCTTAGACCTTTTTAGCGATATATAGCAACCTCATTCATGTCGTCTGAAAATACTTCAAATACCCAGTCCAACATTACCCATAATGTAAAATTACACTACCCCGGGTACTTTTTCATCTATAACTTTTTCCCTGAGAAACAACTGGATATGGGCTATACATAGTTGGAATCTACTCCCTTAGACCTTTTTAGCAATATATAGCAACCTCATTCATGTCATCTGGAAATACTTCAAATCCCCAGTCTAAGATCACCCATAATGTAAAATTACACCACCCCGGGTACTTCTTTCTCTATAACTTTTTCCCTGAGAGACAACTGGATATTGGCTATACATGGTTGGAATCTACTCCCTTAGGCCTCTTTAGCGATATATAGCAACCTCATTCATGTCATCTGGAAATACTTCAAATACCCAGTCTAAGATCACCCATAATGTAAAATTACACCACCCCGGGTATGTTTTCATCTATAACTTTTTCCCTGAGAAACAACAGGATATATGCTATACATAGTTGGAATCTACTCCCTTAGACCTTTTTAGCGATATATAGCAACCTCATTCATGTCTTTTGGAAATACTTCAAATACCCAGTCCAACATTACCCATAATGTAAAATTACACTACCCCGGGTACTTTTTCATCTATAACTTTTTTCCTGAAAAACAACTTGATATGGGCTATACATAGTTGGAATCTACTCCCTTATACCTTTTTAGCGATATATGGCAACCTCATTCATGTCGTCTGGAAATACTTCAAATACCCAGTCCAACATTACCCATAATGTAAAATTACACTACCCCGGGTACTTTTTCATCTATAACTTTTTCCCTGAGAAACAACTGGATATAAGCTATATATGGTTGGAATCTACTCCCTTAGACCTTTTTAGCGATATATAGCAACCTCATTCATGTCGTCTGGAAATACTTCAAATACCCAGTCCAACATTACCCATAATGTAAAATTACACTACCCCGGGTACTTTTTCATCTATAACTTTTTCCCTGAGAAACAACTGGATATGGGCTATACATAGTTGGAATCTACTCCCTTAGACCTTTTTAGCGATATATAGCAACCTCATTCATGTCGTCTGGAAATACTTCAAATACCAAGTCTAAGATCACCCATAATGTAAAATTACACCACCCCGGGTACTTCTTTCTCTATAGCTTTTTCCCTGAGAGGCAACTGGATATGGGCTATACATGGTTGGAATCTACTCCCTTAGGCCTCTTTAGCGATATATAGCAACCTCATTCATGTCATCTGGAAATACTTCAAATACCCAGTCTAAGATCACCCATAATGTAAAATTACACCACCCCGGGTATGTTTTCATCTATAACTTTTTCCCTGAGAAACAACAGGATATATACTATACACAGTTGGAATCTACTCCCTTAGACCTTTTTAGCGATATATAGCAACCTCATTCATGTCTTTTGGAAATACTTCAAATACCCAGTCCAACATTACCCATAATGTAAAATTACACTACCCCGGGTACTTTTTCATCTATAACTTTTTTCCTGAAAAACAACTTGATATGGGCTATACATAGTTGGAATCTACTCCCTTAGACCTTTTTAGCGATATACAGCAACCTCATTCATGTCGTCTGGAACTACTTCAAATACCCAGTCCAACATTACCCATAATGTAAAATTACACTACCCCGGGTACTTTTTCATCTATAACTTTTTCCCTCAGAAACAACTGGACATGGGCTATACATAGTTGGAATCTACTCCCTTATACCTTTTTAGCAATATATAGCAAGCTCATTGATGTCATCTGGAAATACTTCAAATACCCAGTCTAAGATCACCCATAATGTAAAATTACACTACCCCGGGTACTTTTTCATCTATAACTTTTTTCCTGAAAAACAACTGGATATGGGCTATACATAGTTGGAATCTACTCCCTTATACCTTTTTAGCGATATATGGCAACCTCATTCATGTCGTCTGGAAATACTTCAAATACCCAGTCCAACATTACCCATAATGTAAAATTACACTACCCCGGGTACTTTTTCATCTATAACTTTTTCCCTGAGAAACAACTGGATATAAGCTATATATGGTTGGAATCTACTCCCTTAGACCTTTTTAGCGATATATAGCAACCTCATTCATGTCGTCTGGAAATACTTCAAATATCCAGTCCAACATTACCCATAATGTAAAATTACACTACCCCGGGTACTTTTTCATCTATAACTTTTCCCTGAGAAACAACTGGATAGAAGCTATATATGGTTGGAATCCACTCCCTTAGACCTTTTTAGCGATATATAGCAACCTCATTCATGTCATCTGGAAATACTTCAAATACCCAGTCTAAGATCACCCATAATGTAAAATTACACCACCCCGGGTACTTCTTTCTCTATAACTTTTTCCCTGAGAGACAACTGGATATTGGCTATATATGGTTGGAATCTACTCCCTTAGACCTTTTTAGCGATATATAGCAACCTCATTCATGTCATCTGGAAATACTTCAAATACCCAGTCCAACATTACCCATAATGTAAAATTACACCACCCCGGGTATGTTTTCATCTATAACTTTTTCCCTGAGAAACAACAGGATATATGCTATACATAGTTGGAATCTACTCCCTTAGACCTTTTTAGCAATATATAGCAACCTTATTCATGTCGTCTGGAAATACTTCAAATACCCAGTCCAACATTACCCATAATGTAAAATTACACTACCCCGGGTACTTTTTCATCTATAACTTTTTCCCTGAGAAACAACTGGATATGGGCTATACATAGTTGGAAACTACTCCCTTATACCTTTTTAGCGATATATAGCAACCTCATTCATGTCGTCTGGAAATACTTCAAATACCCAGTCCAACATTACCCATAATGTAAAATTACACTACCCCGGGTACTTTTTCATCTATAACTTTTTCCCTGAGAAACAACTGGATATAAGCTATACATGGTTGGAATCTACTCCCTTAGACCTTTTTAGCGATATATAGCAACCTCATTCATGTCGTCTGGAAATACTTCAAATACCCAGTCCAACATTACCCATAATGTAAAATTACACTACCCCGGGTACTTTTTCATCTATAACTTTTTCCCTGAGAAACAACTGGATATGGGCTATACATAGTTGGAATCTACTCCCTTAGACCTTTTTAGCGATATATAGCAACCTCATTCATGTCTTTTGGAAATACTTCAAATACCCAGTCCAACATTACCCATAATGTAAAATTACACTACCCCGGGTACTTTTTCATCTATAACTTTTTTCCTGAAAAACAACTGGATATGGGCTATACATAGTTGGAATCTACTCCCTTAGACCTTTTTAGCAATATATAGCAACCTTATTCATGTCGTCTGGAAATACTTCAAATACCCAGTCTAACATCACCCATAATGTAAAATTACACCACCCCGGGTACTTTTTCATCTATAACTTTTTCCCTGAGAAACAACTGGATAGAAGCTATATATGGTTGGAATCTACTCCCTTAGACCTTTTTAGCGATATATAGCAACCTCATTCATGTCGTCTGGAAATACTTCAAAAACCCAGTCTAAGATCACCCATAATGTAAAATTACACCACCCCGGGTACTTCTTTGTCTATAACTTTTTCCCTGAGAAACAACTGGATATGGGCTATACATAGTTGGAATCTACTTCCTTAGGCCTTTTTAGCAATATATAGCAACCTCATTCATGTCGTCTGGAAATACTTCAAATACCCAGTCCAACATTACCCATAATGTAAAATTACACTACCCCGGGTACTTTTTCATCTATAACTTTTTCCCTGAGAAACAACTGGATATGGGCTATACATAGTTGGAAACTACTCCCTTATACCTTTTTAGCGATATATAGCAACCTCATTCATGTCGTCTGGAAATACTTCAAATACCCAGTCCAACATTACCCATAATGTAAAATTACACTACCCCGGGTACTTTTTCATCTATAACTTTTTCCCTGAGAAACAACTGGATATGGGCTATACATAGTTGGAATCTACTCCCTTAGGCCTCTTTAGCGATATATAGCAACCTCATTCATGTCGTCTGGAAATACTTCAAATACCCAGTCTAAGATCACCCATAATGTAAAATTACACCACCCCGGGTACTTTTTCATCTATAACTTTTTCCCTGAGAAACAACAGGATATATGCTATACATAGTTGGAATCTACTCCCTTAGACCTTTTTAGCGATATATAGTAACCTCATTCATGTCGTCTGGAAATACTTCAAATACCCAGTCCAACATTACCCATAATGTAAAATTACACTACCCCGGGTACTTTTTCATCTATAACTTTTTCCCTGAGAAACAACTGGATATGGGCTATACATAGTTGGAAACTACTCCCTTATACCTTTTTAGCCATATATAGCAAGCTCATTCATGTCGTCTGGAAATACTTCAAATACCCAGTCCAACATTACCCATAATGTAAAATTACACTACCCCGGGTACTTTTTCATCTATAACTTTTTCCCTGAGAAACAACTGGATATGGGCTATACATAGTTGGAATCTACTCCCTTAGGACTCTTTAGCGATTTATAGCAACCTCATTCATGTCATCTGGAAATACTTCAAATACCCAGTCCAACATTACCCATAATGTAAAATTACACTACCCCGGGTACTTTTTCATCTATAACTTTTTTCCTGAAAAACAACTGGATATGGGCTATACATAGTTGGAATCTACTCCCTTATACCTTTTTAGCGATATATGGCAACCTCATTCATGTCGTCTGGAAATACTTCAAATACCCAGTCCAACATTACCCATAATGTAAAATTACACTACCCCGGGTACTTTTTCATCTATAACTTTTTCCCTGAGAAACAACTGGATATAAGCTATATATGGTAGGAATCTACTCCCTTAGACCTTTTTAGCGATATATAGCAACCTCATTCATGTCGTCTGAAAATACTTCAAATACCCAGTCCAACATTACCCATAATGTAAAATTACACTACCCCGGGTACTTTTTCATCTATAACTTTTTCCCTGAGAAACAACTGGATATGGGCTATACATAGTTGGAATCTACTCCCTTAGACCTTTTTAGCAATATATAGCAACCTCATTCATGTCATCTGGAAATACTTCAAATCCCCAGTCTAAGATCACCCATAATGTAAAATTACACCACCCCGGGTACTTCTTTCTCTATAACTTTTTCCCTGAGAGACAACTGGATATTGGCTATACATGGTTGGAATCTACTCCCTTAGGCCTCTTTAGCGATATATAGCAACCTCATTCATGTCATCTGGAAATACTTCAAATACCCAGTCTAAGATCACCCATAATGTAAAATTACACCACCCCGGGTATGTTTTCATCTATAACTTTTTCCCTGAGAAACAACAGGATATATGCTATACATAGTTGGAATCTACTCCCTTAGACCTTTTTAGCGATATATAGCAACCTCATTCATGTCTTTTGGAAATACTTCAAATACCCAGTCCAACATTACCCATAATGTAAAATTACACTACCCCGGGTACTTTTTCATCTATAACTTTTTTCCTGAAAAACAACTTGATATGGGCTATACATAGTTGGAATCTACTCCCTTATACCTTTTTAGCGATATATGGCAACCTCATTCATGTCGTCTGGAAATACTTCAAATACCCAGTCCAACATTACCCATAATGTAAAATTACACTACCCCGGGTACTTTTTCATCTATAACTTTTTCCCTGAGAAACAACTGGATATAAGCTATATATGGTTGGAATCTACTCCCTTAGACCTTTTTAGCGATATATAGCAACCTCATTCATGTCGTCTGGAAATACTTCAAATACCCAGTCCAACATTACCCATAATGTAAAATTACACTACCCCGGGTACTTTTTCATCTATAACTTTTTCCCTGAGAAACAACTGGATATGGGCTATACATAGTTGGAATCTACTCCCTTAGACCTTTTTAGCGATATATAGCAACCTCATTCATGTCGTCTGGAAATACTTCAAATACCAAGTCTAAGATCACCCATAATGTAAAATTACACCACCCCGGGTACTTCTTTCTCTATAGCTTTTTCCCTGAGAGGCAACTGGATATGGGCTATACATGGTTGGAATCTACTCCCTTAGGCCTCTTTAGCGATATATAGCAACCTCATTCATGTCATCTGGAAATACTTCAAATACCCAGTCTAAGATCACCCATAATGTAAAATTACACCACCCCGGGTATGTTTTCATCTATAACTTTTTCCCTGAGAAACAACAGGATATATACTATACACAGTTGGAATCTACTCCCTTAGACCTTTTTAGCGATATATAGCAACCTCATTCATGTCTTTTGGAAATACTTCAAATACCCAGTCCAACATTACCCATAATGTAAAATTACACTACCCCGGGTACTTTTTCATCTATAACTTTTTTCCTGAAAAACAACTTGATATGGGCTATACATAGTTGGAATCTACTCCCTTATACCTTTTTAGCGATATATGGCAACCTCATTCATGTCGTCTGGAAATACTTCAAATACCCAGTCCAACATTACCCATAATGTAAAATTACACTACCCCGGGTACTTTTTCATCTATAACTTTTTCCCTGAGAAACAACTGGATATAAGCTATATATGGTTGGAATCTACTCCCTTAGACCTTTTTAGCGATATATAGCAACCTCATTCATGTCGTCTGGAAATACTTCAAATACCCAGTCCAACATTACCCATAATGTAAAATTACACTACCCCGGGTACTTTTTCATCTATAACTTTTTCCCTGAGAAACAACTGGATATGGGCTATACATAGTTGGAATCTACTCCCTTAGACCTTTTTAGCGATATATAGCAACCTCATTCATGTCGTCTGGAAATACTTCAAATACCAAGTCTAAGATCACCCATAATGTAAAATTACACCACCCCGGGTACTTCTTTCTCTATAGCTTTTTCCCTGAGAGGCAACTGGATATGGGCTATACATGGTTGGAATCTACTCCCTTAGGCCTCTTTAGCGATATATAGCAACCTCATTCATGTCATCTGGAAATACTTCAAATACCCAGTCTAAGATCACCCATAATGTAAAATTACACCACCCCGGGTATGTTTTCATCTATAACTTTTTCCCTGAGAAACAACAGGATATATACTATACACAGTTGGAATCTACTCCCTTAGACCTTTTTAGCGATATATAGCAACCTCATTCATGTCGTCTGGAAATACTTCAAATACCCAGTCCAACATTACCCATAATGTAAAATTACACTACCCCGGGTACTTTTTCATCTATAACTTTTTCCCTGAGAAACAACTGGATATGGGCTATACATAGTTGGAAACTACTCCCTTATACCTTTTTAGCCATATATAGCAACCTCATTCATGTCGTCTGGAAATACTTCAAATACCCAGTCCAACATTACCCATAATGTAAAATTACACTACCCCGGGTACTTTTTCATCTATAACTTTTTCCCTGAGAAACAACTGGATATGGGCTATACATAGTTGGAATCTACTCCCTTAGGACTCTTTAGCGATTTATAGCAACCTCATTCATGTCATCTGGAAATACTTCAAATACCCAGTCCAACATTACCCATAATGTAAAATTACACTACCCCGGGTACTTTTTCATCTATAACATTTTTCCTGAAAAACAACTGGATATGGGCTATACATAGTTGGAATCTACTCCCTTATACCTTTTTAGCGATATATGGCAACCTCATTCATGTCGTCTGGAAATACTTCAAATACCCAGTCCAACATTACCCATAATGTAAAATTACACTACCCCGGGTACTTTTTCATCTATAACTTTTTCCCTGAGAAACAACTGGATATAAGCTATATATGGTTGGAATCTACTCCCTTAGACCTTTTTAGCGATATATAGCAACCTCATTCATGTCGTCTGGAAATACTTCAAATACCCAGTCCAACATTACCCATAATGTAAAATTACACTACCCCGGGTACTTTTTCATCTATAACTTTTTCCCTGAGAAACAACCGGATATGGGCTATACATAGTTGGAATCTACTCCCTTAGACCTTTTTAGCAATATATAGCAACCTCATTCATGTCATCTGGAAATACTTCAAATCCCCAGTCTAAGATCACCCATAATGTAAAATTACACCACCCCGGGTACTTCTTTCTCTATAACTTTTTCCCTGAGAGACAACTGGATATTGGCTATACATGGTTGGAATCTACTCCCTTAGGCCTCTTTAGCGATATATAGCAACCTCATTCATGTCATCTGGAAATACTTCAAATACCCAGTCTAAGATCACCCATAATGTAAAATTACACCACCCCGGGTATGTTTTCATCTATAACTTTTTCCCTGAGAAACAACAGGATATATGCTATACATAGTTGGAATCTACTCCCTTAGACCTTTTTAGCGATATATAGCAACCTCATTCATGTCTTTTGGAAATACTTCAAATACCCAGTCCAACATTACCCATAATGTAAAATTACACTACCCCGGGTACTTTTTCATCTATAACTTTTTTCCTGAAAAACAACTTGATATGGGCTATACATAGTTGGAATCTACTCCCTTATACCTTTTTAGCGATATATGGCAACCTCATTCATGTCGTCTGGAAATACTTCAAATACCCAGTCCAACATTACCCATAATGTAAAATTACACTACCCCGGGTACTTTTTCATCTATAACTTTTTCCCTGAGAAACAACTGGATATAAGCTATATATGGTTGGAATCTACTCCCTTAGACCTTTTTAGCGATATATAGCAACCTCATTCATGTCGTCTGGAAATACTTCAAATACCCAGTCCAACATTACCCATAATGTAAAATTACACTACCCCGGGTACTTTTTCATCTATAACTTTTTCCCTGAGAAACAACTGGATATGGGCTATACATAGTTGGAATCTACTCCCTTAGACCTTTTTAGCGATATATAGCAACCTCATTCATGTCGTCTGGAAATACTTCAAATACCAAGTCTAAGATCACCCATAATGTAAAATTACACCACCCCGGGTACTTCTTTCTCTATAGCTTTTTCCCTGAGAGACAACTGGATATGGGCTACACATGGTTGGAATCTACTCCCTTAGGCCTCTTTAGCGATATATAGCAACCTCATTCATGTCATCTGGAAATACTTCAAATACCCAGTCTAAGATCACCCATAATGTAAAATTACACCACCCCGGGTATGTTTTCATCTATAACTTTTTCCCTGAGAAACAACAGGATATATGCTATACACAGTTGGAATCTACTCCCTTAGACCTTTTTAGCGATATATAGCAACCTCATTCATGTCTTTTGGAAATACTTCAAATACCCAGTCCAACATTACCCATAATGTAAAATTACACCACCCCGGGTACTTCTTTCTCTATAACTTTTTCCCTGAGAGACAACTGGATATGGGCTATATATGGTTGGAATCTACTCCCTTAGACCTTTTCAGCAATATATAGCAACCTCATTTATGTCATCTGGAAATACTTCAAATACCCAGTCTAAGATCACCCATAATGTAAAATTACACCACCCCGGGTACTTCTTTCTCTATAACTTTTTCCCTGAGAGACAACTGGATATAAGCTATACATGGTTGGAATCTACTCCCTTAGACCTTTTTAGCGATATATAGCAACCTCATTCATGTCGTCTGGAAATACTTCAAATACCCAGTCCAACATTACCCATAATGTAAAATTACACTACCCCGGGTACTTTTTCATCTATAACTTTTTCCCTGAGAAACAACTGGATATGGGCTATACATAGTTGGAATCTACTCCCTTAGACCTTTTTAGCGATATATAGCAACCTCATTCATGTCTTTTGGAAATACTTCAAATACCCAGTCCAACATTACCCATAATGTAAAATTACACTACCCCGGGTACTTTTTCATCTATAACTTTTTTCCTGAAAAACAACTGGATATGGGCTATACATAGTTGGAATCTACTCCCTTAGACCTTTTTAGCAATATATAGCAACCTTATTCATGTCGTCTGGAAATACTTCAAATACCCAGTCTAACATCACCCATAATGTAAAATTACACCACCCCGGGTACTTTTTCATCTATAACTTTTTCCCTGAGAAACAACTGGATAGAAGCTATATATGGTTGGAATCTACTCCCTTAGACCTTTTTAGCGATATATAGCAACCTCATTCATGTCGTCTGGAAATACTTCAAAAACCCAGTCTAAGATCACCCATAATGTAAAATTACACCACCCCGGGTACTTCTTTGTCTATAACTTTTTCCCTGAGAAACAACTGGATATGGGCTATACATAGTTGGAATCTACTCCCTTAGACCTTTTTAGCAATATATAGCAACCTCATTCATGTCGTCTGGAAATACTTCAAATACCCAGTCCAACATTACCCATAATGTAAAATTACACTACCCCGGGTACTTTTTCATCTATAACTTTTTCCCTGAGAAACAACTGGATATGGGCTATACATAGTTGGAATCTACTCCCTTAGACCTTTTTAGCGATATATAGCAACCTCATTCATGTCTTTTGGAAATACTTCAAATACCCAGTCCAACATTACCCATAATGTAAAATTACACTACCCCGGGTACTTTTTCATCTATAACTTTTTCCCTGAGAAACAACTGGATATGGGCTATACATAGTTGGAATCTACTCCCTTAGACCTTTTTAGCAATATATAGCAACCTTATTCATGTCGTCTGGAAATACTTCAAAAACCCAGTCTAAGATCACCCATAATGTAAAATTACACCACCCCGGGTACTTCTTTGTCTATAACTTTTTCCCTGAGAAACAACTGGATATGGGCTATACATAGTTGGATTCTACTCCCTTAGACCTTTTTAGCAATATATAGCAACCTCATTCATGTCGTCTGGAAATACTTCAAATACCCAGTCCAACATTACCCATAATGTAAAATTACACTACCCCGGGTACTTTTTCATCTATAACTTTTTCCCTGAGAAACAACTGGATATGGGCTATACATAGTTGGAATCTACTCCCTTAGACCTTTTTAGCGATATATAGCAACCTCATTCATGTCTTTTGGAAATACTTCAAATACCCAGTCCAACATTACCCATAATGTAAAATTACACTACCCCGGGTACTTTTTCATCTATAACTTTTTTCCTGAAAAACAACTGGATATGGGCTATACATAGTTGGAATCTACTCCCTTAGACCTTTTTAGCGATATATAGCAACCTCATTCATGTCTTTTGGAAATACTTCAAATACCCAGTCCAACATTACCCATAATGTAAAATTACACTACCCCGGGTACTTTTTCATCTATAACTTTTTCCCTGAGAAACAACTGGATATGGGCTATACATAGTTGGAATCTACTCCCTTAGACCTTTTTAGCAATATATAGCAACCTTATTCATGTCGTCTGGAAATACTTCAAAAACCCAGTCTAAGATCACCCATAATGTAAAATTACACCACCCCGGGTACTTCTTTGTCTATAACTTTTTCCCTGAGAAACAACTGGATATGGGCTATACATAGTTGGATTCTACTCCCTTAGACCTTTTTAGCAATATATAGCAACCTTATTCATGTCGTCTGGAAATACTTCAAATACCCAGTCCAACATTACCCATAATGTAAAATTACACCACCCCGGGTACTTTTTCATCTATAACTTTTTCCCTGAGAAACAACTGGATAGAAGCTATATATGGTTGGAATCTACTCCCTTAGACCTTTTTAGCGATATATAGCAACCTCATTCATGTCGTCTGGAAATACTTCAAATATCCAGTCCAACATTACCCATAATGTAAAATTACACTACCCCGGGTACTTTTTCATCTATAACTTTTTCCCTGAGAAACAACTGGATATGGGCTATACATAGTTGGAAACTACTCCCTTATACCTTTTTAGCGATATATAGCAACCTCATTCATGTCGTCTGGAAATACTTCAAATACCCAGTCCAACATTACCCATAATGTAAAATTACACTACCCCGGGTACTTTTTCATCTATAACTTTTTCCCTGAGAACCAACTGGATATGGGCTATACATAGTTGGAATCTAGTCCCTTAGGCCTCTTTAGCGATATATAGCAACCTCATTCATGTCGTCTGGAAATACTTCAAATACCCAGTCTAAGATCACCCATAATGTAAAATTACACCACCCCGGGTACTTTTTCATCTATAACTTTTTCCCTGAGAAACAACAGGATATATGCTATACATAGTTGGAATCTACTCCCTTAGACCTTTTTAGCGATATATAGTAACCTCATTCATGTCGTCTGGAAATACTTCAAATACCCAGTCCAACATTACCCATAATGTAAAATTACACTACCCCGGGTACTTTTTCATCTATAACTTTTTCCCTGAGAAACAACTGGATATGGGCTATACATAGTTGGAAACTACTCCCTTATACCTTTTTAGCCATATATAGCAACCTCATTCATGTCGTCTGGAAATACTTCAAATACCCAGTCCAACATTACCCATAATGTAAAATTACACTACCCCGGGTACTTTTTCATCTATAACTTTTTCCCTGAGAAACAACTGGATATGGGCTATACATAGTTGGAATCTACTCCCTTAGGACTCTTTAGCGATTTATAGCAACCTCATTCATGTCATCTGGAAATACTTCAAATACCCAGTCCAACATTACCCATAATGTAAAATTACACTACCCCGGGTACTTTTTCATCTATAACTTTTTTCCTGAAAAACAACTGGATATGGGCTATACATAGTTGGAATCTACTCCCTTATACCTTTTTAGCGATATATGGCAACCTCATTCATGTCGTCTGGAAATACTTCAAATACCCAGTCCAACATTACCCATAATGTAAAATTACACTACCCCGGGTACTTTTTCATCTATAACTTTTTCCCTGAGAAACAACTGGATATAAGCTATATATGGTTGGAATCTACTCCCTTAGACCTTTTTAGCGATATATAGCAACCTCATTCATGTCGTCTGGAAATACTTCAAATACCCAGTCCAACATTACCCATAATGTAAAATTACACTACCCCGGGTACTTTTCATCTATAACTTTTTCCCTGAGAAACAACTGGATATGGGCTATACATAGTTGGAATCTACTCCCTTAGACCTTTTTAGCAATATATAGCAACCTCATTCATGTCATCTGGAAATACTTCAAATCCCCAGTCTAAGATCACCCATAATGTAAAATTACACCACCCCGGGTACTTCTTTCTCTATAACTTTTTCCCTGAGAGACAACTGGATATTGGCTATACACGGTTGGAATCTACTCCCTTAGGCCTCTTTAGCGATATATAGCAACCTCATTCATGTCATCTGGAAATACTTCAAATACCCAGTCTAAGATCACCCATAATGTAAAATTACACCACCCCGGGTATGTTTTCATCTATAACTTTTTCCCTGAGAAACAACAGGATATATGCTATACATAGTTGGAATCTACTCCCTTAGACCTTTTTAGCGATATATAGCAACCTCATTCATGTCTTTTGGAAATACTTCAAATACCCAGTCCAACATTACCCATAATGTAAAATTACACTACCCCGGGTACTTTTTCATCTATAACTTTTTCCCTGAGAAACTACTGGATATGGGCTATACATAGTTGGAATTTACTCCCTTAGACCTTTTTAGCAATATATAGCAACCTCATTCATGTCATCTGGAAATACTTCAAATACCCAGTCCAACATTACCCATAATGTAAAATTACACTACCCCGGGTACTTTTTCATCTATAACTTTTTTCCTGAAAAACAACTTGATATGGGCTATACATAGTTGGAATCTACTCCCTTATACCTTTTTAGCGATATATGGCAACCTCATTCATGTCGTCTGGAAATACTTCAAATACCCAGTCCAACATTACCCATAATGTAAAATTACACTACCCCGGGTACTTTTTCATCTATAACTTTTTCCCTGAGAAACAACTGGATATAAGCTATATATGGTTGGAATCTACTCCCTTAGACCTTTTTAGCGATATATAGCAACCTCATTCATGTCGTCTGGAAATACTTCAAATACCCAGTCCAACATTACCCATAATGTAAAATTACACTACCCCGGGTACTTTTTCATCTATAACTTTTTCCCTGAGAAACAACTGGATATGGGCTATACATAGTTGGAATCTACTCCCTTAGACCTTTTTAGCGATATATAGCAACCTCATTCATGTCGTCTGGAAATACTTCAAATACCAAGTCTAAGATCACCCATAATGTAAAATTACACCACCCCGGGTACTTCTTTCTCTATAGCTTTTTCCCTGAGAGACAACTGGATATGGGCTATACATGGTTGGAATCTACTCCCTTAGGCCTCTTTAGCGATATATAGCAACCTCATTCATGTCATCTGGAAATACTTCAAATACCCAGTCTAAGATCACCCATAATGTAAAATTACACCACCCCGGGTATGTTTTCATCTATAACTTTTTCCCTGAGAAACAACAGGATATATGCTATACACAGTTGGAATCTACTCCCTTAGACCTTTTTAGCGATATATAGCAACCTCATTCATGTCGTCTGGAAATACTTCAAATACCCAGTCCAACATTACCCATAATGTAAAATTACACTACCCCGGGTACTTTTTCATCTATAACTTTTTCCCTGAGAAACAACTGGATATGGGCTATACATAGTTGGAAACTACTCCCTTATACCTTTTTAGCCATATATAGCAACCTCATTCATGTCGTCTGGAAATACTTCAAATACCCAGTCCAACATTACCCATAATGTAAAATTACACTACCCCGGGTACTTTTTCATCTATAACTTTTTCCCTGAGAAACAACTGGATATGGGCTATACATAGTTGGAATCTACTCCCTTAGGACTCTTTAGCGATTTATAGCAACCTCATTCATGTCATCTGGAAATACTTCAAATACCCAGTCCAACATTACCCATAATGTAAAATTACACTACCCCGGGTACTTTTTCATCTATAACTTTTTTCCTGAAAAACAACTGGATATGGGCTATACATAGTTGGAATCTACTCCCTTATACCTTTTTAGCGATATATGGCAACCTCATTCATGTCGTCTGGAAATACTTCAAATACCCAGTCCAACATTACCCATAATGTAAAATTACACTACCCCGGGTACTTTTTCATCTATAACTTTTTCCCTGAGAAACAACTGGATATAAGCTATATATGGTTGGAATCTACTCCCTTAGACCTTTTTAGCGATATATAGCAACCTCATTCATGTCGTCTGGAAATACTTCAAATACCCAGTCCAACATTACCCATAATGTAAAATTACACTACCCCGGGTACTTTTTCATCTATAACTTTTTCCCTGAGAAACAACTGGATATGGGCTATACATAGTTGGAATCTACTCCCTTAGACCTTTTTAGCAATATATAGCAACCTCATTCATGTCATCTGGAAATACTTCAAATCCCCAGTCTAAGATCACCCATAATGTAAAATTACACCACCCCGGGTACTTCTTTCTCTATAACTTTTTCCCTGAGAGACAACTGGATATTGGCTATACATGGTTGGAATCTACTCCCTTAGGCCTCTTTAGCGATATATAGCAACCTCATTCATGTCATCTGGAAATACTTCAAATACCCAGTCTAAGATCACCCATAATGTAAAATTACACCACCCCGGGTATGTTTTCATCTATAACTTTTTCCCTGAGAAACAACAGGATATATGCTATACATAGTTGGAATCTACTCCCTTAGACCTTTTTAGCGATATATAGCAACCTCATTCATGTCTTTTGGAAATACTTCAAATACCCAGTCCAACATTACCCATAATGTAAAATTACACTACCCCGGGTACTTTTTCATCTATAACTTTTTTCCTGAAAAACAACTTGATATGGGCTATACATAGTTGGAATCTACTCCCTTATACCTTTTTAGCGATATATGGCAACCTCATTCATGTCGTCTGGAAATACTTCAAGTACCCAGTCCAACATTACCCATAATGTAAAATTACACTACCCCGGGTACTTTTTCATCTATAACTTTTTCCCTGAGAAACAACTGGATATAAGCTATATATGGTTGGAATCTACTCCCTTAGACCTTTTTAGCGATATATAGCAACCTCATTCATGTCGTCTGGAAATACTTCAAATACCCAGTCCAACATTACCCATAATGTAAAATTACACTACCCCGGGTACTTTTTCATCTATAACTTTTTCCCTGAGAAACAACTGGATATGGGCTATACATAGTTGGAATCTACTCCCTTAGACCTTTTTAGCGATATATAGCATCCTCATTCATGTCGTCTGGAAATACTTCAAATACCAAGTCTAAGATCACCCATAATGTAAAATTACACCACCCCGGGTACTTCTTTCTCTATAGCTTTTTCCCTGAGAGACAACTGGATATGGGCTATACATGGTTGGAATCTACTCTCTTAGGCCTCTTTAGCGATATATAGCAACCTCATTCATGTCATCTGGAAATACTTCAAATACCCAGTCTAAGATCACCCATAATGTAAAATTACACCACCCCGGGTATGTTTTCATCTATAACTTTTTCCCTGAGAAACAACAGGATATATGCTATACACAGTTGGAATCTACTCCCTTAGACCTTTTTAGCGATATATAGCAACCTCATTCATGTCTTTTGGAAATACTTCAAATACCCAGTCCAACATTACCCATAATGTAAAATTACACCACCCCGGGTACTTCTTTCTCTATAACTTTTTCCCTGAGAGACAACTGGATATGGGCTATATATGGTTGGAATCTACTCCCTTAGACCTTTTCAGCAATATATAGCAACCTCATTTATGTCATCTGGAAATACTTCAAATACCCAGTCTAAGATCACCCATAATGTAAAATTACACCACCCCGGGTACTTCTTTCTCTATAGCTTTTTCCCTGAGAGACAACTGGATATGGGCTATACATGGTTGGAATCTACTCTCTTAGGCCTCTTTAGCGATATATAGCAACCTCATTCATGTCATCTGGAAATACTTCAAATACCCAGTCTAAGATCACCCATAATGTAAAATTACACCACCCCGGGTATGTTTTCATCTATAACTTTTTCCCTGAGAAACAACAGGATATACGCTATACACAGTTGGAATCTACTCCCTTAGACCTTTTTAGCGATATATAGCAACCTCATTCATGTCTTTTGGAAATACTTCAAATACCCAGTCCAACATTACCCATAATGTAAAATTACACCACCCCGGGTACTTCTTTCTCTATAACTTTTTCCCTGAGAGACAACTGGATATGGGCTATATATGGTTGGAATCTACTCCCTTAGACCTTTTCAGCAATATATAGCAACCTCATTTATGTCATCTGGAAATACTTCAAATACCCAGTCTAAGATCACCCATAATGTAAAATTACACCACCCCGGGTACTTCTTTCTCTATAACTTTTTCCCTGAGAGACAACTGGATATTGGCTATACATGGTTGGAATCTACTCCCTTAGGCCTCTTTAGCGATATATAGCAACCTCATTCATGTCATCTGGAAATACTTCAAATACCCAGTCTAAGATCACCCATAATGTAAAATTACACCACCCCGGGTATGTTTTCATCTATAACTTTTTCCCTGAGAAACAACAGGATATATGCTATACATAGTTGGAATCTACTCCCTTAGACCTTTTTAGCGATATATAGCAACCTCATTCATGTCTTTTGGAAATACTTCAAATACCCAGTCCAACATTACCCATAATGTAAAATTACACTACCCCGGGTACTTTTTCATCTATAACTTTTTCCCTGAGAAACTACTGGATATGGGCTATACATAGTTGGAATTTACTCCCTTAGACCTTTTTAGCAATATATAGCAACCTCATTCATGTCATCTGGAAATACTTCAAATACCCAGTCCAACATTACCCATAATGTAAAATTACACTACCCCGGGTACTTTTTTGTCTATAACTTTTTCCCTGAGAAACAACTGGATATGGGCTATACATAGTTGGAATCTACTCCCTTATACCTTTTTAGCGATATATAGCAACCTCATTCATGTCATCTGGAAATACTTCAAATACCCAGTCCAACATTACCCATAATGTAAAATTACACTACCCCGGGTACTTTTTCATCTATAACTTTTTTCCTGAAAAACAACTGGATATGGGCTATACATAGTTGGAATCTACTCCCTTATACCTTTTTAGCGATATATGGCAACCTCATTCATGTCGTCTGGAAATACTTCAAATACCCAGTCCAACATTACCCATAATGTAAAATTACACTACCCCGGGTACTTTTTCATCTATAACTTTTTCCCTGAGAAACAACTGGATATAAGCTATATATGGTTGGAATCTACTCCCTTAGACCTTTTTAGCGATATATAGCAACCTCATTCATGTCGTCTGGAAATACTTCAAATACCCAGTCCAACATTACCCATAATGTAAAATTACACTACCCCGGGTACTTTTTCATCTATAACTTTTTCCCTGAGAAACAACTGGATATGGGCTATACATAGTTGGAATCTACTCCCTTAGACCTTTTTAGCAATATATAGCAACCTCATTTATGTCATCTGGAAATACTTCAAATACCCAGTCTAAGATCACCCATAATGTAAAATTACACCACCCCGGGTACTTCTTTCTCTATAACTTTTTCCCTGAGAGACAACTGGATATTGGCTATACATGGTTGGAATTTACTCCCTTAGGCCTCTTTAGCGATATATAGCAATCTCATTCATGTCATCTGGAAATACTTCAAATACCCAGTCTAAGATCACCCATAATGTAAAATTACACCACCCCGGGTACTTCTTTCTCTATAACTTTTTCCCTGAGAGACAACTGGATATTGGCTATACATGGTTGGAATCTACTCCCTTAGGCCTCTTTAGCGATATATAGCAACCTCATTCATGTCATCTGGAAATACTTCAAATACCCAGTCCAACATTACCCATAATGTAAAATTACACTACCCCGGGTACTTTTTTGTCTATAACTTTTTCCCTGAGAAACAACTGGATATGGGCTATACATAGTTGGAATCTACTCCCTTATACCTTTTTAGCGATATATAGCAACCTCATTCATGTCATCTGGAAATACTTCAAATACCCAGTCTAAGATCACCCATAATGTAAAATTACACCACCCCGGGTACTTCTTTGTCTATAACTTTTTCCCTGAGAAACAACTGGATATGGGCTATACATAGTTGGAATCTACTCCCTTAGACCTTTTTAGCAATATATAGCAACCTTATTCATGTCGTCTGGAAATACTTCAAATACCCAGTCTAACATCACCCATAATGTAAAATTACACCACCCCGGGTACTTTTTCATCTATAACTTTTTCCCTGAGAAACAACTGGATAGAAGCTATACATGGTTGGAATCTACTCCCTTAGACCTTTTTAGCGATATATAGCAACCTCATTCATGCCGTCTGGAAATACTTCAAAAACCCAGTCTAAGATCACCCATAATGTAAAATTACACCACCCCGGGTACTTTTTTGTCTATAAATTTTTCCCTGAGAAACAACTGGATATGGGCTATACATAGTTGGAATCTACTCCCTTAGACCTTTTTAGCAATATATAGCAACCTCATTCATGTCGTCTGGAAATACTTCAAATACCCAGTCCAACATTACCCATAATGTAAAATTACACTACCCCGGGTACTTTTTCATCTATAACTTTTTCCCTGAGAAACAACTGGATAGAAGCTATATATGGTTGGAATCTACTCCCTTATACCTTTTTAGCGATATATGGCAACCTCATTCATGTCGTCTGGAAATACTTCAAATACCCAGTCCAACATTACCCATAATGTAAAATTACACTACCCCGGGTACTTTTTCATCTATAACTTTTTCCCTGAGAAACAACTGGATATAAGCTATATATGGTTGGAATCTACTCCCTTAGACCTTTTTAGCGATATATAGCAACCTCATTCATGTCGTCTGGAAATACTTCAAATACCCAGTCCAACATTACCCATAATGTAAAATTACACTACCCCGGGTACTTTTTCATCTATAACTTTTTCCCTGAGAAACAACTGGATATGGGCTATACATAGTTGGAATCTACTCCCTTAGACCTTTTTAGCGATATATAGCAACCTCATTCATGTCGTCTGGAAATACTTCAAATACCAAGTCTAAGATCACCCATAATGTAAAATTACACCACCCCGGGTACTTCTTTCTCTATAGCTTTTTCCCTGAGAGACAACTGGATATGGGCTATACATGGTTGGAATCTACTCCCTTAGGCCTCTTTAGCGATATATAGCAACCTCATTCATGTCATCTGGAAATACTTCAAATACCCAGTCTAAGATCACCCATAATGTAAAATTACACCACCCCGGGTATGTTTTCATCTATAACTTTTTCCCTGAGAAACAACAGGATATATGCTATACACAGTTGGAATCTACTCCCTTAGACCTTTTTAGCGATATATAGCAACCTCATTCATGTCTTTTGGAAATACTTCAAATACCCAGTCCAACATTACCCATAATGTAAAATTACACCACCCCGGGTACTTCTTTCTCTATAACTTTTTCCCTGAGAGACAACTGGATATGGGCTATATATGGTTGGAATCTACTCCCTTAGGCCTCTTTAGCGATATATAGCAACCTCATTCATGTCATCTGGAAATACTTCAAATACCCAGTCTAAGATCACCCATAATGTAAAATTACACCACCCCGGGTATGTTTTCATCTATAACTTTTTCCCTGAGAAACAACAGGATATATGCTATACACAGTTGGAATCTACTCCCTTAGACCTTTTTAGCGATATATAGCAACCTCATTCATGTCTTTTGGAAATACTTCAAATACCCAGTCCAACATTACCCATAATGTAAAATTACACCACCCCGGGTACTTCTTTCTCTATAGCTTTTTCCCTGAGAGACAACTGGATATGGGCTATACATGGTTGGAATCTACTCCCTTAGGCCTCTTTAGCGATATATAGCAACCTCATTCATGTCATCTGGAAATACTTCAAATACCCAGTCTAAGATCACCCATAATGTAAAATTACACCACCCCGGGTATGTTTTCATCTATAACTTTTTCCCTGAGAAACAACAGGATATATGCTATACATAGTTGGAATCTACTCCCTTATACCTTTTTAGCGATATATAGCAACCTCATTCATGTCATCTGGAAATACTTCAAATACCCAGTCTAAGATCACCCATAATGTAAAATTACACCACCCCGGGTACTTCTTTGACGGAAAAATAAAAGTTTAGATGAAACCTTCAAAAAGAGAGTTTTATTTTTCCGTCATAAAATAAAACTCATTTTGTGAGTTTTATTTTTCAGTCGGAAAATAACCGTTATTTTTCGAGTTTTATTTTTCAGTTAAAAAATAAAACTCTATTTTAGGAGTTTTATTTTTTCCGTCATAAAATAAAACTCGTTTTTATAAAAGATTGTATTTTTAATCTAATCCCGTTGCTTGTGGTATCTTCATTTTATTGTTTTTTTTAGCTGAATACCTAAAATCTCAAGCCAAACGATTTTTAGGGTGCTTTAATATTAATAAAAGAGCAAATTTACACAACTAAAACCGATAATGGCCAGAACTTGCTAAAAATATTACAAATATTTGAATAGGAGGATGAAAGCGGGTTCGACGACTGCGTCTATTACGACGTTCTGCACGGAACAAAATATGATAGAAATGATATTTGTAAAAGTTTGCAGACGATAATGTGTCAAATCAGGATTAGGTGTAAAAAATTTTTTTCATAAAAACGAGTTTTATTGTATGACCGAAAAAATAAAACTCCTAAAACTCCTAAATAGAGTTTTATTTTATGATGGAAAAATAAAACTCAAAAAATAACTGTTATTTTCTGACTGAAAAATAAAACTCATAAAATGAGTTTTATATTATGACGGAAAAATAAAACTCACAAAATGAGTTTTATTCTATGACGAAAAAATAAAACTCTATTTATAAGAGTTTTTTTTTTTAACTTTTATTTTTCCGTTGAAAAATAACTTTTTCTGCTGACCTTTTTTGAAAAAACTCTCAAAATAACCATAAAAAAATAAGCTTTTCGATATAACTTATAACCGTTACAGTCCCTGCATTCAGGGGATTCCAGACTTTGAAAATTAAAACCTCGGAATATTTCGAGATCTCGATATTTTTCGGGATATCGGGATTTTTAGTGATTTCGCAATTTTTTTAAAAATAAAACTACTTATATTAATTTTTATATAAATTCATTGCAATTTTTATTAGACAAAAAGATTTTAAAAACGTAAACGTAAAAAACAATTTGTTAAAATAAAAACAAAGTAAAGTTTTCAAATGCACACACCTATCATCAAGAGGCTAAAATTTGTTTTTGATTAAATTTTTAAAAAATTTTAAAATCCGAATACATACATACAAATTACACTTGCATTTAATTAATTTTAATTTTTGCAAAACAATTACATTTTTTGAGTTAGGATGTGTTTGAAACGGTAGGTGAATAAAATTTCGCTAGCCTTAGGGGCTAGTAAAATTTTTGAAATAAGCATAGAAATATTGACGATTGAAGAAAAACAGAACAGAACTAAAACAAATATAAAATAATTATTAAAATATTGCAGAAAAGTAAAGAAATATACAAATCTTAGTAAAATTATTAAAAATCTAAAATGGAAGGAGTACCCTTAAAATAAAAATAATAAAGAAAAAAAAATAATAAGGTAAAATAAAAACTAATAAATTCGATCTTCTGATCTCCAGAAAAATTGGAATGAGTAATATACATATATAATGAGGAATATACTTTGTTACGTTATTCATTTTTATATAATTTTTTAATTAACAAATTTAATAACAAAAATGTTTTTTTAATAATAAATGTCAAAATTGTATGCTGTGAAATAAGTTTTCATTTCACACAGCAGAAATAGATAAATTTTTTACCACCTGGGTCTATTGGTAAGGCTTTAAGAGACTTAGGGGTGGAAAGATATATCTATCTTTGGGTCGCTTCTCTGCTTTAATGCAGGGAAATTAATGCTGTGCTAGCGGGGACCAAGATCACAAGATTTGTTAACAGAGGAACACCCCAAGGTGGTGTTTTTTCACCCCTTTTATGGTTAATCACCGTTAATGAGATCCTCTCCGTAATTAATGGCGGTGGGGTCAAGGTAGTAGCTTATGCTGATGACCTGATCCTGCTGGTTTGAGGACCATTCCCTTCAGTTATGAGTGAGATCTTGGAGGGTGCTTTGGGTAAGCTGGGTGATTGGGCCGCCAGGTGTTGTCTTCGGATTACATACATACATACATACATACATACATACATAACTGGCCCTTACAACCCTGTGTCAGCTTCTCGCAGCACTCATGTTGTGTGTGTCAATTTTTATCCATGAGTACCGGGACCTCCAGTTTAATGTCGACTCCGAACGACAGACTTGAGAAGCTTGTTCATGGCAATTAGCAATTACTCTCAGAGCTTTTGCCAGAAGACTGCTGAGAGGTAGTCGCCGAAAGAAATATTTTTTTTCATATTTCTTTTTTTGAAGATGCCAGAGTCTGGAGTCGAACCCAGGACCCATGTCTTAGTAAGCCAACACACTAACCACTAGACCACGGCGACTTCGGATTAATCCTTCTAAAACTCAACTAATGCTATTCACCAGAAGATACAAACCTCCGCTGTTTAGACTGCCCAGAATAGGTAGTCAGACTCTTGAGCTCTCATCCATGGTCAAGTATCTGGGTGTAATACTAGACCCCAAGCTCCATTTGAGGCTTCATGTAGAGGAGCGGGTGAAAAAGGCCAGTGTGGCCTTTTACTCTTGTAAATCTATGTTTGGTCGAAAATGGGGACTCAGACCTCATATGGTGCTCTGGATGTACCACCAGGTGGTCTTGCCAATTTTAACCTATGGTTGCTTAGTGTGGTGGGTGGCGTTTCGCAAGGGCTATATTGTCGCTAAGCTGGAGAGAGTGCAGACGACTGCGTGTATTGGCATCACTGGGGCCTGCAGGACATGCTGCTCTGAACGTCATTCTGCACCTACTGCCTGTGGATCTTCAGGCTATGTCGATTTCAACTCAGAGTGCGATCAGATTGACAGAGCTGGGCCTCTGGGGACGATTTTCAGGGGGCCATAGTAATATTCTAGGACTACTTCCTCCCCATATACGGGATATACGTACTGACCTGGCCCTCCGGAAGTTGAATTTTGGGGGGTGTGCCAGGGTTTTCTGTACCAATAGGGAAGAATGGTCATTAGGAAGGATTGATATGGCTCGAAGATGGATTCGGGCGTGGGGGCTGATATTTTCTCCGAGTCTGTCAAACTGGCAGAGTCTTTTAGATTGCCGGACACATGCAGTGTTCTTCAGGTAGAGGACGTTTGTGGCATGTCCTTAGCCTGGGTTCCAGGTCATAGGGATATCCTTGGAAATGAGAAGATGGATGAGCTCGTTAAGGAAGCTTCTGCCGGAGGGGAGTATGTTGCTTCCTACCTGGATGTCCACTGCCCTATGACCATTAAGGAAATGATATCCAAGTTTTTCCTTGGGAAAGCACAGAACTGGTGGAATCCCATCACTACCTGTGCTGTTTCTAGGACTCTTTGGCCACAGTATAACCGGGGTAGGACTCTGACAATCTTGGGGATTCCTCGGCGGTCCTTGTCCAAACTTATAGCAGTGTATACGGGTCACTGGCTGATCGGAAGACACGCAGAGAGGCTGGGCCTTCCCTTTAATCCGCACTGCAGAAGTTTCGGGAATTCTTCTGAGAGGGAGACTGTGAAACATTTTCTTTGTGACTGCCTAGTTCTGGCAGTCAGAGGTTTGAAGTTTTTGAGGGTGCCCCATTTCGACGGCTTGGCGCAATGTGCGAACCTGGACCCCCTTCACTTTATAGACAACTTTGGTTGGCTGTAGTTATTTTCTCTTCTTATTCTACTTTTAGGTAACTTCAGTTTGGTCCTGTAATGGTATCAAATCGGCACCTTATGCTAATTGTAGCTGATCAGGGTTTCAAATTAACTGGCCATTTAAGCTCTACCCTACCTAAGCTCTTAAATTAGTATATCACAAGAATAAAAAATATTATCGACAAATTTTTTCTTTAGTCTATTTTTAAAAAAATACATATGGGCAAGGCCACCGTCAGTAACGTCAGACAATTTTGCTGTATCTCGTTTTGTTATGAAGTTATGACCACTTTAAGTCATCAGTAATGTCACAGGATTTTGGACGTGGGTTTTGAGGTTACTGAGCGTTTGTGTGAAAATAAGCAAATTGAAAAGAGTTCAGTATCAAGTAAATATTTTAAAAAATTAAGGATGAAAGATGATGTTTATCCAAAATTTTTTTGTTTTAATCACGTAAATGACACAACATGTCAGTAACGTTACACGTATGCATTTTGTTAGGATATTCGGGTATTTTTTTTCTTGGGTGAATAGAGGGATCCTAAACGGCGAAAAAATCATAGCAGATGAGTTTTAAGATGCAATCCTGGGGAGATATTTAGACAAAACCACTTTTCGCACTAATCTCATAAAAAAATTGCAGTAAATCGGGCTTGCCCTTTAGAGCTGATTTTAGTATAATAGAGCGTTAGTTAATTAACTAGTGTCTTCAATGATCTGTATAGCTTGAGAGTTAAAATTGGTTTTTGACCAGTTTTGCATCATTAAAATGAAATTTTGTAATTTTTCCCTACTTTTCAGTTTTAGCGGCTATTTAGTACGAAAATTGTCGAATTGACTTCTGCTTTTCTTTTGTTTTTTGCGAAAAATTTGTGAAATTTCTTTCTAATGGTGATACAAATTGTTTGTCAGTATTTTGAACTGAAGCCAGGACACTCTTTAAATAACAACAATAATAGAGAAGCTTGTAGCACAATATTTAAGTATACAATTCGGGACACCATCTGACCCATGTTTTGTAGTCGGAGTCAATTTTAATAATTCGAACTCAATTTCAGCAAGACTAATTTTCGGAAAGATGATATTTGAGTTTGAAGAAATTTTATAAGGATAATAAGTATTGTGATATTTAGAATTAGAATAAGTTGTTGAAAAGAAATCAGAAAACATATTAGCTATTACAGAGCAATCATCAGATTCCTTATTTTGGTATTTCATGACTGGAAAAAACAACAAGACTTTCTTTTGGATTTTACAAAGCTGATTAGGATTATCTTTAAAATTAGATTTTATTCTATTAATATAATTTTTATAAAGAGCAATATTTAGACGATTGTACTTGGCTCGACAAACAGCATACTTTACATAGTCAACTGAGGAATTAATCCTTTTCTATTTTCTATAAAGTTTTTTCTTTTTATTTTTCAATATTGAAAGTTGTTTGGTATTCCAAGGAGGACCGGGGCACTTATACTCAAAACTTTTCGGTACACACATTTCAATAATGGATGAAGTAATGTTGTAAAAGGTAGTTACCATATTTTCCATAATTAAGGGACCGCCATTATTTACTTTTAATAAATTATTCCAGTCGGTATTATTTAATTGATAGTTCATTAATTCATAATTGGCTTTTTTAAAATGTACACTTTTTGATTTTTGTAAGAAGCAGGTAAAGGGGGACCCAGTACAGAACAGTTAATTTCTAGAGTGGGATGATAGGAATCTTCAGGTCTTGTGATTGGACAGGATCTGTTTGTAGTACAGTCGATCGGCTCGTTATCAAAAACCAAATTCAATAGCGTGTTATTGATATTATAAACTCCATTAATTTGATAGAGATTTAAATAGGAAATTTGATGAAGAAAATCATTATAGTTCAACAAAAGTAGAAATGGAGAATCTGGTGCTGAGTTCCAGGATACTGACGGTAGATTAAAATCATCAAATACAAAAACGAAATCGACAGGATTTGCTCCATTTACAATATATTTAATGGATTCAAGATGATTTTCATAAATAGAGTAGTCAGAAGAAGGAGGGATATAAGAGCAGCAACAAATAAATTTTTTAAATTTAATTTTTATTGAAATTAATTCATAGTTATCACCACAACAAAAGAGGTCGGAAGACAAACAATTTGATACAGCTATTAACACGTCATCTCCAACATGATTGTTCGCTCTGTCTCTTCTATAGATATTATAATTTTGGCTTAATATTTCCGTATTAAAAATATTTTTCTTTAACCAGGTTTCTGTAAATACAATCAGATGATAATTAAAACCGAAACTATTTGCAAACAAATCAACTAGTTTAGTATTTAGGCCTCGAACAGTTTGATAGATAATATTGAGTTGGAGTTCTGCAGGCAAATTTAGTTTTTTGAAGTAAGATTATCTTTTTTATTATATCCGAGTTTAAGTTATCCTTAGTATTATATTCACGTACATATGTATTGACCGGCCAAATAGAAGGATTAATAATTTTATCGTAGTAGTCAAACGGCACTGTCAACTTAAACGACGTAACATTTCTAGGACCAGAATAAGTGAATTTCTTTACGTAAATATTCGAAATGTTAGGAATTTTTTAATATAGATATTGATGAATATCATCCGGGGTGGTTTCAAATGCAAATCTGGATATAAAAATGGACTTACGTGGTGGAAATATCTTAAGTTGTTTTGGAGCAGTATTGCAGTTTTGCGATGATGATTGAATAGGTGCAGTAGATGTGGATTGTTCCGAAGGAAAATTAAATTTGTCAGTATTATATATTAGGGTGTTGTTAGGCTGACCTGCAACTGTTAGATCAACAATAGCAGCGCTATTGGGAGTAACAGGCGTAGAACCACTATCAAAACTAATATTGGTATTGATATTAATCGAGGGTACAGTAAGGAAATCGTCTGTTGATTTCCCCCCCGTTTGACAACTATTATCATCGTTATTTAAAAATGTATCCAAACTTTTGTAGTTAGAAACTTCTGCAATTTGTTTTGTAATGCAGAAAATTCATTGCTAAGAATTTCAAAGTCTGTACTGTAGCTTATTTCGATATTTATCTTTTTGCAGCCAGGACAAATCCAATGTAAGGATTTCGATCAATCATTTAAGGCATCAGCATCACGAGCCCTAAGTCCTGAGCATTTTAAATGGAAATTTCGCAAACATAACCAGCATGAGCCTATACGCTCATCACCGGTTACATTGCAATTTGGTTTACGGCAATCCATAAAAAATAATAATTTATAAAATATTACAAATTTAAAAAAAAATTAAAATCAAATTTTTGTAACGCGTTCTTTGAACTTGGCAGCACTATTGTACTTATTTTGATTTTAAATGTTTGTTATTGCTTTGTTTAGTAGTTGATAACAGTTAGACCTCTCTTACACCCCATCTATACGAACCATCGATTTGGTATATCATGAACAAAACGTCGGCAGCGCAAATGTCAAAATTTTGTTACAATTTGTTTATGTGGTGACTACTAAATCATAATTTGTAATTTTTCATCAAGTGCATATCGTTTATTTCTGCTGTTGCGAATGTAAAAAAGATGGCGTCAAGTTAAAGATGACAGTTGATGGTAGGACATAGTTGTTCAAACAATTGTTTTACCAACCAGAGTACCAATTCGTTCACTCACTTTTCACTTATGAGTGGACGTGTGCATTTAGTTTTTATTTTTTTTCTCCTCACACATGTTTGAAAAAACAGAAAATATTTTGCTTTGCTGTTTTTCATGTATGAAAAAACAGAAAATATTTTGCTTTGCTCTTCTTCATGTATGAAAAAACAGAAAATTTTTTGCTTTGCTCTTTTTCATGTGTGAATATTACTTTTTTTTCTTTTTTGACGCATATTCATTTATGAAAAATTACAATTTTGACGAATACTCTTTTATGAGCATATTCATTTATGAAAAATTACAATTTTGACAAATACTCTTTTATGAGCATGAATATTTTTTTCACACACTTACTCGCTCACGTATACTCGCTTTGCTTTTCAAGTGACAAATTCAAATTTACAATTGTACGTATATATGTATATACAACAACAATACTCTTCAATTTGGGATTTTTTTATGTAATTGTTGAATTGTGTGTTCGCGACAGGCAGGCGTCATGAAACAATTTTGCTTAGAAAAATATGAACGTTCGCGTGTGAAAAAAAATTTGTGCTGCTCATTTATGTGCATGAAGAAAATAAAAAAATTTCTTTACTCTTCATATATGGACGCTTAGAAAAAAAAAAATGAATGCACACGTTCGCGTGTGATTTTAAGAAAATAAATTTTGCTGCTCGTTCATGTGCGTGAAGAAAAATAAAAATTTTTAAAAATCGCATTCTTGATAATATTCATAAATGTTAGTTTTTGAGTATTCATAAATGGAAAAATTTGAACTCTGTTACCAACGATGGTCGACAAAGAATATGATATAGATTTAGAGAGTCTACACGAGCCAAATCGATGATCAACCAACGATTTGTTCATGATATACCAAATCTATGGCTCGTATAGTCGGGGTGTTATTATTATTCTTGATCTGTTAGTGTTTTTGTACCACTGAAATTGTTTTTGTTGATGATTATGATGTTTACTTTTTTTACTTGATAATTTAATTTGTGTTGTTGTATCACTGGAATCATCGGATAATTAAAAAGTTTTATAAATTCAGTCTTGTTAATTGTTGCAAAATTAAAACATCACTTCAGTTGTTTTTTAACATAAATAAAGATATCACAAAAAAAATTTAATTGTATACTTGCTGAGAAGTAGTAAAAGCTACTATTTCGTCCCCAATGGTACGAACACAACGTTTGTCTCTTTGTGCACCAGGAATCGGAGTCTGTCAATTAAATACCAAATTATTAATCAAAATAGTAAAAAAAAAACAAAATAAAAAAATCCGTCGTAACGTCACGCAATCTTTTTTGCAAAAATAACCGGCTATATGCAAATAATGCTGCATTTAAGCATTGATTATGAAAATACTTCAAAAAATCTCAAAAAAAAATCAGCTCATTAGGTAATGCATAAAAAACATTTTATAAAAATTTGTCAGTAATCCTAATTGGTCCAAAAACCAAGCTTTGTACACAAACTTGCTTGCTACTCAATAGTTTGATTTACATATATTTTATCCAAAAAAGTAATCATCTGTTACATATAATTTGGAGTACCATTTAAATAAGAAGTTAAAAACAGAACATAAGCTGTGGTGACCTGTCTGTAGTGACCTATCTGTGGTGAGTATTAAATGAAGTGATTAAAAGTGGAATTAATTCCTTTACGAGTGAAAATATGCTGATGTTTTTCGATTGAACTTTCAACCTCTTTTCTAATTAGGTAATGCATAAAAAACATAAGCTTTGGTGACCTGTCTGTGGTGAGTATTAAATGAAGTGATTAAAAGTGGAATTAATTTCTTTACGAGTGATGTTGATGTTTTTTTATCGATTGAACTTTTATTTATTTATGGTAAGAGCAATGGTGCTAATTTAACAATTCCATTGAGATAGCCACATCCAGGCATTTCTCCAGTGAGTTTCAATGCACAGCAATGGTTGCACACAACTTCCATTTACCCAATTTTAATGGAAGAATGTAAGCTATAGTATAAGTGCAATCGCATTGAACTGATACTCTGTTGAATTCTATTTTCACTACATTAAATTATTTGATTTACTCGACGATTTCTGATTGTTATCCAAACGGTGTTTGTGATGCACGAAGTCGGGCCATACTAACGGGGCGGTGTTCTATTTCTATTTTATTTCCCATATTCAATTATTTAAAGATGTTATGAACTCTTATTGGAAATTCGAAAAAATTTTCTTCAGACTCTAAATCATGATGTGCACGCATCTGCACAACATGGAAAGACTCAAAAATTTGTGCACACAACGCCATCTACTGACAATAAATAAAACGACATAAAATGATATGATGTTCGTTTTTCATGTGTGACACAAATTGTTTGCCGAAAAAAATTGTCAAAAAATTATATTTTACAAAATTTCTAAAATTTCAGGAAGATGGCGTCGTAAAATCATTCTATACAAAATGTATGGGAAAATGAATTTTCTTGATATTTTTGTTTTTTTTTTTTTTGATATTTCAGTAATTTTGTCGTGATTTTTTAATCGGCCGGAGACCAATCCGAATTGATATAAATCAACGAAATTGTTAAGTATATTGATAGAAGAAAATTAATTTCCAGTACAATGAAAAAAAAACCTTGGAAGTTATAACAGTCACAACTCTAACTAGCCGATCAGTTCCAGGATATGTCTCAGCGATTTTTTGTGGCCATTTAGGACGTTGTTGCATTTCGCTAACATACTATATTGACCATTCCTCCAAAAGTATTGCACTATTTTTTGTTAAAATTGCCAGCTGTCACAAAAGCTGATTACATTAGTATCGGGTATCAGTCATTCGTTTTAAAAAAATGGACTAGAGTAAAAGCTCTAGATCCCCTCAGAATTTGGTACACCGAAATATTTTATTCTTTAAATTTAAATAAACATATCCATGACGAGATGACGAGAAACTTGTAATATTCCCAGTGGGAAAAGATTGATTAATATATTATTAAATAATATATTACTTCAGAATTTATTACTTTTGGAATCGACAAGGTAATTTCATGTGGCACACAAGTAAATATTGATTACGATGTGTAGAAGGAATTCACATTTTTCGTCGTCTTTTTAATATGTCGATTATGTAGTATATTGCCACATCTATAGAAGAAAGAAGTTATTGTTTCTGCGTATATTTGTTTGTGAATTTTTTAAATTCAATTCAATCACCGTCTGGAAGAATAGCCCAATGGGCTGTTATTAATGCAATACGACTACAAAATGCGATATCGGAAAGGAAAACTAAACGTCAAAGCAGATATGCTTTCCTGCTATCCAGCTACGTCTGAGATTCAAAACCCCGCAATACAAGTACTTCAAATGATATACCACCACGATGACCCGTGGTACCAAAAAAATATTCAAGCAGTTAGGTTTGCCCTGAGAAGGTTCCCGATTATAACATCGACAATCAAGGAAATCTAAAAAGACAAATTTTTTATTCCTGTATCTACAACGACAAAGACTCCGTTGCCTGGAAGTTGGTCTTACCAAAACTTGGAAGGGCACGTGTTTTGAAAGAATGTCATGTCGAGGCCACCGCAGAGCACTTCGGCATCAAAAAAACTATAGCACGAGAAACTAAACTATACTATAAGCCAGGTATGTTTCGTGATGTGGCGAGGTACGTTAGAAGATATGAGACGGGCCCGCTCAATAGCCAGCGGGACAAATGTATACTTCTTTACCATTATTTTATGGTCATATAATAAGAGCTGATTTTGTATATTAAGATTATGGTGCGGGAATATCCCAGCACTCGCGTACAGGTGCCACCTCTTGGGAACCAGGAAAATGCGTTCCCATCAAGAGATCCAAGGATTGCCTTCTAGACTGAGTGTACCCTCCGGTACCTGTACTAAGGGACCCTATGCCATTAGAATGATCTATGGTGAAAGACTTTTGAAGGCGGGCCAATGCCGGCAAGCCCTCAATGGACTGACAAAATCCCCTCCACGTCTCCCTTTTAGACCTTCTAATCTCCTTATTGTACTCAGTGAGACTAACCCTATAAACCTGCCAATCACCTGTGCGTTCGGCCCTATTAAAGTCCCTCCTTACGGTTTTCCTCAGCTTTGACAAAGTGTCATTCCACCAAGGCACCTTACGAACAGTAGAATGGTCACTATGACGCACACTAATGTCCAAAGAGGATTTTAGTGTCCACTGTAGCTGATTTGCCGCCAGATCCAGTTCATCAACAGACTCTATAGAATCTGGCAGCCAGTCAACTTCTTTAGCCACATTTTCTCTGAAGCAGGTCCAATTTACCTTCCTAGAGACTATTGGCCTATCATTGGTTCTAGCAACGCTAACCAGATCAAATCTAATATGCATATGATCGGATAAGGATACTTCGTCTGACACATGCCAGTCCCTCAGAAGATTAGACGTGAATGTATCACACAACGTAATATCCAATACCTCCGACCTTATGGCGTTAACAAATGTAGGTCTGCTGCCCCTATTGGCCACAGCCACATTATTGCTAACCAGAAAGTTGAGAAGGTAATCACCCCTATCGTTGTTGTCCGTGCTGCCCCATACCATATGATGAGCATTCGCATCACATCCAACTACGAAGTGGTGGTTCTTCTCCCGACAGTACCTCATGAAATTTTGGACTTCCAAGGGTGGTACACATTCCATATCCCCTGGGAAATAAGCAGAGGCGCATATTACCTCCCTTATACCAACATCAGTAATAAGTTTGACGCTTACAGCCACCAGGTCCCTAGTAATGAACTCTGTAATGGGAAAGAAGGTGAATTTGGAATTTACCAAAATAGCGGCCCGGGGCCTCTCCCCAGCCGCATACACCAACTTACACGTCTTATTTTGAAGTCCTCTGACTCTGTCATTAATAGTCCAGGGCTCCTGTATGAGCCCTAGACTAATATCTTCAGTGGCAAGTCTGCGGCTAAAAATGCTCGACGCACCTTTGGCCCTATGCAGATTTGCCTGGAGCACTTTGAAAGTACCTTCCATCATTTGCGCTCATTGGAAAGCGCCTCTGACGCAACTTTTCTCCCTGCCCGGCTCAATTGCCCAGCAAGCTTTGTTGCCTCAGCCTTAAGTGAGAAACCTGGGGATTTCCCTCTACCCCGCACAGGTTTGCTCTTTTCAGTACTGTACAGTACAGTTATAGGAGTAGTAACACTCGTGTCGACTACCCTTTTTATGTTTGTGGAAGACACAATTGTCTTCCTTATAGTTGATGTATAAGAGGCATCGCTCTCTAAATTATCAGCAATATTTTTCATCAAAATATGCGATGCTCGGGCTAAAGAGTCACCTGCGGCATTGCCCGGCTTGCCACAGGAAGGCTAATTAAAACTGGAGGGCGACTGGTATCCAGAGTCCGCATACGAGCAGCCAAGTACCCCTTGACCATACATCCCTCAGTGTATGCTGACCATGATGACCATGTTACCAGTGGCCGCCACGTGGAGGCAGTAAGTCTTCTTGTGCAGTTGTCCATAAGGATCGTCTATTAACTTTGCCTTATGGGTCCACACCTGACCACCTGCAGTTGTATTAGTAATTTGAGAGTTTTTTTTTATACGACACTGCAAGAAAAATTTACATATTTTTTTACATAAATCACTACGTACACTGGAAAGAATGTTTTATATCTTAAGTGTACATACATATGTATGCATATTTTAAAATTAATTTTTAAAATCAAGAAAAGGCTAATAAAAAATGCAACAACGAAAAAATATAATGAAAAATAGGAAAAAAAAATATAAAAACAAAAACAAGTATCCACAAAAAAAAAATAACAGCAACAAAAACAGTAACAAATATCGACCATAAAAATAATAACAAAAATATCAAAATTCACCAGTAAAAAAAAAAGAAATAACAAAGAAAATAACGGAAAACTACTAAAAACGAGAAATCAATATAAAAGCCCAATGTAAATTAAGCATAAATATTAAATAGATCTTTGAATACTAAATTTTTTGGGTAGTAACAACGAGCGTTGACACACCAAGCATTCAGCTTTACCAAAAACAAAAATTATGTAAAAATAGAAATTGATATTCATACATTCTATTAAGAATTTTCTCTCACTGTAATATACATAAAATAAATAAACTGTTTATTTTCTGCCTATACGTGTGAGCACGTACATGTGAGAGCAAAAGAGAAACTTAGCTCGTAGCTGGCTTTTGCCGGACGTTGCTATAAAGTCATCATTTTAAAAAAATTTGTGATATACATATGTACTTTCTTATTTCTAAAATTTTATCCTTATTGTTTAATTTAGAAATGTGTTTCATTTCAATAATCGTCTTTTGTAAGCTTGTTTAACGTAAATTATTACATTAAAAATTAAGATATAAAAACATACATATGTATACTATTCGTTAAAAAAAAGCAATTGTTTGTTAGCAATAAAAAAGCAACTAAAATTGTGATACTTACTTACTATATTTCATTAGAAAAAAGCATGATTTATATATTTTTATCCTTAATATATTTCGTGTTCATAGTTGTGATGTTAGATGTTAATATTATTTACTCTAGTAAAGTGGTATTTCTGTTAACAAATGTCGCATAAGAACTTTCATAAGAAAATAACTATGTATATATTAAAAGTATGTTTACATTTGTTAATTATTGCATTATAATTGTTTATAAATGCATTTACAATTAAAAATGTAAAATTGAGTTGTGTGAAACCAATATAATATTAATTGAAACTAAATACAATATATGTATGTATAAATATTTTATGTATTTTTGCTAATAAAGAATATCTCTATTTGAGATACATTAACAAACAATAAATGTATTTTATTGTTTGTATGTACTTTTAAATCTTTTTGCTTGGGATTGTTTTAATAACCCAAAAATTGTGATAAAGTTTGGTTTAAACTGGTATTAGCTGTCAAAAGATATTTATCGTTTTGCTATAGCACTATTATTGGCGATATCTACACTCAATTGTTAGCATTAACTGCTAAACCACTGTTGCTGCTACCTCCACTATAATTACTCATATTACAATTTTGTTGGGTTGATCCAAGTTCGCAATCAACATTTTTCACATAATACCATACTACACAGGTTGGTTTTCGAGCAGCTATGTAAAGATTGTGTTCATTTGTATGGATTGCTACCACTATATGTATCTATTGTTTGTGATGCTTTCAATGCTCTATGTGACACAAAAATAGTTGGAACCACAAAATCCCGATGATGCTCGACTATATGTATATATAAGATATATAAACAGTAGTTAAAATTATTAAGAATAATTTTATATAATGAAAAATATAAAAAACTTTACCCCGAATTTTATAAAAAATACAATTTAAAATGAACAGCAGAAAACTATTTTTGTTTTTTCTTAATTTTTAAACTTTTTATATTTGAATATTTAAATAGAAGTTTTATGAGGCTTCTGCTCTTTTCAATGTTACAAAAAAATTAAACAAAATGCTGATATAAATTTTTGACAGTTTGGTCAGATTGAATGTAATGTAACACAAACAAAATTCATGTTGTTTTTGGTAGCGTTGTATTGTTGTAGGGAATCATCTACCTTATTTATTATACCATGAGTCTACCTTGTTTATTGTACCATGCTTGTTGCTATATTTGCAGCTGTTAAAAATGCAACATTCTCACCAAGGCGAATTCATTATTAAGGTGCTTTTGACACAAGAATGATTAAATAAAGATTACGCCATCACGCAGCCTTAACCCTTCATTGCATTGTGATGGAAATTTCATTCATAAATTTTTTTGAAGAAAAAGACAAGAAATGTACAAAAACTTTAGTGTAAATTGGTTGCTGCTGAAATATTTCGGCATTAGATTATACCCATTGGACCGTAGTTTTAGATATTTATAAAAAAATATTTTTCCTTAAAATTGAGCATGAATTTTATCAGTGGATTATTTTAGAAAAATAAAAAAAATTCATGCAATTAAGGGTTAAAAATCATTTCTGGGGGTCAATTCTGAATTTATGAGAAAATGAAATTATAAAAAAATTTATCATTTGCACTTCACAACAATTTATCACTTCGCTTCGTCATTTATAGCGATTCTTATTCAACTTATGAAAAATAAGTTCGTAATGAAAACTGTCCGTCACTTTTGTTCCATTCTATTCGTTTCTTGATTATTTACCACGTATATTTACAATAAAATGAAAAAAAAATTGTATTTATTTTAGATAACTTTGAAAATATTATGTCAAAAATATATCTATATAATTTATTAGGCATGGAAGAAGATCGAAATTGCTAAAATATTTTTATTTTTGTTCTCCTTGTTTGTGTCTGTGTTTTTTTAGTGCTGCATATTATACCATCTCATAAAAAAGACTAAACGCTTTTTTGTTGTAAATCAATAAATGTTTAAAAACTTTTGCTAAAATTAATTCTTTTACTTAGAATTAATAAATATGAAAAAAATTTAGTTAAATATGTGAATATGTTAAATGAAATACTTAAAAAAAGTTTTAATAAATAATTTATTTATTTATAAGCAATGCAATATTGTTTAAAGTGTATAACACTGGTTAGATATCATGGACTATTTGTTAACGAAAAAAAATTTATCGTATGAAAAAAATTTGACAGACAGATTTCATAAAACTGGAAATTAGAATCGCTTTTTTCATGAAAAAGTGAACAATTTTTTCATTTTGCTTTTTCACTAAAACAGAATCGACCCCCTGCGCATGTAGAAACTCTGACGTCATTTAAGCTGTGTTCTCATTGGCTAATAAAATTCGTCTGTAGAACTATTGTTTGTGTAAGTACATAACAGTGGGACAAAAGAAATGAAAAAGGGTGTATAATTTTTAGGTGTATAATTCATTTTATTTTGTTATTTTCTTAATTTTTCTCTTTCGCTTATAAGTATTTTCAGCGAGTTTGGTATTTAGTTCCCTAATTCTAAAATACATTCGACATCTAAAGAAAAGTTTCTTCACGTCTTCACTGGCTTCAATTTCTCCTGCGTTCAACAAGTGCTTTTGTAAATATCCGCTTGAAAGTAATAATTTGTCACCATTTAATTTGAAAAATATAGTGTCACATGATCTCAGCGTGTCTATTAATAAAGTAGATGGCTTACTTAGCCCACCTTCACTTAAGTGGTTAACCCATGAATAATTGCGAACAAACAAGGGTTTTAAAAACGCTTAAATTTGATGCAAATAACTTACCTCTTAACAAGGCAACCTGGTTATAATTAGCTGGTGGAAGCATAAAGTCTGCTGACTTATCGTAGCAATACCTCATTTTTGCCTTCATCTCATCGAAACTCAATACACATAGCTTCTCTGTTTCCGACATTTGGTTGGCCGCAGACAGTAATTTCACAACAGGCTTCAAAATACCTGTTGACATATCCAATTTTTGCGACCATCTTTGCAAAGTTCTCACCGATGGAAGTGGGAATTGTTTTTTCATTAACAGTCTGTAAGCCTTGGCACTGCTGAGTATAAGGTGATTGATTGGGCAATGTCTGAGTCAGTAAAATTCTGTCTTTTATCACCGGTTTTTAGTTTTTTTATTTGACCTTGAGTGAACAAACGTCTCAAGGCCTTCTCAAAATTAACGTTTGCAAAGCTTAATTTCTCAATACGACATGATAAATTTTTTATTGTGACATCATACTGACTTTTTGCCATTTTCACCGTACAATTCTTCTTGAGAAGTTAATCTCTATTAACGATTCAAATAAATATTTGTTTAATATTAATATTCGGAATATCATTTTGTTTTTCAGTGTCACAAATTTCGTATACATTTGCAACTTCAGTTTTCGAATAACTTTCAATAGCATTAGTATCTAAAGACGGAGTAGTTGCCGTGGTCTAGTGGTTAGTGTGTTGGCTTACTAAGACATGGGCCCTGGGTTCGACTCCAGGCTCTGACATCTTCAAAATAAGAAATATGAAAAAAATATTTCTTTCGGCGACTACCTCTCAGCAGTCTTCTGGCAAAAGCTCTGAGAGTAATTAATTGCCATGAACAAGCTTCTCAAGTCTGTCGTTCGGAGTCGACACTGTAGGTCCCGGTACTCATTGATAAAAATTGACACACACAACATGAGTGCTGCGAGAAGCTAGGCCGTAATCCTAACACAGGGTTGTAAAGGCCAGTTATGTATGTATGTATGTATCTAAAGACGGAACTGCATTGGACTTTAATATTTTTGCACACCGTTTGCTAAATCCCATTCATAACGCCTTAGTAATGTAATGGAAGAATTAATTTTGTTTTAACTTACCCATTTCAAAATTCAAGTTTCTTTCAAAATCCTCTTCCTTGAAATGTTAAGCACAAATTTTTTCTTTATCCACATTTACAGATTTCACTCGTTTGCAAAAAATACCCATAACTTCCTTCGAGCTTCATCTTTTGGAAAACTGTAAAATGATACAGCTTTTTAAAAATACAAACCTTTTATTAAAAATACGCAAAATATTAGGTTTTAATGTATTTTCTCACTTGTTTTTTTTTTTTTTTGCTGTTACTTTGTTTTCATTTGTCCACTGCACATTTCATTTTTGCCTCATAAATAAAACAAATACAACAATACATAAACAACAGGCATTTTGTTGTTGGAAGTTGTACGCTGAAATGTCAAAATCAACTGTTTTTGTTTACAAAAGTAGCAAACAGGTGGTTTTTTATCAATTACATAAAAAATGTTAAAAAATAAAAACAAGGAATTTTTTAAAAAAAATTGCAGTTATGCGTAAACGTTAAAATAAAAAAGTTTTATTAATTGCTTATTTGACAATATGGCTTGTACACCAGGTAAAAACATGACCGGTCGTAGATACTAATTGTAGCACAAAGAAAAATTTACATGAAGGAAATCTAATGCATATACATATGGATATAAATATACCTACAGCAATTTAGTGCAGTCTCTGCTAGAGGTTAAAATTTCCGTAGTTACGTAAGTTTTTAATAATATATTTTTAAAATTCCCAGGAGTATTCTTTACACAATTAATTTTAAAATTATTTGATTATTTTTTTTTTCAAAGTTTTATTTAATATTTCTCAAAACACAAAAAGTAAAAACAAAATATATATAAACATAAACAAATTTGACATTCCAGCGAATCAAAGTTTTTTACTTTACCGGCTGCCCTTGCCTGCCTACCTGTTATTCTTGTACCATGTATTATTTATTATTAAATTTGACACGAAACTCGTTGTTCATTAACTTTCTAAGTAAATTAATTACAGGGATGCCAACTTTTACAAAATATATACATTTTTTGCAATAGTTATAAACTTCACATATGATACAGACTTGGTAACCTTTGCGAGGGAACTACTACGTCATCAAACGGAAAATCGGGCGCAAGGCGTAATCTTTATTTAATAATTTTTGCTTTTGACATACCAGCTGAGCTACTTTTTTTTAATATTTGTGTATTTAACTGTCAGGCGCCATTTTTTATTTCTTTGTTGCCTCCTACTTACTTTTTCTTGTAAACAAAGCTGATTGGAAGACATTTTTGCCAATTTTTTTTTAATAAACAAATTAGATGTGCGTCACTATAAAGTGTAACACCCATTTTTCTTAATAACTTTTTTCACCTTTAATCAAAATTATTTTTCTTAATCACAATATCTTTGAAAAATGTGTCAGATTTTAAAATGTATCAGTTCATCAAATTTGACTTGTTAGTTAGTTCACAATGGATAATCAAAGACAAGTGCATACAAAAATTATTCAAATAATTCAAAAAAAACCATATTGGAGTTATACAAAAGTCGCTAGGGAAGTCCACGTGACCAGGCAATGTGTTTCCAGATTGGTCAAAAAGTTCAACAAAGACCTAAAAATTGAAAGAAAGCCTGGAACAGGTAAAGCAAGAAGAAGAAGCTTTTGCTGGCTCTTCCAAACATTTCTGGTCGCGAAGTGGCCCGGCGCGTGCAATGTTCGGAAAGTTTTGTGCGCCGAGTTAAAGCTAAAGCTGGCCTTAAAACATTTAAAGTCCAAAAAGTTCCGGATAGAAATGCTAAGAAGAATATTGAAGCAAAAAAAAGAGCAAAACTCCTCAAAAAAGAATTTTTTTAAAAGTTCGAATGTTGTGTAATGGGTGATGAAACTTACGTTTTTGCAGACTTTGCGCAGCTTCCTGGCCAAGAGTTTTATGTAGCGAATAGTAGAGGCAATGTTTCTGAAGAGTTCCGAACTAAAAAACTATCAAAATTTCCCAAAAAGTTCCTAGTTTGGCAGGCTATTTGTAGCTGCGGCAACAGAAGTGCATCGTTTGTTACATTGGGATCAATAAACTCAGATATTTATATCAAAGAGTGTCTTCAAAAGAGGTTGCTCCCATTTCTAAGACAGCACAACATATAACATTCTTCTGGCCAGATTTGGCAACATGTCACTACAGTAAAAGCGCAATAGACTGGTATAATAAAAATAATGTTATTTTTGTTCCAAAAGAGGCTAACCCACCAAACTGCCCAGAGCTGCGGCCTATTGAAAGATATTGGGCTCTGGTCAAAAGAGAACTAAAGAAGAGTACATCTGTTCCCAAAACCATTACTAGTTTTCGATATAAATGGACAGCTGGTACCAAAAAAATCACCGAAAACACTATAACATTGCTTATGGATGGCATAATGAATAAAATAAAAAATTTCATAAAATTAAATTAATTTTTAAATAAAATAATACAGAATATAAATCTGTAATAAAAATGCAAAATAAAACTGTTTTATTTTTAACTCTAGCTTACTCCAGTCAGTTTTTATTTGACTTTTGATGTGTTACAGTTTATAGTGACGCACATCTTATATTGTGAATGCATTTATGCCAATTTGATTTTTTCTAATAATAATAATTTAATAATATTGTGATTTTTTGTGTGTTTTTAAATATTTCTTGTGAAGGTCTTTTAAAGTTATTTATGGATATGTAACTTAATATTTCTCTATGCCTTTATGTGGCTAAAAAAAAAGACCTCAAGTTAAAAATATTAAAATTTATTTAAAATAAAAACGTTACAAGCAAAGTGTTGAGCAATAGCAAAGAATAAAAATCATATAGAATGCGCATCTCAACAAGAATCCAAATATTTTTTAAAAATTCTATCTGATGTGGAAGAAAGGGCAAAAAGCAAAACAAAAGAAAAGAGCGTAACAAAACAAGAAAAACCAAAGAGAAACTACTGTGTGTTTTACTTCTTTTGCATTGTGGTTTAGATTTTTTCGTTCACCTTTGATCATTTTTTTTTTTAACAAACTATTGCTTATTCTGTTGTCAGTTTTTGTGTTTCTTATTCATTGTTTTTAATTTTTAAAACTTAAAGAATGTTGTTGGTTCAAATATTTTTTGTAATAAAGAATACAGTGCTCCGATACGACTATATAAGCTTGTGTAGGGCAAAGCATATTTAATTTGTAGTTGCGCGAAGGAAAATACATTAATCTACATCGAATATATGGCGCCCTATTTAATATCGTAATAAAAGTGTAGTTACGGTACGGTCACATTGGGCAAATATTTTATGAAAAGCTTCAATTATTTCTTTGCCGTAGTGTGACCACAAAATATTTTTGAGGGGCAAACAAAAAAAAGCTGTTTTTCAAAAACAAAATTATTTGCCAGCTAAAGCTACCCATACATTTGTGATTTGTGACTGTGATTTGTTCGGTTGTCATTTCTCCACACACTATAAAAAATCACAATAAGTTTAAACGTCAACAACAAGACATCACTTTTACTTTTCTAAATGGCATTTTCATTTTGTAAAATTTCAATGAATTCTACCAAAAACTGGTTGCTAGCCATCTCCGCAACCACAAAAAATATTTTCACCTTTCGTATTTTTATTTTAATTCTACCCAAATGAATATTTTGGCGTTTTATTGTGAACTAATTTAAAAAATTTTTCAAATGTTCGCGCACAACCCCATACACTTTGTTACAAATCACAATAAATTGAAAAATTTCAAATTTTTGTGATTTGTTGTCATACAGCCCCATTAACATGTAAAAAGACGTCGAACACAACAAATCATAGTCACAAATCACTAGTGTGTGGCCACCTTAACAAATATTTTAATAATGTGACCACAATGTGAACACTACAAAGCAAATATTTACCACATTTTTAAGTAATTATTTGTTTGTTCTTACAAATTTTTTGTAAGAGTAAACAGAAGCAAATAAAAAATATTAAAAGTAAAAATTAACTTTCCAAACTACGAAGATGACTAATTTTTCAATAGATTTATTAATTATAAAATCCGTTTTATATAAATACTATACATTTTTTTAATAAAATTACGGCAAATATCTAGTAAATTTTTTTTACTAAATTACTTCTAAAAAGCTGTTGATTGTACCACAGCTTTTTCTTCATTTTGATTCTGTAGTTTTACTCAATATATAGCAGTTTAGTTGATAATCAATAGACAAGGCTGTATTGTATTACTGTGTAACCAATTTTAGCTGCATGTTTTTTTAATAAGGTATCAACTGCAAATTTTGTTGACGTTGAACTATGCGATCTACATATGTATGCCTTCAAATTAAGGAAGTGATTGTTTTATATAAGAAATATGATGATGAATGCTATTGGTAGAGGAGGTTCAAAAAATAACGAAAGACCTTCTTTTTATAGTAAAAGTTTTTTCTTCAGAATTGCTAACCGATCCGAGTAAAGAAAAATTCGTGAAATTGGTCGCTAATAATATTACTAGTCAAAAATCGACGGCAATGGTGTTACTAGATGTTAGGTCAATGTTCTATTCTGTGTGGCACGATGGTCTTATTTACGAGATGATTACCTTTAATATTCCAAATTATTTAATTAAAATAATAGAAAGTTTTCTTCTTAATCGATCATTTAGAGTACACATTGGATGAGGCCGGATGTCCTCAGGGTTCCTGTCTGTCTCCCACTTTATACGTCTGATTTTCCTCAACTAGAAAACTGTACCATTTCCGTCTTTGCTGATGATACAGCAATCTAATGCTCAGATATACATTACTCAAATATTAGTGCTAAGTTACAGGTAGCTTTAGATAATTTGTTTCATTATTTTAATAAGTGGAAATTAACGCTGAACGCGGGTAAAACAAGGTCAAAATACTTTACTAAGAAACGGAAACTATGTTCTGTCCCCCAGGGCAATATAACATTTTTAAATACCGATGTTCAGTCGGAAAGAAGCGTGAAATACCTGGGAGTAATATTTGTCCTCACACGTATACTATATACCTATATATCGAATCTATCTATTGGGAACAAAATATTGATATTTAAACTAATTTTCCATGCTGTAATATTTTATGCAGCACCTATGTGGGCTAAGAGCTCGTTCTGCCATATTGGGAAACTATAGATAGCCCAGAACAAATTATTAAAGCTAGTTTTTAACATTCCTAGGGTTTTCAACGGCAAGACTGCACGCTCACGCAAATATTGAGCTTGTTGCAATAAAGTTAAATAGGTTGAATACTGAATTTTTTTCTATATGCTCAGGATCTGAACACCCCCATATGAATGATTTAAGTAGATAGTAGGTAGATTTAAGTTGTTTTTACTAAGATTTCTAGTAATATTCAATAGGTTTTTTAAAATTTTGCCTTCAATACTATTATATGTATATATATATATCCTAACATAATTTTTGTAAAATACTATTAATTATTAAGATGAAAAAGTTATGGAACTTGAACTATTTACGTTATTAAACATCATTTTCTGATGAAAAAAAGAAGGTATATATTATATGGAAATAAAGAAGTGAATTGAATATACATATACATACACATATATATACATACATAATAGGCCATTACAGTCCAGTCTGAGAGTTACGATTTAACTTCTCGAAGCACCCATGTTGTGTACGTCAATTTTTATCTGTAAGTACCTAGACCTACAGTTTAATATCAACTCCTAACAACAGACTTGAGAGGATTGGTCATGGCAATCAAGTACTCTCAGATATTATGCCAGAGTACTACTAAGAATTTCTAACTTTCTGTTTTTTTATTAGAATTATGTACATAAATTAAAAACAGTACAAGATATTCTGGTAAAATCAGTTTCCAATTGTACTGTGCATATGTATTATTTTTAGAAGTGCTTAATTTAAGTTTTGAATAACTGAAGTCATAAAAATACAAGGAATGCAAAGTTATATATACAAGCACTTTGGAAAAGTAAATATTTATTTTAGCGATTATTATCATTTAGATTTTTTTAAGTCGGATTTCATATCCTTTTGCTTAAATTCCAGTAAAAGTTTTTTTAATATTTAAAAAAATTTCAATATCTATCATATATTTTAAGTTTTTATTTTTAGAAATTAACTAGTTAACTCGGCAAACGTTGTTTTGCCATATAAATTTGCTCTAGGAAACATATACATATATTTAATACTCTTCACCGAACTGCAAAACTTAACATTGATATAAGCAATTAATGCCTGCGTCACTAATAATTTTAATAAATGATTTTCTGCCATTTTGGGTATTTCAGTTTGATAGTTGGGGATAGGGAGAAATTTCCCCTCTGAGTACTTCTTAAAAAAAAACCTAAACCATATATGTTCTACCGTACGCAGACATACATATCTAGTTTAAAATTTCATCGATGTCGGTACGTTATTTAGGTGAGGCACAAATTTCCCCTTGGGGCGGGTACCTCAACATTTAGGGGATGAAAAATAGATGTAAAAATTTACTTTTGTTAATCTAAAGTTGTATTAAGACGCCAACAAAATTTAATCAAATTCAGTTTGTTAGTTGGTGATAGGGAGAAATAGCCCTTGTAACGCCCCCTCTGAGTACTTAAAAAAAACTAAACCATATATACAGTACGGTACATACATATATAGTTTAAAATTTCATCAACGTCTGTACGTTATTTAGGTGAGGCATAAATTTTCCCTTGGGGCGGGTCACCTTAACATTTAGAGGTATGAAAAATAGATGTTGACCGATTCTCAGACCTATCTTATATGCACACAAAATTTCGTGAAAATCGGTCGAGCCATTTCGGAGGAGTTTGGCAACAAACACCGCGACAGGAGAATTTTATATATTAGATTTATTTTTTTGTGACAGTTTGATGAAACAATTTTTGTTTTCAAATATTTTTTTAGGTGTGACCATAGGAAAAACACGTTTCCCCTAGTTTATGTTTTTCATTATTTGAATGTTGTTTGTTAAAACAAAAAAAAGGCAAACAAGTATGTGCAGTGTGACCACAAAATAAAATAAATATTTCTTTGAATATATTTAAACCTTCGTTCAAATATATTTTCGAAAAATATTTTCCCAATGTGACCGTAGCTTTAGAAATGCATTTTATTATTATTATTTATTTAAGCTCAACAGGTAATTTTATGTTTATTTGAAATAAAAGGTTAACTAAACCAAAAAATTTAATTCCAAAAATATTAAAAAAACAAGTATATATTCATTAATGAAAAATTTTCGAATGATAAATTGATGATCTTTCAATTATAAGAAAATTAAAAAAATTTTATTTTTAATTTATATATGTATGTATGAATTATATACATATATATATATTTTTTTTTTTTTTTTTTTGTGACCAATACTTAGTAGTAAACCCCTACTGAATGCTGTGCATTGTATTGGAATTTTTGTAAAGGACAGTATATATATTATTAAGAGCCTTAGGAATGAGACTGAGAATTGCCAGTGTTATACCTTCACCCTTGAATGATCAACAGCAATTGCCTGTTTAGCTGTTATCTGCTACTTCCCAATTCATTTTTAAAAGAAAAGATACTTCAATTTTGTTAAGTTAAGAATAAATAATAAATAAATAATAATCAAGATTAAAATTATTTCTTACTTTATACTTTAATAGCCTGTTTCTATATTACAATCGGTTCGACAGACAAACAATCCATACACAAACAATTACGTAGGAAATTGAGTTTTTATAACACACTTGTCTGACTTAAGGCCTGGTTAGCCAAACGTTGCTGTATCGTAATGTAACGTCCCCTAACGTAGAAACGAAAGTGCACTTATAGAACATTTAAAAACGTGTCATATGTTTTGGACATAAACAACTAACAAAATAACAAAACAGAAAATATATATTTACCGAATTCACAAAGTTTTGTATCGTTGTTTCGTGTATTGCATACAATGTTGGCTTGTGAACATCTATTGTATGTATATAAATGTATTTTGTTTATTAAACGTCAAAAACCAAATGAGAAAAAGAAAAACTGAATTAAAAAGTTGATTTTTACAATTTTTTTTTTTCTTCCATTTTTATATTTTTTTATATTTATATTTTTGTCAATATTTTTCATTCACAATAACACAGAAACCAATACAACTTTTTTAAAACATATGAAAAAAAGTGTATGAGTTGTATCGAATGTTTATATACAAATTACCATACATGGGCACAATGCAGCAGTAAGCAGTAAAATTTTACTCGTTACTGAAAAAAATAACAGTAAGCAGTAAAATTTTACTCGTTACTGAACAAAAATTGCAGTAACCAGTAAATGTTTACTCATTACTGAAAACAATTGCAGTAACCAGTAAAATTTTACTCGTTACTGAAAAAATTGCAGTAACCAGTAAAATTTTAATTATTACTGCAATATTTTTCAGTAATCAGTAAAATTTTACTGCTTACTGCAATATTTTAGAAACGAGTAAAAATCAACTAGTAAATGGAAACGATTTTGTTGTTGTTGTAAAAAAATCTCTTATTATAGGATATATTTTGTTGTAACAGAAAAATTTTTAAATTTCAATGATTAATGCAATATACCTAATTCTGTTTTTACACGATAGATCGTTCCTCCAAAACTCCCGTAAAAGAAAATCACGTAAAAAAATAGAGTACTCATAAAAAAGAGAGGATTGTTTCCACGTAATAATAAGTAATTTAAATTTGTGTTGCTTCATGCACTAACTTTTGTAAACAAAAACAATAGAAAAGTGATTGTTGAATAAAATATTAACAAAAAATTTGTTTATTTAAAAAACCAGAAGTCAATTTTTAATCAGTTTCGCTCTCTAACCATCGCTTTAGTTTACGAAAAATTTCACTTTAATTGCTGGAAATATTTTCAAAATCGTTTCCATTTACTAGTTGATTTTTACTCGTTTCTAAAATATTGCAGTAAGCAGTAAAATTTTACTGATTACTGAAAAATATTGCAGTAATGATTAAAATTTTACTGATTACTGCAATTTTTTAAGTAACGAGTAAAATTTTACTGGTTACTGTAATTTTTTTCAGTTATGAGTAAACATTTAATGGTTACTGCAATTTTTTTCAGTAAAGAGTAAAATTTTACTGGTTACTGCAATTTTTTTCAGTAAGCAGTAAATTTCAAATTTTGAATGCAGTATTTATATAATGCAGTATGCCCATGTATGCAAATTACCAACAACAAGCGCACAGCTGTTGTAGTGCCATACAATCTAACAACGAATACAAGGGTTTTGTGAATTCGGCAATTGTGAAATAGTAATTTGTTTATAGTGTGTACTTAATAGTTTTTTTTTTAATAATTAAAATACAAATAAATAAATATGGATGCGGATTTGTGTGTTGGGCTACAGTTTTTTAATTTGCTGAAAATTTCTTAAACTTGTTTTTCTTTGTAATATTCTGGCTGAAAATTTGTATAATAAATGTAGGGTTGTAAAAACTTTTACAAATACATACTTACTTGTTTTTTTTTGAACTTAGTTTATAATGCCATTTTTGCCAATGTAAGAAAATTGTAAAACTTGGCACAAGTGTGTTAAAATTAGTTTCAAATATTAATTCATATTACAAACTTTCTATTAAGAGTTTGTTTGTTCATTTCCTTCTTCCAAAAGGGCAAAACCGAACTGAATGTTCTGTCAGATGCCGCATTTGAATGCGGTATAGCCAATATAAACATACAAATTCTTTTCAAAATTTTGAAACACTATTATTTAACAATTCTATACATTTTCTTTTAATACTTTTTCAGTAAATAATTTTAATTAAATGAGATTTGGGCTTATTGCATTGAATTTATAATGCATTATCGTTTCCACTACCCCTAAAAGCGGTAATACATACATGTCAAATTTTTGTGTAGAAGAGAATGAATAGTATCATGTAAACTTTATATGTAATGAGACCGTACGACATTGAGAGAAAATACGGATGAAAATTTGACAGTAGTAAGGCTCGCTTTGTTTTTTTTTTAATTAAAAAAAAAAAACAATCACTTTCATTAGATCAGAGATGCACTTTTATTTTATTTTTTATTTATGTTTAATTAGTTTACAATGTATTTAAAGTTTGTGTGGACGTATATGTGCATTTTATTCTTTCGTTTGACTTTGATTTTTAAACAACCGTGTAAACGTAAAAAAATCTGCCGTAAGACTTTTATTTTTAAAATACGGATGGAATGTCATAATATTCTTTCTGTGATTTTACGTACGTAAAGTATTATCGTCTAAACTGTCCTTCAACGATATTGCAGCCTCCACTAAATTTAGACGGAAATAATTTACCACTAAATTAAACCATTTTAGTGGTAGTGGAAATTTAGTGCATTAAATTAGAGGGGATAATGCACTATTTTTCCACTACCAATAAATTTAGTGGAAAATTAAATCTATTGCAATAACCCCAATTCTGAAACAAATAAATTCATCAAACAGTAGATCCATGTCAACGTTATTGACTAAAATTTATTCAATAACTTCTGTATAATTACAAAATGAAATTTTTGAATTGAAACTGAAAACATAGACCTTTTCAAAATTATTATACTTTAGTGGAAAATGTTCTTTAATATTATTTATGTTAATTTCAAGTGTTAAGAACAAAAAAGAAATACGAAAGATTAAAAAAAGTAAATTAGCGTACTTTTTAAGTGTTATGCAGAAATAAGTACATTGAACAAAGCAAAATTACCCTTACTGCTTAAAAAGGACGTTTGGCAAGCCTAAATAAACCAGCTGCTTGCAAATGTCCCATAAAAATGTACAGAGTTTCTATTTTCTACAGATTGATACTCGCCGTTACGATACATTTTTTATTCGGTAAGTGCTGCCATTGCTTTGCATGTAAAATAAATGATCAGCTGACTCGTCAACGTTAAGATACGTTACGTTACGTGTGGCTAATTCTACCTTTACGTTGGTTTACGTTATTTTCTCTTTTAGCCCAAATTCTATCATTGCCAGGGTGTATAATTTTCAGTTTTGCTTAATATTTCTAATATAAAAAAATCATTTTTAAATCTAAAAATGGCAACCCTATTTTTTGTTTCCAAAATAAATTCAATTAGAGAAAATATATTTTTGTTGTAGAGAAAAAGAAATAAAATATTAAGGCCTCGTTACTCAAACGTAAACGTTGCGGAACAGCTGTTCAGTTTTGCTTATCAAGCCTATGTGTAAATGATTACTCATGCGTAAATGTAACGTTGCGTTGCGGGCGAATCCAATAAATTTAAAATTTTTCTTCGTTTTTACGTATCGGCTGTTTAAAAATTGTAAGCCAGTAACTACCATTCGCTGAACTCGGCCGCAACGTTTACGTATCTGCAACGTTTACGTTTGAGTAACGAGGCCTTTACCTATTAATAAAACTTTCATTACAGGCCTGTTCTGAAAATTGCTTTTTGTAAAAAAATTACGAAATTTATAAAATTATGATTTTAATATAAAAAATGTATGATATTAAAAATAAAAAGAAAATAAAACAATTATGATTTTATGATTTATGATTTTTCTTTATGTTTATCGAACTTTAATTTGCTCTCAATTGTATCAACAAAGTTATTGATTTTTGTATTCAGTTCTTATTTGAATAAAAATACAAATAATTTTAATTTACAATTTAAAAGTAAAATATCTCCAAAATATGAAATATTATATTTCCTTGTAATTTGAAACCAAGCGATTTTCAGAACAGGCCTGTATGATTTTGTTCGTACACAATTAAATTTTTTTGATTGTGTGTTTTTGACTTTTCTCACAAACGAAATTGTGATATAGAAACCACATAAAGAGACAATTTATATACAGCTATTACGTTTTTACTCAAAATTGTTTTATAAAAACCCAAATGAAATTTTTATACACAAACAAACGAAAATTGTGTATCAATTGTAATATGGAAACAGGCCATAAAGCATCAAAAAGTATATTTTGAGGATTTTCATCTCCATAAAAAGGCTAATAAGGTTACTTTTTTAAAAAATTATTTATTGGATAAAATATCTATTTTTGGAACTTCCTTTTTCTGTAGTCCAAGAGCAATGTTTTCAATAAAAGAAAATCCAGTACCTCTATTCTGTGTTGAGAACAAGTGTCGGTAAACAACTCTGGGGTCATTTGTTTACATAACTCAATAGTAAAAGATTTTATACCAATTTTTTGCGGTTCAGATTTAAACACATTATGAAATATTAAAATGTGTTTTTTGCTTGCATCCATTAGTTTATCTGATGGGACAGCTAAATTTCCAAAATCTGTTCCGCACTACACTTTTCGCACTGTAATTTTGGAATGACTTTAAATGCTATGTATCTAACTCACTATCTCATCGACACAAGTTCGAAATTTATAGCTGCAGAATTATGGAAACCATCCTCCAAAAAATAATCTGCATATATATTCATGTCGAAATCAACGTCGTCTATTTTATTGTAACTTGGTTCTTTATGTTCAATACATAAATTGCTGGAAGAACTTGACTGAATTATTTTAGTTACCATTAATCACAATGTATACAGTGATGAAACTCCAACAACTATAACAATAACAACACAACAACTTTACATCGTGATAAAACGATGAGACAGCAAGCATTTTCATATATAGCTATCTCTTTCGCTCCAAATTTGTAGTAAAAATTTTGTTTACATTTTCTGGCGGCAAATAAGACGTAAGAAATATTAGAAATGTTATTTTAAAACAAATAATTAATTTATTGCAACATTTTCTTTTTTAATAGATTTTATTTTCAGGTGTGCAGAAAAAGGAGTAAGTATATTTGATATTTCAGCTTTATATATTTAGAGTAATAGCCTTTGATTTTGTTTTTTTTTCTAGGTTACAATTCAACTGGAATAAACTTTATGGAAATTGGAGACAATGTATATTCAAAGTCATATAAAACTTATCTATTTTAATTTTTTTTAATTTAAATAATCAAGGAAATAATTTCAATAGTTCTTTAAGTTGAGTAAAAAGGAATTTCAAATCTTTGCAGATTTGGAAGCTATAACAATTTAAAATTTCAATTTCGATCTAAACCATCTTCCATCACATACAATAATGAAACATTTAAGACAAACTTCAATTTGTTAAAATAATTGGTTATTTTGGCCATATAGGTATCAGCTTCACTATCCTTTTTAAAATTGTACATCCTAGTTCTTTGTTCGGAATACCTAACAAAATATGAATTAGTTAATTGTATGAGTTATTATTAAATGAAAAATGTTCATACCTTCTATATAGACCATATTAGCATTTGAAGGAAACACAAGATCTTTAGTCATTGCCGTTATATCTTTTCTATATACTTTTGCTTTGAACAAATAGCTCCGTCACAGAAAAACACCGCCTGAGATATTTCCATTTTTCTAAATAAAAAGAAATAAAAGTTATTTAATTAAAATCTTTTAGAATATTTTTTTTAATTAAAAAACAAAAAATATTTTTCGCCATATAGGCAAATATATTCAATATAATATGAAATGTATTGCTTATGGGGATAAGCAAAATCGTTTTCCATCACATACCAGAATGAAACAATAATACAAACTTAATTTTGTTTTTTTTTGTTAAGAAAAAACCACGTAGGTATCAACTCATCTAGTCTTTCTAAAATTGTCAATCCCAATTTCCTGACAAGTCTCTTAAGCAGACGAAATGGTCGTAGAGACATGCTTATCCCCATAAGCAATACATTTCACATATTGAATCTTTTAAAATATTTGTATGAAACTTACTTGGGTGTATAGCCATTTTCTTTATGCTTTTTCACTATTGGAATATTCACCGACTGATTGAAGATATATTTCCGTTTTGGCCAAAACTCTTTTTTTACTGTAATCCGTTGCAGTTATATACATATACGTATGAGTCGTCGTTGTTCAGTATGGTGTTTGAGTCCAGTAAGTAAGTGGTACTATATGACCACATGTAATCGGTATGCTTTCTAAATCTTCAATTGTAAAGACACGACTAGATCCGTTTGGTTAACTAGTAGTTACTGAAACTAGATTTTTTTCTCTTCCAAAAGGAGGAAGTTGACTCGTAGTTGATGTCTTAGGTGGGGTTGTTATAGGATATGAATTTTCATGCAATTTTTTAGTTGTTAAAGAATTGTTTGTCTGGTTCAAAAACCATTGGCAAAATCTTTTTACATAAAGATTGCATTTCTTTGGTAATAAAAAGTAAATGAACATGACCTCTTTTACCATAAGTAACATCAAATTCAACAGCATTTTTCATGCATGTCTCCAACGCCTCTAAAGCTTTGTTATTTTCAACTGGAGTTGATATGTTTTCCAAGCACATACTTAAGGCCTCGTTACTCAAACGTAAACGTAATAGAATGATAGCAAAATGGATGCAAGCAAAAAACATATTTTAATATTTCATAATGTCTTGAAATCTGAACCGCAAAAAATTGGTATAAAATCTTTTATTATTGAGTAATGTAAACGAATGACCCCAGAGTGGTTTGCCGATACTTGTTCTCAACACAGAATAGAGGTATTGGATTTTCTATTATTAATACTCCTTCGAAAACATTGCTCTTGGACTACAGAAAAAGGAAGTTCCAAAAAAAAAGAAAATTAGATATTTTATCCAATAAATAATCTTTGAATAAAATAACTTTGTTAGCCTTTTTATGGAAATGAAAATCCTCAAAATATACTTTCTGATGCTTTAAAGTATAAAGTAAGAAATAATTTTAATCTTGATTATTATATATTTATTATTTATTTTTAACATAAAAAATTTAAGTGTCTTTTCTTTAAAAATGTATATAGGGTAAGTGCACCAGTAGTCGGCACTTTAAGGATTTAGTTTTTTTTTGTATAGTTTTAGATTTATTAAGTCAAACTTCATTATTTTATTAATAAAATTTAGAAATTTACAGATTTTGTAAAAATGAGCCTAGTCGCCAGTAGTCGGCACTAATTTTCCAGTCGTCGGCAAGTTATGCTCCTATAGTCGGCACTTCATTTTTTAGTAAAGATAATAGCAAATCCAAAAGGAATTCAAACTTTTTTTATAATAAATAACATTTTTTAAGATGTGTATGTTTAAAATTTACAAAATAATAAAAAAGATTGTTTCGGAAAAGTATTTTTTAAGTGAGTTTTTTGGAAGAGTAAAAGAGTGAAAACTATAAAAATAGTTAATTAAAACGAAATATTTTAAACCTATATGAGAATTGACAACTCTTATTTGGGGTCTTTGAACAAGGATTTTGTTTTCTTAAAAAGGCATACTGAAATCACATTAGAGCTTGAACATTTACGTCATCAGTAGTAGAAGTTCCAATTCATTTGCTTGTTACCATTAATTCAAATGTACTCAAAAATGATTTTATTAAAATACAAAAAATAATTTATAAAATGATCCCTCTGAGGCCGACATTAAAGAATGTACCAAAGTCAGTGCTTAGTGGACCACGTCGTTCAATTGAAAGTATGTATTGCAATTGTGTCGAAGTTTCAATTTGATCAGTTCTGCAGTTACGGTAAATGGATCACGCTATTGACAGACCAATATCTTTCAGTTGTATGTGGTTTCATAAGAGATACCATATCTCATACAGCTACATTATGTATAAATATACTGCAAACCAAAATCAATGAGTGCTTATGTGGCTTAAGGGTTAGTGTTTACTATCATGAGCCTCTTGAGATTGATTGAGATTTGAGACTCTACTCTGGGGCTTTAAATATGAACAATATATTGAAGGAAAAGAAAAACCTTAAAATCAAAATCTATGACATGATTAATGAAATAGGCTAACTATTTGACCAAATAAATAAATAAATAATATGTTGTTAAAGCCTTTAATTAAAGAAACGATATATGTATGCATGATTGTGGTGAACATCTCTTCCTAATAACTTATTACTTATAAGTGCCAAAATTTTCTTCTTATAATACAACCAATACAATCAGATCAATATTTTTAAAGTTTGTTGTAAAAACCGATCAAACCGTTTACGGGTCTAAGACTTTCCAAACATCTACTTGGAAAATGTAATCGAAGAAGATTTGAGTCGTGCATTAGATTCTTTAGGACAACCTGAGGATTTTAACGGGAGTCCTGACCAGTTACTATAGATTCAATGGAAATTTAAATAAAACGAAACCGTTTCGGGTATTTTGTGCAGATTCTGTGATGAGATAATGAGTCATTAGAGCACTTGTGCAGCATTTATGCAAAGTAGGATGAGATACCTTGGTAATTATCAAATATCGTATAGAGAATTGTCAAGGTTGGCATTGCCCGATATTTTGATGTTCGGCAGAGTAACGAACTAAGGGAGATTCTATAGAAACTCTAGATAAGTTAAGGAATGAACAATAGATCTTTAGCTCGAAGTATTTTATTGCTTCATATATAAATGAATTAATGAACACGGTCACTGTTTTTTCCTCTTTTCATCTTCTCTAATATTTTCCACCAGTACCATAGCTATCCAATTTCTTATCCTTTTAGATTCTGTAGTGAATTATTAAGAATTTCTTTCTAAAAATCGCCTTTATGGACGATCGTTTATTTATGGTAAGACTTGGTATATTTCCTAATCATTATCTGAACTGTGGTTAACAAATCAACAGTTTTAAGTGAAAAAATACATTTACCAAACAGTTTTCTAGACATTTTCTTTTATTAATGTTTTTCCAAATTGTAGGTAGACCCATTCTTCTATGTTCTGCAAAAATTCAGCCACAGATTTTATCTTGTATTGTGGAGCTTGGGACACTTTTTACATAAGATACCTTAAAAAGAATCACAAAGTAAGAGAGTAAACGAATTCTCTTTGCTGAGTATATTTATTTTGCGGATTCCAACATAACAACCCGCCATAAAAAATTTTACTTGTACGTGATGCACATTCTATATGATTTATATTCTTTGGTTACACTAGTTTACAAAATGAAATTTTTTTCATGTACATTTGATGAGATGTAATTTTTCTTATGTATTTTCTTCCGCTGAATTCAAAAATCAAGGTCATTTTTTTGTATGGATCAGTTTTTGAGATATGGTCATTTTCTCCATTTTTCACTTGACAAATTATATCTCGAGCTAGATATGTCCTATTGGGTCGTTCTTGGTACCAAATTGAAGGTATTGAGATGACGAACAAATATGTATAACTGGATCTTTAATTGGTAAAGCTGTTCAAAATATATTGATGAAAATAGGGCACATTTTCAAAAAAATCATATTTTATAGTGCATATTTTTTTTGAAAATGTGCCATATTTTCATTAATATATTCATATTATTATAATAAAGCCCGTATGACACTTACTTTTATTTGAATTGAATTGTTATAGAATTGATAAAAAGAAATAGCAAATACTAGAAAGAGAGGAATATAAAAATATAAACAAAATACCTATTTTTGTTTTTGTGTTTATATTTGCTTCAATGTTGATACTTTTTAATTTGTAAAAAAAACGCTACCTTGAACTCAAAAATGCCGTAAAATAGCTCAATTGTAGAATAACACTATAAAGTTAGCAACATTATAGTATTTTAAATTCTAAATGTCAATTTCAATGTAAAATGTTTTAACTTGTTTTTCACAAACTTCACTTTTTTATCGATAACATTTGTAAATATTTTGGCAATTCTGTATTGATGAGAATATAGTTGAACTCTTTACACCCTTTATACTTTCTTATTATATTATATTTGCACTGTTCTTCAAATAAATGTTAATACAAAAAAAGTAGGTGTCATACGGGCTTAATGGTATTATAATTATACATATAACCATATTGTTATAATAATAAAAAACGAATAAACTTCTCCACTGAAATCTGTGAGTAACACCACAGTTGATGAAAACAAATCCTTAACTTTCTAGTATTTCACAACTGGTGTGCTTTAACGCTTTAAGATCGTGAGAACCAAATTAATAGAAAACCTTTCTGATTCTATAATTGAATACAATTGTGTGTTGAATTGTATTTACATATATTAAATCTCTGGTGTGCAATGAAATAAATCTTCTATTATAATTATTAGAGATGAAAAATTATAATTATAGACTGCAGGAGATAATTTTAGTAAAGAACGGCAATCTAAATCAACGATTCCAAAACATAAACATCAAATCTTCAACATTAAGGACAACAATCAGAATCAACATTTAAATCTAAAATTTACATCATTAAGGCAACAATCTGTCTCAACAATTCTAGAAGCCAAAACATGGGACTAAAAATAACAACATAAAGAACAATAATAGAAATCAACAAGTTCTACAACATGACCACTAACTTGAATCCATCAGCTTATCAGAGAGACGAAACCTCGAATCTATACCAACTATACTGGTGTATGGGTATATACAGTTAGAGACTAAAGTTTAAATACACCCCAAAAATTGTATGTTTAAACAAAAGTAAACGTTTCAGAAAAACTTAAAGTATGTAGTTTTATTTAGTTTCATAAATAACAAAAAACAATAACAAAAAATATAGACTTCATTACAAACACAACGGTAATTCTTATAACTACTATAAAATTCACTGGACAAAAGTTTAAATACACCTTGGAACGTTAATACATTTTTTAAAACAATTAAAAAAGAAAAACATTTCAGTACTTTGTTACGTTCCACGTCAGTAGCCCAGTGGTGACTAAACCTGGGTAGCTCAGCATTACATTCAGGGACTGGTTCCATCCCGTCACCACTGTTTTGGACTAGCACCAATAAAAAAGATCTTGTATAAACACAGAAAAAAGAGATAATACACCAAAAAGATGGAACATAAAAGTGAGGCTTGGTTGATAACACCTCCGCAGATGCCCTCCCATCCTGGGTCATTAAATACACCATCAAATCGTCCAGACTATGACCCCCAAATACACCCGCAGATTCTGACTCTTACCTCCACATCTCACCTATGCCGCTTAAAATAAAATTCTTTACCAACACATATTTTATGACATTAACATTTACATGTTATTATTTATTAAATCTGTATCGGAGAATAAAATAACAAAAAATTATATTTATATAATAATATAATTTGAAATGTATGCTTTTGGGGATAAGCATGTCTCTAGGGCCATTTCGTCTCTGCTTAAGAGACTCGTCAGGAGACTTTTTCCCAAAGGTGTTATTCAAAACTATAAATACTTATGTTAAAATAGTTATAGACTAAATGCGAATCATATCCCATTTAGTATATAACAACCAAACAAAAGTATTTACAAAGCAATACATTTCTGTTTTTCAAAAAATTTAAATTCTATTTCTCTTATTTTGCCAATAAGGCGAAAAATATTTTTTGTTTTTTAATAAAAAAAAAAATTTTTTTGTTTTTCTATTCATTTGCTACAGACATTATGCACAACCGTAGGTTGGCTTGCTGTGGTGGAACAGAGGTTTATGTGGTTTTGGAGGTTTATGTCACTATAATAATAGTTTTAGGTTTTTAACAGTTTGACAATTATTATTTTGACATAAACCTCCAAAACCATTATTTGGGTAAATAATTTTCTATAAATGAGCACAGATATAGAAAGCTGAGAAAATTTCCTTTAAAATAAGCCCTCTTCCAGCGTTACAGGTCAACTATTCACCAATTGCAATGAATACTTCCAAAAAAATAGCATTATTTTCGGATGACCTGAACACCAAATTTTCTCTTAAAAAACCGGAAGCTCGATTTTGATTTTAGAACCATGGTTTCTTTGGGAAAAGTTCTTAGAATTTCTCGTAGAATACGACCTTGCTATACGATTTGTCACGTTTTTCGGTCCCGAACAAATTGACCCACTCTAATGTGTATATACAGTGGGCTAGACGGTAGGGGTTAAAATCATTCTGGTACCTCTTAAATGGCATCATAGAAAACCTTAAAATAAAATTGACCACCGTCAGTGTAGTATGGTAATCAGATTCCTAATTCTGCCGCAACAACTTTGTTAGACCACCATGGCTATCTATAACTGCCTGAAAGCGGCGTGGCATAGAAAGCACCAAGCTTTCTGTTTCAGAAGGCGATATTTCCGACCAGATTTTTTTAAGAGCGACTCTTTGCTCGTTATTGAGGTTGATGTTAATTTGCGCTTCATTAAACCCCAAACATCCTCAATTGGGTTTAAGTCTGGTGATTGGGGAGGGCTATGGAGCTGTCTGGGAGCATAATAAAGCAACCACTCTTTCACGGAACGTGCAGTGTGCTTGGTCTTTAGTCTCTAACTGTATATACTTACACAGCGTTACAGCTGGGATTTTCAAATACTAGTGGCACAAAAAGGGAATTTTTACAAAAAAGTGGCATAAAAAGAGACTTAAAAGAAAGTCGCATAATTTCTTTAACATTTTTATTTAAACAAAAATTCATAATACAAAAACAAAAATAATTCAATAGCCTTAGAAATAAATAACAGTCCATTTACAATGCTAAAATCAAATTTTTTTTATAATATATACTCTTATAATATAACTATATACTTATATACAATGTATTAAAGTAAAAGCAGATGACGCATTTTATTAAAATTCTACTTTTTAGAAACTTCTCTTCTGTAATTTTCCACAAGGTCATTACTAGGACCCCAATTTGCAATGCAATAGGTCCGCTTTGTCTCTTCATTCTGTTTAACACATTTATACCGCAACTCGCATTCTTTTGAATAATATCTGGATACTTTTCGTTTTTTGAAAGAAAATTTGTGGGAATCAACATTATCTGATTTTGAAGAAAATTGGATGACTGATCGTTTGCCAAGTCCTGAGTTGTCTTCCTTGGGGATTCATTTCTACAATTTGTTTTTGTATTACAGTATTCCACGGATAACTGTCTCGGCAAAAATGTCGAAAATTTTTGGGCAATTATGCGTGGAAATCATTAAAACGAATACGGTTAATTACCTATTTGAGGTAATTAAACGAATACGCTTAATTGCCTGTATACACTGCGGTCAATATACATATGTGAAAAGCAAGTAACTTTATGCTTATTCTTGTACATAAACTTGGTAGACTTTAATTGCAAGGTTGTATCAAAAAAGTAGTTTGAAAGTGAATTTAACGGACATTTTATGCCTATATATACATAGTTGAGTTAAACTGCAGTTTATAGAAAATAATTATTTTGGATAATTAAACGAGGGAATTTTAAGTGAAATGTTTCCTTGTGGAAAATATATTTGAGGTAATTAAGCGAAAGTTTTTTAATATTATTAGAAAATGGTAAGAACAAATATGGGAACTTAGAAATTGAGGTAAATAAGCGTGACAGGCAATTAAGCGTGGGGCAATTATCCGGGGAATACTGTAATAAGAAACCTGACAGAGTTTACTATGAAATTTCCATATATTAATAACTAGCTAAACCGACAAATGTTGTTTTGCCTGGAAAAGTATTGTTTTTGTGTATATTTAAAATACAGGTACAGGATCAGGTACAGGTAACATTTTAGGGAGTTTGGAAGCTTTATGTGATAAAAGATCCTTAAGCGATAAAAGATAAAATGTGTTCTACCTTCTGCGTGAATACCCCTTCCTCTACCCTTATCCCGTTCGGATTAAGCTGTATCATAAAAAATAGTGCTGGAAGCATTCTTACCATGTTTAAAGGCTTTATGGGGAACATAAACAAGGTTTAAGTTCACGGAAAATGTGGGCGTGGAGGTATAAAAAATAGAATACGGTCTACAGTCAGCCCTACTGAATATACAGACACAATTTTATAAGAATCGGTCAGACAATCTCGGAGAAGCTTTGTTACAAACATTGTGACATCACTACATACAAAATATATTGGAAAATAAATTTTTTTTATAATTTCTTTTTTCTGGAATATTTTAGAAATTTAGTTCTTTTGTATTCTTCTTATTTGGCCAGAGACCATTCCGAATTGGAACGAATCATCGAAATCGGTTTAGGCGTTCTTGAGTTATAAGCGTAGTAAGGTCGACTTCCTAAACGCAAATTGCAATGCATATTTAAAATGCATACACTTCGTAAACGCATATATCAACTTTCTGGCAATGCCTTATGTTCCCAATCATTTGGCAACTCATTTTAATGAGTATCAGCTGTCAAAATCCGGCATCATTTTTATTTTGTATGCAAAAATTTTAGTTGCAATGGCTGAGTAAGTTTTTTTGTTTATTTTTAATAATTTTTTTATAATTGATATATTTTATTAATAAGTTTAGTTGACCTTATTATATTAATATATAAGCGTTTAATTAAGCTTTAGGTCTAATATATAATTATTTTTTCGATATTTCGCTACTTCTCTGCGTAGATTCTTCAGGAAATATTTTTATTTAAAAAAATTTTTTTAAAAAAATACATACATACATACATACATATTAAAAAATTGTGTCACATGAAAAAATATTCTATCAAGAAAATTTGTCATATAAATAATAATATCCTTTTTAAATTTTTTTTTTAAAGCTTTTAATTTTTTAAAAAGTTGTTATGTTACAATTAATTGTTTTTTCTTCTTTTGTTTAAATTTTTTAATATAATACCACCTAACAAATAATTTTTTGTTTTTATACATATATCATTATGATTCTTTTTTAATATGTTTTTTTATGTTTTAGTTATTTAATTTAATTATTTTGTAATTATTTTTTCTAAAAAATGTTTGTTGGTTGTAATATTTAATTAAATATGTTTGTTGGTTTTTATTTTTAAAAAAATTTTTTTATATGACAAATTTTCTTGATAGAATATTTTTTCATGTGACACAATTTTTTAATATGTATGTATGTATGTATGTATTTTTTTAAAAAAATTTTTTTAAATAAAAATATTTCCTGAAGAAGCTACGCAGAGAAGTAGCGAAATATCGAAAAAATAATTATATATTAGACCTAAAGCTTAATTAAACGCTTATATATATTGATATATTTTTGTAAATATTTAAACATTTTATATTTCAGAGACAAAAAGTGGACCCATGAACGCAAAAAATTATTAATTTCTACAAGACCTCGGCATGAGCCAAAATTTACGGACAAAAATAATATATTTTTATGTATGAGTTGCATAGCGACGTTCCTCAAAGCCGATAAAATGCAAAAAATTTCTCTGCAATGCAAGGTTGCATTTAAGATATATTTAGCATTGCATATGCATTTTTTTAAATTATGCATTGTAACTTGCGTTTAGAAAGTCGGCCTAACTTACGCTACATATATATATATATATATATATTTTCGCAGAAAACTGCTTATTCGCTTCTGTTTTAAAAATAAATTCGTAGGTTAGTTAGTAACAGCCAGTTTCTAGAACACGAATGGTTATTGACATTCGTCTTTTTATATGAGAAACACTAACAAATTTGAGTGTTTTTGTTGTTGTTTCACATATAAAAAGACGAATGTCATAAACCATTCGTGTTCTAGAAACAGGCTGTAAAGTTTAGTCTGCAAAATTTAGAGTTTTGAGATACATTTTAATAATATGTTTGCGATTTTTAAGTCTGATTGTTAAAATTAGCAATAAAAGATATAAGTATGTACAAAATGATGTAAATAAAAGGAAAATGTTGGAAATGCCAAATTAAAAAAAAGGGAAAAAGTCACATAAACTTAAGAAAAGTGGGAAAATTAAATGATTTTTCAAAAGTCGCTGGCCGCAAAAAACAGTTGCAAATTGCGATTTTAGTCGACCAACTGTAACACTAAAAACATAGACAATAGCAAGCAGCAAATGCAGCCGACAATATGCCAGGCTATAAATATTTTGAAGGCAGCAAAACTATAAAAAATATAAATATTTCAATGATACCACTGCGTACGAAATTGCAAAAATAAAATCGCTTGTTTGAAATGTATATGTATATATTTTTATTTGAATTTGTTTATATACTATTAGTATTAAAAACTTTACAAAACTCATTAACAAATATATTTGTTACTAAGGGTACTCACGAAGGGCCTTGCAAACTGTGCAAACGATGCAAAGTGTGTAAAAATACATCAAATGTTTCTCTGCAACAACAAAATATTCGTATTTGAAATTTGCATTAATTGCACTAAAAAAACCTTAAGTAAATTGGCTGTGTATTTTTGCTTAAAACCTTTTAACATTTTTACAGCCATGTATTTACGAATGTGAAGATAACAACTGAAACCAAAAAATGATATTACTTCATATATACAAAACATTTATATTTATTAAAAAATTAAATATTATTTTCCTTTTCGCTGCATTTAAGCATTTTTATTTGTAATAAACTTATTTTTTTTTGTCATTTTAAGAATGAGATGCCAGATGTTTTTGAGTATATAAGTCCGGCAGCCCTAAGCCAAACAAATACTTCAAAAAGTACAATTAATTATAAGAGGACCCTCACGATCTATAGCCATTTGCACAGCAAATTTGCTTAGTTTTAGTTTGCACAGATTCAATCGTGAGTACCCTTACTAATTTAACACATACTCTTTTAAAAAATAATGCTATAAACACAACAAAGGCTATCGAACACCGAACACACGACTACAAAAATCGCTGGCTACGAAAGTAGCCAAGTAGTCAGCTACTTAATTATAATAATGACTACAGCTACAAAATAAACATAACCTAAACAAAATATATTTTTTGTAAGTGAAATTGTGAGGAAATAAAAAACAACAAGTGTCTGAAGAAAACTTATAAAAATTTAAGAAACTAAAAAGGCAATTAAATAATAAATTAAAAATGAAATAAAAACTGATGTATATAAATGAAATAAGTAAATGAAAACTAAACAAAAAATGTAAACAAATGATTATTTATTTTCAGTGGTGCAATTTAAATTTTTTTCGCATTTTTAATGCATATACTTCATTTATTGCGTTTTTTAAACACCTTTTCCATTCATCTTATTGTATTGGCAGCACTAAACTGTTTATTGTCGCCAAGAAAAATAGAAATTAGCCTAAGTTGGCTACGGGCTACAAAAGTAGTCGTGTGTTCGGTAGTCGTGTTGCCGTTAAAATAATTATTCTCATATGCACACATGTATTTTATTTTTGACAGCTTGTAGTCGATGGTCGGTAGCCTTTGTTGTGTTTATAGCATAACATTTTGCTCTAATCTCAAATTATTTGGGTATGTGTAAAAAACCCTTAGAAAATGATGATTGCATTGCCGTTGATGTTGCCCGTTGAACTATGAAATTCTGTGTACTTTTCAGCCGGCACGGCTGCATATTTCCCACATAAAAAAGATGTTGGGAGAATTTATTTATTTACAGTCATAGAAAAATTTTAGTAATATACGCTATTTTGACATTCATTTCATCAACATACATACATAAAGTTATAAATGTTTGACTATATTTAGGGGATGTTTTTTAGATATTTTCTGGGAAATAAAAAATCCATTTCTTCTTAAAAAAATATTCTTTAAAAGTATAAATAAATAAAAAATAGTTATTTTTTTTATTAGTTTTTTGTGTTTATTAGTATCTTATTCTTTCTTTTAATATGATACCAAATAATTAAATTCCCACGTTATTATAATATTTTTGTTTATTTAATTTATTTGGAATAATTTTTGTTTTAAATTTATTTGGAGTAGGAGGAAAAGAAAAGTGAACGTGTTTTATTTTTTTTGTATAATTAACAAAACTGGAGCAGTCCGAAGGATCGCGATACGGTTGAATTACTATTAATTGTGAACGTCTTAACATTTAAATCGCGATCGTGTAGTATCCTTTCTCGGGCAGAAGCCGTTAAGGACGAAGAACAAAAAAGTTGTTCGTGACACAGGTGAATTATTGTCAATTGTGAACTTTTTAAGTTTAAATCGCGAGTGCTTTGTATCCTTTCTTGGACAGAAGCCATTAATGACGAAAAATAAATTTCGCGACACAAATGAATTATTGTCCATTGTGAACTTCTTAAGTTTAAATCGCGAGTGTTTAGTATTCTTTCTTGGACAGAAACCATTAAGGACGAAAAATAAATTTCGCGACACAAATTAATTATTGTCAATTGTGAAACTTCTTAAGTTTAAATCGCGAGTGTATAATATTATTTCTCGATAAAAACAAAAACAAAGGCGATTTAAGATTTCTAGTGCATTTCGTTTTGTGTAATTGCAATTTAAACAAAAAAAAAAAAACAAAAAAAAATAGACCAAATAGAAGTGCCAACCAACAACAACTACAACAAGAAGAATAAATATAATCAACACCATCAGCATAAGAAAATTTTGTTATCAACAGAAGAGAAAAAACAACAACCAACAACAATTACAATAAGAAGAATCAACACAATCAGCATAAGAAAATTTTGTTAGCAACAGAAGAGAAAAACAACAACCAACAGCAACTACAACAAGAAGAGTAAAAACAACAACCAAGAGCAACTACAACAAGAAGAGTAAAAACAACAACCAGCAGCAACTAAAACAAGAAGATTGGATTCAACAACCGACAGCAACTACAACAATAAGAATAAAACAACAACCACCAGCAACTACAACAAGAAGAGTAAAACAACAACTAACAACATCAACTTGAAAAAGTAAGAATATTTTTTATGTGTATACACTGCCGATCACTTGCATAGGTTCATTAACACATTTAGCGCCACGTGCGGCACCGGTGCACACGACCTGAGTACTCGTTTGGGCCGCGTGTGCACATATCCACACGCTACCTTAATGTCTTTAAACGTGAATATGGCATAGTGCACATGATTTACATTGGGTTTATATACCAGGAATGAATCTGTAGCCCAAGGAGAACGTGAAATTGTGCTTGGCCTGAGCAGTTTGCATACCCATAATGGGTTAGGGGCGGACAAAATATAGGGCTATTTGGTTCAATGAGAACAGTTGGATAGTTTTTTGTAATAGTATTTTTTTTTTCCTTTTTATATTGAAATAAAAAATTTTTTACCATACAGAAACAATGATAACATTCAAATCCATTTTATCTGACTCCTTATCACAACTACTAGAAGGAATGTAATCTTTGTCTCTATCAAGTTCATCATCGTCTTCTGAGTCACAAAAATCTGTCTGGTCGGAGAGATCAGCATTCAAAGTTTCATTTATCTCTCTATCACTAAGTTTTTTCCTTGACATCTTTTATTTTTTTTCATATTAGCTGAATTAATTCGTCTAAAGCAATAAAGAAAGAAAAAAATGTAAGTAATTTTACTTCCTGGGGCCACGTAATCACCGGTGCACACACGGAAAATTGATGAAAAATCATGGAAAAAGTGAAAATTTTCACTTTCTGTTTTCAAATATACAATAAATGAACATAAACAGAATGTTATCAGAAAAAAAATTTTTTGGCCCGAATGAGTAAATCGCGATTTTGGGGCTTGGCGCAAGATGTGTTAATTTTTGCTCTTATATTTTACAGCGAATCCCACGATATCGAAAGAAAACTTAAGCGAAAGAAACTCAGTCACTCACTGTGAATCTAAACTGCGGCCCACTAATTGTCACTTTATCGTTCGCTTTGCTTTACGTTACCAACGTAATGTCGCAGCCAGAATGTTGTCAGTAATTTTTTAAGAAATCAGTCCAATTATGGAAAAAAAATGAAAGGTCGGACAAAAAAAAAACAAAAGAGAAGCGAACAAAAGAGCTATTATAAGTGCTGCCTCAAATTCGAGCGATTCTGCTGCAAAAATTTAGACAAAAATTAGGTATCACAGCTAGCATAAACACTGTAACATATGTTATTCGAAGTTTTAAGCAATTAAAGAGATTGAAAAATAGAAGCAAACTAAACAGCCGCAGTTTGAGAGAACACATGAACGATAAAAATGAATGGTATCGTGTTGCCTTCTCAAACAAAAAAAAGTTGAATTTGGAAGATAGATACAACTACTATTTCCGCGACCTACATAAGGAGGAACGCTGCCTTAGTCGTCTTTATAGCTGTGAGGGAAGTGTAATGGGAAATGTAATTATGGTACATGTGAGCTTCAATTCCTCACATCAAAAATGAACGCGAACAACCATAAAACAGTACTTGAAAAGATGTTTTCACATTTTTTACTATTTTTAGACCAATTCCCTGGATATTTCAATAATATAATGCTCCGATACATAATGCCAGGGTTGTAAAAGCGTCGATTCAAAGCCAGAATGCCAATATGTTGGAGTGGCCCCTGACTTAAATATTATAGAAAATGTATGGGGCTTGCTTTCTCGCAAAGTCTACGATTCCGGCAGACAATACTAAAGCAAATAAGCTTTAATTGGAGGAATTAAAAACGCTTTTTCTGGAATTTCATTATCATAAATTCAAAAACTTTATAACTCCCTTCCAAATGATATTCTTGAAGTTATATCGAATAAAGAAGGATATACTCATTATTAAATCATCAAAACATTATAAGAAATCTTAAAAAATAAAAAAACGGTTTACAAAAAAATCCTTTTCTTCTTTTGTTTTTTAAACGAATGATAGTGAACCTATTCAAGTGTTAAAAATCATATTAGTTTTGGGAAAAAAATTACTAAAATTAAGTTATTAATTACTGAAACTATTTTTTATTATAAACTCACATAATTCAATATTTTACCATTTTAGAAAATAATAAACTTAATTACTTTTAGAAAAAATTATTTTGAATGTAATGAAAATAGTAAACATTTTCAAGTCATCGGGAGTGCTATACATACACTCCCGATGACATCATGCATCTCCATTTTCATAATATGTACTTTGTTTTTGTTTCAATGAAGAGACAATTCCGCAAAATATTTTTGAACAAAATAAGAGTATAAAAATTTATAAAATAGATGTCTGGAACCAAAAATGTTTAATATAAAAGATAAAAGCGCATATTTATTAAAGTTAGTGGATGATAGAAAAAACATTATAGAGTGCAAAAAAATTATTATTTGTTTTATTTAGATTTTCATATATTTCGTAATCTTTTAAACCTTGATTATTACTTGAACAATCCATCTTTATTTAACTTTAAATTATTCAGTTTACATCTTTCAATTAAACAAATGTGTTGTGTTTTCAACATATACATACGTCGAAGTTGATAGTTGTCCTTTAAGATTAAACTGCCAGCATCGGTCGATTAAGCTAGCAGTTAACTATAAGATTATGTCCACACAAAAACTGAAATGAAAGAATAAGATTATGTCAACTCAAAAACTGAAATGAAAGAATAAGGTTGATTTTATCGCTAATCTCAAACCCAAAAAGTGGCCCTGAATAGGAGGAGGCAAAAAATATAAGACAACTTACCCTGTATGATGCTGTTAAATTTGCTTCTCCTATTATAAATAATTGATATGCACCAACGCACGATTATTGTTATTATTCTGATTAAGTGGCACTTTTATTCTTATTTATTCAATTTAATATCTAAACTGTATTACTACAATAACAGTAGCAGTAATAACAAAAGTAAAGAATAAATTCTAAAAAAAAATTTTGTTAACTAATAAAAAATATTTTTTTTTCTGTTTGTTTTTTTCTAATTTTATTTTTATTCTTGTTTTTATATTAAAACATCATTTCATCTTATTTTTTTGTTGTCTTTGTTTTTTGGCACTTATTCCGATATCTTTTATATTTATAATTTGCTCACAATAATTTCTTTTTTGTTGGATATTATTTTTGGATTTTATTTTAATTTAAATATTTTTAAAAATTTCTTAAAACAAATAAGTACTATTTTTATTTTGTTTATTTCAAACTTTTTAAATGTTTTTAAATTTTTTAAGGCTTATACTTATATTTTAATTTTTGTTTTTTTTTTTCATAGGATTTATTCTCAATTTTCACACACTTTTTTGCTGAACAGTTGCAAGTGTTTCAATCGACCACTAATGCAAGACTGAGTGTATATTTTAAAAGCTTTTTAAATGATATTTAACAATATCTATGACAGAAAAATATTTAAAAAAAATCTCATTTGAGAGCGTAACATATTTTATTATATTTGTGTATTTTTTTTCACAAAAATGCTCTTTAAAACACATATTAGTACAAATTCATACACATCAAGTTTGACTCGTCAAGTTTTCTATTTTCAAGTGAAGGAGGAAAATAAAATAGATGGTGTACAGATTTGACCGTTCAGTCAAGCTCATCTTTTTCTTTGTTTTCCTTATCCGTAATATTCTGTATAAAGACAAAGAAAACTGAAAATTTACACGATGTGTATGAATGCGATTGAAGAGTAAAAAAAAACTAACAACAATTAATCAGAGTTGATGTGTGTGAATTGGGACTTACCATGGCGTAATAACATAAGGCGTTATATACTTTCCGACTGACTGTTTTTTTATTACATTTTGAATTAGCCCAAGGTCAAATATGCTCTTGAACATCAAAAGCAAACTAAATAGGACCATCTTACACTGATGTTTACTACAAAAAAAAGAAAGCGAAATCTTGATGATGCGGATTTACTTTTTGCTGAAGCTGTAGACTCGTTTAAAAATGTATGCGAAGAATATAGTTTAAAAGATTCATTGTTAGGCAATGAAGCGTTAAAAGGGTTCGATAAAATGATTTTGTCCATTTTGGAGATATGAGCTCAGTAAAGCAATCGAAGGCTCTTCAAAGTGTGACTGCTTTAGATATGGAGATAAGTCTAGAGCCCGAAACTTTGTCAAATTTTATGGTAATTTCATCGATGTATACGACGCTTTCTTTTTAAATCAATATATATACATATATAATGGAATGTCTGTTTGTTTATTTGTTTGTTTGTACCTTATAGGAGACCAAAACTCTGGACCGATCTTCCTGAAATTTTCACATCATTTAACTTGGACTCTGGCCTGATTAATAGAGTACTTTTTTGCGACCATGCCCACTTTTACGCCGACTTTTTTAAAATTATATAACTGCACATTATATTCCAGGCGAGGTAGAAATAAACATTTCTTACACCACGCCCCTTTTCACGCCAAATTTTGTTTGAATGTTTTAAACTTTTTGTTCTCTGTACAAATTTTTTCCTTCCAACGCATTTTTTTTTATTTGGTGGTATATTGCTCCTAATACTGTTAACGTCGCCATATAACTATGAACCAAGCCCAGTAACAATGTTTGTTATACAAAATACTTTTTTTGTAATATGTATTTACATAAAGTTTTATACACTTTTAATCTACAGGTAAGCTAACCACACATTTTTTTATTACCAAATCCCCCTTTTTCATCGCATTTTTTCTTAAATTGTAATTAATATGCTTTCAATCTATATATGTATATAAAAATTAATGTCTGTCAATCTTTTTGTTTGTACTTTATAGGAGGTCAAACCCTTGGACCTATCTTCCCGAAATTTTCACAGCATGTTACTGTAATAATAGGCTATATGAAGTTTTGATAGGGCAAAGTGCCGTGTCACTGCCCATAAGACCCTGCTGTATATGGCAAATTCTGCCGTGGTTGGTCAAAAAAAATATGACGATTTTAAATTTTGGGTCTTAGTCATATATACATATACATATATGACTAAGGAATACTTATTATGTACATGATAATATTTTTCGACCATGCACACTTCTGCATGCACTTTAATACGTTTATTAATGGCTTTACCTCAAATTTGAAATACATTTAAATCAAAATAGTGGGATAGCCTCATTCTCTTTCTCCCACAACTGTCTGCAAAATATATAAATACGTTTAATTTTATTATATAACGAGAGGGTAGCGAAGCACTCCGGGTTCAGCTAATTTTTATATAAAATACAGAAATAACAAAAACTTGAATTTATGGAAATTTTTTTTTAAATCATTATAAATTTATTAGAAAAATATGGCACATTTACGTACTTATGTATATTAATTACCATTCGTTTAACTCGGCCGCAACGTTTACGTTTCCGCAACGTTTGAGTAACGAGACATTTAACCAAAAATGGTAATTTTTATTGAAAAATTAGCAAAATTTTTTATATTAATGAAATTTACGAGTAACAGTTTAAATGACTTCAAATTCCAAAAAATAATACTTTAAATATAAGGCTCCAAATATTTCCATTTAAAAAATTCGGTAAAATTTTTCCAGGAGTGAAATGGTGTGGCAATAGACTCTTTTGGGATTTTTTAAGAAGGCACGGGGGATTCTATTCCATTTTACAAAATGTATGGAATCTATACCATATCGCGAGGGAGTGTATTGACCCACTATTTTACTCTTGGAACAATTTTACCGAATTTATTAGGAGACTAAATCGAAATATTTGCGGCTTTATATTTGATGTGTTATTATATTTTTTTAAGTCATTTGAACCGTTATTCGCAAATTTCATTAATTTATTAAAAATTGGGCCAATTTTTCAGAAAAAATTACTATTTTTCCTTAAATTTATAAAAAATTTCTTAAAATACAGTTCTGTTAACTTAACAGTACACTGTTAATGTGAGTTGAAAAAAGAATATAACTTTCGTAGCTAACTTCACACTCTTTTCAAAGCATATAAATTCTCAGTAGTACTTTTTCATTTGCACCACAGAATATGTGTTTCTATATCAAGTTTTTTTACTATATGGAAAAGAGAGATAGTGTTCCAATGATCAACGGGTTCGTCCAACGCTTTGAGTGCATTATTGTTTTCTTTTTTGTGTTGATATATGTATAAACGTTTTATTTCATCAGTTGAAGCTGTTGTCATTGCGCGTTGATCAAATAAGAGTTCTAAATTTGCCCGTTTAACATTTTCTGATTTACAGTATTTCTCTCTCAAAAGGTATCAAAGTATACCACAGATAGTGAATAACTATTTATATTATTATAATAATATTATAATTATACATATAACCATATTGCTATAATAATAAAAAAAGAATAAACTTCTCCACTGAAATCTGTGAGTATCACCACAGTTGATGAAAACAAATCCTTAACTTTCTAGTATTTCACAACTGGTGTGCATTAACGCTTTAAGATCGTGAGAACCAAATTAATATAAAACCTTCCTGTTTCTATAATTGAATACAATTGTGGGTTGAATTGTATTTACATATGTATATTAAATCTCTTGTGTGCAAAGAAATAAATCTTCTATTATAATTATTAGAGGTGAAAAATTATAAATATAGACTGCAGGAGATAATTTTAGTAAAGAACGGCAATCTAAATCAACGATTAGAAAACATAAACATAATTCCATATCGCCGATTTCGCCGCGGCGCGAAAGCGACAACGCTAGATTCCAGCATGTCGATATCCATAAGGCCACCTGGCTCTCTCCTGATCGATCATCCATCAACCAGATTGATCGGATTTTTAGAGTTCCAAATATCGACTCCAAACATTATCTTATCGCAGCCAAGATGCGACTGCGTATATATGCGTCGATTACGAAGTATTTCCGTGGTCAAAGGAAGCTGGATATCAAAAAGCTGCGATCACAAGAGACAGCCAGGTCGTTTTCCGATCGTCTTTCTAACAAGCTCCATTGCATCTCATTCTCTCTCGAAAGTATTAATGGACAGTGGTTTCACATCGCTCACTCTCTGCCAGCGCTGCCGATACAGTTTTTAGTTTTGAGCGTCCTCCCCGCAGAATCCAATGGTACGATGAAGAGTGTCGTGAGGCCACTGCAGCAAAGAACGCTGCCTATAGACGAGAATTGCAGTCCATCACTACAAGAGGAACGGTTGAGGTGTACATAGAGAGAAGAGGAGGGAAGAGAGACGCCTCTTTAGAAATAAGAAAAGAGAGCAAGAAAAGCGTGATCGTGAGGTAATCGAGATGTGTAGGAGTAGAAATGATGCTCGAAATTTTTACAAGAAGATAAGGCGTCTTACTACTGGTTTTAAACCCGGAGCAACCTCTTGTAGAGACGAACATGGTATTCTGGTTACAGATCCGCAAGGGACACTGAGATTATGGAGACAGCATTTCCTTAATCTACTGCAAGGCGATGATGACACAAATTCCGCCTTTAGAGATGCTGTGCCGGACCCAATCGTTGAAATTCTGTCGCCCAGTCATGAAGAGGTCAAGGTTGCTATATGGCGATTGAAAAACTACAAAACAAACAAAACGGGTATGCATCGTAATGGCACTATTTTCAACAAAAGTGTTCAGCCTCTTGCGAAATGCAGACGATATAGACATCATTGGGCATACCAATCGAGATGTCCCCGCAGCCTTTAATGCTATTGAACGGGAGTCTGCTAAAATTAATATAATTATAAAGAAGAGCAAGACGAAGTACATGCTGTCGACGAGTAGGGACGTTGATCATATCGGCTACCAGGTTACAGCCGGCAACTGTACATTCAATGTGCTCAATGAGTTCATCTACCTTGGCACCGCCATTACCAGCAAGAATGATGTCAGTCTAGAGGTCAGGTGAAGAATCACACTGGCCAACAGATGCTACTACGGTCTCGGTAGGCAGTTTAGTAACAGAGACCTCTCTCGTGCGACGAAGTTAACACTCTACAAGTCGCTTATTCTTCCGGTGCTTCTGTATGATGTGGAAGCATGGACGCTGTCTTGTGCCGATGCAGCGGACCTGGGGGTGTTCGAGAAAAAAGTTCTTTTTAAACATGTTTGATTTTCATACATGTGTTTTTTTTGTAATTTGTATATAACTTTCATATACATTTTAAACCAACATGTATTTGTGTTTGTGGGTTTTATATACATTTTAAACCTACTTGTATACTTGGCTTTGTAATGATTTTAATTTTATAAACCTATCGTATGAATTTTAATAGCCTGAGATCCTAATACTGAATGGAGAATTAACATCCGTTAAGGAATATGTACAACACTAGCAGAACTGAACTAGTTTTAGACCCAGCTACGAAAGGTCTCATCAGAGTTCTTTATGTTATACATATTCATATTTTTTATAATACTATTTAAAGCACAATCTATTAGAAATAGATTATGTGAATTATATTTGAATATTGTACCCACCAGCCTTTTTTCTTTTGAACTGAAAATTTTTCAAATTCACCTATGTATATGTTAAAATTTTAAATTCAACATATTTTTCAATGTAATTGTTACCATATTCTAATTTACTGGAATTACAAATATACTTTTTAATTTACTCTTTTGTTTACCAATTTTTTTTATTCAATTTACTTTTTAATTTAATATATACATACATATGTATATAAATGGGGGGTGCGTGGTATAGTGGTTAGAGCGCTCGCAAAAAAACTCAAAGGGTTCAAATCCCATAAGAGGTGAAAAATTAAAAAGTTAGTTTGCGGTTTTTTCAAAATTATAAATAAAAAATAAGAGGTTCCCCTCTCTCCAGGAAGACCATCTACAAAGAAACCGCTCCCCGACATTCTACTCTATTCTACCTTAACCAGTGTCAACGTAAAAACGAATGATCAGGAAAAAAAGCGCCACTTATTGGGAAGTAGCAGATAACAGCTAAACCTACTTAGCGAAGGCACACTCACCACACAATCAACATACAATGATGAGGCAATTGCTGTTGATCATTCAAGGGTGAAGAAATAAAACTGGTCTTTGAATGATCAATTCTCAGCAATTTGTCTTATTCCTAAAGCGCTTAACAATAATATAATAATTAATAATAATATATGTACTGTCCTTTCCAAAATTATCAATACAATGCACAGCATTCAGTAGGGGTTTACCCCTGAGTATTGGTCTCATATAAAAAATACATATGTACACTCAGAAAAAAATGTAGTAGAAAACTACCGAAATTGATACCATTTGGTATTAAAATTGAGTTAAGTCCGTTTGTGCTTAATTCGTTAACGGTTGGTATCAATTTTTCAATAACAACTGGGTATCACTTTATTACCTACCGTTATTGTTTTGATAACACACTGTTCCCTTCTTGTTAACAATTTTACTTATTTTAATAACACATGGCTCTTACTTTGATACAGTAACCCTCTTGCTTCGTTACCAATCGTTCTTATTTTGATAACGGACCGTTCTTTTTCTGGTAACACACCGTTCTTATTTTGCTACCAATCATTCTTGCTTTGATAACGCACGGTTCTTACTCTGATACCGTAACCGTTCTGCTTTATTACCACTTGTTCTTATTTTGTGAACGACTTGTTATTATTTTATCTACAAAAAAATAACCCATTAAGTCCCAACAATTAAAACACAAACGCATTTATATATACACTGTAGTGTTTATTAAATAAAATTTATATGAAATAAAAATGTTGATATATATTGTATATGCATATACTGAATATGCATAATTCACTAACTTTAAAATAACTGATTTATATATACTTCAATTGAAAATAGCATTTTGAGTTATATATTGGGTAGAAATGTAGTGGTGGACTCACAAATTCGGCAATCAGTTTTACGTATAAATTCTTATTAAGGAAACCTACTTCTTAATATGGCTGAAAATGGTGGTTAAAACATATTAACAATCACACATGAAGTGATTGATTTAGTATTAAAAGAAGCTTACTTGCAGTCATATATAAATTAAATGATTTTAATGTGTTGTAGTCCAAAGCTGTACATCCATTCCCCACTTCAATTTCAATAATGATTTCCTACTATTTAAAGTTATAATTTTATATCTATTTATTTATTATATATTTTCAAAAATACATACATATATTCCTAATTCCGGTTTCTTGAAAGTTACACTGACAGAGTCTATTCGTCAATTCCTAACTAAAGCCAAAAAAAAAGAAAGAAAATGCATTAACGTTCCCAAACTATATGAAACGTAATAATACCTCAGTTTTTTCTATCTATATATAAATTTAATTCGAAGTCCGAGTGGAAGAATTATTTCTTTCAAATCCTCATTTGTTAAGTTCCGCAAACTTTTAAATGTAAAACTAGCACCTTAAAACACAAAGCGGTTAATTATATTTTTTCTTGTTGCTTATTTTTTTTTTTACTTACTTTTTATTATATCAAAAATCCTTATCAATTAATTCAAGAAAACTTTCCTTGTCCTGGTCATCCACATTTAACTCCTCCGTATGAGCACAGTTTTTTGAAAGAAAATAAGTAGATAAAATTATTTACATTTTCGGCTGACACTTCCACACAAAGCTTTAATAAAATAACTAACAAACAATACAAAAGTTTGCCACATACCAATATGATTTTACTGTGATACCAAATCGTTGTTGATTTAATAACAGGTCGTTCCTAATGTAGGATAGGATAGGAGGAAGTGGCAGCCTCGTAATTACAAGGCACACTTGAGCACGCATAGCGGCCCGTTGTGATACCACATGATGCGGGGAGCCCTGATAGGCAGGGGCTCCACACAAGAAGCACTACTTCCCCAGAAAATCATGCTGGAAACCAGCCAGAGAGCCTAATAAATTTGGCAATTGATCCAATATCCAGGATCGACAGGTCAGTCAAGCCATCGAAAAAAGGAGATTCTAATGTAAGAAATCTGCGTCGAGCCAGAGATGGACACTGGCAAATATAGTGGACCACAGTCTCCTCCTCCTCAGCCGACCCACAGCCACGACAGAAGTCATTTGCGGGCAAGCGCAGTCTCTCCGCATGCCTGCCCATCACGCAGTGGCCCGTGAGGATAGATACAACGGAAGAGATGTCCCTGCGGTCTAGTTTAAAGAGTTGATTGGTACGCCTCAAGTCCAGCCTAGGCCAGGTGAGTCTAGCAACTTGGCAAGACTCCTCCCGCGACCAGGCTAGGTCCGCGTCCAATAAATGTCTCCTTCTAATAAGGAGCCTAACGGAGGAAAGAGGTATACCCACTTCCACGTGAGGATGAACCTCCGGCAGAGACGTACCCGTCCTAGCCAGTTCATCCGCAGTACAATTACCCGCGATGTTCCTGTGACCAGGAACCCAGATCAGGTTAACGACGCACTGTCTCGAGACTGCCACAAGGGCATCGCGACAGTCGCCGACAATTTTGGAGTTTGTGGCCAAACTCGACAGGGATCTGACCGCCGCTTGGCTGTCAGATAATATGGTGATACCGGCAGTGGGAGTACCACCCCGAAGTATCACCCTTGCAGCGTGACATATAGCCACTATTTCGGCCTGAAAAACGCTGCAGTAATCAGGGAGGCGAAGGGATATGGAGAGGGCGAGCATCCCACACCCCACTTTGTCTCCAATCCTGGAACCATCAGTATAGACTTCCAACGATCCACTGGGGATGACCCCGCCAGAGGCCCAGTCATCCCTACTCGGGATCATCACGTGGAAGTCTCTGCGCAGTTCCAGTCTCGGTGAGGTGTAATCGATATTGTCCCGTATCCGAGGTTCCTCCAAAAGAATAGAGGAGTGCCCCGAGGGTACAAAATTCCACCGTGTTAGTGCGTTAAGTCTTACCGCCACCAGTTTAGCCTGCTGCCTAGCAAGAATCTTAGACGGAAGCCACCCCAGCATAACAAAGAGTGCCCTTGTGGGGGTGGTCCGTAATGCACCAGTAATCTGAATTGCCGCGGACCTCCTGACCTTATCCAGGAGTCTGACATTACAGAACTTGTCGAGAGCAGTCCACCAAAAGACCACTCCGTATAAAAGATTCGGCTCTATGATCGCCGAATAAATCCAGCGGACCACGCGGGGACGTAGTCCCCATCTTGCCCCTACTGCCCTGCGGCAGCAGTAGATAGCACAGGCAGCTTTACGCGCCCTTTCAGCTAGATTCGGCCCCCAGTTCAACTTGGGGTCCAGAATGAGACCCAGATATTTAACCGAGGTACTCAACTGCTGTCCAACCCCGTTCAGGTTGGGTAAAGTGAAATGAGGTACCTTGTACCGTCTCGTAAAGAGCATCAACTCCATCTTGCCAGGATTAGCACGTAGTCCAAATTCCCGGCACCACTTAGACACAATGTCCAGAGCGAAGTTGAGCTTGTCAGACAATGTCTGTGGGCATATCCCAGACGTCGCGATGGCGATATCATCAGCATAAGCAACAACCCTGTTACCAGAGCGTTCCAGCCCGACGAGAAGAGTGTTAACAGCAAGGTTCCAGAGAAGTGGAGAGAGGACGCCGCCTTGTGGGGTGCCCCTGGCAGTCGCCCTCTGGCACCTTGCAGTTCCAATTGTGGCGGATATCAATCGCGACCTAAGAAGGAGCTCAACAAATTGAACCAGACCAGAATCCAGTCCAAGATTGAGCAGAGCATTAACGATACCCGTAGGGCAAATATTGTTGAAGGCGCCTTCTATATCGAGAAAGGCAACCAACGTATACTCGCTGAAATGCAATGTCCTCTCCACCTGAGAGATCAGTGAGTGCAGAGCGGTCTCGACAGATCTCCCTTTGGTGTAGGCATGTTGGGAGGTAGATAGTAGTGAAGGGTTGATCGAGTTCCTGATATGGAGGTCAAGAATTCTCTCCAACGTCTTCAATAGGAAGGAACAAAGACTAATTGGTCTAAAGTCCCCGGGGAGCACGTGTGAAGCTTTTCCGACTTTGGGAATGAACACCACATTTGCGGTCCTCCAGCGCAGAGGAATATAAATGAGGTCCAGACAGGCATTATAAACAGCCAAAAGCCAGGGGAGAATGAGATCCTCGCCATGTTGCAGATCAGCTGGGATAATGCCGCCTGGACCTGGAGATTTGTATGGTTCAAAAGAACCTATGGCCCAGTGCAGTTGCCCAGGGGTTATACGAATTGAGGAGTGGTGCCCTGGAGTGGGCGTGACCCCTTGAAAGACAGTATGGCCTGCAGCGTGGACACTTTCCGGAAAGTGAGTATCCAAAAGCAGGCTCAGCGTCTCATCAGTTGAGGTAGTCCAACTACCATCAGATCTCCGAATACTTCCGATAGATCCCTTGGAGGAGCTTAAAACCTTACGAAGACGGTTGACCTCCGCCGAGGATTCAACGTTGTCTCAGAATTCCCTCCACGAAGCTCTTTTCGCCCGTCTAATCGCATATTTCAGCTCTCGTTTCTTTGCCTTGTACAGATCCCATTCGCCCGTTGACTTAGCTCTGTTAAAGAGCCTGCCGCACAGACGACGAAGATCCTCGATATCCTGATTCCACCAGTTAGGCCTAGGCCTACCCCTGTACACAGGAGTCTTAGTGGAGGATGAGGCAGCATTTTCGAGGGCAGCGGACAATATGTCCACAGTCCTGTCGATGTCCGAACAGTTACGGACGATAGGAGGAGACTCCGGAAGATCGTGCCGGAGCTTGTCCCTGAATAGAGACCAGTCCGTACGTCTTCTGTTAGCACGGAAAAACTCCCTGCAAGGGGAGATAGTTTGATCAAGAGAGAAGACAATGTATCTGTGATCCGAGAAGGAGCACTCACCAGATACATGCCAGTTCAAGATTTTCTCAGAAAAATTATCAGTAACCAGGGTGATATCAAGAACCTCCCTCCTGGACGAGGTCCAGAAAGTTGGTTCATCACCGCGATTAGCAATGCTAAGATTATTCCTAAGGATGAAATCAAAAAGACACTCACCTCTTTCGTTGGTATCCGAGCTACCCCACACCTCATGATATGCGTTGGCATCGCAGCCAATCAGAACCGGGATACCTAGTTTGTTCGCCTCTGTAACCAGCTGACCCACGGGTTCCTGCGGGGGGTCTGGCCCGTAGTCATGGGCGAAGTATGAGGACACTGTCCACAGGGATGTATTGCCCAAGGTAATCGCCATGGCCACAGTGTCCTTGTCGCTGAACCTGTGAAGAAGAAAAGCGTTAATAGAAGATTTAACCATAATACAAGCCCTAGGCCTACCTGTATGATGAATATACACCGTTCTGTAACCGACGGCGTTGAGTCCACAAACCTTCCCATCTACGGTCCAAGGTTCCTGGACTAGCACGAGCTCCCAATCTCCCTTCGCAAGAAGAAGGAGCAAGGCTGCTGACGCAGTTTTAGATTTGTGGAGATTGATTTGGAGGACCCTCATCATCAGGGGCAACCATGGTGGCGTTGGCATCTTCCTCCGATAAAGGAGAGACAGCGCCCGCCTCAATCTCCAACCCGTTGAACATGTCCCCAACCAGCTCTGAATTGGAGACATAGCTCAATTTGGAGCTCTGTGAGGAATGGCTTACCATGTCCTCGTCTAGAGCGATTGCATCAGAGCAACTAGGCTGAACTTGCGGGGTCGGCAACCCAATTGGGGGTAGCCGAGCCATCTGGGCATCAGCCTTATACACGTTTAGTGTAATTGCTCCGAAACCATAATTAATCACACCATCGCGGGTGTTGATTAATTGAAGCGACTTCTCATCCAAGATGATGATGACGTCGCGCGAGTTGCCCTTAGTCTCACCAACCTTTGCTACCCTCCAGTTATCAGTGGGTAGGTTGGTGTTACTATACTTCAGAATCTGAAGTATCTCTTCGGGCTTGGAGGGCTCGGAAGGAATACGAGCCCGTGATCGAGGTCGTTGGGGGATCTTATCCAGAGGAGTGGCTTCAAGCTTCGCCCCGGGCCACACCTCTCCGACCTTACTAATAGCGCTTTTGTACAGCTCCATCGAGCGAATGTCTGCACAGGCTATTACTTTGATATGCCCTTGGAACCACCCTGCATCGCGGCAACTGGGTGAAGGGCCGGGATTAGACGTCATAACGTCTAAGAAGACCTTGAGGAGGGCCAACTCCACCAACTTCCACTTAGCGGGAGTGATGGTGCCCTCCGGGTGACTATGGTCGATCACCGCCCAGGTCAAACTCTCTTTTACAACTTCGCTAAGAGGCTTAGAGGGTTTGGGCCTGGGTGGTAGGGTTCTAGGCCGCTTGGAAGGCTGCAGAGGAGCCCGAGCAGTTTGCTCGCTGGACCTCTGCCTCTTCACCGCAGCCCCGGGTTTAGCTGATGAGGCAGGTGGACGATCATCGACATGAGCTCTTGCCCACGTCAATCTGCCTCTTTCCTCCTCCGACAAGAGAGCAGCACCCAATTTGGAGATAATGCGTGCAGCAGATCTCCGCGTCCTGTACGCCCTAGTGCTAGCACTAACAGAGGCGTTTCCGCTCGTGGGAATAGTTGTACCCGAAGTGGACTTGGTACCAGTGACTGACGTTTTCGATCTGTTGACCAGTGTCTTGACGTCAGTCGAAGAGCGCTGTGCTATGGTAGCAGCTGCCGATGTGGACGGTAAACACGTCACCGCCCCAAATTTCGCGGGTTTACGGGCCGCAGTAGCGGGTTTAACCGCAAGTCCCGAAGAGGAGCCTCTGTTACCAGAGGTTGGACAAACACTAGTTTGCCTGAAGATCTTCCTACGTCCACCAGCTTGAGTGGGCGTAGGCTTTATATTTTTATCTTCCATTTAATTTGATTGGGTCCCCACTCTGTGCCGCTATCCTTGCCCGAATGTGTAGTCACCTTTGATGGTCCCATGGTTATCTATGCAAAAGCAGGAAGGCCATGCGAGGGTTGGCACCCACCTTCATGGGGTTGAGTGCTCAGAGCCAGACCGGTGCTAATCGGGAGTTAGTCTCAACCGAACCTACACCGCCAACTCAACGGCGACGGACAAGGAACGTACACAGAGGCCTGCCAAGGTTTTAACGGGACGGAGACAGCCGCAGCCCTAGACTGGAGCCGTTCGCGCTGGGTTTCACCCCGTTGTTACTAGGTCCAGAAGACTACGGCCGCCAGCCCAAGACGACAAGTCAGGAAGAAAATAGGGATGAGTCCGTGGACAAAGCGAGGGTCGTGCCAGAGAAGAGTATAGACCATTTAGCGTTACCCAGGGTGCACCACGAGGAGGCGGTCTATCTACACCCCGTTCCTAATGTAATAACAGATCGTTCTTAATTTACTAACTTATGGTATTTTTATAGAATTGTTCACGATTTTACTACCGGTTGTTCTTGATTTGTTAACTTATGGTATTTTGTACCATATGTTCTTATTTTAATAACGCATTAAGCTTGATTTGGTACCGAAAGTTAACGAAATATTGTTCACGATTCGTTCTTAATTTGATACCCTTGGTTAACAATTTTAGAACGCCTTTTTTCCCTCTGTGTATATAAATTTATAAAATTCAAATTCATATATGAGTTAAACCACCTCAACTCATCCTAAAATAATGCCGTTTTTGAAATGACTGTTTCCGAATTGGCTAATTTTTGGTACGAATAAAGAATATCATAACACTAAGACAAATATAAAATTAAAGGGGATGGGAGCAAATGGCTCTTCATCAGGGTCAAAGGTTGGGTTGAAGGAGTAAAAGTCCACAAAAAGCTGAACAACTGCCCTGGAGTAGCCCCTAGAGGGATAAAATGTAAGACCGACCCTCACTAATATTTTACCTCCAATTGTTTTTTTCGAACATACCTACCCCCCATCTCCACTCTAATACTTTTCAAGAAAACTACAATTAAGTAAGTATAACTTTGTGCATTTTTGTACTGTTTTCCGATTTTCAAGACCTCATATTACCGGATTCAGATGTGTCAGTGCTCCCAAACTTTGTTTTTAATTTAGTTCTATGATATACTATATTTCTACAAAAAATCGTAAAATTCGGAGGGGGTGGGTTAAACCCGTTGGTTGATTTGACTTGGAATATACCATATAATAAAAAATAATGTTCAAGTTTACACCGACACCAACAATTTTGTATTATTGCATTTCGGTATACATATAAATAATAAATATAAAAAAAAGAAAAAAATATAACATGAAAAATTGCTTCTACAAATATTTCAAAATTTTTGGGCAATTATGTGTGTGAGTCAGTCAAACGCATGAATGACTTCACGGTCAAGGCAAATCATTAGCCAGAAAGTAGGCGGAATTGGACAGGTGGGCGTGGTCCATCACATAAAAATTAATTACTGATTTTTTTATCTTGAGAACGGTTAAATCATAACTTCCCAAACTTGGTCTGAACGACTTTATGGTCAAGGGTGTGGTACCTCCCACACTAGTTATATATTAATGTCTTTATATCTTGAGAAGTGTTGAAGCTAAAGTTTCTGAATTTATCATCAGTCAAAAAATGTGGACAAATGGTAGCAGAGGGTGTAGCGAAGCACGCCGCGTTTGGGCTAGTTAAATAATGATTCATATTACATAAAAACTATACATAGGTGCAACCATGGCGAAATAATAAATTTGGTGGCAAGATACAACAATACAAAGACAACATGAAATTTTGTTTTTGCTTTTGCCTCTCGACTCAAAAAGAAAAACAGAGAAATTTTGACACTTCCAGGTTTAGAAGGCTGGTTTTTCCGCACCACCTGTATATCTTTGTCATAGGTGCAACCAAACATAACAAAAAGAAAAAGTGAATAGAAATGATAAAAAAATACAAATTGCTTAAATATTTATGAATATAGAAGGTTTACTACACATAGTTACATAATCACCCCTATTCTACATTTCGATTCGAATCGATATTTTCTACGTTTGGCAATTTTGGTATTATGTATTTCGATTCCGTTCAATTTCTTTCGATTGTAAGTATTCTGCATTACGATCAGAGCTCCGTTTTTCTATATTTTGTATTTGATGAAGAAGGTATACAAATGTTTTTCTGGTCAGACGGTTGACTTATATTATCTTTTTCGTCACTTTCAGATACACATTCATATTCACTTCGATAACCATTAGTAATTTTACATACCTACTTTAAATTACCATAAAATTGTCGTAGATCCATTTTTAGAAAATTTGTGCTGCTTTTTATAAAAAGAATAAACGACACATATATAAGTACAGTATTCCACGGATAATTGCCTCGAAAAATTTTCAAAATTTTTGGGCAATTATGCGTGGAACTTATTTAAACGAATGCGGTTAATTGCCTATATACACTGTCGTCAATACATGTGAAAAGCAACATAAACTTGGTAGACTTTAACTGTAAGGTTGTATAAAAAAAGTATGTAGTTTGAAAGTAAATTTTACATAGTTGAGTTAAGCTGCACTTTTTAGAAAATAATTATTTTGGGTAATTAAACGAGGAAATTTTAAGAAAAATTTCTCTTTGGGAAAAATATACATACATAATTGGCCATTACAATCCTGTGTTAGGTTTACGGCCTAGCTACTCGCAGCACTCATGTTGTGTGTGTTAATTTTTATCCATGAGAACCGGTACCTACATTTTAATGTCGACTCCGAACGACAGATTTAAGATTTTTATGGCAATAAATTACTCTCAGAGCTTTTGCCAGAAGACTGCTGAGAGGTAGTCGCCGAAAGAAATAGTTTTTTCATATTAATTTTTCTCAAGATGTCAGAGCTGAGATTTGAACCGCTATCGCTATTTAAGGCGCTATCGTCTTAGCAAGCCAACACACTAACCACTAGACCACGGCGTCTACAAAATATATTTGAAGTAATTAAGCGAATGACGCAGTTAAGCGAAAGTTTATTAGCCATGGAATTTTATTAGAAAATATGAGGATTGAAAAATTATCCGGGGAATACTGTATATTATTTGCTATTAATGCATGAAAAGCCATATATGGCGTCGTCAGTTTTTCAAAAAAAAATATATATGTGTATTGCTAATTTTCCGGCTTAAAGCGCTTTGGAAAAATACTGAACATTTTACCAGCCACACTTGTTTCAAAACTTTTAGCGTAACATTTCAGTACAAAACAAAATAACTCTCAAATATATTTTTATGTGGTCAGGTTTGGATTTTTTAAAAATACAACCCAATAAATGTAAAATGCCATATTTGGCGTTGTATGCGGAGTGCAATTACAGGTGGATTTTATTTATTATGGGTGAATTTATTTTATTATTAATAATTTAATGCATAATTTAATAAATTATAAATAACCGTGGAATGCAGTAAAATTAATGAATCGTAGAATAAATTCTTACTTCAAATTATTAATATAAATTATACAAACTTTCGGCTTGAGAACCTCAAATAATGAATTCTAAAGGCCTCGTTACTCAAACGTAAACGTTGCGGCCGAGTTCAGCGAATGGTAGTTACTGGTTTAGAATTGGTTTACAATTTTTAAACAGCTGATACGTAAAAACGAAGGAAAATTTTAAATTTAATGGATTCGCCCGCAACGCAACGTTACGTTTACGTATGAGTAATCATTTAGACATAGGCTTGATAAGCAAAACTGTGGCGCGATTCAGTAACATATTTTTACGATAATCGCATTGTTTTCAATAGTAAATAACAGAATTGTCGATATTGCTATTCATTATCTTTTCTTTACGATGGCTGTTGTCGTAAACTAACGCCAAAAATTTTTATGCTGTTTATTCAGTTGGAAATTCGTAAATTTTTTATATTGACATTTTGTAGAGAGATGTGCCTACGCTATTAACTAGTTTGTTTGAGAACCATTTTTGTGTGTTTTTATACCCAAAGAACCTAGAGTTTTGTAGCTTTGCTAACTTTCTACCCATTTTAATTGCCAACTACTCAAAAACTGACTGATTTTATACGGTGCTGCTCCATTATTGCAATTTAAACATAAAGAAAACTACAGTTGTCGACTGTCGATAAAATGTACTTAGTGAATCACATAATCATTACTGCAAACAATAAAAACTGTCTTCTTTTGCGAATATCGTATTGGTTCCCAACAAACTACTTAGTTAATAGCGTACAAAATTTCAGTTTAAAAATTTTTGTCTTTAGTTTATGACAAAAGCTATTGAGACTATCGTAAACAAAATATAGTGAATAGCATTATCGACAATTCTGTTGTTTACTGTTGAAAACAATGCGATTATCGTAAAAATATGTTACTGAATCGCGCCACTTATAATTTTTAAAAAAAATGGAAGTGTTAGTTCGGCAAAAATATTGTGATATTTCAATATTTTTATCCCGAAAAGATTAATGTTAAGGGCAAAACATTATTTTTCTCGAGGCAAAAAAAAAATTGATATATCACACTTTAAAATCGGACTGTAAGTACATAAAATATAACAAAAAAAGAAAAAGGCGACCCCCACGATCGGCAAAAAAATTTGTATAATTCCCCTTGCAAAAATAATTTAGAGGTGGACGGGGAAAATTTTTTCTTCCTAAGTTGGTACGCTTTATTAAACAGAGTTGCATGTGTTCATGAGGTATCACTTTATTTTTACGATATGTAAAAAGCAAAAATTGTGGCGCGTAAGAACAGGCGAAAGTCATAGAGGAACCCATATATCTTTCTTTCGTGTGCCTTTCTTTCGCTCAGTGACTGTTTGTTTTGACATTGTGCAATAGGCTCCTATATGCCTATAGTGAAAACAGTTTTTTTTTATGTGTTGTGTAAAGAAGATAATAGCAAAGAATAGAAATCATATAGGATGCGCATCTCAACACTTATCCAAATATTTTTAAAAAATTCTTTCAGATGCGGGAAGAAAGGGCAAAAGGCAAATCAAAAGAAAAGAGCGTAACAAAACAAGAGAAACCAAAGTGAAACTAATAATGTGTTTTACTTCTTTTGCATTTTGGTTTCGTTTTTTTCGTTCAGCCACAGTACATACAGTGACGAAACTCCAACAACTATAACAAGAACAACACACAGCAAATCTTGCCACAACAAAATTTTTACTTTGAGTTTTTTTTGCTTAAGTACAGAAACGGTTTTATGCTAACAACAATATTCACATTAGTGCTGGCAAAGTATTGAGTAATGGGTATCGAGTATCGAGTATTTGTACTAATTTTTGGGTACTCAATACTTAAAAGTAACTACTCAATACTTTAAGAGTTGTATTTTTCCTTCGAAGTTTTATGGAAAATTTAAACAATCAAAACAAAATTTTTTTTAAAAACAATATTTTATGAAATAGTTTTCTCTTAAAAATAAAATCCATTAAAAGTATTGCATAGTATTGAATACCCAAATGGTAGCACTCAATACTATCGAGTAATGGAAAGTAGTAGAATTTGACAGCACTAATTCACATACAATACAATTCATGCGTTTGTGTTTCTTATTCATTGTGAGCTGTTTTCGTTTTTTAAATTTTAGAACTTAGAGAATGTTGTTGGTTCAAATATTTTTGTGTAATAAAGAATACAGTGCTCCGATACGACTATATGAGCTGGTGTAGGGCAAAGCATATTTAATTTATAGTTGCACAAAGGAAAATACATTAATCTACATCTAATATATGGCGTCCTATTTAATATCGCTTATCTAAAGTTATGGAGAACATTATGGCTAAGCAAATAAACCAGTATTTAGAGAAGAACAATTTCCTTTCCACTTGGCAATCCGGATTTACCAAATCTAGGAGCTGTACCACGGCTCTGCTGGATGTAAGTGAGGAATTATGATTAAAGTTAGATGAAAATTTTGCAGCTTTTCTAGTTCTCTTAGACCACAGTAAAGCTTTTGACTCAGTTGAACATGAGGTATTATTAAGCAAGTTTAAACGACTTTTTTATTTCTCTAGCTCAGCCTATCAACTTATTTCATCATATCTATTCAAAAGGTCTGAATGATAACATCTCAACCTCACAAGATCTTAGGAGAGGAGTTCCTCAAGGATCGGTACAAGGGCCTCTCTTGTTTTGCTTATATATAAATGATTTACCTGATGTATTGGTAGACCTCATTGTGTAGACCTTATTAATAATGACTTACACAGGGTTGACAGCTGGCCCACTGCGAATAGCCTTTGCATTAACCCCTTAAAGTCTAATGCCTGTATTCATAAAATATATTTTGGGTTTATTGAGTGTTTATTTGACAAGTATTGCATAGAAATATGTCAAATAAACCCTCTATAGACCTAAAATAATTTTTATGAATACGGGCATAAATGTTTATTAATTACTAAATCAAAAAGAGTGTTCGATATTCCTGAAGTGATTATTAAAGGATGAAAAATTGACTTTGTCGAAAAGGCATCTAACCTGGGCGTAGTTTTTAATTCTCGTTTAACGTGGTCGGACCACATAATTATTGCTGTAGGCAGAGTGTATGGTATGCTTCGAAATTTATGGGCTGTTATTAATTCGACCCCTTTTACCATACGAATGCAGCTTGCGAAGGCATATTTAATTCCTGCACTTTTATATGGGTGTGAAGTTTTCGCTAACTGTGATAGTGACGATAGGCGCAAACTCAACGTGGCCTATAATAACATCGCACGATATGTATATCTAAAAAGACGTCAGGATCATATTTCACTTTATTCATATCGGATATTTAATATTAAATTTGAAAATCTGTTGAAAATTTAATGTCTCATTTTGTTCCATAAAATTATTACTTTTGAGCGGCCTATATATTTATATTGTAGAATTCAATTTGGTAGATCTAACCGGGGTTGAAAAATAATTCAGCACAGATATAGAACTCTTTTATCTCAGCGACAATTTTTCATATATACTACTAGTCTTTGGAATTCCTTACCAAACTATATTCAAAACTTAAGCAATGCTCATACGTTTGAAAAGAGTTGTACAAAATATTTTCGTAAGATAAAACTAAAACTTTTCTAAGCCTAACTTCCTTATCTCCATACAGTTTTAATTTTCTGGTGTCTTGTTACAAATATAACTTTAGTTAAGTATTGTCTATATTGTATTTTGTTATATTATGTTTTCTAATAAGTAATTGTTAATTCTTATTTTTATTATTTTCATTGTCAAATTTTTGATTTCCTTCATAGTACTGTAATTTATAACCCGGGGTCTCCACGAGATATGAAACGAAATATTTTTATATTTGCGTACGTCAATTTCGATAGCCGATATAATTTTGTTACGTGTAGACTGCGAATCAGCTATCATAATATCTATTATGATGAACTGTCAAAAACAGCTCATATAGAGAAACAAAACAAAAAAAAAGCTGAAATTGAATTTTTTAAATTCAATAAAAATGCAATAAAATAATAAAAAAATAAAAAATATATATTAATTAATAATAATTATACACAAAATTATTTAATTTTTATAAAATGTTCCCTTTATTTTTAAACAAATTTCCACTAATAAAATACTCCGACATGTTCTTTCTTTCCTTGCTGTAAAAAAAAATGAAATATTATAATATTTCAATATCGACGTGTTCCTGTTGTTAGATTTGTATTATTTTCCTTGACCTTTTTATTAATTTTATTATTAGTTAAATTATTTGAGCTTAAGGTCGAATAAATATTTATATTATTTATTTTATTTTTTATATTATTTGTTACTTTTATTTTTATTATTTTTGTAAATACACACATATCGTTCCTACGTGTTATTATTTTTATTAATGTTGTTTGTTGGTTAATTATTATATTAATTTTTTAAATGTTCATTATGTTTTTATTTGAAAATATGTATGATATAATTTTTTATGTATTTTTTTTATAATTTTGTTATTGTTTTGTCACATACAAATATATATTCCGGATGATGCTACGCAAGGAAGTAGCGAAATATCGTAAAATAAATAATATAAATATTTATTCGACCTTAAGCTCAAATAATTTAACTAATTATAAAGAGAAATATTAAAATGGCATTTTATTTTCTTTGCCGACGTTTTCTTTCATATCATATCAAAATTGATAACAGGTGTAGACCCCGGGTAAGATTCATATCTTGTTGTACTATGATACAATCATATAAATAAATAAATAAAGTGACCTTTAAATGCTTTTCGTTATTACAACTTAAAGCCTGATTAGCCAAACGTTGCTGTACCGTAGTGGAACGTCTCCTAACGAAAATCGTAAGTGCACTTATAGAACATTTAAAAACGTATCATATGTTTCTGACATAAACAACTAGCTTACTGCAAAACACACTTCGTCTTCGATGTAGGACTAATTCACTGCACGTATATTGTATGTACTTACCTGGTAGTTGCAGCTCTTGGCCAATGCGTTTCCAAACATTTTGTTTGTAGTCCGCCAACTTGTAACCTGAAATATACTTTTTATAAAGGCAATCATTTACCTGTATTTGTCCCGAATTCAATTCAATTCAAATTTATTGAGACTTTTTATACAAAAAGTTAACAAAAGTGTTTTAAACAAATTATAGTATGAAAATACAAGAAAACTTAAAACTATATTGTATTATTTTAATTAAATATTTAAAGGCTTTATATACGCTACACACTTTACTTGTCCCGAATCTGGCAATGTAATGGCCAAAACAAACAAAAAAAAAATTATCAAAAAAAACAATACTCAAATAAAAAAAGTTAAACAGAAAATAAGTCATCAGATCAATACAGATCACTTCAAAGAAGGTTTTTCCAGGTGTACAAAACCTCCACTATTGCCTTTCCTACCTGGGTCATGATAATGGCCGTCTAAATACAAAACATGACATTTACCATTACGCACTTTTCCCGATAACATCAACTTCCCCGCCTAATTACCAAATTAACAAGACATCTCTTTTTTCTTAATAACAACACACAATTTACATATTTATTAATATTATAAAGTTAATATAATAATAATAAAAATAATTCATACACGTCTTGTTTGTAGTTCGTTTATTAATAAAGTGATTTCTTATTTTATTTTTAAATACATAAAATTACATATACAGAAAACATACTACAATACCCTTCGCTTAACTTAGACGGTAAACAATTACAAAAAAATCTTAACTGTTAATATGTTTAATTGCTTTTAGTTTTGGATCATAAATTGCACGATCTTACGTTTGTACTATCTTCTAGATTTATATAACTAAAAATATTTTTTTTATTAACTTCATTTGAAATCAGAATAGGAAAATAAACAAAGCTGAACGTTTGATCTCATTTTGTTGTATTCTTTACAATGCACAGAAAAAAAAAATTGTTGTTATGGCAAATACTTTCTGCAGTTGAGGAAATTGTATTTGTCGCAAATAAAAAGTATTTGATTTAAATGATATTTTATTTGCCACAAAGAATTTCGGCGTATACACTGTATTTGTCGCAACTACAAAATTGCAGTTGTCATAAATCAAGAGCAAAATTATTTGATCCAAATTGAATTTTCTTTAAGTTAAATGTAATTGCATTTAAAAATTCATGTCAACAGCAATTTATTAAAATCAAATGTTTTCTTATTTGAGATTACATGAGAAAAATTATTTACGCCAAATACGGATTGCTGTTGTGGTAACAGTAGTCTTGTATTTTCAAATGCAATCCGCAGTTAGTTTTGTTTTATTGTTTAGACATTTTCTCTCATTCGTTTCAGTTTTGTTTGCGGTATTAAAAACACGTGCGTTTGAAAAAAAAGCAAATATGAGTGAGTTTTTTACAGGATAATATCTTCGCCGTAGTCTAGTATTTAGTGTGTTGGCATACTAAGACGATAGTGCCGGGTTCAAATCTGAGCTCTGACATCTTGAAAAAAAGAAATATGAAAAAATGATTTCTTTCGGTGACTACCACTAAGAAATCTGCTGGCAAAAGCTCTGAGAGTAACTGATTGCCATGAAAAAGCTTCTCAAATCTGTCGTTCGGAGTCGACTTTAAAAACTGTATATAAATATAGTTTATATATTATGTAAATTATATACATGTAAATTATATTATTTATAAGTGTTATATAATATATGTATGTATTATTATATTCTGCTCTCAATTGCCTTACTATGTATTATATTAATATTTTAGATAAAATTAAAAATAAGTTACCAATTCATTGTACATACGTATGTATATATTCCTGAAAAATCTTTAATTTTATTTTTGTTTGTAAATAAAATCTAAAAATTTTAAAAAAATTTGACATTTGTCGAATTGTATTTGGGGCAAAGACAATTGTATTTGGTAGGACAGTTTTTGCATTTGTCGGATTGTATTTGGGGCAAAGACAATTGCATTTGTTAAAACCATTTTTGCATTAGCTCAATTGTATTTAATGTAACAGCAATTTTGTAGTTGCTACAAATACAAATTGCTATTGGGAACGATCCGAATGTAAATTCTATTTGCGGTAAGGTTAAAATCATTTGCATTTACTACGTTTTTTTTTCTGTGTGAGTAAAACAAAAATAAAACAGAAACAGTGAGAAAGATTGTCCCATTTAATTTTGTCCCATTTTGTTTTTGTTTTGAGTACTACAAATACACTAACTCAAAAACAAAACAACAAAAAATTAATGAGAAGAAAAAGGAAAGAGGATAAAAAGAGAAGAAGAAGAGAAAAAGAGCAAATTATACGAATGTGACGGAATAACAAAGCAAGCACAAGAGCGAAAATCTAATTGTTTCATTTGCGCTCTCTCTCATTTAGAAAGTATTTGTTTTGGTTTTGCTCATGTACAATACCATTAAAAAAATTTTGAAAAGTGTATGACTTTGTTGTAAATTTTGCGAAATGTTTTGTTTGTTTGCCCACTCTGTTTGAAATCATAAGTGTAATAGCTTGTAGTGGATCGTGTAAGATTGTTTTATTTACTTCATCCTGTCTTGGAATAATTTGATTTATATGTCTTTTCAAAAATTTATTTTTAGTTGTCTTAACTATATAAATTTGTTTACCAATCTTTTTGGAAATAATAGCTTTTGTCCAAACAACTTTATTCGAATTTGAATAATCTTTGACCATGACGCTATTATTTACCTTAAACATTTTCTGTCTTGGCCCTTTAAAATATTGTTCTCTGGATTCATGTGAAGCCCACTACCGTTAGTAACCTGTCCTACTTAAATATGTAACACTCTTGCAAAAAAATTCACATTTACTTTTAAATAATTTAAAACCTGCATTACTTAGTAACTTTAGTACTTTATCAACTCTATCTAATAAAACCTTGATATTAGGAGCTGATATCAAAATATTATCAAGAAACACTAATACACCCTCTAGTCCCATTAGCAAAGAATCCATTATTTTTTGGAAAATTGCCGGTGCTGACGCTAACCCGCAAATTAATCTCGTATACTGAAAAAGACCCGTAGAGGTAGAAATAGTTGTGAACTTTCTTGACTCCTTATCCAGTTCTATTTGCTGATACGCCGTACTTAAGTCAAGATTTTCAAACTGTACTCCAGCATGCAATTTAGCGAATATTTCCTTAATTCTAGGTAATGGATATCTTTCATCATTTAAATTACAATTTAATGTTACTGCGCTACACGCAGGAGTATAATAATAATTCTTTACATTAAATAATAAAGGTCGAAAAACCAGAATTAAAATTATTAATTTAATATTACTTTAAAATCTCAACATATGCGAATTCCTCCATCTTTTTTTAATATAGGAACAATTGGTGCACCCCACTCACTATAATCTACAGGTTCTAATATGTACCTTCAGCGCCACTAAATTATCCAATTCTGCTTCAACTTTATTTTTAATAACAAAAGGCAATGGTCGCGGTCTGAAAAATTTTGGACTAGTACCCTCTTTTACATGTAAATGAGCCTGACTTTTCTTGAACAAACCCAACGAACCGTCGAATAAAGAACCATATTTTTTAAAGAAGTTATTTTCGTTTTCAATCTGTGTAGTAAAATTTAGATTAGAAAATTCAATATTAAAAGATTTTAAAAAATTTCGACCCAACAATGGAGGTCCACCATCTTTAATAATTAAAAAAATCATGAACTTATTTTGATTTTTGATACTCATATTTATTTATTTGTGATTGTGGGAAAGATTAATTTAAAAAAAAGTATCTAAAATAACATTATTTTCAGAGCCTGTATCTAATTGCATTTTAAAAGGTTCATTGTTAACGCAAACCCTGACTTTAATCGGAGTATCCCGTGAACTGTTAAATGCAAATAGACTCATTTCTGAACTATCCACGAAATTTACATTTCTAGTTTTTTCGGTACACAGTTTTTAATGACCTCTTCGTTTACAAATACTACATTTATAAGACTTAAGGTACGTTTAGACTATGCTAATATTTGTCCAAACACAACAAATAATGGTTTGGGCTAATAGTATGGTTTGTGAGTAATGTTTGGGCATACGTTTAGATTGCACTAATATTTGTTTGAATTTTATTTGCACAAATAACAGAAGATTTTGTGTCAGCCATGTTTGGTACAAATATTTGTATACCCCTTTACACTGCACTAATAATTTTATTTTTCCGGTGTGTATGACAAACATCTCTGAAATAATGTTGTTATGTTTATGAAATCCATATGCCAAATAGTTTCAAAGTATTTGTGAAGCAACGTGAAAAGTTAAAATGTTTAGTGACAGTGATTTTGAAGATTTGTTATTAATAACTGCTGGAGCTCATTAGTTTACCTTCGCTTTCAGATAAAATATCTAAATTTGTTGTTTTTGGTTGCCGCTGGCTAACCTCCGCACGTCCAACAAAAGCTATGGAGTCGAAATATTTCCACTTTAGTGCATTGTCTGCATTTGTTTTTTTTTTTTTTTTGTTGAGGTAGCACCGGTACAGAATCCTCAAATTCAAACATTTTGTGGAAACTTCCTCCGCTGTAACATTAAGCATATCGCCAATTTCAGTCCATGCGCTATCCCGCATGGGTTTTTTATGGTAGTCAGCACTTGATGCATTCCAAATGCAAGGATGGCATTCCACTTCGCCGATCATGTGGTGTAGATATGTGATCTAAATAAAATCCAACTTTCTGTCCAAATGAATGCCAAGGTCATTAAATGAATTCACTAACTCTAATGTTATATCATTCATGACATACATACATACATAACTTGCCTTTACAACTCTGTTTCAGGATTACGGCCTAGCTTCTCGCAGCACTCATGTTGTGTGTGTCAATTTTTATCCTAAGTACCGGGACCTACAGTTTAATGTCGACTCCGAACGACAGACTTGAGAAGCTTGTTCATGGCAATTAGTTACTCTCAGAGCTTTTGCCAGAAGACTGCTGAGAGGTAGTCGCCGAAAGAAATATTTTTTTTCATATTTCTTTTTTTGAAGATGTCAGAGCCTGGAGTCGAACCCAGGGCCCATGTCTTAATAAGCCAACACACTAACCACTAGACCACGGCGACTATGTCATTCATGACATAGCGACCATTAATAGGAAGTAGTCTGGAAAATATCATATATTTGTATTTTTTATATTAAGATTCATTAAGTTTAATTTGCACCAGCAAGTAAATCGATTAATATCATTTTGTAAAAGTGTTAGATCGTTCGGATTATTAAACGAAAAAAAGATTTTCACATCGTCCGCATACATTAAAATACGAGAGTGCACAATTACGGACGGAAGATTTATAAACATTTATAAACAAAGTGAATAATAGAGGTCCAAGATGACTGTCATGTGGATCAATATATTGGAAAATATATTTGGAAAACGAATTTTTGAATTAAATACACAGCCTTCTATTGTATAGATATGAGCCAATCCATTTAAGGAAGGAAAAACTGAAGCCAATTTAGTTTAATTTATACAACAAAAGTTTGTGATTAACCTGGTCAAACGCTTTGCTAAAATCAGTATAAATTACGTCAGTTTGTTTTTTATTTACAAAGCCCTCATTAACATATGTAGTAAGTTATAAAGATTAGTGACAGTTGAGCAGGAATTTCGGAAGCCATGTTGATTGGAAGATAAAATACACGATGCTTGATGTGATAGATGATCATAAATAATTTTCTCAAATATTTTCGGTATGGTACTTAATTTCGCTATTCCTCTATAGTTGGTAACATTCAATCTAAAACCAGATTTAAATAGCGGAATAATAAATGATTCCTTCCAGAAAGATGGCAAATAGCCCAATTGATGCGATTTGTTAAAAATATATGTCAAAGGAATATAAAGCAAGTGTGAGCACTGTTTTAGAACTGGGAACACCATCAGGACCAGCAGCATAAGACCAATTATGCCCATTTAAAAACTTAAGCACAACTTGTCCGTCAATCAATGGTATGTTAATACCTGGTGATTCATGAATTGCATAAGAGTACTGATTAGAATTAAATAACTGCGATGAATAAGTAGAATTAAAAAAATCAGCAAACATGTTGCTAATATTCCATTCATCAGATGACTCATAATCCCCGTACTTCATTATGGATGGATAGTTAGCTGCACGTCTCATATTTTATGCTGTTCTTAACTTGTAATAAGTATTTTTTATATGCATTTTGATTCACGATGTTGTACGATGATCTAGCTATTGAGTAATTTACGTAGTTAATAGATGTAGGGGATTGTTTGTAATTTTTAATCATGTAAGGGAGAATGGAAACTAGAACAATTTATCTTTATTTTTCTTTTTTCCTCGTTCATCATTTCTTGGAACTCCTCTAACTGAGAACATCTTTTTGAACTGCCAGAAATGTATGTTCCAATTTGTCTTACTAAGTCCTCTGGAGCTCGTGGTAATATTAACCAAGATCTATTTGCTATGATAGAAGCAGAGTGGCGTATATATTTTATCGTTATAACGTCAGGATTATCTACCAAAAGTCTAGATGCGAATTAATTATTTTGTCCGACCATTACGTTAGCGCCATCACAACATAGTCCAATAATATTACCAAAAGGAATATTGTATGATAAAATACATTTTTTTTAAATATGATAAAGAGCTTCAGCAGTGCAATCAGCACCCACTTGAATTAGCTCTAAAAACTGCACAAAAGTCTTCTCCAGCTACTCGTTATAATACTGTTACGAAAAATAAATTAAGTAAAAAAAGCGCCAAAGATTACAGCTAAAATAAAAGAAAAACGCGTATTACCAGTAAAAACAAATACACGCATGCACACATACATCTTTATACATATTGGTGCTGCAAAAATAACTACGAAATCATTTCAACAACAACAACATAAGAGATGTTCTGTTCTCCAAACTTCTACATGTGCTACAGATATACATACGCATATACATATAAAAATAAATTAACATGTTGACACACAAGTATTTTGCCATAAGCAGTGATCTCGAAACTGAAAGAAGAATCCAGACACATTGAAATATAAATAAAAGACAGAGCAGAGATGGGATGTGATTTAGCTACGATAAAGTAAAGATCAACAGTGAGTCCCTAAGTGTGGTATTGTTTAACAGCGTATATCTTGTAAAGTGTATTAAGTGCAAATAAAGTAAATTAGTAAATACACAATCAAACCAAGTGTTTGTTATTGCAATTAAGAATTCACATAATAAATTATTTCTATAGAAAAGGTTTATAGAAATAAAACGTTTTAAAAAGTAAAAACGTAACAATACCTTACAAGAAGACACATTGTTTTTCTTGAAGACTCATCCGTGCTTTCATCTAGCAGAACAGAAAATTTATATATTTTTAGCTTTCTGATTAGATTTTCCTTTATTTCTCTGGCTAAAACGCTATGAATAAATTTCAAACATTCCGTTCGCCCCAATTGGCACTTTTTAATAATTGGCGAATCAGGTACAATGGCTTTTAGTAGTGGTATTAAGTGAACAGCTGAATTATGTTCAGCAAAAAACAGGTTTGAACGGATTTCAAAATTGGCCACACTATTGTTTTTTTCTGGAATTTTTTTTTTTTAATTATTTTTTATTTTGAATTTATATTAGAGGGCTGCGCAAGCATAGCTTAAATGTCTTACAAGCAATCATCGATTTTTTAAATATTTCATGTCAAGTAGTTTTTCTTTATTATAAAATTGTTTTAAATAGAAAATATTTTAAACTTCAAACAAAATCAAAAACATCAAAACTCTTATAGAAAAGGATTTAAGAGAAAAAGGAAATACTTAAGACAAAATTGCTATATAACATAAGGAAATGAAGCATAATTCAAACCCAATCAATAAAACATTGGTTGGCAAAATTTATTTGTAATTGTGTTAGTGAGTTTGAAAGAGACTACATGTGAACAGTGATGCCAATTTAATGCTTTAGGCGCTATTTTTAGTGCTTTTAATGTTCCAAAACAGCAAATTTTCAGCCCTGATGCAAAAAAAGAAAAAGCACTAGCTTGGTGCTTTTCAAATTTTTCAATGGTGCCTTTAGTGTTTTTTATAAATTTTAATATTTTTACATTGTCTAATAAAGACTTTTTGCAGCTCTTTTACTTTATCTTTGTAAAATTAATTTTTTTTGTATTGGTAAATCCTTTGTAAGACATAATTTTTTGGGACAGAATTTTGAAAAGGAATTTAAAGACGGAAAAAGCAAAGGAGATAAAAAATAATTGTGTCCGCTTTATAAAAAATCTTACAGGAAATTAGAGCAAGACTGTCAAATTTTTTTTTTTAAATTTCGCAAATGGTTGATCTTTTAAGTATTGCTAATGTATTTGATAATAACAATAAAAATTATATTATTAGTTTCGTAAAACAATTTAATGTGTCGATACTATTTCTAAAATAGAAAATAGCTTAAAATGTTGCTTTTGTATTGTTGTTGTTCACAATGATCAGATAAAATAAACCGTCTGCTCTTTTACGCCTTTGTCAGTTCGAAATTACACTTTTTATTACTTTATTTTAATTTATATGTGCTTTTTGTTCCAAAAAAAGCTTACATCACTGCATGTGAACTCTCTCAGCTCAATTGAGCAATGAAATGCCGATCTATGCAATAACATGAGCGTTGTCGACTTGGTGCGATTCGCATTTCGGTGCGTTTTTTAAATAAATAAAGTACAAATTTTGTAAGTATTCTCCTCTGTTATGTTTTTCTTACTTATATTGTAAAAGGCTGTTTTATTTTTAAATATTTAATATAAAAATATTAAACTAAAATAAAAAAGTGTTTTAAAATATTATAATAAAAGAATAAATACTGAACTATTTTAAAGGATTCAAAACCTTGTTATTAAAGGTTGATACATATCGTTTTAAAACATATAAGTTTGATATTACAAAAAATATCTAGACCAAATGAACGAATTTGGTTAGTGTTTTAATTTTTTACTTTATATTTTATTTTCTAAAACCCCTGAACTGTAAAATATTGTAATACATTTTATACAAAATTATTATACTTTTTTATGCAGAATTAAAATTTAAATGGTGCGATTTTTTCTCCGCTTTTGAAATTTCAAAGTTGACAACGCTGAAGAGAACCTTGTAGTGGCGACATGCATATATTTCTTGTTGTTTGTTTTTTTTTTGTTTACTGTAAACCACTGTTGCCAGAATTAAAGTTGGATTTTACATATACAAAGCTTATATTATCCACAATTTTATAAATTACACAAAATAAATTTATTATTTAAAATGTAAAGGATATAATATTTATGTTATTATTTAAGACCATACTTATGCGTTTATATATCTTTTTAATACTTAAATATTTTTATACATGTCTATTAATTACACTGTACTAGGGGAAACGTTAATTCTTTTAAAGTTACTAGTATAATTACTAGTACAGCACAAACGGTATAAAAGAGTGTACTGTTCTAAATAGTTCAGGGGTACTGCTTGGAATTTGAAGGAATATTTGTGTTATTTCCAGTTTATCGTCTACATTGAACTTTACCAAAATTAATTAATTAGTTTTTCTAGATCGTGTAAAAAATTACTTACAAAAAATAAAGCTACACTTATACCATATTTGAATTTAAATTAAAATACGTATTGTAGGGTAAGATTTTCATAAGGATTTTATCAGTATTTTTAAGAATTGTACTGCACTTTAGGGTAACATTAACAAACCATTGCAAAATATGTATCAAGAACTACAACATTTGTTGATGGCAACGCTTTCCGAGAAAATAGTCTGGTTGAGAAATGTTGATAAATGAAATAATGAATAATGGTAATAACCATTTCATACATGTATGTATAGTATACACATGTGAATTCTGTAATCCTGTTCTATACATATTAACTAGAAACTATTTTTTTTTTAATCACATATAAAAATTTTGAGCAAGTGGTCATTTCAGTCAGAATATTACATTTCTAACCATCATTAGTCGAACATACCGATACATACTACTCTAGTCAAAAAAGTACCGCAAAAGTGTACTATGTACTATGTACTATGTATTGTATTTTTAACCAGTAAATAATCACAGTTTTACATCTGCTTTACTTTCTACTTTTACAATTATCTGTAACTTAACGATACTATAAATCCTAACAATAGATGTTAACAGGAATAAATATTTATTAATACTATTTCTCGAAATATTTTATTTCTCCTTTGAGAAAAAAAGTAACCAAAATAAGAAAAAAGTTCACATGTATGGTTATTTCTAGCCAAAATTGGTTGTTATTTTCTGCAGTGTGTACATGTGGACATTTTTTTTCTTTTGCTTACTTTTTCCTTTGAAGCAAAAGAAAATCACTCCTTATTTCAACGACCTAAATTCAAAATAATAATTTCATTATTTGTTAATTAATTTGCAACATCGTATTTAATTTTGGTTATTTTTATTCCATTTCGGTTACATTTTTGTTGAAATATGGTTACAAAAAATTAAAATTCGTGGCAACACTGATAATAATATAACGGGAGTAGGAGAATGAGAGTAATGTCGTACATTATACGTATGTGTGTATATATGATGTGAACAACACAAAATTGTTCTTGTTTATATTGTTGCTTATGAATTATATCGTCCCCTCAAACAATAATGTATACACTTATACCATTAATTTCTTATTTTATAACATATGTCGGCATTTCATAGCTGAATTCAGCCGGGAGAGTTCACATGTATTCTTACGCTCTTTCATTTTGTCCTCTCTTTGCATTAGTTTTTTTGCAAAAACACTTAGAGCCATCCCTAAATAAAAGCGGCAAGCGGAACGTTTTCCAACGCTCAGCGCTAACGCTGAACCGCCATCTCTAAATAACAGCGGCAACGGTTTGTCAAAACATTAAAAACAGGGTAATACAACAACATATGACTATAAAACAATTCTGACTTTTTTAATAATAAACTGCATTACTCTATTGGTATTTGTAAAATAAACTAAATTTTACAGTGTTATTTTATTTATTTTTATTTATTTATGTTAAATTAATATTTATTATCTTCTATTTTGTTTATTTTTTTCCTTTACGAGTAAAACATGGTTATGCAAATAACATATCTTCATACCACAACCCTGTTTTTTTCCTATTTGTTTACATTTTAGTTGCCTTTTGCGGCCAACTTTACTACTAAACGCTCTGTCAAAATTGGATTTTTCAATTGCAAAGCGTTGCCGCCGCGTTATTTTGGGATGCTCCATACAAATTGTATGGACATGAGAAATTTTGACAGCTAGAAAACGCTTGCCGCTTTTATTTAGGGATGGCAGTTAAAGAAATGTATCATGTTACGAGACAAATGTTGTTTTATGTTTTAGTCGTCAATGAACTGCTGACGAGTGCACATATGTATCGGATGTTTTAATCATTTTTTATGAAAATAAAATTATTTTTTAGATAAATTGGAAAAAAATTTATGAAACTCTAAATATATTAGATTATTATTATTAATTCAAGATATTTGAGTGCATTTTTTTTTTCTTTTTAATAAAATCACACAAAATTTTTTAAATTATTATAATAAATGTGACTTGTAAACTAAAAAACAAGATATTATAATTTTTTTTTAAGATCTTCCTTCAGCAAACGGTTAGAACTACTGAATTGCACGTACCCGAATTAGATATACCCGATATGTTTCCTTCAGACGTAAAAGAAAGTTCCTAGTTCACGCCTAGTGATATGTAAGTTAATAACATACATATATATGAATTCACACATTTTTTTTTCAGTGCAGTTCTCTTCCATGCTCACTAATACAATTACAAATCAATTTTGCCGACCTATGTTTTATAATAAGTATCTACATAATGTATACAAATAAAATAAACTGTAACCAAAGAAAGAAAAAATGTTTTTTTATTTTAATTTCACGTGTTGTAAGTATACTTATTAAAGAATTCTTCAAAAATAATAACATTATAATTCGGTGCAAATCAACATAATTCCATGTGTGCAACAATAAAGCACATATTCTTGCAGTCGATCACATTGACTTTGGCTTAGGTTAGTTGCGCATTTTTTGATTTGCCAATGTGCATTATAAATACACACACGTATACACATACAGTTGTGTTCAAAATAATAGGAGTGCAATTCATTCAAAGCCGAAGTTTAAAATTAACTAGAAAAACAAAAGAAAATATTAATTTCTTTTGAAACAAAATTTATTTCTAATTCAGCTTCTAATTTTTTACCAATTAATTATTTAATTAAAATTATTAAAACATAAAAATATTTAATTAAAACAAAGTTTTCTTGCAAAATTCCCTGTTCAAAATAATAGGAGTGTTTATACACAACCTAGTAGTATTAAAGCTAAAGTCACAAAAGTTAAATATTATTTAAAAATAGTGTCCCCGATTTAATATTTTGTTAAATAACCTTTGTTTTTAATGACTTCAGCCCATCTTCGAGGCATTCAGTCAATAAGATCCTGACATTTCTTTAAAGGAATTTTATGCCACGCTTCGCGCACTGTGCTCCATAATTCTTCCGCATTTGATGGCTGTTTCTCTGCAACATATTTTTTAATGTCGGTCTAAAGATGTTCTATGGGATTCAGGTCAGGAGACTGAGCAAGCCACGACATAATCTGAACTCTATTTACTTGAAACCACTCATTTGCCAATTTACTGGTATGTTTCGGGTCGTTATCTTCTTGGAATATCCATTTAAGAGACATATTCCACTTTGCATAAGGTAGCATTACCTCTTTAAAAATTCAAACATAAACGTTTCTATCTATTATGCCTCTAATTTCGTAAATTAGACCTACACCATTATACGAACAGCTTCCCCATATCATTACTTTTGTACCACCATGCTTAACTGTTTTTTGTGTATATTGGGCTTTATATTCTGTATTGGGCGGACGTCTAATATATTGTCTAGACCCAGTGCCTTCAAATAAAACAATTTTGCATTCGTCGGTCCAGAGTATGTTTCTCCATTTTTCTTTCGGCCAATTGATGTGTTCTTGTGCAAACTTTAAGCGTGCTACTGCCTGTATTTTGTCGGTAGTGGCACTTTCCGTGGACTTCTTGCAAATAAATTATTTTCCATTAGGCGTCTACGAATAGTAGGACCACTTACGGCAAGATTTAGATCCTTTTGAATTTTTTTGGAAGACGCCCAAGGATTTATTTTGCTGTATCGTACAATACGACGGTCTTCAACAGTTGATGTTTTGTGTTTGCGCCCACGTGTTTGAGGGTGTTTTTATATTTTAGAGCATTTGCAACCATTTGATCGGAGCATCCTAAGGTTTCCTTAATTTCCTTATATGTTTTGCCTTTTTTTTCCAAGATTTTTAATTAGTTCTCTTTTTTCCTCAGAACTATTACAAAAATTTATGTGAAATATAATATAATATATAATATAATGTTTGAGGGTTTTTTTATATTTTAGAGCATTTGCAACCATTTGATCGGAGCATCCTAAGGTTTCCTTAATTTCCTTATATGTTTTGCCTTTTTTTTCGAAGATTTTTAATTAGTTCTCTTTTTTCCTCAGAACAGTGTTTTCCTCTTCCCACTATTACAAAAATTTATGTGAAATATAATATAATCACTGTCAATAAGGTTTTCACACCATTTTTTGAAACTTACTTTTCACTTTTTTTCTTCAATTATATGCCCTTTTAGTTTTATTTTTGAAACGTCACACGCACTCCTATTATTTTGAACAACTCAAACCAAGGGTAAACACAGAAATGAACGAATTTTATTATGAATATAAAAGTTGTTATGAGTTTCTCTTCTGTATTCGATTTCTTACATACTGTTGTAACTTTCGTTAGAATATCACTTGTTTTGCAAATTGGTACACTAACAAATTTCAACTGTAGAAATATTAGATTGGTGCACTCCTATTATTTTGAACACAGCTGTATACGCATATATGAATTAGACGGCTGGGTTCAGGAAAAATTAAAAAAATGTTAGTAGATTTGTTTTTAAACGAATAAAAGTTTGTCTTTATTTGTTTTTTATACATTATTAAAATAAATAACTGAAAATTTAACAAAACATACTCATTTTTTCTATTTTGTAATCCTACACTTGCAATAAACTTTGGGACCCCATGCGACTTATTGTGTGATTTTCTTAATGCGCCTAATTAATCCATTTTTTGCCACTGGTCGATTTTTCGACCACTTAATTTATTATCGTTTATCTCCAAAGATGACTGCTATTTTTTATATCGGTTTTCACAAATATAAAATAGGTAATGATGTTTAAAATATTTGTGCTGAATTGATGTTCTGAAGGCTTAGAAAAAATTTTTGGTATAAGGGTAAAAACAAGCTCTTTTTTACACAATTTTTCAATCTAAAAATGTTTAATAAATTCGAAAAAATATTTTTTTAGTTTTACTTTCTTTTCAAGCTTAAATAGTATATTTTAAGAATCGAAGGAAATCAATTTGTGAATTATAAGGTTTCTTGCTTTTAAATTCCCATAAACTTTATTGGTCGAAAAATCGACCACTGGCCGGAAGCCCTACAGTCGCGTTGAGAAGCTTTTAAATTTTACGGTTTTTATTTTCATTTAAAATCTGGCAATACTTCTTTTTTATGTGTTACCCGGTAGTTTACTCTTACTCACTAAGTAAGTGGATATTTATTTCACAGTATTTTATATGGTCGTTCAGCAACATCACACAATAAAGATATTGGTTTTGGGGCTCAAACTGTTCTGGATTTATTGGCAAACGTTCCTGACCCTCATTGCCGTATAGTTTTTTCGAAAATTTTTTTCATCTTATCATCTTATGTGTCTATTGAATGATCGCAAATTTTATGCTATTGGTACGATACGAGAAAACAGAATGTTGAAAGTTCCGTTAAAAAATTTAAAAAAAATGCAAGCGCGGAGAATTTGATCAGTTGCTCGATGACGAACAAGAAATACCGTTGGTGCGTTGGAACGATAATTCTGTCGTTAATGTTATTACTAATAACTCCACAGTTGAACCAATGACAAATGCTAAACGGTTTTGCCGTAAACAAAAGAAGATTATCAATATTCCACAGCCAAAAGTGATTCAAAAGTATAACAATCGCATCTGCATTAAAGGAAAAAAATGGTGGTGGCCAATATGGACTAATGCTTTAGGTAACGCAATGGTCAATGCATGGAAGATGCACTGTATAATAGCAAAGCTCCAAAAGACAAAACCTCTCCCATAAATTGATTTTCGGTCCGAAGTTACTACACATTTGCTAAAATATAAATATAAAATATCAACAACGGGGATACCGATTCATTACTAAATCATCCCAGGAATAACGAAAAGGAACATCTGATTATAAGAAGTACTGAAGATAAATATCGTCGCTGCAAACTCTGTAAAAAACACACCATTTTTAATTGCAAGAAGTGTAATATATACATACATACATACAAAATGCTTTAATGAGTACCATAAAGATTTATAAAAAAATATGTATAATATATTTTTTTTGTCGTTAAATCCATTTAAATAAAGCCTAAGGCAATACTTTTTTAAAAAAAATTTTTTTTTTTAAATTTTATTTTGACTGCTTTCGGCCAGTGGTCGATTTTTCGACCAGTCCGTTTTTAGACAACTGAATGTCTTAAAGAAAAATTTTTTGAAAATTATCCTTAATTGGAATCTCTAAAGCTTCACCCTGCCAGGGTTTAAAAAAATGCCTGCTCTTTGTGGTAGCGGCCAATAATGGGTTAAATGTTAATGAATGATATTAATATGTATGGATGTGTAAAAACAGTTTCTTTTATTTTGTTTTTATATTTGAATTCAGAAATGTTTGTGGTAAATACATACACGTATGCATGCATGTATGATTTTGATGATTAACATTAAGTGTTGTCAAATTAGGGGATTTATCCCCAAAATGGCGATTTTTTTCTGAAATGGAAATTTTCAATAGAAATTCAATTTTCAAGATTTGCTTATAAACTTGTTTAAAACTTATACTTTCATATAAAATTTTTGCAACGTGTGCTCTTGGTTTTAGTTTGATTTATTTTCTCATATAAATAATAGCATCCCCATATCATTATGTTTCCGCCACCTTTTTTAATGGTTTTTATTGCGGAGGAATTTAGTATTACAGGGTCTTCTTACAGCTGAATTACTTCTTTCGTAGATAAACAAACTAATTTTAGTTTCGTCCGACCACAATTGCTTTTCCACTTATATTTACTTTATGGTATGGGAATGCTTTCCATAATATGGCACAGGACATCTATTTATAATTGAGGTAAAATAGATGCCGTATACTATACAAATATTTCCAACGACATCATGATGTCTTATGCTGAATATGAAGTGGCACAGCGATCAGTATTTCAACAAAATAACGACCTGAAGCACACATCGAAGCGAGCAAGAAGTTGGTTTAAAAATAATGTCGTGAAGATTTTTAGTTGATCTGCACTGTCTCCAAATTTAAAAGTTACATATCAAATAAAAAATATGTACATACATCCAAAATTATTGATGCAGTTTATGTGGGGATTTTTGGGGATATGAATTTCGAAATTGGGGATAGAAATTGAAAACTATCTGACAGCCCTGTTAACATTTGCAAAATATGAGAATTGTTTTTTTTTTTGCTCACCACATACTTGTCCCCCGCTTCTAAATATGAAAAAAATTTTTGTCAAATAAAAATGTAGGGAGTGTAACATCTTTATACATATATTTATAGTCTTTGGCTTAACGCAGTAACTTATCCAATTCGCATTCACCTTTTCTTTGTTTGCAAGTCGTTCACTTCTTCCAGGAATAAATTCTTTTACTGCATCATCAATACTATTTTGACAGACACTTCGTCGACAAAATTCCTCTGCTTCATTTGTGGGTGCTATAACATGATTTTTCCCCACTTCAATACCATTTACGGAACTGAAAAATAATGAACTACAATCTTCTTCGACTGAAACTTTATCCCATATATTTTCATTTTCCAACGTATCTTTGTAACTGAAAAATATTCATCTTTTTCGCTTGGTTGCAGTAAATAAAAACTTTTTTTATTTTCATTAAACTTAACATCTCTACATGTAACTACTTTCTTTTTATTTACATCATATATACGATAACCCTTTGTATTAATATAATAACCAGTGTTGCCGTTTTGGTTATTTTTAACCAAAATTGGTTAATTTTTTTTTTCAATATGTACATGTCGACTTTTTTCTTATTTTGGTTATTTTTTACTCAAAGAAGAAATTAAATATTTAGAGGAATACTCGTAGTATTAATAAATATAAATCCTCTTCAACAAACATATTTATTTCTTTTAATGTTTATTATTAGGATTAATGGTATCGTAAAGTTAAAGATAATTGTAGAAGTAAAAAATAAAACAAATGTAAAACTGTGATTATTTATTGGTTAAAGACACAATATGTTGGTACACTTCTGCGATACTTTCTTGACTAGCGTAGTATCCATATAATCGACTAATGAAAGGAAAACTGCTTAGAAATGTAATATTCTGATTAAAATTTCTACTTGCTTAAAATGTTCAAATGCGATTAAAAAATATAGTTTCTAGTTAATAAGTATAGCACATTTTAAAGGAATCACATGTACTATACATATGTATATGAAATGTTGTTATCAGAATATTTATCAACATTTCTCAAGCAGCTTATTTTCTAGGGAAGCGTTGTGTGGTGTTTATGGTATATAAGGTTTTCAGTATTTGCTAAGCTCTGCAGCCGCTTTTCTTCAGCACCCAACAGTGCCGATTTTAAGTCAGAATTGAAAGAGACATTCGTTTTGTGTTCAATCAAATTCTAAAAAGAGAGTTTATTTATCAAAATTTCCAACTTATATACTAATTTATTCTATGGTCAGCATTAATGTGGCACAACAATAAATCAATAGTAAAATTGCCGTTCCCACGGGGTTTTGCAATCCAGCATTTTTTTGGTGTGTGAAAACAATTATCGCAACAAAGTTCAATACAAAAAAATTAGTGACAAATAAACATAAAGAAATAATTAATACAAAAATCATATTACATCATTTTCATTCTAATAGTTCCCAACAAAAAGTTTAATGCTCACTTATGCTGACCAAAACAAAAATATAAAAATACAACTTTAGCTCATTGGCTTTAACAACAGAATTCTTAAAAATACTTAATAAGTTCAACCTAGTGTAAACAAAATTCTTATATTACTACAGTGCCTTAACTAAGTATAGGTACATTACACCCCTACCTTTTTAGATTTGGGTATTATTAAAAATAAAAAAAAATTTATAACTAATGTTATGAAAACTCTTTTCTTATCTCAAAATAAAAGTGGGACAGGACACAATAAGACTTAACCTCGCTTTAATGTGTTAGGATTTTACACCCGTTTTTAGGTGCTAGTATTTCGTAGGTAATCCTTTATTAGATTTAATGGCCAAAAGTCTCTAAGGCATTGATTTTACCAGGTTTGAGCAATATGATGGTTCTATTTTTGCCCACTCTTCTTTTATTACTCTCTCTAACTGAGTTTTGGTAGATATATCTGGATGTTTTTGTGTTTGCTCTTCTGGGTGGGCCCAAAATTGCTCAATAGGGTTTAAATCGGGTGATTGAGCAGGTGTTTCTAAAACATGTGGGCAGTTATATAGCAGCCACAGCTTCACTTTTTGAGCTTTGTGTTTTGAATCATTGTCCTGGTAATAATAAAAGTCATCCAAAATGCTCTCATCAACAAACAAAACTTTATTCCAAAAACTAATATCTTTAGTTTGGTGCTCTCTAGCAAAATTCAGCCTTCTGTGCTTGTTCTTTTTTTTATCCATGGGTTCTTTCGTGCCACCCTTCCATGAATATTATGCTTTCTTGAAACATTTCGTATAGTCTCGGGATTAGCATCTTTTTTAAGACTCTGGGAAGCTAACGCTGCAAGTTTTGGTGCACTTAGTTTTGAGTTTTTCTTAATTTGTAGCACGATCCACCTTTCATCTGCTTCAGAAAATATCCGCTTTGTGCTGCAACGTGGTTTGTTTTCGACTGATTTGGACAGTTTAAAGCGCTTTATAATATTATGTACTGTTGAATGGCTTCTATCCACCATTTTACCAATTTCTCGAACGGATTTTCCATCTTCAAAGTGCTTTATTACTAAAAGTCTGAGGTCCTTTGAAGATTGACCACGTTGTCGACTCATTTTTGTATTTTTTATAAAAAAATATGTTTAACGATTATTGTTTAATTACCGTTATGAATTTCAACAACAACATATAAGCATTGCCAGATAAAATAAAGCGAATTGCAAAGAGCTAATGTATGTCCCACTTTTATTTTGAGATAAGAAAATAATTTTCATAACATTTTTGTTTTGTTGTGAAATCTTCCTAAATAAAACTTTTAAAAGATACATTTTATTTAAATAAAAAATAATGCTGTGACCAATTATTGTTTAGGTTAACAAAAATTCATACAGTGTCCCAGTTTCACTTTGAGTCACTGTATATTGAAGATTTAAAACGAGAAACAATTTAAACAGTATATGAAATGCGATTAATACATATAAAATTTATATCTATATATAATTGTCCATATATATGCTTATTGACTGTATGTTCGGAAGTCGACCAACAATTAAAATTTCTATTTAAATACATTATATTTACAGTCAAAGCCCGGTATAACGAATACTCAGTTTAACGAATATCCGATATAACGAATGATCAAATTCTTACATTAACTACCTTATACAGCGAATGACAAAAAAAAATAAATCGATTTAACGAACGACAAAACAAAAAATAAAATTCGTTACAAGAAAAGAAGTACCTTTGTGTTATGCGTTGCTTTTTTCATTAAAGTTTCAGTAGTTTTGCTCGATTTAATGTGAAAATAAGATATCAAGTCGAAAAAGAATTTTTTAATAAAAAATTAAAGATTTTAGAAGAATGTGAAAAGGTGTTAATCTTTCAATAATATCTCAAAAATATGGAATAGCCAAATTACAATATGTACATTAAAAAAGAATGAAAAAAAAAAATTGTGGAAAATTTAAAAATTACAAACAATGGGACAACAAATCGGCGATCTCTTAAAAAGGTAAATTTCCCAGGTTGGAATAAGTTCTTTTCGAATGGTTTCTAGGCCAAAAAAACAAACATTTACCCGTCAATGGAATGGTTTCAAAAGCTATGGCATTAGAAATCCATAATCAAATGTACGTCTCCGATTTTCACGCAAGTGATGGCTGGCTAGATATGGAATCAGGTTGCTAAAACAAACCGGCGAAAAACTTTCAGCTAGAAAAGATTTAGTGGAACCTTTTAAAAACCAATTCCATAACTTAATACAAGAAAAATCTATACAAAGAGGATTGCAAAGTACGTTAAAACAATCGTTCATAACAGATTTCTTAAATAATCAATAATATCAAAGAAATGTGTTCATAGTATTGTGTGTTCATAGGTACATATATACCTATGATCATTTATATTTTTTAGTGAAATTTTAAGAAATAAATAAAATTTATTAATTAAACGTTAAAATCAGAGTAAGAATTTGCTCACTCTTTTGCTCATTGCGCATTGCGCACTCTTTTCTTGCGCCTCGAAAAATTGCGAATGCGCAAAGAGCGGAGCACATAAAAAAGAGCAGTTGTTTGCTCTTTTGGCTCTTGCTCTTTCTTGTAAGCGCTGCTCTTTGCGCAATGCGCATTTAAATTTTTTAATTGGCGCTTTGCTCTGCACATTGAGCAAAATGAGTAGCGCATTGCGCATGCTCTTTTTATGTCTACAGTGTCATGTCAGCAACAAATTTTTTTAATTTGCCATTCGAAAAAATTTGTATGTGCAGTCAATCATTGTGATACAGAAAATCACTTTATGCAGTATTACTGATGGAAATTTCCATCATAAATATACTTAAAAAAGATGAATGGGGACATTCGCGTGCTTTTAAGAAAAAAAATTTATGATACTCCTTTATTTGCATGAAGAAAATAAAATTTTTTTCACTCATCCTTCACATATGTATACATAGAAAAAATTTTAGAAAAAATATGAATGCATATATTCGCGTATGATTTTTAGAAAAAATTTTGTTGTACTAATTTATATGCGTGAAGAAAAAATAAACAGAGGCCTTATTCTGTAACTCTCCTAAGCTAAAACTCTATCGCTAAAAATATATAAACTAGATTTAGGACTTTTTGGCTACGAATAGAATTTTTGAACGCTTATTTTAATTTAAAAACTTCATGCCTATTACCTCTACACTTTTTAATTTTATATATTCTAACGCCCAGCCTGTTTCAAAAACCCAAAATTTAAGCATTTTAGCTTAAGAGAATTACAGAATAAGGCTCCAGTTTAATATAAAAACGAAAAAAATTGTTTTATTATTTTACTTTAAAGTATATGAAAATACTAATATAAATTCTATTTACATTTAATTATTTCTTCTTTTTTCATATTAAAATTACTGACTTCAAAGGTATTTTACACCACAGTGTTTTGCGCATTGCGCAAACAAAAAGAGTGGAGCAAGAAAGCTCAAAATTCAAATGCGCATTCTATGCGCAGCGCTTGTAATGCGCAGAGCAAAAAAAAATGGCGCAGAGCAAGAGCAACAAAAAGTTTGCTTAAAATATTAATAAAAGTTTTACTTATACAATGTTATTTTTTTAAATTTCATAACGTTTTTAGTGCTGTTCGATATAACGAATATCTAGGTATAACGAAAAGGCTGAACATTATATCATTCGTTAAACCGAGCTTTGACTGTATATTAAAAAATTATTACCAGTCACCAGTCAGAAGGTGTCTTGTATTCTAGCCACAAATTAAAAATGTTTTTGTAAAATGCCTGGATTTCTTTACCATTGTGAGTTGTATTAAGAACTTCTCTTACTGATATAATATTTTTTGTTGGTTTAGGAGATGACGAAAAATTTATATTAGTGGTATCAACTTCGAAAGACTTCTTCCAGTTCGCTAGCTTGCTTTCAAAAATAGTTTGGTCACCAACTGTCAGATCGCTGAATAATTTGGTAATGTAAATAGGAGTTAAATTTTTAAGTATTTCCAGTGTAATTCTTTGTTCTGAAAATTGAAAAACATAATAAATACTTCGGTATTTTTCAACATTATTTGTAATTTCATTACCTTTAAATTTGTTGTACAAGTGGCCTATATTGCAGTCCTCCAAAATGTCTCCAATATCATTAGTATTCATTTTATTAATATTTTTGTAATATTCCTTTAACGTAATGTAAAGAATTACTCAAGCTTAAGGTCTTTTTTAAATAAAAATCGTTTATTTATTTATCAATATTTCGCTACTCCTGCGTGTAGCGTCTTCAGGATATATTTATTTATAAATTATTTTCAAATTTTAAATACAGAAAAAGTATTTATTTGTATTCTGCAGAGTTGGGTTAATTGCATTAGATTTAATTTTCCACTAAATATAGTGGTAGTGGAAAAAATAGTGCATTATCGCCTATAATATTTAGTGGTAGTGGAAATTTAGTGCATTAAATAAAACCATTTTAGTGGTAGTGGAAATTTATTGCATTAAAAAAAACAAATTTAGTGGTAGTGGAAATTTATTGCATTAAATAAAAAAAATTTAGTGGTAGTGGAAATTTATTGCATTAAATAAAAAAAATTAGTGGTAGTGGAAATTTATTGCATTAAAAAAAACAAATTTAGTGGTAGTGGAAATTTATTGCATTAAATAAAAAAAATTTAGTGGTAGTGGAAATTTAATGCATTAAAAAAAACAAATTTAGTGGTAGTGGAAATTTATTGCATTAAATAAAAAAAATTTAGTGGTAGTGGAAATTTATTGCATTAAAAAAACAAATTTAGTGGTAGTGGAAATTTATTGCATTAAAAAAAACAAATTTAGTGGTAATGGAAATTTAGTGCATTAAATAAAATAAATTTAGTGGTAGTGGAAATTTAGTGCATTAAATAAAATAAATTTAGTGGTAGTGGAAATTTAGTGCATTGAATAAAACAAATTTAGTGGTAGTGCAAATTTAGTGCACTAAATGAATCGATTTTAGTGGTAATGGAAATTTAGTGCACTACTTCTGAATGATTAGCGGCTGGCAATATTAGCAGTCCGCGCCATTAAAATCTTACCTATGGTGAACTGAATAATATATTACATTTGAAAGTACTAAAATTCTTATTAAAACAATAACAACAATTATTTACTTTATACAGGCGGACTCAGTAAATTAAGAAAATAACATTCACAACAATTTATTTTGACATTGACTTAAGCTATGTATGCATATAATAATATTATATCCATATATGAAGGTATATTAAAACGATAGTGGAACTGAGGTAGTGGAACTAAATTTCCATTCCACTATAGTGCCAATGGAGTTATATTCCATTACCACTAATTATTCAAAATTAGTGCACTAAATTTCCACTACCACTAAAATCGATATATTTAATGCAATAAATTTCCATTGCCACTAAAATTTTTATATTTAATGCAATAAATTTCCACTACCACTAAATTTATTTTATTTAATGCACTAAATTTCCACTACCACTAAATTTGTTTTTTTTAATGCAATAAATTTCCACTACCACTAATTTTTTTTATTTAATGCAATAAATTTCCACTACCACTAAATTTTTTTTATTTAATGCAATAAATTTCCACTACCACTAAATTTGTTTTTTTTAATGCATTAAATTTCCACTACCACTAAATTTTTTTTATTTAATGCAATAAATTTCCACTACCACTAAATTTATTTTATTTAATGCACTAAATTTCCACTACCACTAAATTTGTTTTTTTTAATGCAATAAATTTCCACTACCACTAAAATGGTTTTATTTAGTGGTTAACTATTTCTATCTGCATTTAGTGGTGGCTGCAATATTGCTGCATTAATACTAAGTGGTTTAGTGGTAGTGGAAACGATAATGCATTATAAATTCAATGCAATAAACCCAACTCTGGTATTCTGTATTTAAAATTTGAAAATAATTTATAAATAAATATATCCTTTACATTAAATAATAAAGGTCGAAAAACCAGAATTAAAATTATATTCCTTTAACTTTAAAAGTTGCTTTCCTTGTGACGTTTGCACAATACCAATTGGTGGACCGACGAGATTTAAAATATTAATGAATGAATTGCATAAAAGGTTCCACATTCAAATTCTGAATAGTGAGTATTAAATTCGATAGATATTTGTTATACCATGTACCTATGTACATATAAGTATGTACATATTAAGGTGGGCCGAGAGAAAATGCTACATTGAAATTTAACTTGAATGTACTTACATATAATTATTTTGTAATTTGTTGTCTCATCCAGTATTTGCTTGTTTTATATTCTGCCACTGCTATAAAAATTAATTAAATGTATGTATTTGTTTTGCAATAATTATATTTAAAAACAATTTTTTATACTTACAATTTTTTTTCTTCTAATAATACACGCATTTCTTTTTAATTCCACTTATAATATGTGTTTTCACACACGCGCAAATTGAAATGACGCAGAAAATTTGTGCAAGAATCAACACGTAAAAGAAGAGAAAAAAACAGCAAAACTTCAACCAAAATTAATGCAACGTAAATTGGTCAGCCACAAGGTGATTTTTTTATTTGCATGCAAAATATAAGTATGTAATATCATATTGACAGTGGCGGTGGTCACAATTGTATTTAGTCTAACAACCTGTTTATTTTTTTTTCTTTTTGCTTGCGACGCTGTATGATTTTTTTTTTTATGAAAAGAAAAGAGCATGTTTGTATAAGTGAGGGAGACGTTTATAGTAATTAAAAATTAAATTAAAAAAATTTGTTGCTGACATGACACTGACGCAATGCGCTACTCATTTTGTACAATGTGCAAAGCAAACCGCTAAACAAAAAATTAAAATGCGCATAGCGCAAAGAGCAGCGCTTACAAAAAAAGAGCAAAAGCCAAAAGAGCCAACAATTGCTATTTTTTCTGCTCCGCTCTTTGCTCATGCGCAAGAAAAGAGTACGCAAAGAGCAAAAGAGGGAGCAAATTCTTACTCTGCAAAAAATCAAGTAGTTATAATTGATTTAACATACTTAGTTTTCTTAATTATTTCTATCAAAATTAGGACTTAAAAATTGGGTTATTTTTATATGAGTTTAGTTAGATTTTTGCTGAAATTTGTTTACAAAAATTTAAAAGTCGTGGCAACTCTGTTTTCCTTTACTACTAACCCAGCGGGATAGGGTAATCAATGAGAATCGAGAAGGTAATAAATATTAGAATTCATTATTTGTAATGCATAAAATTAATATTTGTTAATAATTTGAAGGAATAACGAGAAATAACGAAATTTGTTTAATAAAATGTAGAAAAAAAATCATTCTTCTGAAGATGTGGTAATCAATATTTACTTGTGTGCCACATGAAATTACCTTCTCGATTCCAAAAGTAATAAATCCATTTCGTGGTTTTAAAAGTATGGGCCTGGCATTCGACATCTGTCAAACTAAGCTGTTAAACCAATTTATTTCTTTTCCGTTGAAAGTCTGATATTGACGAAATTGGATCGCTTAAATATCACACAACGCATAAAAATTATCAAAACTTACTACAAAAATGGTGATTCTGACACAGCCACATATCGTGCTTTAAGAAGAGATTATGGTTTACATAATCTTCCAACTACGCAAGCAATTAGCAAAATTGTAAAGAAATTTGAGGAGACTGGAGCAGTTACAAATATTGTAAGGCATTATCGTTTTGCTCGTTCCGCTGAAAATGTCGCTGCTGTAAGTGAAAGTGTTACCGAAGACCTAAATGTGTCGATTACTCGTCGTTCTTAGGAATAAGGACTGCCTTACGGCACATGATGCCGTATTTTGTATTTAGATCTACACTTTTAGATCCAGCTCACGCAACAACTGAAGCCAGCTGACCATTCACAACGTCGTAGATACGTGGAATGGGTGCTTGAACAACAGGTGGTGGACGGCAATTTATCGACCAAATTTTCTTCAGCGATGAAGCACATTTCTCACTCAGTGGGTATGTTAATAAACAAAATTGTTGTATTTGGGGTTCTGAAAATCCTCAAGTAATTGAAGAGAGGCCATTACTTACTTACTTAGCTGGCCGTAACAACCCGTTAACGGGTTTCGGCCTGCTTCAGCACTAGTCTCCAGGCGCTTCTGCTTAGCGCACGCCTTCTCCAGTTGGTCACACCAATCGATGACAGGGCTTCATCAACCTGGTCCTTCTAACGTAAACAGGGTCGTCCTCTACGCCGACGTCCAGTGACCTTCGCATCGAAAACTTTTCTCGCTGGAGCAGATTCATCCATCCGAACAATATGGCCGAGCCAGCGTAGCCGCTGGATGTTAATGCGCTGAACAACGCCCACATCGACGAGGAGCTCATACAGCTCATGGTTGGTTCTAATGCGAAACTCATCGCCATGCCTTAGAGGACCAAAGATCTTACGAAGAACTATTCTCTCAAATACTCCCAAGACCGCTGCATCGGCACAAGACAGCGTCCATGCTTCCGCACCATAGAGAAGCACCGGAAGGACAAGCGACTTATAAAGTGTTAATTTCGTCGCACGAGAGAGGTCTCTATTACTAAACTGCCTACTGAGACCGTAGTAGCACCTGTTGGCCAGTGTGATTCTTCGTTTGATCTCCAGACTGACATCATTCTTGCTGGTAATGGCGGTGCCAAGGTAGATGAACTCCTTGACCACATCGAATGTATAGTTGCCGGCTGTAACCTGGGAACCGATACGTTCAACATCCCTACTCGTCGACAACATGTACTTCGTTTTGCTCTCATTTACCGCCAGACCCATTTTTGCAGACTCCCGTTCAATAGCATTAAAGGCTGCGGTGACATCTCGCTTGGTGTGCCCAATGATGTCTATGTCGTCTGCATACGCAAGGAGCTGGAAACTTTTGTTAAATATAGTGCCATTTCGATGTACACCCGCCTTTCGCAAAACACTCTCTATGTCGAAATTGAAGAGGTCGCAGGATAAGGGATCGCATTGTCTGAAACCTGGAACGGTATTAAAAGGTTCGGAGAGGTCTTTTCCTACCTTGACGGAGCTGCAGGAGTTGCTCAACGTCATTCTGCACAGTCTTATCAGCTTTGCAGGAATACCGAGCTCAGACATTGCGGCATATACGCGATCTCTTATCGGGCTATCGAACGCTGCCTTATAGTCGACAAAGAGGTGGTGTGTGTCGACTTGACTTTCATGGGTCTACTCCAGGATTTAGCGCAGTGTGAATATCTGGTCAATGGTGGACTTACCAGGTCTGAAGCCGCACTGATAAGGTCCAATCAGTGAGATGGCGAATGGCTTCAATCGATCACACAATACGCTCGTAAGAACCTTATATGCGACAGTAGTAGTTGGTGCATATCGTGGGGTTTCCCTTTTTCAGGATGGGACAGAGGGCACTGATTTTCCAATCATTAGGCATGCTTTCCTCCAGACATATTCTGCAAATGAGTTGGTGCATGCACCTTACCAGCTCATCGCCTCCATACTTGAAGAGCAGCGGGCAGACCATCCGGTCAAGCCGCTTTGTTGCTTTTTAGTCACTGTAAGGCAATCTTGATCTCTTCATAGCTGGGCGACAGGATCTCAACGTCGTCATCATTGATTGGGACCGGCACATCATCTCTAGAGGCGGAATTTGTGTCGTCATCGCCTTGCAGTAGATTAGAAAAATGCTGTCTCCATAATCTAAGTGTCCCTTGTGCATCTGTAACCAGATTACCATGTTCGTCTCTGCAGGAGGTTGCTCCGGGTTTAAAACCAGTAGTAAGACGCTTTATCTTTTTATAAAAATTTAGAGCATCATGTCTCCTCCTGCACATTTCGATTTCCTCACGATCACGCCTTTCTTGCTCAATTTTCTTTCTTCTAAATAGGCGTCTCTCTTCCCTCCTCTTCTCTCTATATACCTCCACAGTTGCTCTTGTAGTGGTAGACTGCAACGTTCTTCTGTAGGCAGTATTCTTTGCCGCAATGGCCTCACGACACTCTTCGTCGTACCATTGGTTTCTGCGGGGAGGACGCTCAAAACCAAGGACTGCTTCGGCAGCGTTGCGCAGAGAGTGAGCAATGTGAGACCACTGTCCACCAATACTTTCGAGAGAGGATGGGATGCAATGGCGCTCATTAGAAAGACGATCGGAAAACGACCTGGCTGTCTCTTGTGATCGCAGCTTTTTGATGTCCAGCTTCCCTCGAACGCTAGAACGTGCCATATTCGCTGCGCATATGTGCAGTCGCATCTTGGCTGCGATAAGATAATGGTCCGAGTAGACATTTTGACCTCTAAATGTGCGCACGTCTAGTATGCTGGATACATGCCTTCCATGAATCACAATGTGATCGATTTGGTTGTTGGTAGATCAATCAGGAGAGAGCCAGGTGGCCTTATGGATATCGAGATGCTGGAACCTGGTGCTACAAACTACCATGTTTCGCCCCGCGGCGAAATCGATCAGTCTCAAGCCGTTCGGTGAGGTGGAATTATGGAGACTGAGCTGTCGGACAGTGGGGCCAAAGATACCTTCACGTCTAACTTTCGCATTGAAATCACCGAGGACAATTTTGGCGTCATGTGCCGGACACCTATCATATACATCCTCGAGCTTTGCGTAGAAAGCATCTTTGGCCGCATCATCCTTCTCTTCCGGGCGTGCACGCAAATAAGGCTGATATTATAAAACTTTGTCCTCATCCGGATCGTAGCTGTCCTTTCGTTCACGGGGGTGAACTCTGAGACAAGATGGCGAAGTCTCTTGCTTACTACGAATCCGCAGCCAAATTCGCGTCTGTTATCTGGCAGCTGTAGTAGATGTCACATGTTACTTGCCTTGTACAACCCTGTCCTATCCATCGCATTTCCTGGATGGCGGTGATGTCAGCCCTACATTTATTGAGAGCATACGCCAATTGGATAGAGGCACCTTCCCTATAATGGGTTCTCATGTTCCAGATGCACATCCTTAATTCATTGTCTATAAAATGTTTGCCAAATTCGTCAACATAGAAGGGGGTCCGTTTTTCATTGAATTTCTAATTTTACGTTGTGGGTTTCAAGCCCTACGCACAACCCAAATTTAAAGTCCAGGGGATTGGACAATCGCCGCATACATTAGTTAACAAGCTAGCGGGTGCTAGAATGTTATCCAGGAGGGCCACGAGGAGACTGTATGCGGACTTGAATACAACGGGAACAAGGATCGTTCTGGAGGCCGCCAGGTTGACCCCAATCAGAGACTTTACCTTGTCCGAAGTATCCCATCCGTCCCAATGTATTTCTATTATTCGTGCTTCATTCCAAAGTATTTACATTTAACAAAATCCATTTCTTGTAGGGATAAGCATGTCTCGATGGCCATTTCGTTGGTGCTTAACCAACTCGTCAGGAGACTTCTAAAAATGAGATTCTCAGCTAGTTTAAAATATTTTAAACATAACAATAAATCGTTCAAATGAACTATTTTGGAAAAAGCCTCCTTACTTCCATAAATCGTCAATATTTATAAAGGCCAGCACCGAACGGACGACCTCTTCCCATCCCGTATACTGTGCTGGCCTAGGAAAATATGCTATGGGAAGTGGGAAAGGGAGAATAGTGCTTGTGGACATTTGATTTAAACTTATTAATATCGTTTATTGGGTGGTGCGGCTAAAGAAAGGACTCTCTCTATAATTCATTGTATGGTTCACTGGACAGTGAATAATACAAAATAATGTGCTCAAGTGGTCCGTAAAAATATGCGATTACTGGGAATCAAGTCCTTTTTTTCATCAGACCACCTCTCATAGTAGTACTGATAGAGCAATGATACGCACATTGCGCTGATGCTGTAAAGAATCAATACCCTACCATCGCTGATAAGCACATTCGCCCTTTACTGTACACAGGTGGGAATCCCCAAAATAGACTTTGAAGCACTGGCTGATACATGAGAGTTGTATTCCAAGCTATGTCGGATATAGGTCTCGTAAATATTTAGAAGGTAAGATGGGATAACGTATTTCTTGCACCGCTTTAAAAAGTCGAGGCACTTAATAGCTTCTTTCGACACTCGAAATATGTGATCATTCCAACGGATATCATAATTAATTCTCATGCCCAGAACATCAAGAGCGTCGGCCTCCTCGATATTTACATTACCCATAGTCACAGATGGTAGGATTAAATCATCTCGACGTCTATGCATCATAAAGCAAAATTGAGCGTTGCAGGCATTAAATTCGACCCTCTTCGCGAGACCCCATTTGGAGATTTCTTTTAGGTCATTTGAGAGCGTGTCATTCATATTCTGCCTTCTCGCCTCAATCTTCGAAAGGCTCGGACTACGATCAAATGAATATGAAATGATGCTGTTGTTTGCGAAAGAGTAGATAGGGTTAAAAATTAAAAGGAGAAGAACGTTTAGAAAAATTAGAAATAGTGTAGGAGACAGAAAAGAGCCTTTCGGTACTCCCGGCTTAAAAATTAAAAAAAAGTGCCACTGTCTATAACGATTGTCTACAACCGCGGTCTCTGAGAAAGCCAGACTCTATCAAACACCTTTGAGATACATATCTAGAGCAACAACTTTGCTTTTACCAAGGCGGTGAACATACCTAATCCACCTCTCAGAGAAGAGTGCCAACAAGTCACTTGTGGAGCGGCCAATGAACCCGCAAGCGTTACAATGGAGAAAAAATTATAACTCTAAACAACAATTACAGTGCTGCATAGAGCGTAAAGTTAATAAGGAAATTTTTCATAAACGTAACTGTTGCCAGTATGTAAATATTAGTTTGTTTCTAATATTTGAGATTTTTATGTACCGGTATTATATCGGTATTATACCTATATTATATCGGTATTATACCGGTATTGACGGAAACGGTATACAGATCGGTATCGGTATGAGTACCGGTATTCAATTTCAAAGGGTATTAATCTTGATCTTGAGGGAAATTACTAAATTCCATACTATCTATATATTCAATGCGTAGCTTCGTAGTTTCTAACCGACACCTTGCTATCATAAGATTCATATTGTTTCTGGTATTAAATATCGTTTGATTTTTATGAAATCAAATTGTAAGGTGACCAATATTATGGGTTGACTTACCTTCTAAAGAATTGAATTACATTATTATAAATAATTTACTTAATTGAAATAATGGTGAGACAAAATTACATAAAACATTTATGGCCTAAAAATAGTTAAAGAAAGAGTGTTCTCTTCCATTTTTGTGTAACTACACATAAACTGGCAACGCTGTACTTATTAAAAAAAAAAAAAAAACAAAAGAAAAACGCACGCTGCGTTTGTACGGAAAATATGTGTACACTAAAAAGCGAAAAATAAAAATATGGAAGTAAATTTCAAATAATCAACTTCATAGAACAAAGAAAAAAATCGTCTATCTATTTATATATCTATCCAGCGGGAAATGGTAATCAATGAGAAACGAGAAGGTAATACAAGGAATGTATAATCTATTGATTACGGAAACCATTACCCTTAACACAGATCATGTCCTACGAAAGCAATAAATTTTTTTACTGTCCCCCCGTAATAAGTATTAGAATGCATTATTTGTAATGCATAAAGTAATTAATTATTAATACTTAATTTGAAGGAATAAATTCTTTGATTCATTATTTTTAATACATTATCAGGCCTGTCACAGAAATCCATTCCGATCGAAAGTGGAATGAATTCCGTATTTTGCTTCTTCAGAAAACATAAAACGAATTTTTTTGCGGAATTAAACCACTTTCAGTTTCCTAAGTGGAATTGATATTTTCAGTGACTTAAATTTTAAAAAATTTATTAAAACCACTTTTATTGGGAAATAAATATTGTTTTCGATTTATTTTGTTAAAAAATATTCACCCCTATCGTGAATATATTTTCCCTAGAAATATTTTCCCATTTCCCAAAATTGCAATCATGAATAATTTTTCCCATCAAATATGTTCCCTTCTTCTAATCATTCAGTGGGGAATGATATTCAATGTGTAATTTCGCCTTATCGTGAACGATATTTTCATAGCCGTTTTTCCCCATTTTCGTGTCAAATTATTCATTTTTTTTCTCTAGGGAAATTGTTAAAAAATGTAAGTAATTTTTGTTTTATTATTAAATATTTAGATTATTTAAAATTATTTTTTAGGTCAAAATCAATAAATAAATAACAAAGAGATATTCTCCTCAATAGGATGCAAAATAACCGACCCATTGCATGTGGTTTTGTAAAAGTTTCCAAAGATGTAGTGGATGAATTTTGGACTTCTCTTGTAGAAGAATTTAATAGTGCTGGTCCTCCTATCGATCCCATTCATGATTGGAAAAAGGTAATTTTATTCTACGGTAGAACTTCTGACAAGTAAGTCTGCTTTCTTCTTCCGACGGGTATTTAATCCATTCAGCACATATACTTAGCTCTAAAACGTCCAATACTTTGGAGAGCACCTCACAAAAAGTGGATTGTGCCATTCCCACTTCGTAGTCTCTTCCAACACCTTTTTGGTATCCGCCCTCTGCAAAAAATCTTAAACATGCACTAAGTTTTATTATGGGCAGAATACCAAATGATTTTTTTGTTACCGGCAGAGAATTGGTCAGCGTATTCAAAAGGTATAAAAAAGCTTACTTATTTACCCTGTAATGTTGGATGAATCTAAGTTGAATAGTAATTAATATATCCCATTTTTGAATAAAATTAAGGCACTTACAATGTATCGGGTAACTCTAAGGGATTAGACGCATCTCGCAAAACACGACGATCTATTCGCTGTTGCTGTGTCTCCTCCTCTTGCAATACAACAATGGCACCAATTCTAAACATTTTTACTTAAAACACAACTTTATTCGCACTTAAAATTTTTTAGTTAAATTAATCCGCAAACCAAATATAAATAAATAAATAAATTTGTACAATTTTTATATTCTTCTTCCTTATTTCACATTCACTAAGTATTGATAACAGGAACAGAAGTTCCCATAAAATTCACGATAGCAAATTTCCCTTCGTGGGGAATGAAAATTGGATGAGAACAAATTTCTCCCATGTTATTGCCGATAGGGGTGATTTTTTTAACGCTAATTTTGTTAAAAATAAACACATTTTTATTATATTTCACGGAAAAAGGCAATTTTTAAACCCCAAATTTTTTTTCAAACTAAAATTAAAAATTTTTAAAAGGTTTATATCCTGGCAAAACGAACATCAAAACCGAGATAAAAAGAAAATATTTCTATTCAAGGTATTTTTCTTTTATTATTAATTATTTTAATTTGCATAACTTTTTATTCACTTTGTTACAATTTTTTCAGTTTGTTTTGCTCTTATTCGCTTAAAATACATTATTTTTTTATATACATTATGTTGCCATATTTTAAGAGAAAAATAGAAAAATCGGAATTTGCTAAATCGATCGGAATCTGAAGAAGCTAAAAGGAAACCGATCGGAATTGAATATACGAAATGAAAACCATTCCGATCGGAATTTGTGGTATGTAATATATTTATAATATATTAAATTATGCATTAAATTATTAATAATAAATTAATTTCCCCCATTATAAATAAATTAATAGTAGCTCTTCGGGAATATTTGTTTTTCTATTTACCATGTTCATGTTAAAAACATTTTGCAAACATTTAAGTTTTAAAATAATCCCGAATAGCTACAAGTATACATATTAATTAATCGTAAACATTAAATTGCGCATTTAAACGTAAACTGCATTTTTTAATAAAATACATTTCTTTTTGCGTAAAAAATAACGGAGTTTTTAACTATGAAAAAAAATAAAAAACAAAAAAATCCGCAAACAAATATACCCAGAAACAATAAACTTCTTTCTTCTATATATGTGGAAATGTACATGGTAAACGATATGTAAAATAGAAAAAAAACAAAATAAGGGTTTTTTCAACAAAATATACGAAAAAGACAAAAACCAACAAACAATAACTTCTTTCTTCTATAGATGTGGGAATACTAGAGGTGAGCCAAGGCCCATTAATACAGGTCATTGCATCTCTACAACAATACAACTATAGAAAAAACCACACGCATTTTGTGTCGCGTGATCCTCCCATAGCTGTCAAAATTATAAAAAGTTTTTGTAGAAAATGGTGGAAAAGAAACTAAAATCAGTGTTGCCACAGTCCATAAAATTTAGTAACCAAATTTCAATAAGAAAATTCAATAAATTAAAACTAAACATTTAAAAGTCGGCTAATTTTATACATATAAAATTCAATTTAAACATACGTTCTATGATATAAACTGTAAAATAAAGTGAAGGTCTCCAATATAAAACATATTGTTACGAAGGAATAATTTTGTAAAACAAAATCATAATTGCATTCCCTTAAATTAGTATTTTCACTATTTCTAGCATTTGGGCTATATAAAAAAATTATTACAATAAGAAAATATATGTCGGAAAATCAAGTACGTTTAAAATTATATAAAATTTAAATTTTTTTTTAATTATAAAAAATGTATTATTGCTGTGGAATTAGTTAAATACTAAGCAATAGAGACAATAACAATTACTAGAAAAACTGTAGGTATTATAAATAAGGCTTCACATTACTCTTTTTAGTTATATATACAAGATTATAGAGTGTAAATAAGAGCTTTAAAATCCAAAAGTATCTGTATTTTTAGTTTGCAGTAAAGAGCCCTAGTATACAAAACGAACTATAAAGGACAATGTGGAGACATTATTTTATAAGTTATTTTGAATTTTAAACTTGTTATATACTTTGTAAGTTTCGTTTAATTTTTTGTTTCAAAATATTGAATTTTTAAAAAAATAAGTTTTGTTTGATATGTCAATATACATATATGTATATTGAATTTTTATAATACTTTTTCCATTTGAATAAATCGGACATATTTTTATAATTTGTTTGTAATAAAAAACTAATAAGTATCAATTACGATCCCCATAATTGGCGATCCTGCCAGGAGCCTAGTACGGAAATCCAGAACTGCAAAATTTTATAAACATGCTAAAAGTGAATGAAGACAGTGAAATTGCATCTAAAAATAAAGAAAAGATATTGTTGCTTTCAGCAAGTCAAAGCACAACGGACGCAAACTGGCTTATTGTTTAAAAACTACATCTGCAAATAAAATCAATATATTGGATATATACATACATACATATTCAAATATTGGCTAGTTGTCAGAAAGCAAGTATGTATTCAATCATTTATTTATTATAAAAGTCGGGCTCAGTAACAATGTAAGAAGCTGCATCTACATACAAAATAAGACTGGTTTACATCTACAATATTCGTATATGCAAATATTTTTTTTTCCATACTACATTATTAGAAATATTATTTTGATTTATATTAGTATTTTGTAAACTCTCCAACCGAAAATGGTGCCAATTCATTCACCCCCACGTAATGTGGATCGAACTTCAAACACTACAACAAATACGCCAACAACTAACAGATCATAACATGACACAACAAAGTCAGATATCACATTCTTCAGAGCAAAATGTTCCTTTAGTTAATACTTCTCAATCAAATTTCGAACTTTGTGCGACTTCTGTAAAACTCCCTCTTTTTTGGACAAACTGTCCTGAGGCCTGGTTTGTTCATGCAGAGACTCAGTTTGCAATCAAAGAAATTTCTATGGACAGAACAAAATATGAATACGTTATTGCGGCTTTATCACAGGAAGTAATATTAACTCTTTTAGATATTATTCAGAATCCCCTATCAATAGTTTATACCAGAGGTGGAGAACCTTTTTACCATTAGAGGCCACATTTAAATTAGTCAGCAATACGAGAGGCCGCATAAGCTGATTGACCTAAGAAAGTCACTTTTTGTGAAATTATTATATTTTTTCTATAGATTTAACAATTTATTTAGAAAAAATAAACAATAATACTACGAAATTTTAAATAGAATATACATTTAGAATAATATAAAAATATTATAATATAATAACTTTATTGACCTCTTTTTTTAAATAATAATAAATCTCTTTTTCGAGCTTAAGGTCTTTTTATATTAATATTAAATATTTATTTTTTCAATATTTCGCTGCCCCTTCGTGTAGCGTCTTCAGGAATTATTATTTATTTATTATTTATTTTTTTGTTGTTATTATTTGTTAAAATAATTAGAAAAATTTTTGTCAGATAGTGAAATAGGTAGTAGAAATAAAAAAGTGTTTTCGAAGTTAAATTTAGTTCGTGCTTATCATCAAATTCCAATGGCTGAGGAGGATATTTACAAAACGGCAATAACTACGCCTTTTGGCATGTTTGAATTCCAGCGCATGGCTTTTGGTTTAAGAAATACAGCTCAAACATTCTAGCGTTTCATAAATGAGGTATTTAAAGGATTAGATTTTGTGTTTAGTTTATATTGATGACGTTTTAGTAGCCAGCGAAAATGAAGAACAACATTTAGAACATTTAAAAAAAGTTTTCGAGAGACTGGATGAATATGGTTTAAATATTAAGCCAGGCAAATGCATTTTTGGAGTTGAAAATATAAATTTTTTGAGTCATAATATATCAGAGAAAGGCATTAAACCATCTGAAGGAAAGATAGCTGCTATCAAAGATTTTGAAAGGCCGTTATCTGTTAAACAAATGCAAAAATTCCTAGGAATGGTAAATTATTACCATCATTATATACCAAGATTAGCTAACAAGACATTTATTTTGTACAAATTATTGAACAGAGCTATTAGGGACAAAAAGAAGACCATAGAATGGGATGATAATGCTATTAGAATATTCAACGAAGTCAAGGATAATTTTGCATTACGAGTTTTGCTAAATCATTTTAATAAAGATGCAGAATTAACTCTAACACTCGATGCTTCTAATATTGCGGTTGGAGGCGTTTTACATGAAGTTTTTAATGGTAATATAGAGCCTTTAGTTTTTTTCTCAAAAAAACTTACCCCTGCTGAAGTTAAGTACAGTTCATTTAATCGGGAATTACTTGCTGTTTATTTAAACATTTTAAATATTTATTAGAAGGCCGCTCTTTTGTAGTCTTCACGGACCACAAACCATTGACATGTGTTATGAATTCAAAAACCGAAAGAAGTCCAAGACAAACTAGACATTTACAGCCTTATGTATAATTAAAAATTAGCAGGTCGTTGCACACAGTTGCTAAGTTTGTCCCTCCAGTACGTGGAAATTCTTATTCAAGAAAACAAGGAATTTAATTTTTTGGATTATCTGACGAGTTATCAAATAGAGGGTATGGAAAGTTTTAATAATATCACTCTATAGCGGGTGATTAACTTGCCAGTTTTTTGTTCCATATACTAACGAGTGGCTAATTTTTCATTATACATACTGCCGTTAGAGTATATTGCGCAATTTACTACAGATATTCGATATATAAAAGGTGAATCTAATGTTGTAGCTGATAGTCTTTCCAGACCCTTTGATGTTGATATTATAAATGACAGGGAATTAAATTTACGAATTTTATGCGAGGAACAACAAAATGATTCCGAAATAAAATTTTTAACTGAAAAAAGACAGTGTTTTCTAATTTAAAATTAATAAAGGTTCCATTAATTAACTCAGACCTTTGGTGTGAGTTGTCAGATAATAATACAAGACCCTATGTGCCTGTTGAACTTAGGAAACTGGTGTTTTCGAAACTGCATGGTATTTCTCACCCGGGTACTCGTTCGACAAGACGTTTAATAACTAGAAAATATTTTTGGCCAAATATGAGCAAACAGGTAAATCAATGGTCGAAGGAATGTATCAATTGTCAACAATCAAAGGTTCACAAGCATACAAAATCTCCTATTTGTAAGATACCGATACCAAAAGGTTGTTTTGAGCACATACATTTGGACATTGTTGGACCACTTCCTCCATGTAATGGTTATAGATATCTTCTTACATTAATTGACCGGTTCACGCGTTGGCCTGAAGCATACCCTTTAAGAGATATAAATACTAAACGGTAATAGATTCACTTGTACGAAATTACATTTCCAGGTTTGGCGTACCATTGAAAATAACTACAGACCAAGGTAGTCAATTCACTTCTCATATGTTTTCAGAACTATCAAAATTTTTGGGTACTCATAATATTACTACTTCATCATATCACCTTCAAGCTAATGGTATTATCGAAAGATTTCATAGACAGATTAAGGCTACATTAATGTGTAAAGCTGACTCATCAAAATGGTATGATGAGCTTCCAATAGCTTTACTCGGACTACGTTCCACTTATAAAGAAGATTTAAGAGCTACTCCTGCTGAGATGACATACGGTGAAAATATTCGAATACCGGGAGAAATTGTAGTTCATGAAAACCAATTTGATGCTTCTGATATTTTATTTAAATTAAAAAATCATTTCAAAAATGTAAGGTCGAACATCGTACACCATTCGGGTTTTGAATCAGGTTTTTATATTCCAAAGGATTTGCGAAGTTGCAAATTTTTATTTCTGCGAGTAGTCAACAAAAGATCTTTATATCAACCATATGAAGGGCCATACAAAGTCGTAGAAAAAAGCAAGAAATGTTTTAAGATTGAGAAAGATGGAGAAATAATATCGGTACCAATTGAACGCATAAAACCAACTATTACAGAAAATCCTATAGATAATACTAAAAGCACTAACACTACACTGACACAAAAATCAAAACACGTAACCTTCAATTTATTGGACATCAGTTGCTTTTCGGAGGGGGAGTAATGTGAGGACATTATTTTATAAGTTATTTTGAATTTTAAACTTGTTATATACTTTGTAAGTTTCGTTTAATTTTTTGTTTCAAAATATTTAATTTTTAAAAAAATAAGTTTTGTTTGATATGTCAATATACATATATGTATATTGAATTTTTATAATACTTCTTCCATTTGAATAAATTGGACATATTTTTATAATTTGTTTGTAATAAAAAACTAATAAGTATCAATTACGATTCCCCATAGACAATTCATAACAATATTATCCTCCTTGAACCTAAAATATTACAATATTTAGTTAAAACTATTATTATTCATTTAAAATAAAAATACCATTTTCTTCTTAAAGAAAGGAAAAACACAAAAAGAAAATAAATATGTAGGAAAACAGTAGCGAACTTTTGTTAGATATAGCCAATATGGCAACCCTGATTGAAAACATAAACATTCAAATAAAAACAAAAAAGATAAAAATGTAAACAAACTTTGACGTTTATAGACAGGTTTACATAAAATCAGCCTGAGAGATGCAATGACCTAAATTAATGGGCCTTGAGGTGAGCACAAGACGTCTTGTTGCGTACTCTTCATAAAGTGCAGTACTGAAGTGTTCTCTTTTCTGTTGTTCCTGATTTTAAGAGAACACTGAAATATGTATTTTATTTTTATTCAAAGTGTGCAACTGCAGTCATTGTCAGAGCATATTTCACTAGTGTCACTAAATTTACAGTAGTGTCAAATGATTTTCTGTAGTGTCGACATTGAAGAATTTGTGCACACATAAACCAGAGAAGTAGATATCAGTGTTGCCACGACTTTCAATTTTTTCCAATCAAATTTCAGCAAAAATTTAACCAAAATGGAAATAAAATAATCAAATTATTTACTCCAAATTCTGATAGAAACAATTGAGAAAATTGTCTTAAATCAAGTATAACTTTTAAATTTTTTGCAATAATTACATTAATAAATATATAATAAATAAATAAATAAAATTGCTTTTAAAAAACATAAACATGTTTTCTTTTGCATTAACTACCATGATATAACGCATTCTGGTTGTAAAATAATTTTTTTTCTGCGCACCTACGTCACACCAACCATAAACAAAAAACACAATCACACAGCCACTCGTATTTGATATGGGAGAATTTTGTTTAAATTTTAGATTTTCGTTACGGACATTACAAAGAGAGAGCATTTATAACGGACCTGCTCAAAGCACTATCTTTGTTTCATGACTCAGCGTTGCCGTTTTTAGTTATTTGTAACCAAAATTGGTTACTTTTTTCTGCAGTGTGTACATGTGAAGTTTTTTTTCGCCTTGGTTACTTTTTCCTTTGAGGCTAAAGAAAGCCACACTTATTTAAACGGTTTGAATTTAAAATAATAACTTTATAATTTGTAAATAATAATAATAATAATATGACACACGTGTGTTGTTTACTATTTTTGTGAATTTCTACCTTAAGTATAGAAAGAAACCTTCATTAACGAACATTTTAATTAAATAAAGCTATGTAGTCTAGGATGGCGCTTTTGTTGCATTTAATTCCAATTTTGGCATTTTTCTAAAAGTCATAGCAATATTTCCAAAATAAGTGTATCTACCAAAAAAGGTGACTAATGCTATTTGAAAATCAAACAAATAGAAAAAGACTTTATTATCGGTTTAAAATTAAACCTATCTTTTGTACTATTGTGCGTTGATTTAATATACTCATGAGCTTGATAATGTGAATGCGAATAGAGGTTTTATATATTTTGTCATTTCTTCCATATAACCAGAAAGTAAATTATCTTGACAGATTAATCAAAGTATATATATTACATTATATTGCAAGAAACCAAAATAGTTATAATTGATTTAACATAATTTTCTTAATTATTTCTATTAGAATTAGGACTTAAAAATTTGGTAAGATTTTTGCTAAAATTTGGTTTCAAAAATCTAAAAGTCGTGGCAACACTCTTTTCCATTAACTACTAAAAAGAAATGCAGTTGTCACACTATGAAGATTACAATATTTTTATTGTACTCTGAACCAACTGTATATTAAAATATTGTACAATGGCTTTTATGTGCTGTTGTTTATTGTTCTCTGTTTTTGCTTTACTTATATTTATATTTGCAATTACAATCAATATTTGCTCATGAGAAAAATGCAAGACTGTACAATTTTAGCGTCTTGTGCTCATCTCGAGGGAATACACATCGTAATCAATATTTACTTGTGTGCCACATGAAATTACCTTCTCGATTCCAAAAGAAATATATTCTGAAGCAATATATTATATAATTGATTATAAAATAAGTTAATCAATCTTTTCCCGCTGGGTACAATCAATATTCGCTCATGAGAAATATACAATACTGTTCAATTTTAGCGTCTTGTGCTCACGTCTAGTTCATACGTAACAATTTTCAAAGCTTTAAAGCAGAGTTTAGATTTTTCCATTTATAAATACTCAAAAACTAACATTTATAATTATTATTAAGAATGCGATTTTTAAAATTTTTTATTTCTCTTCACGCACATGAACGAACAGCACAAATTTATTTTCTTAAAATCACACACGAATGTGTGCATTCATTTTTTTTTTCTAAGCGTACATACATGTATATGAAGAGTAAAGAAACTTTTTTATTTTCTTCATGCACATAAACGAGAACCACAATTTTTGTTCACACGCGAACGTCTGCATTCATATTTTTCTACGCAAAAATGTTTCATGACGTTGTAGTTGTAATGCATTCATAAATTTTTTGAATTTTTGACGCCTGCCTGTCGCCAACACACAATACAACAGTTACATAAAAAAAATCCCAAATAGAAGAGTATTGTTGTTGTATATGTATATATACAAAGCGAATATACATGAGCGAGTAAGTGTGGGAAAAAAAATATTCAAGCTCATAAAAGAGTATTCGTCAAATTTTTGATTTTTCATACATGAATATGCGTCCAAAAAAAAAAGAAATATTCACACATGACAAAGACCAAAGCAAAATATTTTCTGTTTTTCAAACATGCGTGAGGAGAAAAAAAAAATAAAAACTGAATGCACACGTCCATTCATAAGTGAAAAGTGAGTGAATATCTATAGAATATTTAAAGTCTGGTTAGCCAAACGTTAAAATAGCTGTCATGTTAGAGCTGCAAAACAATCGATAGTACTATCGATAGTATCGATAGTTTCATTTTTGGCCAACTATCGATGGTTTCACTATCGGTAGCGATACTATCGGAAAATTTTAAAAGTAAACTTTTTCAATGCAGGTTTTTTGCTGCCGGTAAATTTTTGTATGTGTGTTCTAATTTTTCAATAAAAATAATATATTTGCATTTATTTAATGTAAAATAAAATAGAGTCAATATTTCAAAAAAGTGTTATATTATTAAGCTCCTTAGGGTCATTAATTTTATTTAACTTAGTTATTTTTATTCAGCGGCAACGGCTACCTTAATATAACGACAGCGGCGAATTATTGACGACACAAGAATAATACATAATCCATAGGAGTGTGTATGTCTGTCTGTGTTTAATAGAATATGGCAATGAAAATATTGAGGTAGGCAACGATGATGAAGAGGCTATTCAAAAAAAGATACGTAGGACGTATTCAGATGTTTGGACTTATTTTGAAATAACCAAAGATAAAAATTGTGCTAAATGCCGTTTATGTGCCAAATATTATAAAACTAGCGGCAATACTACATATTTATTAGATCACCTTAAACGTTCGCACCCTAGTTTCAGAGAAGTGGAAAAGCCAATTACGACCATAGACCACAAACGGTCGATAAACCCCTGTTCATTAACAAAAATTATTGGGTAAACCTGGTATAACTTATAAATACCTAAATTTAACGCTTCTTTACCTAATTTTATTTATGAATTGTTTTTTATAATCCCTTTTAATTAGAGAGAGAGAAGCTAGGCCGTAATCCTGACACAGGGTTGTAAAGGCCAGTTATGTATGTATGTATGTTTAATTAGAATTTTGATATTTACATATGTAGAATGTATGTTTTACGTTTTTTACCAGAAGAAAATCGACTGAAAATTGACAAAGGTATAAGATATTGAGTGAAACAATCAAATCCCATATTTTTCGAATATTTTATTTTTTTTTACAATTTATTGGGTTTAAACGATTTTAATACATACGCCAATCATACGCTACCATGGCCAGTTTGCTAAAATACATTCAATATGAGTATCACAACTGGAAAATATTTTGGATTGTTTCACTCAATAGCTTATACCTTTGTCAATTTTCGGTCGATTTTCTTCTGGTTGGTGTTAGTTCTTGCGTAGAAGTATCATCTTGACGTACATGAAGAGAAACCAGATGTTTTTTCGACGTTTCGTACTTTTCCATCGGCACAGAAGCACTGTAAAATATGATTTTTTTGAAAATGTGCCATATTTTCATCAATATGTTTTGAACCGCTTTACAAATCAAAAATCCAGTTATACATATTTGTTCGTCATCTCAATACCTTCCATTTGGAACCAAGAACGACCCAATAGGAAATATCTAGCTCGAGATATAATTTGTCAAGTGAAAAAAGGTCGAAAAAATGAGAAAATGACCATATCTCAAAAACTGTTCCATAAAAAAAATGTTAACCTTGATTTTTAAATTCAGCGGAAGAAAATACATAAGAAAAATCACATCCCATCAAATGTACATTTTTAGTGTAAACCAGTGTAATTTGCGTTTTTTTTTTTGTTATTTTGTAATAAAATTGAAATTTATGTTACATTAGTATTCATATGTATGTCTTTTATTTAAATCAATACATTTATTATGAAAGCGAATAATAACCCATATGCATACATGGTACTTGCTATATTTTAATAGAGTTTTACTTAGTGGACTTCCGATACAAATTAAATTCTACACATCCACTAGATTTTAGAAGAACATAGTAAAAATTTATCCAAAAATTCGTATTGCGATTATAATTTTCTCAGAAAAATAGAAAACCGATAGTATCGATATTATCGATTGTTTTTTTTTAACTATCGAAACTATCGATGGGGCCGACTATCGATAGTTTTGCAGCTCTATGTCATGTAACGGAACGTACGGTTGGTACGTCTGTGCAATTGTACAACACTTAAAAACATGTCATATGTTTTTGACATAAGTACATATGTACATTTTATTTCATACCTGTGAAGATAACAAACTTTTGAACAAACTTTTTCAAATTTTGGCAAACTTTTGGGTTGTTGTCGTAGATAACAAACTTTTTCTGCAAACCTCATTTTTACTCTCTTGCGGGAGCTGTGCAGACAAAAAATTAAAATTTTCTTCTTCTAGTTAGGTATTCATGGACTCAATTAAGTGCTCCCAAATATGAACATTTTAACAAACTTTTAAGTGCTGGCAAATTTGAACATTTTAACAAACTTTTCTAGTTTCTAACATATAACCAACTTTATACGAATTTATAATTATATTATAAATTTTTAATTAACATTAAAAATATACAAATTATGTACAGAAAATTAAACTTAATAAAATATATGAAAGCTGTATTTAAATTGCATATACGCTTTTAATAGGTTCTTACATTATATTACAATGATTTACTGATTATTTAAATTAAAACTAAAATATGATAAAATTATTTTTATTTTTTATAAAAAACAGAGAGTAAAATGTATTCTACAGTTCATAAATAATTAAATTAAATATGAATATAATATAAACAATCAAATTTTTAAAGAAACTTTAATGAAACACATTTTACCCATTGTAGCCCACTGTGTGAATTGTGACAAAATTTAGAAAGTGGGGTGTGATGCGGGACAGTCTGGCCTACATTATGGCACATACGGTATATTCGGGCAAACTTATAGTTTCGAACAAAATTTTTCAAAAACCATTTACAAGTCAATATACTCAAAATAAATTTTGCCCATTATAGCCCACTGTGTGAATTGTGACAATATTTGGAAAGTGGGGTGTGATGCGGGACAGTCTGGCCTACATTATGGCATATACGCTATATTCGGGCAAACTTATAGTTTCAAACAAAATTATTCAAAAACCATTTACAAGTCAAAATACTCAAAACATATTTTGCCCATTATAGCCCACTGTGTGAATTGTGACAAAATTTGGAAAGTGGGGTATGATGCGGGACAGTCTGGCCTACATTATGGCATATACGGTATATTCGGGCAAACTTATAGTTTCGAACAAAATTTTTCAAAAACCATTTCGAAGTCAATACACTCAAAACACATTTTGCCCATTTAGGCCCATTGCGTAAGTTGTGCCAAAAATCGGAAAGTAGTGAGGGATAGTGGACCTAGTGGACTACAACCTGTCATATTTAGTTTATTCGGAAATAGTTTTTGGTCCATACAATCCATTCAAAAGAAGATTTTTAAGGCATTTCACTCACATACGTTTTGACTGTTTTAGCCCACTGTGTGAGTTGTGCCAAAAATCGGAAAGTGGTGGGGGATAGTGGACCTAATGGACTACCACCTGTCATATTCAGTTTATTCAAAAATAGTTTTTGGTCCATACAATCCATTCAAAAGAAGATTTTTAAGGCATTTCACTTATATACACTTTGACTATTTTAGCCCACTGTGTGAGTTGTGCCAAAAATCGGAAAGTGGTGGGGGATAGTGGACCTAATGTACTACAACCTGTCATATTCAGTTTATTTGGAAATAGTTTGTGGTCCATACAATCCATTCAAAAGAAGATTTTTAAGGCATTTCACTCACATACGTTTTGACTATTTTAGCCCACTGTGTGAGTTGTGCCAAAAATCGGAAAGTAGTGGGGGATAGTGGACCTAATGGACTACCACCTGTCATATTCAGTTTATTCGGAAATAGTTTTTGGTCCATACAATCCATTCAAAAGAAGATTTTTAAGGCATTTCACTTATATACACTTTGACTATTTTAGCCCACTGTGTGAGTTGTGCCAAAAATCGGAAAGTGGTGGGGGATAGTGGACCTAGTGGACTACAACCTGTCATATTTAGTTTATTCGGAAATAGTTTTTGGTCCATACAATCAATTCAAAAGAAGATTTTTAAGGCATTTCACTCATATACATTTTGATTATTTTAGCCCACTGTGTGAGTTGTGCCAAAAATCGGAAAGTGGTGGGGGATAGTGGACCTAGTGGACTACAACCTGTCGTATTCAGTTTATTCGGAAATAGTTTTTGGTTCTTACAATCCATTCAAAAGAAGATTTTCAAGGCATTTCACTCATATACATGTTGCCCATTTTAGCCCACTGTGTGAGTTGTGCCAAAAATTAGAAAGTGGTGGAAGATAGCGGACCTAATGGAATATCACGTGTCATACTCAGTTTATTTGGAAATAGTTTTTGGTCCATACAATCAATTCAAAAGAAGATTTTTAAAGCATTTCACTCACATACGTTATGACTATTTTAGCCCACTGTGTGAGTTGTGCCAAAAATTGGAAAGTGGTGGGGGATAGTGGACCTAATGTACTATAATGTGTCATACCTAGTTTATTCGGAAATAGTTTTTGGTCCATACAATCCATTCAAAAGAAGATTTTTAAGGCATTTCACTCACATACGTTTTGACTATTTTAGCCCACTGTGTGAGTTGTGCCAAAAATCGGAAAGTGGTGGGGGATAGTGGACCTAATGGACTACCACCTGTCATATTCAGTTTATTCGGAAATAGTTTTTGGTCCATACAATCCATTCAAAAGAAGATTTTTAAGGCATTTCACTTATATACACTTTGACTATTTTAGCCCACTGTGTGAGTTGTGCCAAAAATCGGAAAGTGGTGGGGGATAGTGGACCTAGTGGACTACAACCTGTCATATTTAGTTTATTCGGAAATAGTTTTTGGTCCATACAATCCATTCAAAAGAAGATTTTTAAGGCATTTCACTTATATACACTTTGACTATTTTAGCCCACTGTGTGAGTTGTGCCAAAAATCGGAAAGTGGTGGGGGATAGTGGACCTAGTGGACTACAACCTGTCGTATTCAGTTTATTCGGAAATAGTTTTTGGTTCTTACAATCCATTCAAAAGAAGATTTTCAAGGCATTTCACTCATATACATGTTGCCCATTTTAGCCCACTGTGTGAGTTGTGCCAAAAATCAGAAAGTGGTGGAAGATAGCGGACCTAATGGACTATCACGTGTCATGCTCAGTTTATTTGGAAATAGTTTTTGGTCCATACAATCAATTCAAAAGAAGATTTTTAAGGCATTTCACTCACATACGTTATGACTATTTTAGCCCACTGTGTGAGTTGTGCCAAAAATTGGAAAGTGGTGGGGGATAGTGGACCTAATGTACTATAATGTGTCATACCTAGTTTATTCGGAAAAAGTTTTTGGTCCATACAATCCATTCAAAAGAAGATTTTTAAGGCATTTCACTCATATACATTATGACATTATGACAACTCACACAGTGGGCTAAAATAGTCATAATGTATATGAGTGAAATGCCTTAAAAATCTTCTTTTGAATGGATTGTATGGACCAAAAACTATTTCCGAATAAACTGAGTATGACGCGTGATAGTCCATTAGGTCCACTATCCCACACCACTTTCCGATTTTTGGCACAACTCACACAGTGGGCTAAAATAGTCATAACGTATGTGAGTGAAATGCCTTAAAAATCTTCTTTTGAATTGATTGTATGGACCAAAAGCTATTTCCAAATAAACTGAGTATGACACGAGATAGTCCATTAGGTCCGCTATCTTCCACCACTTTCTGATTTTTGGCACAACTCACACAGTGAGCTAAAATGGGCAACATGTATATGAGTGAAATGCCTTGAAAATCTTCTTTTGAATGGATTGTAAGAACCAAAAACTATTTCCGAATAAACTGAATACGACAGGTTGTAGTCCACTAGGTCTACTATCCCCCACCACTTTCCGATTTTTGGCACAACTCACACAGTGGGCTAAAATAATCAAAATGTATATGAGTGAAATGCCTTAAAAATCTTCTTTTGAATTGATTGTATGGACCAAAAACTATTTCCGAATAAACTAAATATGACAGGTTGTAGTCCACTAGATCCACTATCCCCCACCACTTTCCGATTTTTGGCACAACTCACACAGTGGGCTAAAATAGTCAAAGTGTATATAAGTGAAATGCCTTAAAAATCTTCTTTTGAATGGATTGTATGGACCAAAAACTATTTCCGAATAAACTAAATATGACAGGTTGTAGTCCACTAGGTCCACTATTCCCCACCACTTTCCGATTTTTGGCACAACTCACACAGTGGGCTAAAATAGTCAAAGTGTATATAAGTGAAATGCCTTAAAAATCTTCTTTTGAATGGATTGTATGGACCAAAAACTATTTCCGAATAAACTGAATATGACAGGTGGTAGTCCATTAGGTCCACTATCCCCCACCACTTTCCGATTTTTGGCACAACTCACACAGTGGGCTAAAATAGTCAAAACGTATGTGAGTGAAATGCCTTAAAAATCTTCTTTTGAATGGATTGTATGGACCAAAAACTTTTTCTGAATAAAGTAAGTATGGCACGTTATAGTCCAATTGGTCCACTATCCCTCACTACTTTCCGATTTTTGGCACAACTTACGCAATGGGCTACAATGGGCAAAACGTGTATTGAGTGTATTGACTTCGAAATGGTTTTTGAAAAATTTTGTTTGAAACTATAAGTTTGCCCGAATATACCGTATATGCCATAATGTAGGCCAGACTGTCCCGCATCATACCCCACTTTCCAAATTTTGTCACAATTCACACAGTGGGCTATAATGGGCAAAATGTGTTTTGAGCATATTGACTTGTAAATGGTTTTTGAATAATTTTGTTTGAAACTATAAGTTTGCCCGAATATAGCGTATATGCCATAATGTAGGCCAGACTGTCCCGCATCACACCCCACTTTCCAAATATTGTCACAATTCACACAGTGGGCTATAATGGGCAAAATTTATTTTAAGTATATTGACTTGTAAATGGTTTTTGAAAAATTTTGTTCGAAACTATAAGTTTGCCCGAATATACCGTATGTGCCATAATGTAGGCCAGACTGTCCCGCATCACACCCCACTTTCTAAATTTTGTCACAATTCACACAGTGGGCTACAATGGGTAAAATGTGTTTCATTAAAGGTTCTTTAAAAATTTGATTGTTTATATTATATTCATATTTAATTTAATTATTTATGAACTGTAGAATACATTTTACTCTCTGTTTTTTATAAAAAATAAATATAATTTTATCATATTTCAGTTTTAATTTAAATAATCAGTAAATCATTGTAATATAATGTAAGAACATATTAAAAGCGTATATGCAATTTAAATACAGCTTTCATAGGTATATTTTATTAAGTTAAATTTTCTGTACATAATTTGTATATTTGTAATGTTAATTAAAAATTTATAATAATAGTTAATAATTATTTTATGATAATATTAATAATTATAACTTTGTATGAAAGTTCGTTTTATATCAGAAACTAGAAAAGTTTGTTAAAATATTCAAATTTGCCAGCACTTAAAAGTTTGTTAAAATGTTCATATTTGGCTGCATTTAAATGAGTCCATGTACTACTAACTAGAAGAAGAAAATTCTCTTTTCTTATCTGTAGTCTGCACATTTCCTGCAAATGAGAATAAAAGCAGGTTTGCAGAAAAAATTTCTTAGTCAAGACAAAAACCTAAAAAAGTTTGACAAAAAAAAGTTTGTTATCTTCTCGGCCGCTTTTATTTCTTATTATAAAAGAAAAATACCGTGATGGGACTTCAAAATTGAAATTAGTACTAAAATATAAATAAATAGTACCAAAGGGTGTAAATAGTACCAAAACTGTATTTCAAGTACTTATACACAAATAATAAAAATTTGATATACCTATATACATATATGTATATAGTATAGGCATATATAAATGCTATACAAGATGCATACGTACATGTACGTACTTATGTATATAATTTTAAAATATATTTAAAATATTTTTCGCCATATAGGCAAATACATTGAATATACATAATATATGAAATGTATTGCTTTGGGGATAAGCATGACGAGTCTCTTAAGCATATACGAAATGGCCATAGAGACATGCTTATCCCCAAAGCAATACATTTCATATATTATGTATATTATATGTGAATTAATTACATACATATATGAAATTACATACATACTAAACATATTGATAATTATTTTTTGATTTTAATTTTTTATTAAAGAGATACCTGTGAAAGTATATAGTACATTCATAGAAATAAATTAAAATATATTTATAGTCGCCGTGGTCTAGTGGTTAGTGTGTTGGCTTACTAAGACATGGGTCCTGGGTTCGACTCCAGGCTCTGAAATCTTCAAAAAAAAAAAGAAATATGAAAAAAATATTTCTTTCGGCGACTACCTCTCAGCAGTCTTCTGGCAAAAGCTCTGAGAGTAACTAATTGCCATGAACAAGCTTCTCAAGTCTGTCGTTCGGAGTCGACGTTAAACTGTAGGTCCCGGTACTCATGGATAAAAAATTGACACACACAACATGAGTGCTGCGAGAAGCTAGGCCGTAATCCTGACACAGGGTTGTAAAGGCCAGTTATGTATGTATGTATATTTTCACACAATTCAACCGGGCACAGTGACCCATAAAATCAAATACCTTCAATTTATTGCCCATGTTCTGAAAATCGCAAAACGCTTGAATTTGGCGTTTTCGATTTGAAATCGCCAAATAGGTGTTCTGCAAACGAAAACACTAAAACTTTGGCGATTTCAAATCGCTAATGTACCCTGAAGCGTTTTGGTCAATTGTAATGTAAACCTTAAAAAATTAAAAAATTATACAATATATAAATTTAATATGATTTCTTTTAATTTAAAGGAATCTTGTACGTTTTCTTTTTACTTTTTTAATACCACTTGTCTGTTTCAATTGCTTACTTATTTATGATCAACTGAATACACACTTTTGTACTAATTCACAAAGAAAACTCTTAAAAGGAGTTCAAAAACAATTTTAAAAATGGATATTCACAGCTAAACATCGCCATTTGCGTTTATTTAGTTAATATTTCCATTTGTGTTAAAATCGAAAAAAAGCAAATCGCGCGTTTGTCAGAACATGCTCAAATGCGTTTTGAAAACACAGCGTTTTTCAGAACATGGGCGTATATATGTATATTGTACATATGTGTATACATTACAAGCAAATCAAGTTATTGGTGTGTATTCCTGTTAAAATAACAACATTTTTATTGTTTCGTTTTTAAATTATAATTCTAAATTTTCCCATAAAGAGAAAATGTACTTAATTCTTTAAAGAAATTTTATTTTTAATTTTTGGAAATGTTTAAAAATTGTTTTAATTAAAATAAGTACAAATTAAAAATAGTACAAAGAAAAAAGTGAAATCACCCCCATAATATAAAACAAACAAAAAGTTCATCCCTGTTATATTAATGTCACGTAAAAACGTTGAGAAATTCTATTTTATACAGGTTGTTCCGTTCCGTCAACGTCACATTTATTTTGGATAATCATTTGCATTATTTTTATATGCTAGATTTATTAGGTTTTTTCTCTTAAAAATGAGTGCCACTGTTCATAAAATTTTATTTCATGGAGCTGATATTATAAAATCTTTACCTTTACCGGTAGGCCAACTATCAGAAGATGTAATTAAAGCAAGTCATAAAGAATATAAAATTTTAAGACAATACCACTCCAGAAAAACTTCAAGAGCCAATACTAATAGTGACATATTTAACTGGATGCTGATTTCTTCGGACCCTGTTGTGGCCGACAAAAGAAAAAAGGCTAAAAAAAACAAAGCAAAATTTAATGAAATTGAACTAAGTATGCTAAGGCTACCCACTTTCTGTGGCAACGAAGAAGATAATTACGAACAGGAGCTTGATGACATTCAAGACTATGAAGATAACAATATAGAGTAAAATAAAAATTTTCTTATTGATAATTAAAATCATGCAAGTATCATGCAAGTTGATAAATTTAAATAAAAACTTAAAAAAAATATAATTATTATTTCCGCTTTTATTAGTATTCTCGTTTTATGTTTTTCATTAGGCCTAATGTTTTGATTTTGGATTTTTAGTTTATAAACAAAATTGACATACAAAATCCCGTGCAATAAGTTTTAATTGAATTCGATCAATTCTTTAAAAATTGTCCGCCATATTGGATCCGCTATTTTAAATTTTTAAAAACTGACCTCAGATTCGTAACCAACAAACTTAGAAACCTTAAGGTACCTAGTTTTATTAAAATTTATTGAATCCATATGCAGTAAATAATTTTGTCGCACTAAATTTTCAATTCGTCCCTGTGTGCGACGATATATTATCGTCATAGTAATGTTTTATTGAAACTCTACCAGCTTATTAATTTATATATGTACATATAATGTATGTACATATATTTTTATATTTCACATTAACATTTTCAGTAGCTTTAAAATTGTTTTAACAATTTCTAGCAACAAAATATCAAAAAAAGTATTTTAATACAAATATAATTTTTCAAATCTATTTCTTGTTGGGAGCATTTTTGGATTTCGTAGTATCTTTGTGCCTAGTATTTAGTTTACTTGCAGGCGCAGAGGATGTAGGTATGCTTGGAGTGGGTTTTTCTTTTCTAATATATTTTGGATCAGATTCTTGTTCTTTCCTTTTATTGGCGTTAGTAGAATTTTTCGCAACTGATTTCTGTTCCTCTTTAGGTGACTCTTTTATAGAAGATTTTGATGTCGCCTTTATTGTGCCTGGGGGTATAAGACGCACACCTACATTGCTGTGTTTCAAATCATACTTCGAAATGTTGCGTATGTAGCCCTCTAGGTTTAAAGCATATACATCTTTAGCTAATTCATTAGGATCGGTATCTTTTTCTTTGCGTATTTGCTTAACGTCATCGTCTATTTCTTTTTTTATGGAGTCATCAATTTTCTAAAAAAAAAATTATTAAATAAAAATAGTATTATAAAAACCGTAAATATTTAAAATAAACTTTTAACCTTTAACTCTTCCTCAAGTATCAGCTTTTCTTTTAAACACAACCGCTTAAACATGCCTATTGGATCATGTTTCTCTCGCATTATTTGTACTTCTTCTCGTTTCCTGTAGCTGGTACCAGGATCTGACATAGAATGACCGTGATAGCGATAGGTTTCTAATTCCAATACTATAGGTCCACATTTGCTGGCATAATTTATGACATAATCCGCAGCACTACGTACTGCCAAAATATCATTACCATTAACCCATATACCTGGAATGTAATCCCCTCTGGTGTAATAATCGGTGCTGCACGCCGATCTTTTCACTGAAGTACCCATGCCGTATTTATTATTTTCGCAAACGAAAACTATGGGTAATTTCCATAAACAGGCCATATTAAAGGTTTCATGTATTTGGCCCTGATTAGCGGCACCATCACCATAACAAGCAAAGTTAATACCCTTATCACAAGTATATGCATGAGCAAAAGCTATACCGGCACCCAAAGGAACTTGAGCGCCCACAATTCCATTACCGCCAAAAAAATTAGGGGCATAAGTATGCATAGAGCCTCCTTTCCCACGACTACAACCACTTTGTTTTTGGCATAGCTCAGCAATAATATCATAAATTGGCACACCCATTAACCACGTCCAACCATGGGAACGGTAAGAGGTTATTATAGTGTCCTGAAGCCTCATGGCAGATTTAATGCCTAAAGTTAAAATTAACGTTTTTTAGTTTTTTTTTCTTTTTTCTTTACTTACCCACACAACAAGCTTCTTGACCCACATATAAATGACAAAATCCTCTAATTAATTTTTCTTTATATAAATTAGCACAACTATTTTCCATTCTGCGTACGGTTTGCATTTGTGTGTACAATCTAAGGGCCAAATTTCTAGTCAAACATACTTTGGAATTCGGCTCATTTTCCAAATTATATAATTTAAAGGCCTAAGGAAAAATGGGCCATTCAATACATTAAAATGTTATTAGTTATATGAAATACTGTTCAAAAACCTACATTTTCTAATTGTACATTAACACTGGGCCCATCATCCATACTATTACCAGCACTGTTATTCTTGTTACAAAAACGCTCTAAAAACGAAGCATATCTTGTAGATGTTTTTGGAATTTTAAACAAAATTAAGCGGGGTTTCGAAGACAACATTTTTTTAATTTCAATAAAATTTAAAAGATATAAAACTTCTAAACACGTTCAAATTCTAATAAGGTCAATTGAATTCTAAAGCTGATTTTAATATAAGCAATTGTATAATTGTCAAAATTATCATTGGGCTTAGCCAGAGTAAGGCACTAAATGTCTTAGTATTAATGCAGTAATATTGCAGTCACCACTTAATGCAGATGGAAATAATTAACCATTAAATAAAGCAATTTTAGTCGTAGTGAAATTTAGATGTCCATATCGTCTGCATACGCAAGGAGCTGGACACTTTTGTTAAATATAGTGGCATTTCGATGTACGCCCGCCTTACGCAAAACACTCTCCATGACGAAGTTGAAGAGATCGCAGGATAAGGAATCGCCCTGTCTGAAACTTCGCACGGTATTAAAAGGTTTGGGGAGGTCTTTTCCTACCTTGACGGAGCTGTACGAGTTGCTCAAAATCATTCTGCACAGTCTTATAAGCTCTGCAGGAATACTGAGCTCAGACATTGCGGCATATACGCGATCTCTTATCGGGCAATCGAACGCCGCTTTATAGTCGACAAAAAGGTGGTGTGTGTCGCCTTGACTTTCATGGGTCTTCTCCAGGATTTGGCGAAGTGTGAATATCTTGTCAATAGTGGACTTACCAGGTCTGAAGCCGCACTGATAAAACCAATCAGTGAGATGGCGAATGGCTTCAGTCGTTCACACAATACGCTCGTAAGAACCTTATATGCGTGTAGTTAGTGCATATCGTGGGGTCTCCCTTTTTCAGGATAGGGCAGAGGGCACTGTGATTCCAATCTTCGGGCATACTTTCCTTCAGCCATGCTCCTAACCAGCTCATCGCCTCCATATTTAAAGAGCTCAGCGGGCAGACCGTCAGGTTCAGCCGCTTTGTTACCTTTCAGTCACCGTAGAGCAACCTTGACCTCTTCATAACTGGGAGACGGGATTGCAATATCATCGTCATTGATTGGATCCGGCGCAGCATCTCTAGAGGCCGACATTGTGTTGTCATCGCCTTGCAGTAGATTAGAGAAGTGCTGTCGCCATAATCTCAGTGTCTCTTGTGCATCTGTAACCAGATTTCCATGTGTGTCTCTGCAGGAGGTTGTTCCGGCATTAAACTTTTTATAAAAGTTTCGAACATCATTCCTACTCTTGCACATCTCGATTTCCTCACGATCACGCCTTTCTTGCTCCCTTTTCTTTCTTTTAAACAGACTCCTCTCTTCCCTCCTCTTCTCTCTATACACCCCCACCATTACTCTTGTAGTGGTGTACTGCAACGTTCTTCTATAAGCAGCGTTCTTTGCTGCAGTTGCCTCCCGCACTCTTCATCATACCATTAGTTTCGACGGGGAGGACGCTTGAAACCAAGAACTGCCTCAGCAGTGGTGCGTAGTGAGTCAGAGATGTGCGACCACTGTCCACCAATATTTTCGAGAGAGAATGAGAAGCCTTGGATCTTATTAGAAAGACGATCGGAAAATGACCTAGCTGTCTGCTGTGATCGCAGCTTTCTGATGTCCAGCTTTCCCCGAGCACTAGAGCGTTTCGTGTTCGATGCGCATATGCGTAACCGCATCTTGGCTGCGACAAGATGATGGTCCGAGTCGATGTTTGGACCTCTAAATGTTCGCACGTCTAGAATACTGGAAACATGCCTTCCATCAATCACAATGTGATGGATCTGGTTGTTGGTAGACCGATCAGGGGAGAGCCAGGTGGATTTATGGATACCGAGATGCTTGTAGCCTTGCTTGCTACAAACTACCATGTTTCGCGCAGCGGCGAAATCGATCAGTCTCAAGCCGTTCGGTGAGGTAGAATTATGGGGACTGAACTGTCCGAGAGTGGGGCCAAAGATTCTTTCACGTCCAACTTTCGCATTGAAATCATCGAGGACAATTTTGGCGTCATGTTCCGGACACCCGTCGTACACTTCTTCGAGGTTTGCGTAAAAAGCATCCTTGACCACATCATCCTTCCCTTCCGTCGGGGCGTGAACACAAATAAGGCTGATGTTATAAAATTTCGCCTTTATGCGGATCGTAGCAATTCTCCCGTTCACAAGAGTGAACCCCGAGACGAGGTGGCGAAGTCTCTTGCTAACTACGAATCCGCAACCAAATTCGTGTTTTTTCTCATGACCGCTGTAGTAGATGTCACATGTTGCTTGCCTTGTACAACCTTGCCCTATCCATCCCTACATTTCGTGAGAGCATCCGCCAATTGGATAGAGGCACCTTCCCTATAAAGGGTTCTCACGTTCCAGGTGCATATCCTTAAATCATAGTCCTTAAAACGTTTGCCAAGTTCGTCAACATAGAAGGGGGTCCGTTTACAGGCTATTGTATCAGTTTTCATTGAATTTTTGATTTTACGTGGTGGGTTTCAAGCCCTACGCACAACCTAAGTCCAGCTAGCGGGTGCTAGAGTGTTATCCAGGAGGACCACGAGAAGGCTGTATGTCGACTTGAATACAACGAGAACAAGGATCGTTCTGGAGGCCGCCAGGTTGACCCCAATCAGAGACTTTGCCTTGTCCGAAGTATCTCATCCATCCCAAATTTTATATTAAAATTAAATTTTGCGTTCCTCTAGGATTAAACATATAAAAATTTATGTCCAGAAAAAGTTTATATAATGTCATATTCATTGTTTTGTATGTACATTTGGTTGTGGAGCCTGAGCCGGTTCGAACAGGTCTTAAAAATGTTCAGGCAATCGGCCAATATTTACAGGTTGCGGTAGTATAATAGAATTTCGGGGTTAGATAGAAATATATAATACAATGATTGTTGTATGGTAATATTCATTGTTTACTTAAAATTAAAATATTTCATAACACAAATAAACAGATAATTAATATAACTGGATAATAAATACAAATGACGAAAAATAATTAGAAATTGAAAAATTAATATTTTCATTGATAAAGATTATATTTTATATAGAACTGCATGATAATACTGGTATTACATTACATGTTTTTGTTCAAGTGTGGTAACCAAGGGTCGCTTAATAGTAATGCAGTTCTACATAATGTAGTATCTATATATTAAAATCCATTCTGGCGATACCGCTATTTACTATAAAAAGCTGTTTTGGCAATACTTTGCAGTAGTTGTTAGATCAAGTGCGATAAACAGGGTCGCTTAATTGTTATGCTATTCCACATAATATATAAAGTTGTAAAAGCCATTTTGGTAATGCCGTTATTGTCATGGCATTGTTTGTTTAATGAAGTGTAGTAATACGGTGTCTTTTAATATATATACATATACTTACATAGTGTCAGCTGAGTGTGCAAAACCTGAAATATTTGGATGAAAAAATCAGTGCTGACAACCACGATATATATGTAAGGAAAAAAATCCGCTTCTATTTTGTACTTACAATGTTTTTTTATCATTATAAATAAAATAATTAAAACGTTTTATTATTATTAATGTTATGTATGTAAATTACATATTTATAGCATTTTCAGTTTAAATTAAACCTTTTTCAAAATAAATGAAACCTTTTTCAAAATGAACGCAACCTTTTGCAAATTAAACGAAACTCTTTTCAAAATAAATGAAACTTTATTCAAAATAAATTTATGGGGGGGTCGTGGCATACTGGTAGAGCGCTTGCACAGAAACTCACACGACCAAGGTTCAATCCCAGCGAAGGACAAAATTATAAAAATAAATATTTGCGGTTTTCTAAAATTACAATTTAAATTAAAAATTAAATTTAAATAAAATAAGAGGTTCCCCCCCTCCAGCAAGACCATCTGCAAGAAACCGCCCCCTGACATTTCTAATCTATTCCACCAGAGACCAATGATCAGGAGTACAGCGCCACCTTCTGGGAAGATAACAGCTAATCCACTGAAGACGCTCACCATTCACAGGTAAACATCCTCCATTGCTGTTTGATCATTTGAGGGTGAAGGTATAACACTGGCTCTTGAGTGGGCAAATTGACAGCAACTTGTTTCATCAACAAATAAAGGCGCAAAATATACACAAAATCTATGAAAAAAAAAAAAAAACTTCTATCAACCATTTTCACATTCCAATACAATGCACACTGCATGAGTAGGGGTTTACCCCTGAGTATTGGTCTTAAAAAAAAAAAATTAAACTTTATTCAAATTCATTTAAACATTTTTCAAATTAATTTAAACCAGTTATAGAATTTAATAGAAAACAAAAGAAAAATGGAAGAAATATGTGGAAAAAAATGTAAAATTTATTTAGACCGTTGCACAGATCTGGGCGGCCAAATTTCGATTTTTCAATTGTTAATGTTTTTCATAATTACCGATTGTAGGGTTAAGAGAATAGAATACTTGAATAGATTCCATTATTTTTTCATTCCTTTTTGCTTACATTCGTTTTCTACACGCTGTCAAAGTTTCTTGTTGCTAATTGTGAATTTACTATTTTGTTGCGCTTAAGTAAATTAAAAGCTTTAGCAGGCTGTGCAATGGCTTATGTTTAGTTTTATTAAACGCACAGAAATTTTTTCAAATATTGGTGGCCAAAATACATATAAAAAACACAAAGTGCAAAAATAATAACAATTACAATTAACTGAAAACTAAAATTGATAAAATCTAAAATTAGAATTGATAATAATATTCAAAATATTAAAAATATTCAAAACATTAAAAAACAACAACTATAATATATAGAAATATAACGCTTTATAATAAACATCAAAAATATTTGTATACAAACAACTCATAATAATATATGTACATTTATGTGAAGGTACAAAAACAAATAATTTTCAACAATACAAAATTGAAAACAATATTGAATTTACAAAATACAAACAACAACAATTACATGCAAAAAGATAATGTTTCATAATAAACATCGAAAATATATGTAAATAAATAACTTGCAATAAAACACAAAAACAATTCACTTAAACATCACATCAACATTACAAAATTGAAAACAATATTGAATTTACAAAATACAAACAACAACAATTACATGCAAAAAGATAACGTTTCATAATAAACATCAAAATATTTGTAAATAAATAACTTGCAATAAAACACAAAAAAAATTCACTTGAACATCACATCAAGATTGGAAAACAAAAAAATTTTAAGATTACCCTTATAGTAATCTACAATAACAAAAGCCAACTGATTTATTTAAACTTTGATTACAAGTGCTGTCAAGTTTTCTACTAAATATTTAATATTTCTACAATTTGAAAGCTTTTCTTGTATAGGCAGTTAATATCTAAAATTATTTTAAAATTTTTAAACTTAATACCAGTTAATTAACCAAGATGAATATTCGTAAAAATACAAAATGAAATATGTTTGATGATGAGTTAAGTTGTTCGGAAGCTACCTTAACATTCTCTAATGAATCAATATCACAGATTTGGCAAGCAATGGACCTAAAAATCTCTAAGTTAACCAAAAGTATAAACCAACAATTTCAAGAATTTGGTCTTCTGTTAAAAAAGGGTGAAAACAAATTAGCCGAAGACATTAAGGCAACTGTTATAGAAGCTGAGGATAGACTTTTAAAAGAAATTGAAGGTATGCGTAATAAGATGAGGGTGGAGTTGAATAGCCTTACGGAAAAGGTAGTAAAATTGGAGGCAGTAGCCGATGGACTGTCAAATGTAAAAGATGAAATAAAAAAATTGAAAATGCAATCATCAAAACATGCTAACTCGGTTGTTGCGTGCGACATACGAATAAATGGAATTCCTTACAGATCAAATGAGGATTTGCTCACACTTTTCAGCAATATTTGCAGTCATCTTAAAATTCCTGCCCCGAGAGTTCGTTTTATTCGTCGCTTTACAGACCATAAAAATAAAAACAAAAACCACTACTCTTTTGATGGATGGATGGATTGATGATACGATTAATGTCTACAAATGATAAGGCTACCATTCTAAAAGCTGTGAAAGCGTATAAAAAATACATAAAAATCTGACTCTAGATCTGATTGGGTTTGAATCAGATAATATACGCCAATGTAATTTTTTCATAAATGAAAATTTAACGAATGAAAACTATAAAATTCTCCGTGAAGCTAATAGCTTGAAAAAGAGGAAAATATGTATTGAAATCTGCTTATTCATTTAAAGGTACTGTATATGTTAAGCGACTGAGCACTGACATTCCGATATGCATAAAAGATATTGATGAACTTAACAGTTTTTTTCGCAATGCGCCATCAACTTTTCCTCTTAACTATCTTCTCTATTACGTGTATTACATGTATAGTATTTTTAACTTAAGTAATTTTAATAATTAATAAATTTTTAATAATTTAATAGTAATTTTAGTAATAATCTTAACTTTAATAATCTTAATTTTAATAACTTTTTTAATACTTCCAATGTTTACTGTTTTAATATGGCATATTTTTATATATTTTTAAACACTAATTTTATAATATTTAGCAATTTTATGACATCTAAGAATATTGTAAATCTTTCTGGATTTTTCTTTACTTTTAATATTTTTAATATAGTGGACAAAAAAACTGTTTTTTCTCAGATTAATTATGAGTCAGATAAATTATAGTAGTAGAATTGGCGGAAATCATTCTGCTCTATTGAATGCTTATTGCAGCAGCGATCTGGGCTAAATATTGTACATTTTAGTGCGAGGAGTCTAAATGGTATTAATTTGGATGACGTTCGATCTGTATTTGAGAACTCCGGGGTCGATATTATTTGTGTGACGGAAACGTGGTTTCATCATGATGTATCGGATGAATATTATAGAATAAAGGGCTACAAATTATTTAGAAATGATAGAAAACAGAGAAGAGGTGGAGGTGTTGCTATATACTCCAAGACGAACCTTAATGCCACACTTGTTAGCATATCATGTGGCTCAGAGATAGAGTTTATAAATGTAGCCATCTATGATAACATGGTGAAAGTCTTAGTATCATGCGTATATAATCCTATGAGGACATATACACTAGAGCCTTTTTTTTACTGACTTTAGTGATCACGCCATAGAGTATGATTTTTTTATCACGTGCGGCGATTTTAATGTAAACTTAATGACAGAAGATGACATAAGTAGTGACCTCCTTGATCATATAAATTATGTCGGCATGACTGTTGTGAATAAAATTCCAACACGTTTCTGTTCTAATTCAAGACCAAGTCTACTCGACTTACTTATGCTCTCACACCCTCATTTATTGCTTCTCTATGATCAGATATAATTTGTATCTGATCATGATTTACAATTTTGTACATGCAATATTAGACTCAACAGAGATGATAATCTTCGGCTGATCACATATAGAGATTATAGCTCGTTAAATTTTTCACTGTTATTTGCCGACGTTTCTGCTCTGAATTGGAATGAATGTTGGTATCACTCAACTGTGGATGAAAAACTGAGCGTTTTTATTACAACCTTACAGGCTGCCTATGATCGGCATGTTCCTAAACATAGTTTTCATGTTAAAAATTGCTCATGCCCTTGGTATACATCAGTTGTAAAACATTCTATTCGTAATCGCAACTTGGCATATAATGCTTGGAAGAGAAATCCTACATTGGCAAACAGGGCTATCTATAACAGACTTAGAAATAGATCAAATCTTGCAGTACGACAGGCCAAAAAAATCATACTATTCTCGAAAGCTTGATATTAACCTTCCTACAGGCCAGCTGTGGAAGAACATAAAGTCCTTGGGTGTGTACTCCCGTGGCTCGAATGATTGTAGACTACATCCAGATGAGCTTAATATAGTTTGTGTGTTAATCATCCAAACCACAATAATCGTAACCTCCTCCAGTGTGAAACTTACTGCAGTAGCAGATTCTCTTTTTCTATTGTGTCCCAAAATGATGTAATCAAACATATGCGGAAAATTCGTTCAAATGCAGTAGGTGAGGATGGTGTGGCCATTAAATTTGTGAAGCTCATATTGCCTTATATTATTGGGCCACTGACTCATATATTTAACCATTGTTTTACGACATCTGTGTTTCCTACATCCTGGAAAGTTGAAAGGATTATACCAATAGCGAAAGTACCGACTGCAAATAATCAGGAAGATTACAGACCAATAAGTATTTTGCCGGCTCTTTCAAAGGTTTTTGAATCACTTATGGCTGAGCAGATCACATCTTATTTGACCCAAAATAACCTTCTGTCACCACTTCAATCTGGATTTCGTATTGCTCATAGTTGTACTACGGCAGCACTGAAAGTAATTGATGATATAAGACCTGAATATGATGCTGGAAATCTATCACTTATGTGCCTACTAGACTTCTCTAAAGCCTTTGATAAGGTCGACCACTCAATTATGTGTCGAAAACTGGAACAGTTTTTTGGATTTTCGGGCACAGCTGTGAATCTGATGAGAAATTATTTATTTGGGCGGGCTCAAAAGGTACTTGTGCGAAATAGGCAATCGAACCTTAAAAATATTACCTCTGGTGTTCCGCAGGGATCGGTTTTAGATCCTCTGCTCTTTAGTATGTTTGTCAATGATGTGTTTTCAGTATGCAAATATACGCAGATGCATGCATATGCTGATGATATTCAGCTCTACATATCAAATCGTATTGGTTTGATAGAAGATACATGTTACAGACTTAATGAGGATTTAGCTGCTATTGTCAAATGGGCAAATTATAATAACATAACACTCAATCCCAGGAAATCTTATGTCTTACCAGTTAGCAGGATAAAACATGACCAAAACCACTTTCCAACAATATACCTGGACAATATGCCTTTACTGTATGTTGGTAAAATTAAATACCTGGGTTTTTATATCAATTCGACTCTGGGATGTTCGGACCATATTAACATTGTAGTACGTAATATATATCTAGTTCTTCGGAATTTGCGAATATCATCCAATTTTACACCAGTTGAAGTCAAAAGAAAGCTAGTTATTCAATTGATTCTTCCTTTAATTAACTACTCAGCTGAGGTGTATAGCAAGCTGGATTCGCATTCAATGCATAAATTACAGGTGGCTTTTAACAATGCCACTAGGTATGTGTACAATTTAAGTCGGCTCAGTAGTACATCATTATGGCGAAGAATGATTCTGAGATGTGATTTGGTTAATTACCTTCGAAGACGAAATATTATGTTTCTGCATAACTTGCTCTATCGGAGGAAACCCCCCTATCTTTATGAAAAACTAGTTTTTGAAAGATCAACTAGGTGCATCACATTGATTGTGCCCAGGCATGCCTGCCTAAATACCAGTAGATTGTTTTTCGTCAGTGCTATTAATCTGTGGAACTCTTTACCAATTTACATATAACTTTTATCGAGGAAAAACAGTTTTAGGAAAGCTATTTTTGACTATATGTCTTAGAACTATTGTCTTATTGATTTATATTTTCTTATAAAGGTCTATGCCGTAATATTTAATCATCAATAAAATATTTGACTGTTATATCATGTTATATGTTTACATAGTAAGAATTATTGATATTATGTACACATTATATTCATATTATTTTTAATTAATTTATATTACCATTTGTCATACATACATATATATTAAATAATTTATAGATTTTATCCTTTTGAGCTATAAAAGAATAATATTCTTAAGGTTCTGATAAGGAAAAAATTAAATTAAAATTAAATAAATTAAATAAATAAATTAAATAACACAAAATGGAAAATTGTAAAGTAGGTAAATATTATTTAATCCATTTAGGTAAAATGATATTCACACTGCGCCAAATCCTGGAAAAGAACTGTGGTCAAAAAGTTATGCACCACTACTAACCACCACTTCAATCTATGAAAAAACTGCGAAAAAATACCATAATTTCTGCTGCTGCTTTACTCTAGCACTTTCGTTGATACACAGAGTGTTCTATATCTCAATTCATTTATTCATGCAGGTGTTAGACGAAAAAAAAGTTATTGGGAGGTACGGCTCTTGGAATCTTATCTATTTTTATAGAAACGTTTTATTTCTATAAAAATGTATAAATTTTAGTTACTTTTCTTCCAAATGCTGTACAAAATCGCCTCTACCCCCCAATTTTAAAAAACTATTTTTTTTACGCCTCACCAAGTCATTTTTTAACATTCTGCTTCGTAAATTTACTTTAAAAAATTTTGGCCGCCCAGATCGTTAAAACACCCCTCTATGCGTCGAATTTTAACGAGGTATAATATTAATGGCTCCCACGGGAAGCTGCGCTTAAAAAGATATGAAAATTTTTATAAAGCACAGATTTGTAAGTACAAATACATGCATATGTACATTTTTTAGTGTAAAATTTTAATTTACTTTTAATTATAATCAGACTCTATTGTGAGCTTACCCAGTACAGGGCAGAAAGACCCTGAGACTGTCTTCGTCAGGCAATGCAGTTATGCAAATAAAAACAGTTTCGGCAGCAAGCCATGTGTAAAAAACCAGAGGGACAGAATAAGCAAATTTATTATTTTTTCTTTTTTTTTTCCTTTTTTTTTTAACTTGAATTTTTGTATTTTTTATTCAATTGAAATTGTTTTTTTTTAAATTTTTTTCGCTTAGTAAATTTGTAATATTGTATGTTTTTTATGTTATGTTAAATATATGCATACAGTGAACTCGCGGAAACGTGAACTAATTTTTACCAAGGGTGTTCACATTTTCAAACTTGTTCACCTTTTCGATCGGTAAGATTTTAGAACAAAAATATGCATTTTAGCAAAAGAAATTGGCTAAAACTCAATCAGATTTGGAAATTTTATTAAAAAAAAATATTATAGAAAATTTTATTCAAACTTTTTTGCCATTTTTTACATTTTCGTAAATATGAAACAAAAAAAAATTGTAATTCAAACGAATTGTATACATACATATGGGCAATTTCAAAAATTTTCGACATTTTGATATTTTTTTTTTCGAAATTTTTTTTTTGGATGACACGAATGACGCTTTGGTCACGTGAAGGGTGATATTTTAGCATACCAAAACAGTTCGCGTTAATCATTTATTGCAAACGGCGCGAAAGTTATGGAGGTTTTAAGTTAAAATCTCTTAAAAAAAAATTTAAAGTTAAATTTATTGGTTTATTTTAATAAATGTTGTATGGATGCATGAAACTCATTTCAAATTCATCAATGCAGTCAAAGTTCATCAATGCACTGATAAAATACATAAAAAATATCAATTATAATTAAAATTTCTTAACATTAAAAAAGGCGAATTTTTGCAAAAATGTGAATGTTTCACCGATTGTTATAATACGTGTTTATATAACGCATAACTAATTTACAGAAAAACAATGTTTTAACTTGCAAATTTAAAAAATAAAAAAATTATATAAGAATTATTTTTGAGGTTAGGATTTTTTTTTTGATCTGTAAAATTTAAAATCATGAAAATTTTTTAATGCCTATTCGGTTTTATTATCAAGCTTAAAAAAACCTTTCATTTGGTGTCAATCGCGGCGGAATCTATACATAACTGCAGATGTCACAAAGCAAAATGTGTTTGAAGAAAAATGCCACTGTACCCTCTAAATATGGACCGAATTCAACCGTATTTATATATGATCTTTAGTTCACCGCCGCACTTCATTTCCAATACTTTACATTGATTTTAAACCACGGATTAATTAAAAAAAAACGCGAAACAAAATCATGAAATTTCGCAAAATTTTTATTTTCTTTATAAAATTTTTGCGTTTCAAAATATTTTAACGCCTTCTTGACGTTGAGGTGCCATTTACTAAGAAGTTTAGATCACGCAATACATAAACCAGTTTTAAATAAGATTGCAAATGTCAGGCGCAAAAAACTGTCATTTTTGAAAAATTTACGCCAATTCTATAAAAGTTTGAGGTCATCGTTCTCAGCAACTAGCAGCCTGACATCGACGTGATATGGCGCAAATTTTAGCAAATTATACCATCTTTTAAATACTGTTGACGAAATGCAATTTTCTTGAACGGCGCAAAAACGCTATAGAAAAAACTGCGAAAATTGAAAAATCGGAAAATTTTGGTTTCAAAAATGAACCGCTGTACAACTTTTTCTCAAATAGTAGTATGGGCATAACTTTTATAGTATAAATATCTACTAAGTCTAGTGACTTTATTTTATATCAGTGGGCATCGGAAGTTTAAAACTAAAAGTAGAAAAGTGATGAAATATGAAAAAACTCTTGTAAATTTCAAGCCTGTTTTTGAGTTTTTCAATATTTGAGTGCCCATAACTTTTAGAGATAAAGAACTGATGGTCTGAAATTTTGAATTTCCCAGTTTTCTAGTGTGGCCTACCATTCCCTTTTGACCGCTTTGGTCAATTCGAAAATCTGGAGAAATAATAAGCATCTGAACTCAGTTTCAACAAATGTTGAAAATTTTTGAAATTGCCCATATACTTATGCATGTACATATAAAGTTTTTTACTACTAAAGTTTCTATAATTAAAAAAAATATATAATACAAAAAAGAGTTAGGAATATTTATATGGGTGTAGCAAAAGAATTCAGTCTTCAATAAACTCCTTTTAAAAGACGGATTTTTTCCTAAATATTCCTTTATTGGAAGAAATCACTTATCTTTTTTTGATATGTGTGTTTTTCAACCAATATACATACATAAGTATGGCTTTTTTCTTAAGATTTCTTAACTACACATGTGCATGCTTTGTTGAAATAGATAGCTAAATATGTATGTATGTTGTCTTATGCTGAGATTCCACAAATTTAAACGAATTCAAGAAATAAAACGAAAAAAATTTAAAAAACAATTCAAAAAAAATTGTTCACGTTTTAGAGCTATTTCACCTTGTTCACGTTTTAGAGTAGTCAATGCAAACATAAAAGTGTTCACGTTTCCGAGTCGTTCATGCTTCCGGGTATTCACGTTTTCGCGAGTTCACTGTATATGCATTCATATTAAAAATCATTGATTTTAATTAATTTCGGCAATATTTAATTGGACACTGACAGCTGTTTTTAGAACACGAATGGTTTTTGACATTCGTCTTGTTTTTGGCTTTTGACTCAGTGTAGCATAATGCTCTTATATATAAACTTAACATATTTGGCTACCCAGTTTATTTACAAAAGATTATTCGAAGCTTTTTAGAGGAAAGATCGTTTGTTGTGATTATTGATAACGAATACTCTTCACAGAGAAATATTCTGGCCGGGTTGCCTCAAGGGTCAGTCCTATCTCCTACTCTATACTCAATTTATATAGCAGATTTTAAAATATTAAAACACCATTCGGCAGCTTTGTATGCCGATGATACTGCAATAATAGCAACCGGCAAAGTATCTAATGCAATAGTCAAGAACTTGCAAAAATGTTTCTTATATGCTCAGAAGTATTTTACTAAGTGGAAAATTAAAATTAACGAAGCAAAGACACAAGCTATAATTTTTCCTTTTAATAAATCACCGAAAAGAATTCCCACAGCTCCTCTGACTATAAATGGAACTGTAATTCCTCTTAATGAAACAAATAAATATCTGGGTGTTGTTTTAGATAAAAAGTTGACATTTAAACACCACATTACTCAAACATGCAAGAAAGCTATTCGTTGCGGCAGAGCTTTATATCCTTTGTTGAACAGAAAGTCTTGCTTAAAGTTGAAAAACAAAATTTTACTCTATAAAATGTACATACGACCAATAATGACCTACGGTTGTCAAGTGTGGTCAAAAAGATGTGCCAAGACACATATTAAGAAACTTCAGATTATACAAAATAAGAATTTAAAGATCATCTTTAACGTTATTCAACAAACAGACTACATAGCAAATTCAACCAGAACATGTTTACGGCTGTAATCAATAATATGACACAAAGCTTTGAAAATCGCAACAGGTTTTCAAGTTATTCTTTAGTAAGAAATTTGTAGTATCACCAGCTTCCTCAAGTTCATCTGAAGGGTAGATATAAAAACTTCTTCAAATTTCAATACGGTTTTTTGCTATCTTTTTCCTTTAATGTGCGATAAATATCTTTATATGTATTTTAAGCTCAACCTAGAATAAGCTTTTATTTGTTGCAATACTTACTAGTAAAATCTCAAACTATGTATATACATATATTAAAATTTTTATATTTTTAACTTGAAATAATGATAGTAAATAAAAATAATAATAATAATAATAATTTTTTTTTTTTTTGGTGAGAGGGGAAATGCATTTACGCACTTAGGTGGTTTTTGCCACCCGTCGTGCCGGACTCCACGCAGTTATTGCGTGCCTACCGGCTAAAACCCCTCTCTATATCACCCGGCTCCATCCTGGGACCGTCAATTTATGACATTACTTCAGGATGGAGCCTTATATTCCCGTCCATTTGGACCCTACGGTGCCACCGACCTTGCAAGGTCTCTCTCCTTCCGACGAAGGATCCCCCTCGCAAAAAAGGCGATCCTTCTCCATGCAGCAAGGTTTCCTAACACGACTCCCGTGATGGTATTGGGAGTCAAGATGCCGAGATCCCTCTCCAGTGCACGCCTCTCCAACATCCACTTCTCACACTCAAAGAAAGTGTGGAAAGCGGAGTCGGATTGTGCTCCACAGTAGACGCATGTGGGACTTACGGCCTTTCCTATTTTAAACAGAAAAGACCGAAAGTGCCCATGGCCCGTCAGCAACAGCGTGAGGTAGTAATCTACCTCACCGTGCTGGCGATTTAGCCAAGCGTCTTCTTGAGGGACAAGGACGTAAGTCCACCTTCCGCGTGTCTCAGTATCCCACCGTAACTGCCAGTCACGGAGGGACTGAGACCTTGCCACAGATTGTGCGCCTTCTCTACCAATTTCGTCCTTGTGTTGGTGGACGAATTGTCGCTCCCTGGCGAGGAGGTCGATGGGTATGACCCCGGCGACCACCAAGACAGCCGGCTCCGATACCGTGCGGTAGGAGCACGCTATGCGGAGCGCTGCTCTCCGTTGCACTGCCGCCATGCGCTTTCGGTACTTTTCGACCCTGAGCGCATCAGCCCAGACTTCAGCTCCATACAACATCACAGACTCGGCGGTGCTCAGCAGCAAACGTCTTTTACAGGGAAGAGGGCCCCCAATGTTGGCCATTACCCTGCTCAACAACGTCACTACTGAGGCCGCTTTGTCTGCTCTGCTGGATATTTCGCTCCAGAAGGTTAGTCTGTTGTCCAAACTAACCCCCAGGTAGCGAACGGCATTCTTCGTCTGGACTGTAACCTCTCCTACCTGCATGCTTCTAATGAGCGGGATGCGCTTCTTAGTAAGAAGCACTATCTCGGTCTTAGTCAGTGCCAACTCCAACCCGTGGTCACTCAGCCAGAGAGTAACTCGCCGCATAACCTGGTTGAGTCGCAGTTGGGCCGCATCGACATCTTTGGCAATAATTACTGCCGCGATGTCATCCGCGTAACCAACCAGGAATGTCCCTTCGGGCATCTCCATACGTAGAATCCCGTCATAGGTATAGTTCCATATGTCGGGTCCCAGTATGGATCCCTGGGCCGCCCCTGCCGATAAGACTTTCGTCACTCGGCCATCCTCCGTGTCATAGAGAATGGATCGATCTTTCAGGTAATCTCCCATGATACGCAGTAGGTACCCTGGGAGCCTGAAATTTCTCTCCATCGCGTATAACGCGTCCTGCCAACGGACAGAGTTAAAAGCGTTTTTCACATCCAGTGTGACCAGCAAACATACGGGACGTGAAAAGTGGTTTCCACGTTCCGTGCTCCTACCTGCATTAACTACCTCCTGGATAGCCGCCACAGTCGATAATAATAATAATAATAATAATAATAATAATAATAATAATAATAATAATAATAATAATAATAATAATAATAATAATAATAATAATAATAATAATAATAATAATAATAATAATAATAATAATAATAATAATAATAATAATAATAATAATAATAATAATAATAATAATAATAATAATAATAATAATAATAATAATAATAATAATAATAATAATAATAATAATAATAATAATAATAATAATAATAATAATAATAATAATAATAATAATAATAATAATAATAATAATAATAATAATAATAATAATAATAATAATAATAATAATAATAATAATAATAATAATAATAATAATAATAATAATAATAATAATAATAATAATAATAATAATAATAATAATAATAATAATAATAATAATAATAATAATAATAATAATAATAATAATAATAATAATAATAATAATAATAATAATAATAATAATAATAATAATAATAATAATAATAATAATAATAATAATAATAATAATAATAATAATAATAATAATAATAATAATAATAATAATAATAATAATAATAATAATAATAATAATAATAATAATAATAATAATAATAATAATAATAATAATAATAATAATAATAATAATAATAATAATAATAATAATAATAATAATAATAATAATAATAATAATAATAATAATAATAATAATAATAATAATAATAATAATAATAATAATAATAATAATAATAATAATAATAATAATAATAATAATAATAATAATAATAATAATAATAATAATAATAATAATAATAATAATAATAATAATAATAATAATAATAATAATAATAATAATAATAATAATAATAATAATAATAATAATAATAATAATAATAATAATAATAATAATAATAATAATAATAATAATAATAATAATAATAATAATAATAATAATAATAATAATAATAATAATAATAATAATAATAATAATAATAATAATAATAATAATAATAATAATAATAATAATAATAATAATAATAATAATAATAATAATAATAATAATAATAATAATAATAATAATAATTCCGTGTGGAGTTCTCCCAGCCTCCCATCGGACACGTCCCCAGGTGGCGGATAGGGGAAATCTCGGCAGATCTTTTCAGGTTTGCAGGGAAGGTGGGAAATAAAATACCACCCGTGGACCAAAAGCTGGGCAGCTTCATCACGCCCGATGAAGCTGACGATGACGGATAATTTTGGACATGGCCTATGGGATGGATTGCTATATGGTTTATGTCGTTGCGGGCTGGCGACTGCAGTATTCTGTTACCTTAGTAGGCAGGAGTGAAATCGTGCTGAAATGGCTTTCGGGCTAATGCTGCAGCGTCTCCGTCCTGTTAAAACTTTGGCAAGCCTCCAGGTACGTTCCACATGCGTCGCCATTGAGTTGGTGGTGTAGGTTCAGTTGAGGAATCCTCCTGATTAGTTTCCGTCCTGGCTCTGAACCCTATTTGCCCATGAGGCATGGGGTCAACCCTTGCGTGGCCTCCCTGCCTGCATAGATAACCACGGGGATAACATGGAATACTACACATCCGCATGTGGATAGCGGCCTGGAGTCGGGACCCAGCTGACATGAGTATTAAAAAATTAAACATGAAGATGAAGGGAAATGAAGAAGTAAAGGAAGCTCAATATGGTGAGGAAAATGAGGCTTCGATCAACGTTTTTAGGAGAAGTAGCTTGCTGATGAGATCTCCACCGGGGGGGCAGGTATTAAACTCTGGTGATGACATGAGCGGGCCAAGTCATTCTACACATGAGAATGTCGGGGTGTTACCGAATACTCCCACTATTCCTCAGGGCTCCTTAGAGGGCGCGTGTGATGAACTTACACCTGGCGATAGTGCTGTATTAGATTCCCACGGCGAGCGCAGTCAGTCCATGGCTGCTATTCCAGTGGGAGAAGAAACGGTAACTGCATCGAAGGAGGAGATACCCACCACGACGAAGAAAAGTTCACCTCGATTGGAAATGATCCACAAAATGAGAAAAATGGAGGAGGAGGCTATTTCTCAGTGCAAGATAACACTGAGTGGTATGCAACGGGTTATCAATCGACAGAAGAATATTAGCAACGAGGTAAAGACCGGAATATCCAAGATGGCGGAACTTCTCGACGTTATGATGAATTACAGGCGCACGTGGAAAATAGCGGAAGGGGAGAGGGCATTCTCGGATCTTCGTAGGAATGTTACTGCTATGCAGTCAGTGGATGCTCCTACTCCAAAAACAACAAACCCGAAGAGAGCGGCCACCAGCCCCGCAGTTCCTGCAAGCAGTAAAAAAGTTAAGGCGAAAACACCCAGCGCTGACGAAGGTGACACAGCCAAGAAGAATGAAGAGGGATGGCAGACAGTGGCTAGAAAATTCGAAAGAAGGAAAGTTCAAGTAGAAGAGAAGAGAAGCGAGAAACCGAAGAAGAAAACGGAAGCAAAGGTGGCCGAGACGAAAAATAGGAACAGACCGCGCTCGAAACCCTTGAAACCGGAGGCAATAGTTGTTAGACCTGCAGAGGGTAGGAGCTATGCGGAGGTTCTAAAAAATTTGCGCGCCAAGATGGTAGCAGATGACTCGGCGAAGATTAGGTCTATCAGGAAGACAATGACCGGAGCCATTCTATTGGAACTTGCCAAAGGAGAGAAAGTCGAGCCGGATTTTGTTAAGCAGCTGCGAAATACCGTTCGAGAAACAGCCCATATAGCGCAACTGAAGCCCACTGTCACGGTGGAGATACGTGATCTTGATTCCCTGACAGATAAGGAAGAGGTGGAGACTGCAGTGCGTAAATTGCTTGCAAACAAGGAGGAGGATATGCGGACGAGAATAACGGTACCGAATGTTAGAGAGCAAGTACGGGCCTTTATCTCATTGTCTGCAGAAAGTGCAGCAAGATTGATCGAAGCTGGAGATATCAGGATAGGATTTATCCGATCGAGAGTACGTATGTGCGAGGAGGTCAGAAGATGTTATCGCTGCCTTGAGACAGGTCACATGCAGTCAAACTGCTCTGGTCCGGACAGAAGAAATATTTGCTTTAGATGCGGAGAAAACGGGCACAAAATGAAGGAGTGCAGAGCTACCGCTAGATGCATCCTGTGCGTGGACGCTAAACGCGACCAAATAAACCACCTGACGGGCTCTAGTAGATGCCCACTAATCAGGAAATGATGAAGGTGCTTCAGGCAAATATGCATAGGAGTAGGACGGCTGATGCTCTGATTGAGCAAATGGCTGTTGAGAAAGATGTGGATGTAGTTATTATCAGCGAGCAGTATGGGCAAATCTCTCGTGGTTCATGGTTCGAAGACAAGACTGGAACTGCTGCAATTTGGACACCTGGAAATGCTAAATTTGTAACCTTGAATTATGGTGCCGGTTATGGCTATGCATACCTCCAAACTGAGCACCTGACACTGATGAGCTGTTACCTCACCCCCAGCGATAGCCTGGAGCAATTCAGGTTGAAGTTGGATCAGATCGAGGACAAAATTTGTGAAATTGGTGGCCCATTTCTAGTCGCCGGTGATTTTAATGCCAGGGCGGTTGAGTGGGGTGAACCGACAACAAACGCGAGGGGAAGGTGGATATTGGAAATGGCTGCCAGACAAGGTTTGGTTGTGATGAATACTGGTAATGCTACTACGTTTCGAAGACCGGGTTGCGCATATACCACACCGGATATTACTCTGGCAACTGAAAGCCTAGCTAGATCGCTTGTGGAATGGAGGGTCTTAGAGGATTATACTGGAAGCGACCATCATTACATAACTTTCCAAATTCTAGACAGAGCAAACCCCATCATGGCTCCAAGAATGCGTGGTACAAGGAAGTGGAACGTGGATAAACTTGACCCCGAGATGTTTTTGGCGAATTTTGATAGCCTTACACTTCAACACACTGAAGATGACGCCAACTCACGAGCGGAGGATATCATGCGGCGTATTGTTCAAAGCTGCAATGCGTCTATGCCCCGAACCTTACGGCAATCAAGGAAGCGTGCGGTATACTGGTGGACAGACGAGATCTCTGAGCTCAGGAGAATTTGCCTCCGGAATAGGAGGAAATACACTAGGGCGAGAAGAACCGGCGAAGCACTATTGGAGGCCGAAAATTTCAGAATATCCCGTGCGGAGCTGAAAAGGGCAATTCTTGCCAGTAAAAAGGCAAAATGGGAGGAGCTCCGAAGTGATCTCAACAACAACCCCTGGGGTCTTGGGTACAAAATTGTGAGCGGTAAGTTGGGTGCATATTCCAAAGTACCCAACTTGAGTACTGAGATCATCGATGGTATCGTGAGAGGATTGTTCCCCATACACCCCCCGCTTGAAGTGGAACGCGAACTCAATCCAAATGAGTCTCTCCTACTCTTTAATGAGAGGGAACTGAAAGCAGCGGCAAGAAACCTTAAAAACAATAAGGCCCCCGGACCAGACGGAGTACCAGTTGAGATACTCAAACTCCTGGCGGAAAAGCGCCCGGGCGTACTACTTGGAGTTTATAATACCTGCCTTGCACAGAGTATCTTCCCCAGACAATGGAAGATACAGAAGCTGACACTAATTAGCAAGGGGCGAGGCGATCCAACTCAATCCTCGGCGTACCGCCCGCTTTGTATGCTGGACAGTGCTGGAAAACTCCTGGAGAGGCTTTTGAAGCATAGATTGGCAGAATCTATCGGAGCGGCTGGAGGCTTATCGGGAAGACAGTACGGTTTTCGACCAGGTATGTCGACTATTAATGCCATAGCGGATGTTGTGGAAACCGTTAAGCGTGCCCAGCAGAGACGATATTACCCGAAGCGCATAGTTGTATTGGCAACTCTTGACGTACGAAATGCTTTTAATAGCCTACGCTGGATAGATATCATGAAAGCACTTCGGGAGAGATTTTCTATCCCAGGATACTTGCTGGCGATGATTCGGAGCTATCTAGAGGACCGTAAACTCCTCTATGACACACCTGGAGGCCAGAGAACGATGGACATAACTTCTGGTGCAGCTCAGGGATCTATCCTCGGTCCCGATCTCTGGAATCTCAGTTATGATGGTATTCTAAATATGGAGATGCCTGAAAATACACATCTGGTTGGATACGCCGACGACATAGTAGCGGTCATTTCGGCAAGAGACATGGAGGACGCTAGAATGAAGTTGAACCAGGTTATGATCAGAACCAGGATATGGCTGGATGACCATGGCTTAGCGCTCGCTGGTGATAAAACCGAGGTGATTCTGATGACACGAGCTCATATACCACTCGAGGTAACCATGAGGATGGACGATTTATCCCTCGTCACTCAGAGATCTCTGAAATACTTGGGTTTAAGGCTTGATTGTAGACTCACTTATTGGGCCCAAGTGCAGTATGCAGTCAACAAAGCGGCAAGAGTAACTGGTATGTTGAGCAGGTTGATGGCAAATATTGGAGGGCCTACGCAGAGCAAAAGGAAATTGATTATGGCTACCACGAACTCTATACTGTTGTATGGCAGCGAAATTTGGGGAGACGTACTGAGATCGAAGACCAAGCGCAGGGTGATGGAAGCGGTGCAGCGAACGGCGGCACTGAGAGTTGCTTCAGCCTACCGCACAGTCTCGGCTGAGGCAATCTTCGTAATTAGCGGCGAGATACCCCTTCACCTTCTGGCGAGTGAGCGAAGGAGAGCTTGGGATGCTAAGATAGCAAACATCAACATTAATACGGACGAACTGCGATCTCAGACATTACAACGATGGCAAGAGCGATGGAGTACAGCGGCAACTGGAAGATGGACAGCTAGACTTATTCCAAGCCTAGAGAGATGGATTAGAAGAACCTTTGGGGAGGTCAACTATTTCTTGACCCAGTTTCTCTCCAACCACGGTTATTTCAGGAAGTACCTACACCGTATGGGGAAGGTGAGCGAACCTGGTTGCATTTACTGCGACGCAACAAGCGATGATGCGGAACATACTTTTTTCGAGTGCACCAGATGGCAAATTGAGAGCAACATACTGACGGAGAAAATTGGACATTTCAGTCCAGAGAATATAGTGGAGAAAATGCTTCAATGTGCGGACAGTTGGAATGCTGTAAGAAATTACATCGAGTGCATATTGCGCGAAAAGAAGAGAGATTTCGATGCTCTGCAGCAGAATGGGATATAGGAAGATGAGCCGATAGCTTGATGCTGGCTACAATTATGGCGTTCCCAGACATGGGAGAGTGAAAACGGTCCTTTTCAGGACGTCGCTCTGGGCCTTCCCGAAGTAATGCAGGAAGCGGTTCCGGGAAGGTATTCTCACCAGAGGAGGAGGAGGGAATGTTTTAGTGGAATCACCACTCGACGCAACTGGTGATGACCAGTTGTAAGTGCGAAGGCATTTTTAACCCTACCTCACACGCCAAAAAAAAAAAAAAAAAAAAAAAAAAAAAAAAAAAAAAAAAAAAAAAAAAAAATAATAATAATAATAATAATAATAATAATAATAATAATAATAATAATAATAATAATAATAATAATAATAATAATAATAATAATAATAATAATAATAATAATAATAATAATAATAATAATAATAATAATAATAATAATAATAATAATAATAATAATAATAATAATAATAATAATAATAATAATAATAATAATAATAATAATAATAATAATAATAATAATAATAATAATAATAATAATAATAATAATAATAATAATAATAATAATAATAATAATAATAATAATAATAATAATAATAATAATAATAATAATAATAATAATAATAATAATAATAATAATAATAATAATAATAATAATAATAATAATAATAATAATAATAATAATAATAATAATAATAATAATAATAATAATAATTTTTTTTTTTTTTTTTTTTTTTTGGTGAGAGGGGAAATGCATTTACGCACTTAGGTGGTTGTTGCCACCCGTCGTGCCGGACTCCACGCAGTTATTCCGTGCCTACCGGCTAAAACCCCTCTCTATATCACCAGGCTCCATCCTGGGACCGTCAACTTATGACATTACTTCAGGATGGAGCCTTATATGCCGGTCCAGTTGGACCCTACGGTCCTGTCGACCTTGCCAGGTCTCTCTCCTTCCGACGAAGAATCCCCCTCGCAAAAAAGGCGATCCTACTCCATGCAGCAAGGTTTCCTAACATGACTCCCGTGATGGTATTGGGAGTCAATATGCCAAGATCCCTCTCCAGTGCACGCCTCTCCAACATCCACTTCTCACACTCAAAGAAAGTGTGGAAAGCGGAGTCGGATTGTGCTCCACAGTAGACGCATGTGGGACTTACGGCCTTTCCTATTTTAAACAGGAAAGACCGAAAGTGCCCATGGCCCGTCAGCAACTGCGTGAGGTAGTAATCTACCTCACCGTGCTGACGATTTAGCCAAGCGTCCACTTGAGGGACAAGGGCGTAAGTCCACCTTCCGCGTGTCTCAGTATCCCACCGTAACTGCCAGCCACGGAGGGACTGAGACCTTGCCACAGATTGTGCGCCTTCTCTTCCAATTTCGTCCTTGTGTTGGTGGACGAATTGTCGCTCCCTGGCGAGGAGGTCGATGGGTATGACCCCGGCGACCACCAAGACAGCCGGCTCCGATACCGTGCGGTAGGAGCACGCTATGCGGAGCGCTGCTCTCCGTTGCACTGCCGCCATGCGCTTTCGGTACTTTTCGACCCTGAGCGCCTCAGCCCAGACTTCAGCTCCATACAACATCACAGACTCGGCGGTGCTCAGCAGCAAACGTCTTTTACAGGGAAGAGGGCCCCCAATGTTGGCCATTACCCTGCTCAACAACGTCACTACTGAGGCCGCTTTGTCCGCTCTGCTGGATATTTCGCTCCAGAAGGTTAGTCTGTTATCCAAACTAACCCCCAGGTAGCGAACGGCGTTCTTCGTCTGAACTGTAACCTCTCCTACCTGCATGCTTCTAATGAGCGGGATGCGCTTCTTAGTAAGAAGCACTATCTCGGTCTTAGTCAGTGCCAACTCCAACCCGTGGTCACTCAGCCAGAGAGTAACTCGACGCATAACCTGGTTAAGTCGCAGTTGGGCCGCATCGACATCTTTGGCAATAATAACTGCCGCGATGTCATCCGCGTAACCAACCAGGAATGTCCCTTCGGGCATCTCCATACGTAGAATCCCGTCATAGGTATAGTTCCATATGTCGGGTCCCAGTATGGATCCCTGGGCCGCCCCTGCCGATAAGACTTTCGTCTCTCGGCCATCCTCCGTGTCATAGAGTATGGATCGATCTTTCAGGTAATCTCCCATGATACGCAGGAGGTACCCTGGGAGCCTGAAATTTCTCTCCATCGCGTATAACGCGTCCTGCCAGCGGACAGAGTTAAACGCGTTTTTCACATCCAGTGTGACCAGCAAACATACGGGACGTGAAAAGTGGTTTCCACGTTCCGTGCTCCTACCTGCATTTACTACCTCCTGGATAGCCGCCACAGTCGACCTGCCCCTTCGAAAGCCGTACTGTCTTTCGGAGAGGTCGCCTGCCGCTACTACTGCAGCCTGCAGACGTGGGCGAAGAAGCTTCTCCAGGAGTTTCCCCGCGTTATCAAGCAGGCATAGTGGTCTGTATGACCCAGGAGCGCCGACTGGTCCCTTGCCCTTGTCAATAAGTACAAGTTTAGCCATCTTCCAGCGGGAGGGAAACACCCCGGCCTTTAGACAGGCGTTGTACATATTGAGCAAGAGCTCTGGATGACTCCGTGACACGGCTTTCAGCACCTCTGCTGGTAGACCATCAGGACCTGGTGCCTTCCCGCTGCGCAAACAACGAGAGGCACACTCCAGTTCCTCCAAGGTGAAAGGCGGTATTTCCGTTTCTTCCATGATCGATGTTCTATCGACCACTGGATGATCCGGAAAAAGGGCTTCCACTATGGGCCGAATAGTATCCGCATTCAGAGAAGCGTTTGGCTTAAACGCCCTCAATTTGCGGAGCACTATTTTATAGCCCAACCCCCATGGATCCCTATTTAGGTCCTCCGTTAAGTCCTTCCAGCATCGGCGCTTACTTCTTTGGATGGCGCGGCGAAGATCTTTTTTCGCCGCCTTATACTCTTCGGCTTTACGGGTTGCGTCATCTGCGTTTCCATTAGCGCGTTGAGCCAGCCGTCTACGACGGAGACAAACACGCCTCAGATCCGCAATTTCGGTCGTCCACCAGTAAGCAGGACTTCTCCCTTCGTTCGGACCACTCCTCGGTACAGCGCTTTGACAGGCCTGATGTATAAGACTCATGGTTGAGTCCACAAGCACATCAGCCCTCTCAACAGGCGGAAGATCATTACGGATCCCCTCTGTGGTCATACGTCCCCGTTCTAGGGCTAGAGACAAAGCTTCAACGTCCATCCTAGCGGCATTCCACCTAGCTGGTCCATGATGTTGGATGGACCGAGCTGGTGCAATATCACGCACACGGAATGTGATATACTGGTGATCGCTGGCCGTAAAGTCCTCAATCACCTGCCATTCCTGCACGAGTGCCGCCAGGTTTTCAGTTGCCAGAGTGAGATCGATAATGGTCCCCCTTTGGCCAGATCTTCGAAAGGTGGGCACGGAGCCGTTATTTAATACAACCAACCCCGTCCTGGACATAAAGTCCAAAATTCGCCCACCTCTCGAATCAGTTCTAATCTCGCCCCACTCTACTGCTTTTGCATTGAAGTCTCCAGCCACTACCAGATGACCTCCCATGCTCCGTAAGACATCCTCCAAGTGGTCTAACTTGGTTTGGAAGTCCGAAATACCCTCGTTTGGAGTAAGATAGCAGCTAAAGTAAGTCACCAAGCCGCTTCTCACCCAAACGAAACCATCTCCAGAGCCATGGGCCGAAACACAGAAGCGTCTCGGGTCCGGGATCCATATCGCCGCTGTACCGAGGTTGTCCCTAAACCATGTAGGCGCACATCCGTCCCGGTACTGCTCACTGATCAAAATAAGATCAGCTTGTTTCTCGAGACGGATCTGCCCCATCAGGTCGTGAGCAGTTCTGCTGCGGTGCATGTTGGCCTGTAGGATGACCATCATATTGTCCGCTTAGCATCTTCTAATGCCTTGCGGAATACTCCGCAAGCGCCCGATCCTGCAATATGTTTGCGGCCATTTTCCCCTATGTCGGAGCATAGGTAGCATGTCGGCTGGGACTTGCAGTCCTTTGCCTTGTGCCCCTCTACCCCGCACAGGAAACACATATTGCCTCGGTCAGGTCCGCTGCAGTTTCCACTAAGGTGACCGTAACCCAGGCACCTAAAGCACCTGGAGACGTCCACTCTGCCGCGCATTCTGCAGTTGACCCAACCGATTTTCACTGTCCTCCTCTGGAGGAGAACCTTGGCAGCTTTCGTCCCCATCTTGACAATAGCCATGTGTTGCCCCCTCATGTTTGGCTTGGCCAGAAACACCTCCAGAACACCCTTGTATTCTACAAGAATGTCTTGAAGAGCCACTTCCACTTCCTGCACAGAGGTGCACTCGTCGAGATCTCTGATCTGTACCTTACTCATAGGGACAAGTTCTCTGACTACACTCGTCTCGCCCGCTGCCTTTTCTAACGCCTGTTTAAAGGCGTTTCTTCCTTCAGTGGAGGACTTTTTCAGCTCCACAAGAAGCTCTCCCGCCTTGGTCTTCCGTATTGACCTAACATCCACTCCACAGGTTTCCGGTTTGACCTTCGATCGGACGGCACTAAGCACTTCCGCGTAGGTCTTACCAGCTGCCGGTTTTAGAACAATCGCTTCTGGCTTCTCGCCACCACGCTTTCTCTTCTGCATATTGCTCCTCTTACCACTCGGTCCATCCTCAGTAGATGGAGGGGTACTCTGAGGAGCACCTTTCCCCTGAGCGCGGTTGCGCTTTTTACCGGCAGGAGTTTGGGCTACCTTTGAAGAGGCAGCATTTTGAGATGCTGTCCTTATCGTGGGTGCACCGTTGTCAGTCTCCGGTTTGGAGACGACCCCGCTGGCTTTCGCCTTTTTTGCGCTCTTCTGCGCCTCTACTAATGGTGGACTACCTGCCCTCCTCTTCCCACCTTCCTTGGTGAGACATCCGGGAGCAGCTACATAATCCGGACGCTGCGGTTTCGAATAGCTCATGGTGAGCCACTGCAATTTATCAATATTCTCCTCCAGTTTTGGAAGAGAATCTTTGATTGACCTGCTAACGTTTGGCTGCTTTTTAACAGCAGCCCCCATCTCCTTAATAATGGACCTCATACCCGACAGTCCCTCCTTAAGCTGGGCTAAGGCTTCCGCAAACCACCTTTCGGTGTTTCCGAAAGACCCTACTCCACCACTACGGCCTTCGAAGGTAGGCTCCATCGTCAAAGGGGCGCCACTTAAAGTGGGCACCGACCCTGACGTCTCCATCCGGAGGTAATAAGTTTCAGTGCTATCCACTTTCCACTTATTACAATTCACAAAACTAATATATGTAGAAAAAAAGCAAAAATTCGTAATAGGTACCTATTACAAATATTCAAATTTCCTCTATCAAAAATCCACCTATTACTATTTACAATAATTACCATGCGGTCGCAAAAAAACACGTCTGTACTCGTTAAGAGATCACCAGAGAATAATAATAATAATAATAATAATAATAATAATAATAATAATAATAATAATAATAATAATAATAATAATAATAATAATAATAATAATAATAATAATAATAATAATAATAATAATAATAATAATAATAATAATAATAATAATAATAATAATAATAATAATAATAATAATAATAATAATAATAATTCCGTGTGGAGTTCTCCCAGCCTCCCATGGGACACGTCCCCAGGTGGCGGATAGGGGAAATCTCGGCAGATCTTTTCAGGTTTGCAGGGAAGGTGGGAAATAAAATACCACCCGTGGACCAAAAGCTGGGCAGCTTCATCACGCCCGATGAAGCTGACGATGACGGATAATTTTGGACATGGCCTATGGGATGGATTGCTATATGGTTTATGTCGTTGCGGGCTGGCGACTGCAGTATTCTGTTACCTTAGTAGGCAGGAGTGAAATCGTGCTGAAATGGCTTTCGGGCTAATGCTGCAGCGTCTCCGTCCTGTTAAAACTTTGGCAAGCCTCCAGGTACGTTCCACATGCGTCGCCATTGAGTTGGTGGTGTAGGTTCAGTTGAGGAATCCTCCTGATTAGTTTCCGTCCTGGCTCTGAACCCTATTTGCCCATGAGGCATGGGGTCAACCCTTGCGTGGCCTCCCTGCCTGCATAGATAACCACGGGGATAACATGGAATACTACACATCCGCATGTGGATAGCGGCCTGGAGTCGGGACCCAGCTGACATGAGTATTAAAAAATTAAACATGAAGATGAAGGGAAATGAAGAAGTAAAGGAAGCTCAATATGGTGAGGAAAATGAGGCTTCGATCAACGTTTTTAGGAGAAGTAGCTTGCTGATGAGATCTCCACCGGGGGGGCAGGTATTAAACTCTGGTGATGACATGAGCGGGCCAAGTCATTCTACACATGAGAATGTCGGGGTGTTACCGAATACTCCCACTATTCCTCAGGGCTCCTTAGAGGGCGCGTGTGATGAACTTACACCTGGCGATAGTGCTGTATTAGATTCCCACGGCGAGCGCAGTCAGTCCATGGCTGCTATTCCAGTGGGAGAAGAAACGGTAACTGCATCGAAGGAGGAGATACCCACCACGACGAAGAAAAGTTCACCTCGATTGGAAATGATCCACAAAATGAGAAAAATGGAGGAGGAGGCTATTTCTCAGTGCAAGATAACACTGAGTGGTATGCAACGGGTTATCAATCGACAGAAGAATATTAGCAACGAGGTAAAGACCGGAATATCCAAGATGGCGGAACTTCTCGACGTTATGATGAATTACAGGCGCACGTGGAAAATAGCGGAAGGGGAGAGGGCATTCTCGGATCTTCGTAGGAATGTTACTGCTATGCAGTCAGTGGATGCTCCTACTCCAAAAACAACAAACCCGAAGAGAGCGGCCACCAGCCCCGCAGTTCCTGCAAGCAGTAAAAAAGTTAAGGCGAAAACACCCAGCGCTGACGAAGGTGACACAGCCAAGAAGAATGAAGAGGGATGGCAGACAGTGGCTAGAAAATTCGAAAGAAGGAAAGTTCAAGTAGAAGAGAAGAGAAGCGAGAAACCGAAGAAGAAAACGGAAGCAAAGGTGGCCGAGACGAAAAATAGGAACAGACCGCGCTCGAAACCCTTGAAACCGGAGGCAATAGTTGTTAGACCTGCAGAGGGTAGGAGCTATGCGGAGGTTCTAAAAAATTTGCGCGCCAAGATGGTAGCAGATGACTCGGCGAAGATTAGGTCTATCAGGAAGACAATGACCGGAGCCATTCTATTGGAACTTGCCAAAGGAGAGAAAGTCGAGCCGGATTTTGTTAAGCAGCTGCGAAATACCGTTCGAGAAACAGCCCATATAGCGCAACTGAAGCCCACTGTCACGGTGGAGATACGTGATCTTGATTCCCTGACAGATAAGGAAGAGGTGGAGACTGCAGTGCGTAAATTGCTTGCAAACAAGGAGGAGGATATGCGGACGAGAATAACGGTACCGAATGTTAGAGAGCAAGTACGGGCCTTTATCTCATTGTCTGCAGAAAGTGCAGCAAGATTGATCGAAGCTGGAGATATCAGGATAGGATTTATCCGATCGAGAGTACGTATGTGCGAGGAGGTCAGAAGATGTTATCGCTGCCTTGAGACAGGTCACATGCAGTCAAACTGCTCTGGTCCGGACAGAAGAAATATTTGCTTTAGATGCGGAGAAAACGGGCACAAAATGAAGGAGTGCAGAGCTACCGCTAGATGCATCCTGTGCGTGGACGCTAAACGCGACCAAATAAACCACCTGACGGGCTCTAGTAGATGCCCACTAATCAGGAAATGATGAAGGTGCTTCAGGCAAATATGCATAGGAGTAGGACGGCTGATGCTCTGATTGAGCAAATGGCTGTTGAGAAAGATGTGGATGTAGTTATTATCAGCGAGCAGTATGGGCAAATCTCTCGTGGTTCATGGTTCGAAGACAAGACTGGAACTGCTGCAATTTGGACACCTGGAAATGCTAAATTTGTAACCTTGAATTATGGTGCCGGTTATGGCTATGCATACCTCCAAACTGAGCACCTGACACTGATGAGCTGTTACCTCACCCCCAGCGATAGCCTGGAGCAATTCAGGTTGAAGTTGGATCAGATCGAGGACAAAATTTGTGAAATTGGTGGCCCATTTCTAGTCGCCGGTGATTTTAATGCCAGGGCGGTTGAGTGGGGTGAACCGACAACAAACGCGAGGGGAAGGTGGATATTGGAAATGGCTGCCAGACAAGGTTTGGTTGTGATGAATACTGGTAATGCTACTACGTTTCGAAGACCGGGTTGCGCATATACCACACCGGATATTACTCTGGCAACTGAAAGCCTAGCTAGATCGCTTGTGGAATGGAGGGTCTTAGAGGATTATACTGGAAGCGACCATCATTACATAACTTTCCAAATTCTAGACAGAGCAAACCCCATCATGGCTCCAAGAATGCGTGGTACAAGGAAGTGGAACGTGGATAAACTTGACCCCGAGATGTTTTTGGCGAATTTTGATAGCCTTACACTTCAACACACTGAAGATGACGCCAACTCACGAGCGGAGGATATCATGCGGCGTATTGTTCAAAGCTGCAATGCGTCTATGCCCCGAACCTTACGGCAATCAAGGAAGCGTGCGGTATACTGGTGGACAGACGAGATCTCTGAGCTCAGGAGAATTTGCCTCCGGAATAGGAGGAAATACACTAGGGCGAGAAGAACCGGCGAAGCACTATTGGAGGCCGAAAATTTCAGAATATCCCGTGCGGAGCTGAAAAGGGCAATTCTTGCCAGTAAAAAGGCAAAATGGGAGGAGCTCCGAAGTGATCTCAACAACAACCCCTGGGGTCTTGGGTACAAAATTGTGAGCGGTAAGTTGGGTGCATATTCCAAAGTACCCAACTTGAGTACTGAGATCATCGATGGTATCGTGAGAGGATTGTTCCCCATACACCCCCCGCTTGAAGTGGAACGCGAACTCAATCCAAATGAGTCTCTCCTACTCTTTAATGAGAGGGAACTGAAAGCAGCGGCAAGAAACCTTAAAAACAATAAGGCCCCCGGACCAGACGGAGTACCAGTTGAGATACTCAAACTCCTGGCGGAAAAGCGCCCGGGCGTACTACTTGGAGTTTATAATACCTGCCTTGCACAGAGTATCTTCCCCAGACAATGGAAGATACAGAAGCTGACACTAATTAGCAAGGGGCGAGGCGATCCAACTCAATCCTCGGCGTACCGCCCGCTTTGTATGCTGGACAGTGCTGGAAAACTCCTGGAGAGGCTTTTGAAGCATAGATTGGCAGAATCTATCGGAGCGGCTGGAGGCTTATCGGGAAGACAGTACGGTTTTCGACCAGGTATGTCGACTATTAATGCCATAGCGGATGTTGTGGAAACCGTTAAGCGTGCCCAGCAGAGACGATATTACCCGAAGCGCATAGTTGTATTGGCAACTCTTGACGTACGAAATGCTTTTAATAGCCTACGCTGGATAGATATCATGAAAGCACTTCGGGAGAGATTTTCTATCCCAGGATACTTGCTGGCGATGATTCGGAGCTATCTAGAGGACCGTAAACTCCTCTATGACACACCTGGAGGCCAGAGAACGATGGACATAACTTCTGGTGCAGCTCAGGGATCTATCCTCGGTCCCGATCTCTGGAATCTCAGTTATGATGGTATTCTAAATATGGAGATGCCTGAAAATACACATCTGGTTGGATACGCCGACGACATAGTAGCGGTCATTTCGGCAAGAGACATGGAGGACGCTAGAATGAAGTTGAACCAGGTTATGATCAGAACCAGGATATGGCTGGATGACCATGGCTTAGCGCTCGCTGGTGATAAAACCGAGGTGATTCTGATGACACGAGCTCATATACCACTCGAGGTAACCATGAGGATGGACGATTTATCCCTCGTCACTCAGAGATCTCTGAAATACTTGGGTTTAAGGCTTGATTGTAGACTCACTTATTGGGCCCAAGTGCAGTATGCAGTCAACAAAGCGGCAAGAGTAACTGGTATGTTGAGCAGGTTGATGGCAAATATTGGAGGGCCTACGCAGAGCAAAAGGAAATTGATTATGGCTACCACGAACTCTATACTGTTGTATGGCAGCGAAATTTGGGGAGACGTACTGAGATCGAAGACCAAGCGCAGGGTGATGGAAGCGGTGCAGCGAACGGCGGCACTGAGAGTTGCTTCAGCCTACCGCACAGTCTCGGCTGAGGCAATCTTCGTAATTAGCGGCGAGATACCCCTTCACCTTCTGGCGAGTGAGCGAAGGAGAGCTTGGGATGCTAAGATAGCAAACATCAACATTAATACGGACGAACTGCGATCTCAGACATTACAACGATGGCAAGAGCGATGGAGTACAGCGGCAACTGGAAGATGGACAGCTAGACTTATTCCAAGCCTAGAGAGATGGATTAGAAGAACCTTTGGGGAGGTCAACTATTTCTTGACCCAGTTTCTCTCCAACCACGGTTATTTCAGGAAGTACCTACACCGTATGGGGAAGGTGAGCGAACCTGGTTGCATTTACTGCGACGCAACAAGCGATGATGCGGAACATACTTTTTTCGAGTGCACCAGATGGCAAATTGAGAGCAACATACTGACGGAGAAAATTGGACATTTCAGTCCAGAGAATATAGTGGAGAAAATGCTTCAATGTGCGGACAGTTGGAATGCTGTAAGAAATTACATCGAGTGCATATTGCGCGAAAAGAAGAGAGATTTCGATGCTCTGCAGCAGAATGGGATATAGGAAGATGAGCCGATAGCTTGATGCTGGCTACAATTATGGCGTTCCCAGACATGGGAGAGTGAAAACGGTCCTTTTCAGGACGTCGCTCTGGGCCTTCCCGAAGTAATGCAGGAAGCGGTTCCGGGAAGGTATTCTCACCAGAGGAGGAGGAGGGAATGTTTTAGTGGAATCACCACTCGACGCAACTGGTGATGACCAGTTGTAAGTGCGAAGGCATTTTTAACCCTACCTCACACGCCAAAAAAAAAAAAAAAAAAAAAAAAAAAAAAAAAAAAAAAAAAAAAAAAAAAAAAAAAAATAATAATAATAATAATAATAATAATAATAATAATAATAATAATAATAATAATAATAATAATAATAATAATAATAATAATAATAATAATAATAATAATAATAATAATAATAATAATAATAATAATAATAATAATAATAATAATAATAATAATAATAATAATAATAATAATAATAATAATAATAATAATAATAATAATAATAATAATAATAATAATAATAATAATAATAATAATAATAATAATAATAATAATAATAATAATAATAATAATAATAATAATAATAATAATAATAATAATAATAATAATAATAATAATAATAATAATAATAATAATAATAATAATAATAATAATAATAATAATAATAATAATAATAATAATAATGTTAGGTCCCGTGCAGTTCACGCGTATGTGGCCTGTGGCCAGACAACGAAAACACCGTTTCGCGTCAAGACAAGATCTGATTTTTGCCTGTATCCATCCAATTCCAATTCTTTCCCGTCTCAGTAATATGGCCGCACTTTCCGCTGAGAGAGTAACGAACGCTTGAATTTGCTCTCTGCTATTTGGGGTAGTCACTCTGATGCGCATAATAATAATAATAATAATAATAATAATAATAATAATAATAATAATAATAATAATAATAATAATAATAATAATAATAATAATAATAATAATAATAATAATAATAATAATAATAATAATAATAATAATAATAATAATAATAATAATAATAATAATAATAATAATAATAATAATAATAATAATAATAATAATAATAATAATAATAATAATAATAATAATAATAATAATAATAATAATAATAATAATAATAATAATAATAATAATAATAATAATAATAATAATAATAATAATAATAATAATAATAATAATAATAATAATAATAATAATAATAATAATAATAATAATAATAATAATAATAATAATAATAATAATAATAATAATAATAATAATAATAATAATAATAATAATAATAATAATAATAATAATAATAATAATAATAATAATAATAATAATAATAATAATAATAATAATAATAATAATAATAATAATAATAATAATAATAATAATAATAATAATAATAATAATAATAATAATAATAATAATAATAATAATAATAATAATAATAATAATAATAATAATAATAATAATAATAATAATAATAATAATAATAATAATAATAATAATAATAATAATAATAATAATAATAATAATAATAATAATAATAATAATAATAATAATAATAATAATAATAATAATAATAATAATAATAATAATAATAATAATAATAATAATAATAATAATAATAATAATAATAATAATAATAATAATAATAATAATAATAATAATAATAATAATAATAATAATAATAATAATAATAATAATAATAATAATAATAATAATAATAATAATAATAATAATAATAATAATAATAATAATAATAATAATAATAATAATAATTTTTTTTTTTTTTTTTTTTTTTTTTTTTTCCGAGGTAGGAAAATCCCTTCGGATCATCAAATGCAATGGCATTCGGTATGTGGTGATTCCACTAAAAACCTACCTCTCCATGGACTCTATGTATCCACTCCGGAACTACGGTGGTATTACTTCAGAGTGGAGTCCGTTAGGCCAGTTGACCCCTCATCTTTCGTTGTCCGACGGATTACGTTGCAATGGTGGTTGTTGCACTGTCCTCTCATCTAGATCCACTTTTTTATACTTTAGAATATGCTCTACATATACAGCTATATTCCTCCAGCACTCCTCGTCTTGCAGAATCTTTTCCAGGAAGTTGTCGACCGTGAAAAAGCCGATTGAAGACTCGAGATTGGATCTCTCTCTGTTCCATCTGGCGCATCTGAAGAAGGTGTGTTCCGCGTCGTCGATCGACGCGTCTCCATATATACAGTCCGGCCGTTCAATCTTGCCCATTCGGCACAGATACTTGCAGAAGTAGCCGTGTCCGGAGAGCAGCTGCGTCAAATAATAGTTTGTGTCACCAAAACTTCTCTCCGCCCATTTCCTAACATCTGGAATGAGTTTCGCCGTCCATCTACCATTAGGATCAGTGTTCCATCTTTGTTGCCATTGTTCAAGAGTTCGCCTTCTCTCCTCATCTGCCCTGGATCTTAGTCCATATGCACTTCTGGCCTCCCAGAGTCTTTTCCTCTCAATCGCTCGTAAATCTATGGGTATTGAACCGGTAATTACTAGCACTGCAGACCCAGAAACCGTCCTGTAAGCCGATGCCACTCTCAGTGCAGCGGTTCTCTGCACCGATGCCAAGACCTTCATTCTGCACTTGGCTCTTAATGCGTCTGCCCAGATTTCACTGCCGTACAGTAGAATCGAGTTCGTGGCTTCCATCAGGATTCTGCGTTTGCTTTGTACAGGTCCTCCTACGTTGGCCATGAGTTTACTAAGTAAACCTGTAACTTTTGCGGCCTTTTCTGCAGCATGTTTTATCTGCGCCCAGAAAGTGAGCCTGGGGTCCAATCTAACTCCAAGGTAGTTAACCACTTTCGCCGTAACTAAATTGGTGTCGCATATCGACATGTTCACTTCTAAGGGTATATGTTTCCTCGTTAGAAGGATTAACTCGGTTTTTTCCGTGGCGAGTTGAAGTCCTCTGTCTTCGAGCCATGACTGCGTCCTTATAAGCACCTGGTTAAGCTTTCGTCTGGCTTCTTCTGTATTTCGAGCCACAATTACGGCCGCAACGTCATCAGCATATCCAACAAGATATGTGTCATCAGGCATCTCTATACGGAAAATGTCGTCATAGCTAATGTTCCAAAGGTCAGGGCCAAGTATGGACCCTTGGGCTGCGCCTGACGTAATACGCTTTGTTCGTTGTCCTTCACTCGTGTTATAAAAAAGCTCTCGGTCACTCAGGTAGCTTTGTAGCATTTTCAGCAAATATCCTGGTACGGCAAACTTTGTTCTTAATGCTCTAAGTACATCGATCCACCTGAGGCTGTTGAATGCGTTTCGGACATCCAGAGTTGCCAGAAGGACTATACTCCTCGAAAAATGGTTTCCGTGTTGTGTGGCATTTACACTAGATATTACCTTATATATGGCTCCTATAGTTGATCTCCCTGCTCTAAAACCATATTGTCTTTCCGAAAGACCACCAGCTTCCTCTACTGCTTTGGTCAGGCGAAGTTTCAGTAGCTTTTCCAGGATTTTTCCAGCGCTGTCCAGCATACAAAGTGGTCGGTATGCTGATGCTTGAGAGGGATCACCTTTGCCCTTACTGATCAATATAAGCCACTGTTTTTTCCATCTCGTCGGGAAGACACCTTGTCTCAAACATGTATTGTACATATTCAAAAGTACTCTGGGACGTTCACTTGCTATGAGCTTGAGCACTTCAATAGGTACTCCATCAGGCCCTGGAGCTTTATTCCTCCTTAAGCCCCTTGCCGCAATCTGAAGCTCCTCCAATGTGAAATCTGGTGTTGGATCCTCAGCTGAGTAGCCCAAATCAACATCCGTCTGCAATTCATGCGTAGGAAAAAGGGTGTCAACAATGTTGATCATTGTCGTGCTGTCCAGTTCAGGCAGAGAAGATTTCGCACCTAGTTTCTTCATTACGATTTTGTAGCCTAGACCCCATGGGTTGTCATTAAGGTCTCTTCTTAACTCTTCCCATTTTTCTCTCTTGCTACGATTTATGGCCAACTTTAGCTCTTTCTTTGCATTCCTGAATTCTTCAGCTTCCTCTATAGCAACACCATTCCGTTTAGCTCTAGTGAGCTTTCTCCTTTTACGGAGACAATTTCGGCGTAGTTCAGCTATTTCCGCTGTCCACCAATAAACAGATTGTTTCCTCGTTCTTGGCGATATTTTCGGCATTGCGGCATTGCAGCTCCGTACTATGGCTCTCATAGTGGAGTCCACCAGGCTCATATCATTTCCGCTAGGCCGAAGTCGACTGATATCTCCATCAATCCTCTCAAAGAGCGCTTCTGGGTTAAGCCTTGCCACGTTCCATTTTCGGGTACCTCTACGTCTTGAACTTTGTCGGGGTCGTTCATCCATTGCAATACGAAACGTAATATATTGGTGGTCACTTCCAGTGAAGTCCTCAAGAACTTTCCAGTCATTAACCGCCATCAACAGACTTTCCGATATCAGCGTGATATCCGGTGTTGTACTACTACAACCTGGTCTCCGGTAAGTGGTGGCCGATCCTGTATTAGCGACGATTAGACCCAGTCTGGCCGCCATGTCCAGAACGTGTCTGCCTCTGGAGTTCGTTGAAGACATGCCCCACTCTAAAGCTCTGGAATTGAAATCTCCAGCGATTATTAGCAAACCTCCAATTTCTCGTGCCTTATCTTCAATCTGGTTTAGTCTCATCTGGAACTCTTGTATCGATTCGCTTGGTGTCAAGTAGCAGCTAAACAAAGTAAATCCTCTGAACTTCAGGTAAGTGAAGCCAGGACCTGATCCGTTTTCCAACGCGACGAATCTACTGCTACTGAGAAGCCATATCGCTGCTGTCTTCGTCTCATCCTCAAACCAGGTGGTACGATTTGTACGTCCGTATTGCTCGCTGATTAGAACTACATCGACTTCTTTCTCGGCTGCTAACTGTTCCAAAAGTGCATCCGCCGTTCTACTCCTGTGCATGTTTGCCTGGAGTATTATCATATCCATATTCGTGGATCTTTAAACTCGGGGCAACCCCTGGATGCAGGAATGTGGTCAACACGTTCGCGGCCTGCATCCACACATAGGCAACATTTACTAGGTGCCGTACATACCGAGATTTTATGACCCGGGCTTCCACACTTAAAACACAGACTTGACCTATCTGGTCCCTTGCAGTCGATTCGCATATGACCAACTCCTAGGCATCGGAAGCAACGTTTTACGCTTAACCAAGGTCGAATTTTGGCCTGTATCCAACCAATTCTAATCCTTCCTAATTTCAACAGAACAGCCGCATTTTCAGCCGAAATAGTTACAAATGCTCGGACCTGTTCCCTGCTGTTTGGGTTTGTAATTCTGACTCGCATTACCTCATCTGAGTTGAGCTGTCCTCTTACGGCCGCCTCTACTTCCTCCTTTGTTGTGTACGAGTCTAGGTCTCGAATCTCCACAGTTTCCATGGGTTTAATTTCAGTGACCAGGCCCGCTTTCTGCACTGTGCTTTTCAACTCCTCTACAAAACTGGTTTGGATTTTCTCTCCTCTGTTGAACTCGAGTAACAGACCTCCAGTGCGAGTCTTGCGGATGCCCCTAACTTTCGCCGCCTCATTTGGCTGCATTTTTGTTCGCAAATTCTTAAGAACATCTGCGTAGCTATTCCCCTCAGACGGTTTAATAAGTACCGCTTCTGGCTTTACTCGTTTGGGGCGCTCTCTCTTCGTATTCTTGCCTTGGTGTTCCCTAACTGGTTTTTCACCCTGGGGAGGGATTTTCTTTTTTCCTTTATTCAGATCCTCCGGCAATACTTGCGGTTCCTTTTTCCTCATTTTTTTACCATTACCTGGAGTGTTCTCTGCTGGACTAGTAGCGTTTCTCTTTCCACTCGTTAATGGGGTTTCCGGCTCAGTTTGGTTTTTTAAGTCAGCTTCCTTTGTCGACTGCGTTTCCCTTCGTTCTTCTTCGGCCGCTTTCCAGCTTTTCCGATACCGCTCCATCACATCAAACTGCTCTGCAAGTTCAGAAATACCATCTTTAATGTCATTGCTGACATTCTTTCGACGCAGTATAGCGAGCTTCATCTTTCTGAGAATTGTCCTGCACTGAACAATACTCTCTTCCTCGAAAGATCTCATTTTGTAAATGAGTTCTAAACGTGGGGAACTACTACCCCTCGGCTGCACAGATGAATTCTCATTCTGGTGAGGCGTGAAGCTTGTTCCTGTATCCACTCCCGGATCGTTAACCATCGTCCGTGCCGCCTCGGGCGTATTCTGCTCTATAGTGGGGGTTTTTCCATTCGCGCCCGGTGGCGAGCGAGCCACCAGTCCGCTCCGTCTGAAAGGATCATTTCCTCTCTTGTCATCCGAAGTTTTTAGAAGTTTAGAGTTCTCCATGCTATTGGGTCCCCGCTCCGAGCCGCTATCCTTCCACGAGAGTACAGTTGCCTCAAACGATCCCCGTGGGTCCCTATGCAAGCAGTGAGGTTCACGCGAGGGTTGACACAAGACTTCATGGGTACTTGTGTTCAGAGCCAGGATCTCGGCATTAAGCAGGAGTCGTCTCAACTGCACCTGTACGGCCACCTCAGTGGCAACGTGGTTAGAACGTACTCGGAGCCTCGCCACAGTTTTAACGGGACGGAGGCGGCTGCAGCATTAGCCTGACAGCCATTTCGGCAAGATTTCACTCTTGCTTACTGAAGTGTCAGAATACTGCAGCCGTCAGCTCTCAGCGTCAGGATCAATTCGTGAATCAGCCATCAATGACCATGCACAGAGACCAGTCCGTCATCGTCAACTTCATCAGGCGTGATGAAGCTGTCCAGCTTTTGGTCCGCGGGTGGTATTTTATTTCCCACCTTCCCTGCAAATCTGAAAAGATCAGCCGAGAGTTCCCCTATCCGCCACCTGGGGACGCGTCCGATGGGAGGCTGGAAGAACTCCACACGGAATAATAATAATAATAATAATAATAATAATAATAATAATAATAATAATAATAATAATGATAATAATAATAATAATAATAATAATAATAATAATAATAATAATAATAATAATAATAATAATAATAATAATAATAATAATAATAATAATAATAATAATAATAATAATAATAATAATAATAATAATAATAATAATAATAATAATAATAATAATAATAATAATAATAATAATAATAATAATAATAATAATAATAATAATAATAATAATAATAATAATAATAATAATAATAATAATAATAATAATAATAATAATAATAATAATAATAATAATAATAATAATAATAATAATAATAATAATAATAATAATAATAATAATAATAATAATAATAATAATAATAATAATTTTTTTTTTTTTTTTTTTTTTTTTTTGGTGAGAGGGGAAATGCATTTACGCACTTAGGTGGTTTTTGCCACCCGTCGTGCCGGACTCCACGCAGTTATTGCGTGCCTACCGGCTAAAACCCCTCTCTATATCACCAGGCTCCATCCTGGAACCGTCAATTTATGACATTACTTCAGGATGGAGCCTTATATGCCGGTCCAGTTGGACCCTACGGCTCTGTCGACCTTGCCAGGTCTCTCTCCTTCCGTCGCAAAATTCCCCTCGCAAAAAAGGCGATCCTACTCCATGCAGCAAGGTTTCCTAACATGACTCCCGTGATGGTATTGGGAGTCAAGATGCCAAGATCCCTCTCCAGTGCACGCCTCTCCAACATCCACTTTTCACACTCAAAGAAAGTGTGGAAAGCGGAGTCGGATTGTGCTCCACAGTAGACGCATGTGGGACTTACGGCCTTTCCTATTTTAAACAGGAAAGACCGAAAGTGCCCATGGCCCGTCAGCAACTGCGTGAGGTAGTAATCTACCTCACCGTGCTGACGATTTAGCCAAGCGTCCACTTGAGGGACAAGGGCGTAAGTCCACCTTCCGCGTGTCTCAGTATCCCACCGTAACTGCCAGTCACGGAGGGACTGAGACCTTGCCACAGATTGTGCGCCTTCTCTTCCAATTTCGTCCTTGTGTTGGTGGACGAATTGTCGCTCCCTGGCGAGGAGGTCGATGGGTATGACCCCGGCGACCACCAAGACAGCCGGCTCCGATACCGTGCGGTAGGAGCACGCTATGCGGAGCGCTGCTCTCCGTTGCACTGCCGCCATGCGCTTTCGGTACTTTTCGACCCTGAGCGCATCAGCCCAGACTTCAGCTCCATACAACATCACAGACTCGGCGGTGCTCAGCAGTAAACGTCTTTTACAGGGAAGAGGGCCCCCAATGTTGGCCATTACCCTGCTCAACAACGTCACTACTGAGGCCGCTTTGTCCGCTCTGCTGGATATTTCGCTCCAGAAGGTTAGTCTGTTATCCAAACTAACCCCCAGGTAGCGAACGGCGTTCTTCGTCTGGACTGTAACCTCTCCTACCTGCATGCTTCTAATGAGCGGGATGCGCTTCTTAGTAAGAAGCACTATCTCGGTCTTAGTCAGTGCCAACTCCAACCCGTGGTCACTCAGCCAGAGAGTAACTCGACGCATAACCTGGTTGAGTCGCAGTTGGGCCGCATCGACATCTTTGGCAATAATTACTGCCGCGATGTCGTCTGCGTAACCAACCAGGAATGTCCCTTCGGGCATCTCCATACGTAGAATCCCGTCATATGTATAGTTCCATATGTCGGGTCCCAGTATGGATCCCTGGGCCGCCCCTGCCGATAAGACTTTCGTCTCTCGGCCATCCTCCGTGTCATAGAGTATGGAATAATAATAATAATAATAATAATAATAATAATAATAATAATAATAATAATAATAATAATAATAATAATAATAATAATAATAATAATAATAATAATAATAATAATAATAATAATAATAATAATAATAATAATAATAATAATAATAATAATAATAATAATAATAATAATAATAATAATAATAATAATAATAATAATAATAATAATAATAATAATAATAATAATAATAATAATAATAATAATAATAATAATAATAATAATAATAATAATAATAATAATAATAATAATAATAATAATAATAATAATAATAATAATAATAATGATAATAATAATAATAATAATAATAATAATAATAATAATAATAATAATAATTTTTTTTTTTTTTTTTTTTTTTTTTTTTTTTTTTTTTTTTTTTGGTGAGAGGGGAAATGCATTTACGCACTTAGGTGGTTGTTGCCACCCGTCGTGCCGGACTCCACGCAGTTATTGCGTGCCTACCGGCTAAAACCCCTCTCTATATCACCCGGCTCCATCCTGGGACCGTCAACTTATGACATTACTTCAGGATGGAGCCTTATAGTCCGGTCCATTTGGACCCTACGGTGCCACCGACCTTGCAAGGTCTCTCTCCTTCCGACGAAGGATCCCTCTCACAAAAAAGGCGATCATTCTCCATGCAGCAAGGCTTCCTAACATGACTCCCGTGATGGTGTTGGGAGTCAAGATGGCAAGATCCCTCTCCAGTGCACGCCTCTCCAACATCCACTTCTCACACTCAAAGAAAGTGTGGAAAGCGGAGTCGGATTGTGCTCCACAGTAGACGCATGTGGGACTTACGGCCCTTCCTATTTTAAACAGGAAAGACCGAAAGTGCCCATGGCCCGTCAGCAACTGCGTGAGGTAGTAATCTACCTCACCGTGCTGACGATTTAGCCAAGCGTCCACTTGAGGGACAAGGGCGTAAGTCCACCTTCCGCGTGTCTTAGTATCCCACCGTAACTGCCAGTCACGGAGGGACTGAGACCTTGCCACAGATTGTGCGCCTTCTCTACCAATTTCGTCCTTTTGTTGGTGGACGAATTGTCGCTCCCTGGCAAGGAGGTCGATGGGTATGACCCCGGCGACCACCAAGACAGCCGGCTCCGATACCGTGCGGTAGGAGCACGCTATGCGGAGCGCTGCTCTCCGTTGCACTGCCGCCATGCGCTTTCGGTACTTTTCGACCCTGAGCGCATCAGCCCAGACTTCAGCTCCATACAACATCACAGACTCGGCGGTGCTCAGCAGCAAACGTCTTTTACAGGGAAGAGGGCCCCCAATGTTGGCCATTACCCTGCTCAACAACGTCACTACTAATGCCGCTTTGTCTGCTCTGCTGGATATTTCGCTCCAGAAGGTTAGTCTGTTGTCCAAACTAACCCCCAGGTAGCGAACGGCGTTCTTCGTCTGGACTGTAACCTCTCCTACCTGCATGCTTCTAATGAGCGGGATGCGCTTCTTAGTAAGAAGCACTATCTCGGTCTTAGTCAGTGCCAACTCCAACCCGTGGTCACTCAGCCAGAGAGTAACTCGACGCATAACCTGGTTGAGTCGCAGTTGGGCCGCATCGACATCTTTGGCAATAATAATTGCCGCGATGTCATCCGCGTATCCAACCAGGAATGTCCCTTCGGGCATCTCCATACGTAGAATCCCGTCATATGTATAGTTCCATATGTCGGGTCCCAGTATGGATCCCTGGGCCGCCCCTGCCGATAAGACTTTCGTCTCTCGGCCATCCTCCGTGTCATAGAGTATGGATCGATCTTTCAGGTAATCTCCCATGATACGCAGGAGGTACCCTGGGAGCCTGAAATCTCTCTCCATTGCGTATAACGCGTCCTGCCAGCGGACAGAGTTAAACGCGTTTTTCACATCCAGTGTGACCAGCAAACATACGGGACGTGAAAAGTGGTTTCCACGTTCCGTGCTCCTACCTGCATTAACTACCTCCTGGATGGCCGCCACAGTCGACCTGCCCCTTCGAAAGCCGTACTGTCTTTCGGAGAGGTCGCCTGCCGCTACTACTGCAGCCTGCAGACGTGGGCGAAGAAGCTTCTCCAGGAGTTTCCCCGCGTTATCCAGCAGGCATAGTGGTCTGTATGACCCAGGAGCGCCGACTGGTCCCTTGCCCTTGTCAATAAGTACAAGTTTAGCCATCTTCCAGCGGGAGGGAAACACTCCGGCCTTTAGACAGGCGTTGTACATATTGAGCAAGAGCTCTGGATGACTCCGTGACACGGCTTTCAGCACCTCTGCTGGTAGACCATCAGGACCTGGTGCCTTCCCGCTGCGCAAACAACGAGAGGCACACTCCAGTTCCTCCAAGGTGAAAGGCGGGATTTCCGTTTCTTCCGTGACCGATGTTCTATCGACCACTGGATGATCCGGAAAAAGGGCTTCCACTATGGGCCGAATAGTATCCGCATTCAGAGAAGCGTTTGGCTTAAACGCCCTCAATTTGCGGAGCACTATTTTATAGCCCAACCCCCATGGATCCCTATTTAGGTCCTCCGTTAAGTCCTTCCAGCATCGGCGCTTACTTCTTTGGATGGCGCGGCGAAGATCTTTTTTCGCCGCCTTATACTCTTCGGCTTTACGGGCTCCGTCATCTGCGTTTCCATTAGCGCGTTGAGCCAGCCGTCTACGACGGAGACAAACACGCCTCAGATCCGCAATTTCGGTCGTCCACCAGTAAGCAGGACTTCTCCCTTCGTTCGGACCCCTCCTCGGTACAGCGCTTTGACAGGCCTGATGTATAAGACTCATGGTTGAGTCCACAAGTACATCAGCCCTCTCAACAGGCGGAAGATCATTACGGATCCCCTCTGTGGTCATACGTCCCCGTTCTAGGGCTAGAGACAAAGCCTCAACGTCCATCCTAGCGGCATTCCACCTAGCTGGTCCATGATGTTGGATGGACCGAGCTGGCGCAATGTCACGCACACGGAATGTGATATACTGGTGATCGCTGGCCGTAAAGTCCTCGATCACCTGCCATTCCTGCACGAGTGCCGCTAGGTTTTCAGTTGCCAGAGTGAGATCGATAATGGTCCCCCTTTGGCCAGATCTTCGAAAGGTGGGCACGGAGCCGTTATTTAATACAACCAACCCCGTCCTGGACATAAAGTCCAAAATTCGCCCACCTCTTGAATCGGTTCTAATCTCGCCCCACTCTACTGCTTTTGCATTGAAGTCTCCAGCCACTACCAGATGACCTCCCATGCTCCGTAAGACATCCTCCAAGTCGTCTAACTTGGTTTGGAAGTCCGAAATACCCTCGTTTGGAGTAAGATAGCAGCTAAAGTAAGTCACCAAGCCGCTTCTCACCCAAACGAAACCATCTCCAGAGCCATAGGCCGAAACACAGAAGCGTCTCGGGTCCGGGATCCATATCGCCGCTGTACCGAGATTGTCCCTAAACCACGTAGGCGCACATCCGTCTCGGTACTGTTCACTGATCAAAATAAGATCAGCTTGTTTCTCGAGACGGATCTGCCCCATCAGGTCGTGAGCAGTTCTGCTGCGGTGCATGTTGGCCTGTAGGATGACCATCATATTGTCCGCTTAGCATCTTCTAATGCCTTGCGGAATACTCCGCAAGCGCCCGATCCTGCAATATGTTTGCGGCCATTTTCCCCTATGTCGGGGCATAGGTAGCATGTCGGCTGGGACTTGCAGTCCTTTGCCTTGTGCCCCTCTACCCCGCACTGGAAACACATATTGCCTCGGTCAGGTCCGCTGCAGTTTCCACTAAGGTGACCGTACCCCAGGCACCTAAAGCACCTGGAGACGTCCACTCTGCCGCGCATCCTGCAGTTGACCCAGCCGATTTTGACTGTCCTCCTTTGGAGGAGAACCTTGGCAGCTTTCGCCTCCATCTTGACAATAGCCATGTGTTGCCCCCTCATGTTGGGCTTGGCCAGAAACACCTCCAGAACACCCTTGTATTCTACAAGAATGTCTTGGAGAGCCACTTCCACTTCCTCCACAGAGGTGCACTCGTCGAGATCTCTGATCTCTACCTTACTCATAGGGACCAGTTCTCTGACTACACTCGTTTCGCCCGCTGCCTTCTCTAACGCCTGTTTAAAGGCGTTTCTTCCTTCAGTGGAGGACTTTTTCAGCTCCACAAGAAGCTCTCCCGCCTTGGTCTTCCGTATTGACCTAACAGCCACTCCACAGGTTTCCGGTTTGACCTTCGATCGGACGGCACTAAGAACTTCCGCATAGGTCTTACCAGCTGCCGGTTTTAGGACAATCGCTTCTGGCTTCTCACCACCACGCTTCCTGTTCTGCATGTTGCCCCTCTTACCACTCGGTCCATCCTCAGTAGATGGAGGGGTACCCTGAGGAGCACCTTTCGCCTGAGCGCGGTTGCGCTTCTTCCCGGCAGGAGTTTGGGCCACCTTTGAAGAGGCAGCATTTTGAGATGCTGCTCTTGTCGCGGGTGCACCGTTGTTAGTCTCCGGTTTGGAGGAGACCCCGCCCGCTCTCGCCTTTTTTGCGCTCTTCTGCGCCTCTACTAATGGTGGACTACCTGCCCTCCTCTTCCCACCTTCCTTGGTGAGACATCCGGGAGCAGCTACGTAATCCGGACGTTGCGGTTTTGCATAGCTCATGGTGAGCCACTGCAATTTTTCAACATTCTCTTCCAGTTTGGGAAGAGAGTCTTTAATTGACCTGCTAACATTTGGCTGCTTTTTAACAGCTGCCCCCATCTCCTTAATAATGGACCTCATTCCTGACAGTCCCTCCTTAAGCTGGGCTAAGGCTTCCGCAAACCACCTTTCGGTGTTTCCGAAAGACCCAACTCCACCACTACGGCCTTCGAAGGTAGGCTCCATCGTCAAAGGGGCTCCACTTAAAGTGGGCACCGACCCTGACGTCTCCATACGGAGGTAATAAGTTTCAGTGCTATCCACTTTCCACTTATTACAATTCACAAAACTAATATAGAAAAGAAATAAAAATTCGTAATAGGTACCTATTACAAATATTCAAATTTCCTCTATCAAAAATCCACCTATTACTAATCACACTAATTATTATGCGGTCGCAAAAAAACACGTCTGTACTCGTTAAGAGATCACCAGAGAATCATCATAATAATAATAATAATAATAATAATAATAATAATAATAATAATAATAATAATAATAATAATAATAATAATAATAATGATAATAATAATAATAATAATAATAATAATAATTTTTTTTTTTTTTTTTTTTTTTTTGGTGAGAGGGGAAATGCATTTACGCACTTAGTTGGTTTTTGCCACCCGTCGTGCCGGACTCCACGCAGTTATTGCGTGCCTACCGGCTAAAACCCCTCTCTATATCACCCGGCTCCATCCTGGAACCGTCAATTTATGACATTACTTCAGGATGGAGCCTTATATGCCGGTCCAGTTGGACCCTACGGCTCTGTCGACCTTGCCAGGTCTCTCTCCTTCCGACGAAGAATCCCCCTCGCAAAAAAGGCGATCCTACTCCATGCAGCAAGGTTTCCTAACATGACTCCCGTGATGGTATTGGGAGTCAAGATGCCAAGATCCCTCTCCAGTGCACGCCTCTCCAACATCCACTTCTCACACTCAAAGAAAGTGTGGAAAGCGGAGTCGGATTGTGCTCCACAGTAGACGCATGTGGGATTTACGGCCTTTCCTATTTTAAACAGGAAAGACCGAAAGTGCCCATGGCCCGTCAGCAACTGCGTGAGGTAGTAATCTACCTCACCGTGCTGACGATTTAGCCAAGCGTCCACTTGAGGGACAAGGGCGTAAGTCCACCTTCCGCGTGTCTCAGTATCCCACCGTAACTGCCAGTCACGGAGGGACTGAGACCTTGCCACAGATTGTGCGCCTTCTCTACCAATTTCGTCCTTGTGTTGGTGGACGAATTGTCGCTCCCTGGCGAGGAGGTCGATGGGTATGACCCCGGCGACCACCAAGACAGCCGGCTCCGATACCGTGCGGTAGGAGCACGCTATGCGGAGCGCTGCTCTCCGTTGCACCGCCGCCATGCGCTTTCGGTACTTTTCGACCCTGAGCGCATCAGCCCAGACTTCAGCTCCATACAACATCACAGACTCGGCGGTGCTCAGCAGCAAACGTCTTTTACAGGGAAGAGGGCCCCCAATGTTGGCCATTACCCTGCTCAACAACGTCACTACTGAGGCCGCTTTGTCCGCTCTGCTGGATATTTCGCTCCAGAAGGTTAGTCTGTTATCCAAACTAACCCCCAGGTAGCGAACGGCGTTCTTCGTCTGGACTGTAACCTCTCCTACCTGCATGCTTCTAATGAGCGGGATGCGCTTCTTAGTAAGAAGCACTATCTCGGTTTTAGTCAGTGCCAACTCCAACCCGTGGTCACTCAGCCAGAGAGTAACTCGACGCATAACCTGGTTGAGTCGCAGTTGGGCCGCATCGACATCTTTGGCAATAATTACTGCCGCGATGTCGTCCGCGTAACCAACCAGGAATGTCCCTTCGGGCATCTCCATACGTAGAATCCCGTCATATGTATAGTTCCATATGTCGGGTCCCAGTATGGATCCCTGGGCCGCCCCTGCCGATAAGACTTTCGTCTCTCGGCCATCCTCCGTGTCATAGAGTATGGATCGATCTTTCAGGTAATCTCCCATGATACGCAGGAGGTACCCTGGGAGCCTGAAATTTCTCTCCATCGCGTATAACGCGTCCTGCCAGCGGACAGAGTTAAACGCGTTTTTCACATCCAGTGTGACCAGCAAAATAATAATAATAATAATAATAATAATAATAATACGGCTGAGGTATGCTGGTACTTGAAAACGGGACTCAAGTGCATGAAAAACATCCTTCCACCTGAGGCTGTTAAAAGCATTTTTGACGTCCAAAGTTGCCAATAGGATTAACGGTCTGCTAAAGTGGTTTCTCCGTTGTGCCTCTTCGAAGGCATGGACGACATCCTGTAGGGCCCCTACCGTAGATCTGCCAGGTCTAAAACCGTGTTGTCTGTCTGAAAGGCCACCGGTTTCGCCTATTGCCTCCATCAGCCTCGGCTTAATAAGCCTTTCCAATAGTTTCCCCGCTGTGTCTAGCATACAGAGCGGTCTGTAAGCTGATGGTGAGTCTGGGTCACCCTTCCCTTTGCTTATAAGCACCAACTTCTGCACCTTCCAAATACTGGGAAATGTTCCTTCTACCAAACATTTGTTGAAAGTACCAAGGAGTATTTCCGTACGTCTAAGTGCCACTTCCTTTATTACTTCCGATGGTATGCCGTCAGGTCCTGGGGCTTTACCAGGCCTTAATTTCGAGGCAGCGTCTACTAGTTCTTCCGTTGTAAATAAGGGGACATTTATGTCTCCTGCAGGTGCCAGTTCTTCTTCCGGGCCATCATATGTTGGGAAGAGAGATTTCACGATTCGCGTCATTTTATTCACGTCAATCGGTGGAGTGGGGCCCTTGGAGCCGAGTTTCCCCATGACGATCCTGTATCCCGTTCCCCAAGGATTCGAGTTAATTTCATTTCGCAACTCCTCCCACAGCCTTCGCTTGCTATTATATATATTTTCCTGCAGTTTCTTTTTTGCCTCTTTGTACAGGGCTCGCTCTGCTTCGGCTTCACCTCGCCGCCTTGCTCTTGTCAGTTTTCGTCTGCATTTACAGCATTCTCGTCTTGCCCTTGCTATGTCCTCATTCCACCAGTGTATAATAATAATAATAATAATAATAATAATAATAATAATAATAATAATAATAATAATAATAATAATAATAATAATAATAATAATAATAATAATAATAATAATAATAATAATAATAATAATAATAATAATAATAATAATAATAATAATAATAATAATAATAATAATAATAATAATAATAATAATAATAATAATAATAATAATAATAATAATAATAATAATAATAATAATAATAATAATAATAATAATAATAATAATAATAATAATAATAATAATGATAATAATAATAATAATAATAATAATAATAATAATAATAATAATAATAATAATAATAATAATAATAATAATAATAATAATAATAATAATAATAATAATAATAATAATAATAATAATTTTTTTTTTTTTTTTTTTTTTTGATGAGAGGGGAAATGCATTTACGCACTTAGGTGGTTTTTGCCACCCGTCGTGCCGGACTCCACGCAGTTATTGCGTGCCTACCGGCTAAAACCCCTCTCTATATCACCAGGCTCCATCCTGGAACCGTCAATTTATGACATTACTTCAGGATGGAGCCTTATATGCCGGTCCAGTTGGACCCTACGGCTCTGTCGACCTTGCCAGGTCTCTCTCCTTCCGACGAAGAATTCCCCTCGCAAAAAAGGCGATCCTACTCCATGCAGCAAGGTTTCCTAACATGACTCCCATGATGGTATTGGGAGTCAAGATGCCAAGATCCCTCTCCAGTGCACGCCTCTCCAACATCCACTTCTCACACTCAAAGAAAGTGTGGAAAGCGGAGTCGGATTGTGCTCCACAGTAGACGCATGTGGGACTTACGGCCTTTCCTATTTTAAACAGGAAAGACCGAAAGTGCCCATGGCCCGTCAGCAACTGCGTGAGGTAGTAATCTACCTCACCGTGCTGACGATTTAGCCAAGCGTCCACTTGAGGGACAAGGGCGTAAGTCCACCTTCCGCGTGTCTCAGTATCCCACCGTAACTGCCAGTCACGGAGGGACTGAGACCTTGCCACAGATTGTGCGCCTTCTCTTCCAATTTCGTCCTTGTGTTGGTGGACGAATTGTCGCTCCCTGGCGAGAAGGTCGATGGGTATGACCCCGGCGACCACCAAGACAGCCGGCTCCGATACCGTGCGGTAGGAGCACGCTATGCGGAGCGCTGCTCTCCGTTGCACTGCCGCCATGCGCTTTCGGTACTTTTCGACCCTGAGCGCATCAGCCCAGACTTCAGCTCCATACAACATCACAGACTCGGCGGTGCTCAGCAGCAAACGTCTTTTACAGGGAAGAGGGCCCCCAATGTTGGCCATTACCCTGCTCAACAACGTCACTACTGAGGCCGCTTTGTCTGCTCTGCTGGATATTTCGCTCCAGAAGGTTAGTCTGTTGTCCAAACTAACCCCCAAGTAGCGAACGGCATTCTTCGTCTGGACTGTAACCTCTCCTACCTGCATGCTTCTAATGAGCGGGATGCGCTTCTTAGTAAGAAGCACTATCTCGGTCTTAGTCAGTGCCAACTCCAACCCGTGGTCACTCAGCCAGAGAGTAACTCGACGCATAACCTGGTTGAGTCGCAGTTGGGCCGCATCGACATCTTTGGCAATAATTACTGCCGCGATGTCGTCTGCGTAACCAACCAGGAATGTCCCTTCGGGCATCTCCATACGTAGAATCCCGTCATATGTATAGTTCCATATGTCGGGTCCCAGTATGGATCCCTGGGCCGCCCCTGCCGATAAGACTTTCGTCTCTCGGCCATCCTCCGTGTCATAGAGTATGGATCGATCTTTCAGGTAATCTCCCATGATACGCAGGAGGTACCCTGGGAGCCTGAAATCTCTCTCCATTGCGTATAACGCATCCTGCCAGCGGACAGAGTTAAACGCGTTTTTCACATCCAGTGTGACCAGCAAACATACGGGACGTGAAAAGTGGTTTCCACGTTCCGTGCTCCTACCTGCATTAACTACCTCCTGGATAGCCGCCACAGTCGACCTGCCCCTTCGAAAGCCGTACTGTCTTTCGGAGAGGTCGCCTGCCGCTACTACTGCAGCCTGCAGACGTGGGCGAAGAAGCTTCTCCAGGAGTTTCCCCGCGTTATCAAGCAGGCATAGTGGTCTGTATGACCCAGGAGCGCCGACTGGTCCCTTGCCCTTGTCAATAAGTACAAGTTTAGCCATCTTCCAGCGGGAGGGAAACACCCCGGCCTTTAGACAGGCGTTGTACATATTGAGCAAGAGCTCTGGATGACTCCGTGACACGGCTTTCAGCACCTCTGCTGGTAGACCATCAGGACCTGGTGCCTTCCCGCTGCGCAAACAACGAGAGGCACACTCCAGTTCCTCCAAGGTGAAAGGCGGGATTTCCGTTTCTTCCGTGACCGATGTTCTATCGACCACTGGATGATCCGGAAAAAGGGCTTCCACTATGGGCCGAATAGTATCCGCATTCAGAGAAGCGTTTGGCTTAAACGCCCTCAATTTGCGGAGCACTATTTTATAGCCCAACCCCCATGGATCCCTATTTAGGTCCTCCGTTAAGTCCTTCCAGCATCGGCGCTTACTTCTTTGGATGGCGCGGCGAAGATCTTTTTTCGCCGCCTTATACTCTTCGGCTTTACGGGCTGCGTCATCTGCGTTTCCATTAGCGCGTTGAGCCAACCGTCTACGACGGAGACAAACACGCCTCAGATCCGCAATTTCGGTCGTCCACCAGTAAGCAGGACTTCTCCCTTCGTTCGGACCCCTCCTCGGTACAGCGCTTTGACAGGCCTGATGTATAAGACTCATGGTTGAGTCCACAAGTACATCAGCCCTCTCAACAGGCGGAAGATCATTACGGATCCCCTCTGTGGTCATACGTCCCCGTTCTAGGGCTAGAGACAAAGCTTCAACGTCCATCCTAGCGGCATTCCACCTAGCTGGTCCATGATGTTGGATGGACCGAGCTGGCGCAATATCACGCACACGGAATGTGATATACTGGTGATCGCTGGCCGTAAAGTCCTCGATCACCTGCCATTCTTGCACGAGTGCCGCTAGGTTTTCAGTTGCCAGAGTGAGATCGGTCCCCCTTTGGCCAGATCTTCGAAAGGTGGGCACGGAGCCGTTATTTAATACAACCAACCCCGTCCTGGACATAAAGTCCAAAATTCGCCCACCTCTCGAATCGGTTCTAATCTCGCCCCACTCTACTGCTTTTGCATTGAAGTCTCCAGCCACTACCAGATGACTTCCCATGCTCCGTAAGACATCCTCCAAGTCGTCTAACTTGGTTTGGAAGTCCGAAATACCCTCGTTTGGAGTAAGATAGCAGCTAAAGTAAGTCACCAAGCCGCTTCTCACCCAAACGAAACCATCTCCAGAGCCATGGGCCGAAACACAGAAGCGTCTCGGGTCCGGGATCCATATTGCCGCTGTACCGAGGTTGTCCCTAAACCACGTAGGCGCACATCCGTCTCGGTACTGCTCACTGATCAAAATAAGATCAGCTTGTTTCTCGAGACGGATCTGCCCCATCAGGTCGTGAGCAGTTCTGCTGCGGTGCATGTTGGCCTGTAGGATGACCCTCATATTGTCCGCTTAGCATCTTCTAATGCCTTGCGGAATACTCCACAAGCGCCCGATCCTGCAATATGTTTGCGGCCATTTTCCCCTATGTCGGAGCATAGGTAGCATGTCGGCTGGGACTTGCAGTCCTTTGCCTTGTGCCCTTCTACCCCGCATAGGAAACACATATTGCCTCGGTCAGGTCCGCTGCAGTTTCCACTAAGGTGACCGTATCCCAGGCACTTAAAGCACCTGGAGACGTCCACTCTACCGCGTATCCTGCAATTGACCCAGCCGAGTTTCACTGTCCCCCTTTGTAGGAGAACCTTGGCAGCTTTCGCCTCCATCTTAACAATGGCCATGTGTTGCCCCCTTATGTTGGGCTTGGCCAGAAACACCTCCAGAACACCCTTGTATTCTACAAGAATGTCTTGGAGAGCAACTTTTACCTCCTCCGCAGAGGTGCACTCGTCGAGATCTCTGATCTCTACTTTAGTCATAGGGACCAGTTCTCTGACTGAACTCGTCTCGCCCGCTGCCTTTTCTAATGCCTGTTTAAAAGCGTTTCTTCCGTCAGTGGAGGACTTTTTCAGCTCCACAAGAAGCTCTCCCGCCTTGGTCTTCCGTATTGACTTAACAGCCACTCCACAGGCTTCCGGTTTGACCTGCGATCGGACGGCACTAAGCACTTCCGCATAGGTCTTACCAGCTGCCGGTTTTAGAAGAATCGCTTCTGGCTTCTCGCCACCGCGCTTTCTCTTCTGCATGTTGCTCCTCTTACCACTCGGTCCATCCTCAGTAGATGGAGGGGTACCCTGAGGAGCACCTTTCCCCTGAGCGCGGTTGCGCTTTTTCCCGGCAGGAGTTTGGGCTACCTTTGAAGAGACAGCATTTTGACATGCTGTCCCTATCGTGGGTGCACCGTGGTCAGTCTCCGGTTTGGAGACGACCCCGCTGGCTTTCGCCTTTTTTGCGCTCTTCTGCGCCTCTACTAATGGTGGACTACCTGCCCTCCTCTTCCCACCTTCCTTGGTGAGACATCCGGGAGCAGCTACATAATCCGGACGCTGCGGTTTCGAACAGCTCATGGTGAGCCACTGCAATTTTTCAACATTCTCCTCCAGTTTTGGAAGAGAATCTTTGATTGACCTGCTAACGTTTGGCTGCTTTTTAACAGCTGCCCCCATCTCCTTAATAATGGACCTCATTCCTGAGAGTCCCTCCTTCAGCTGGGCTAAGGCTTCCGCAAACCACCTTTCGGTGTTTCCGAAAGATTCAACTCCACCACTACGGTCTTCGAAGCTAGGCTCCATCGTCAAAGGGGCGCCACTTGAAGTGGGCACCGACCCTGACTTCTCCATCCGGAGGTAATAAGTTTCAGTGCTATCCACTTTCCACTTATTACAATGCACAAAACTAATATAAAAGAAACAAAAATTCGTAATAGGTACCTATTACAAATATATAAATTTCCTCTATCAAAAATCCACCTATTACTAATCACACTAATTATTATGCGGTCGCAAAAAAAACACGTCTGTACTCGTTAAGAGATCACCAGAGAATCATAATAATAATAATAATAATAATAATAATAATAATAATAATAATAATAATAATAATAATAATAATAATAATAATAATTTTTTTTTTTTTTTTTTTTTTTTTTTTTTTTTTTTTTTTTTTTTTTTTTTTTTTTTTTTTTTGGTGAGAGGGGAAATGCATTTACGCACTTAGGTGGTTTTTGCCACCCGTCGTGCCGGACTCCACGCAGTTATTGCGTGCCTACCGGCTAAAACCCCTCTCTATATCACCCGGCTCCATCCTGGGACCGTCAATTTATGACATTACTTCAGGATGGAGCCTTATATTCCGGTCCATTTGGACCCTACGGTGCCACCGACCTTGCAAGGTCTCTCTCCTTCCGACGAAGGATCCCCCTCGCAAAAGAGGCGATCCTTCTCCATGCAGCAAGGTTTCCTAACATGACTCCCGTGATGGTATTGGGAGTCAAGATGCCGAGATCCCTCTCCAGTGCACGCCTCTCCAACATCCACTTCTCACACTCAAAGAAAGTGTGGAAAGCGGAGTCGGATTGTGCTCCACAGTAGACGCATGTGGGACTTACGGCCTTTCCTATTTTAAACAGGAAAGACCGAAAGTGCCCATGGCCCGTCAGCAACTGCGTGAGGTAGTAATCTACCTCACCGTGCTGACGATTTAGCCAAGCGTCCACTTGAGGGACAAGGGCGTAAGTCCACCTTCCGCGTGTCTCAGTATCCCACCGTAACTGCCAGTCACGGAGGGACTGAGACCTTGCCACAGATTGTGCGCCTTCTCTACCAATTTCGTCCTTGTGTTGGTGGACGAATTGTCGCTCCCTGGCGAGGAGGTCGATGGGTATGACCCCGGCGACCACCAAGACAGCCGGCTCCGATACCGTGCGGTAGGAGCACGCTATGCGGAGCGCTGCTCTCCGTTGCACTGCCGCCATGCGCTTTCGGTACTTTTCGACCCTGAGCGCATCAGCCCAGACTTCAGCTCCATACAACATCACAGACTCGGCGGTGCTGAGCAGCAATCGTCTTTTACAGGGAAGAGGGCCCCCAATGTATAATAATAATAATAATAATAATAATAATAATAATAATAATAATAATAATAATAATAATAATAATAATAATAATAATAATAATAATAATAATAATAATAATAATAATAATAATAATAATAATAATAATAATAATAATAATAATAATAATAATAATAATAATAATAATAATAATAATAATAATAATAATAATAATAATAATAATAATAATAATAATAATAATAATAATAATAATAATAATAATAATAATAATAATAATAATAATAATAATAATAATAATAATAATAATAATAATAATAATAATAATAATAATAATAATAATAATAATAATAATAATAATAATAATAATAATAATAATAATAATAATAATAATAATAATAATAATAATAATAATAATAATAATAATAATAATAATAATAATAATAATAATAATAATAATAATAATAATAATAATAATAATAATAATAATAATAATAATAATAATAATAATAATAATAATAATAATAATAATAATAATAATAATAATAATAATAATAATAATAATAATAATAATAATAATAATAATAATAATAATAATAATAATAATAATAATAATAATAATAATAATAATAATAATAATAATAATAATAATAATAATAATAATAATAATAATAATAATAATAATAATAATAATTTTTTTTTTTTTTTTTTTTTTTTCTGGGCCGGGCGGTGGAAATGCCGTTACGCATACCTGTAGGATCGTCATCCCCAGGTTATGTTGGACTCTAGACAAACTACCTACCAACTAAAACCACCTCCCGTCTTCTAGGGAATTTCCGCCACCCCGGAACTACTCCTCGTATTACTTCAGGGTGGCTCCCCGAGTTGGCCATCATGTCCTCTCATCCTTGTTATGCCTCGTCAGGCCCAGCTTTCATCATGGGATCCGGGATACTGTAAATTGTTCCTCATCAAGATCCTTTTTCTTTTCCCGCAGAACATGTTCCACGTATCGAGCAATCAAGTTCCAGTTGTCCTCACTTACCAACATTTTGGACGTTATATTCTCAGCAGTTAGGAAACCAATCCGTGCCTCAATATCTGCTCTAAATTCCAGCCATCTGTTGCATCTAAATAATGTGTGCTCGGCATCGTCCTGATCTGAGTCACCATAAATACAGTTCGGACTATTTGTCTTACCCATCCGGTTAAGATACTTGCGGAAGTATCCGTGGCCGGAGAAGAGTTGTGTAAGGTAATAATTTACCTCCCCAAATTCTCTTCCTATCCATGGGGCTATAATTGGAATTAGTCGAGCCGTCCAGCGGCCGTATCTCTCTTCTTGCCATCTTTGCTGCCATTCACGTATGGTGAGTTGTCTAATGCTCTGTTCGGTCGTAGAAATCTCTCTTTGGTTCCGTTGCTGCCATTTCCGTCTACGTTCCAAAACCAGCAAATCAATTGGTATTGTTCCACTTATAACCAATATCGCTGCCTCAGAAACAGTGCGATAAGCTGATGCCACGCGAAGAGCCGCAGTTCTTTGAACCGATGCTAAGGCCCTCCTCCGGTTATTAGCCTGAATTGCGTCCGCCCAGATTTCGCTTCCGTATAATAGGATCGCCTGTACTGTTGCCATCAGAAGTTTCCTTTTTCCCGCCGTTGGTCCCCCGGTATTTGCCATCAGTTTCGATAGCGATGCCGTGGCCTTAGCCGCTTTAGTAGTTGCGTGGCGTATTTGAGGCCAGAACTGCAGTTTGGAGTCCAATGTTATACCAAGATATTTTATCGCCTTTTTCGTCTGGAATGTATCAAATTGTGTGTGCATTTGAACTTCAACAGGTATATGCTTCTTTGTCAGGAGTAATAATTCTGTTTTCTGGATAGCCAGCTTGAGTCCATGATCTGTCATCCAGGATTGCGTCCTGAGCATGACTTGGTTTAATTTCCGCTGAGTCTCTATTGTGTCTCTGGCTGTTATTACACCCGCGATATCATCCGCATAACCCACGAGGTATGAATCAGATGGCATTTCCATACATAAAATATCATCGTACAAGATATTCCAGAGATCTGGTCCAAGAATTGATCCCTGCGCCGCTCCTGCTGTTACTTGTATACATCGAGATCCATTTTTCGTATCGTACACTAACTTCCTGTTGTGGAGGTAGCTGCGTATCAGTCTTAGGAGGTACGGTGGAACATGAAAACGTCCCCCTAGTGCATTCATTATGTCACACCATCGTGCACTGTTAAAAGCATTTTTAACATCCAAGGTGACGAGCAGCACTATCCTCCTTGAGGCATGGTTCCCTTCTTGTGCAGCTTGCACGCTTCTTATCACTTCTTCCAGGGCTCCTAATGTCGATTTACCTGCTCGGAAACCATACTGTCGTTTAGATAATCCGCCTGATTCTTCAATGGCATGCAAAAGACGTGGTTTTATAAGCTTCTCGAGTACTTTGCCGGCTGTATCTAGAAGGCATATGGGTCGATAAGACGAAGCTAATTCTGGATCTCCTTTTCCTTTACTTATGAGAATAAGCTTTTGCACTTTCCATATTTGTGGAAAGACACCTCCTGTCAGGCACGCATTATACATTCTTAGCAAGAGTTGTGGTCGTTCCTTAGCTAAGATTGATATTACTTCTATTGGTACACCGTCCGGTCCCGGAGCTTTTCTTGTCCTCATATTACAGACAGCTTTAGTAAGTTCCCCTTCCGAAAATAATGGCGGACATTCATGTTCGGAATTGTCCGAACTTACGTAGTCCATCAAAGTGTGACTCGGGAACAATTCCCCTACAATACTCTGCATCTTGTCATCTTCCAGTATAAGGCCTTGATTGTTTACTCCTAGCTTCCGCATTACCAGTTTATAGCCAAGGCCCCAAGGGTCATCATTCAGATTTTCTCTCATCTCTTCCCACTTTCTTTTCTTGCTCCGTAGTATGGCGATCTTCAGATCCCTTCTGGCCTGTCTGAACTCTTCTGCATGATCCAATGCTGGCCCGTTTCTTCTTGCTCTTGTGTACTGCCTTCGGCACCTATTGCAAATCCGCCGGAGTTGAGCGATTTCCTCCGACCACCAATAAGCGGCTTTTCTCCGCCGTCGTCTGCTAATTCTTGGCATCGATGCATCGCAAGCGTGGGTGATGTTCTGCATTGTTTCGTCGACTAACCTGTCGACATCGGTAGTAACCTGTGAGTTCATCGTCCCTTGATCAATCCGTGCCAGAAGCGAGTCTCTTCTGAGTTTCGTAACATTCCATTTTCGGGTACTTCTCCTTTCATGGCTATCGGTTCCGTTTGTGCCTGACAACATGCAGAAGCTTAGGTATTGATGGTCGCTACCTGTGTAATTCCATTACCCTCCAGTTGCTCAGCTTATGAAATGCTGTCTCAGAAATTAGAGTGATATCGGGTATGGTTCCTATACATCCTGCTCTTCTAAAGGTAGGCGTTGAGCCCGTATTAGCAATTACCAGGCCTAGTCTTGCTACCATATCCAAAATATATCTGCCCCTAGTATCTGTAGTCGGCATGCCCCATTCAATTGCCCTACCATTGAAATCTCCTGCTATGATCAGGTGTCCACCGATTGTTCGGGCAGCATCTTCAATGTTATTCAGCATGACTTGGAACTCTTCTATACTACAATTTGGTGTAAGATAGCAACTCAAAATAGAGAGGGACTCACTGCTGATCCATACAAATCCATCGCCTTTCCCGTTACATTTTATGTGTAGATTTGCACTTCTTGATACCCATATCGCGGCTGTTTCAGTGTTATCCTCGTACCAGAAATCTCCTTTTGGACCATATTGCTCGCTAATGATAGCAATTTTAGCTCCCTGCTCAATCATAATCTGCGGCAGCATTACATCAGCGGTCCAACTCCTGTGCAGGTTTGCTTGCAAAAATTTCATCATTGTTGGTTCGACCCTGTGTAGGCAGGGCAACGGGTTGTCCCAGGGATGTGGTCCACTGGGCTTTTACCCCCTGCTATGCATATGCAGCATTGTGGAGTGTTTGTGCAATCCCTTATTTTGTGACCTATCTTTCCACATCGAATGCACAGCCCCTCACCTTTCCTGTCCGGACCTTTGCAACTTTGTTGTGTGTGTCCAGTTCCGAAGCATTTAAAACATCTCTGCACATTTGGTACTTTTCTTACTCTGCAGTAAGTCCAACCAATCTTGATTCTCCTGGAATTCAGAATCGCACTAGCTTTCTCGGTAGCCAGCGTAACAAAGGCTCTGCGTTGCTCCCATGTATTCGTTTTTGTTACACGAACATGCACTTCTTCCTTCGGTTCGTTAATAAATTCCTTCACTGCTGCGGATATTTCTTGTGCGTCTGAAAGCGCATCTAGGTCCCTGATCTCTATTGTGGTTCTGGGCTTTAGGGTAGACACATTCACCATACCCTTTAGAGAGGTTTTTATCGCTTCACAGAACTTTTCTTTACTTCCACCTTCCGCTATTTTCAAGAGAATGGAACCATCTTTTGTCTTTCTGACCGATCTTATAGCTATCTCGGCGTCTTCTGGTTTCACTGTGCTCTTGAGGTCTCTTAGAACGTCTGCATAGCCCTTTCCTTCAGTCGACTTGATTATTACAGCTTCTTGCGGCTTCTTACTGTCTTTTCGAGTTCTCTTTTTCTGTTTTCCTTTACCGCTTTTGGCTTTTCTTGATTCAGTAGCTGGCGTTTGATTTTCCGTTTTCTGTTTCTCCTTGCGGTAGGTCACGTTCTTCCATCCTTCTTGCCCATTTTCCCTAATCCTCTTATTCGTATCTGGGGCGACCGGGCTAGAAGCTGCTCGTTTTGTTCTGCCTGTCACCGGTGTTTCTTTTCCATGTAAGTTCTCCTTACCTTGAATGAGCTTTTTATGTGCGACCCTTTCGGCTTCTCTGTTTCTGGTACTCTCAAGTTCCATCCATGTTCGTCTGCAACTTTTAATTACGTCCATTTGCTCGCTTAGCTCACCAACGCCGTCTTTGACATCCTTACTTATATTCCTCTGCCTTTCCATAGCTTGTGTCATCTTAAGTAGGATCGCCTCACACTTTCTAAGGCTTTCTTCTTCTATTTCCCGCATTCTCGTTATCTGTTCTAGACGAGGGGAATACGTATTTTCGTCTTGTTTACTCTGCTCTGCAAGCCGGTCATCTCCAGTCACTGGTGTTAAAATTCCATTGCGGTTTGCGGTGGAACCTAGTGATTCTGACCGTTTCCCCTTCATGGGATTCTGGCCATCCACTGAAGCTCCTACCGACAAGTTGTTCAGATTCCTCAAAGTCGGTGAGCGTATAAGCCTACGGCTATTCTGAAAGCCCGTTATCGTCGATCCATTAGGCTTTTCCGGATTGTCATCTTTTCCGAAATCTCTCTCTTCTGTAGTCATATTCTGGGGGGGTGTTCTCAACATCTTTTCCAATTGGGTCCCCGCTCCGAGCCGCTATCCCCCCACGGGAGTACAGTTGCCTCAAACGATCCCCGTGGGTCCCTATGCCAGCAGTGAGGTCCACGCGAGGGTTGACACAGGACCTCATGAATACCCGCGTTCAGAGCCAGGATCTCGGCACTAAGTAGGAGTCATCTCAACTACACCTGTACGGCCAGCTCAGTGGCAACGTGGTTGGAACGTACTCGGAGACTCGCCACAGTTTTAACGGGACGGAGGCGGCTACAGCATTAGCCTGACAGCCATTTCGGCAAGATTTCACTCCTGCTTACTGAGGTGCCAGAATACTGCAGCCGTCAGCTCGTAGCATCAGGATAAAATAGTGCAGCAATTTTCATAGTCCCTGCAAAAAAGGCAGTCCGCCACCATCAGCTTCATCAGGCGTGATAAATCTGCCCAGCTTTTGGTCCACGGGTGGTATTTTATTTCCCACCTTCCCTGCAAATCTAAAAAGATCGGCCGAGATTTCCCCTATCCGCCACCTGGGGACGCGTCCGATGGGAGGCTGGGAGAACTCCACACGGAATAATAATAATAATAATAATAATAATAATAATAATAATAATAATAATAATAATAATAATAATAATAATAATAATAATAATAATAATAATAATAATAATAATAATAATAATAATAATAATAATAATAATAATAATAATAATAATAATAATAATAATAATAATAATAATAATAATAATAATAATAATAATAATAATAATAATAATAATAATAATAATAATAATAATAATAATAATAATAATAATAATAATAATAATAATAATAATAATAATAATAATAATAATAATAATAATAATAATAATAATAATAATAATAATAATAATAATAATAATAATAATAATAATAATAATAATAATAATAATAATAATAATAATAATAATAATAATAATAATAATAATAATAATAATAATAATAATAATAATAATAATAATAATAATAATAATAATAATAATAATAATAATAATAATAATAATAATAATAATAATAATAATAATAATAATAATAATAATAATAATAATAATAATAATAATAATAATAATAATAATAATAATAATAATAATAATAATAATAATAATAATAATAATAATAATAATAATAATAATAATAATAATAATAATAATAATAATAATAATAATAATAATAATAATAATAATAATAATAATAATAATAATAATAATAATTTTTTTTTTTTTTTTTTTTTTTTTTTTTCGAGGTAGGAAAATCCCTTCGGATCATCAAATGCAATGGCATTCGGTATGTGGTGATTCCACTAAAAACCTACCTCTCCATGGACTCTATGTATCCACTCCGGAACTACGGTGGTATTACTTCAGAGTGGAGTCCGTTAGGCCAGTTGACCCCTCATCTTTCGTTGTCCGACGGATTACGTTGCAATGGTGGTTGTTGCACTGTCCTCTCATCTAGATCCACTTTTTTATACTTTAGAATATGCTCTACATATACAGCTATATTCCTCCAGCACTCCTCGTCTTGCAGAATCTTTTCCAGGAAGTTGTCGACCGTGAAAAAGCCGATTGAAGACTCGAGATTGGATCTCTCTCTGTTCCATCTGGCGCATCTGAAGAAGGTGTGTTCCGCGTCGTCGATCGACGCGTCTCCATATATACAGTCCGGCCGTTCAATCTTGCCCATTCGGTACAGATACTTGCAGAAGTAGCCGTGTCCGGAGAGCAGCTGCGTCAAATAATAGTTTGTGTCACCAAAACTTCTCTCCGCCCATTTCCTAACATCTGGAATGAGTTTCGCCGTCCATCTACCATTAGGATCAGTGTTCCATCTTTGTTGCCATTGTTCAAGAGTTCGCCTTCTCTCTTCATCTGCTCTTGCTCTTAGTCCATATGCATTTCTGGCCTCCCAGAGTCTTCTCCTCTCAGTCGCTCGCAAATCTATGGGTATTGCACCGGTAATTACTAGCACTGCAGACCCAGAAACTGTCCTGTAAGCAGATGAAACTCTTAGTGCAGCGGTTCTCTGCACCGACGCCAAGACCTTCATTCTGCACTTGGCTCTTAATGCGTCTGCCCAGATTTCACTGCCGTACAGTAGAATCGAGTTCGTGGCTTCCATCAGGATTCTGCGTTTGCTTTGTACAGGTCCTCCTACGTTGGCCATGAGTTTACTAAGTAAACCTGTAACTTTTGCGGCCTTTTCTGCAGCATGTTTTATCTGCGCCCAGAAAGTGAGCCTGGGGTCCAATCTAACTCCAAGGTAGTTAACCACTTTCGCCGTAACTAAATTGGTGTCGCATATCGACATGTTCACTTCTTCTTCTTTCCTCGTTAGAAGGATTAACTCAGTTTTTTCCGTGGCGAGTTGAAGTCCTCTGTCTTCGAGCCATGATTGCGTCCTTATAAGCACCTGGTTAAGCTTTCGTCTGGCTTCTTCTGTGTTTCGAGCCACAATTACGGCCGCAACGTCATCAGCATATCCAACAAGATATGTGTCATCAGGCATCTCTATACGGAAAATGTCGTCATAGCTTATGTTCCAAAGGTCAGGGCCAAGTATGGACCCTTGGGCTGCCCCTGACCTAATATGCTTTCTTCGCTGTCCTTCACTCGTGTTATAAAAAAGCTCACGGTCACTCAGGTAGCTTTGCAGCATTTTCAGCAAATATCCTGGTACGGCAAACTTTGTTCTTAATGCTCTAAGTACGTCGATCCACCTGAGGCTGTTGAATGCGTTTCGGACATCCAGAGTTGCCAGAAGGACTATACTCCTCGAAAAATGGTTTCCGTGTTGTGTGGCATTTACACTAGATATTACCTTATATATTGCTCCTATAGTTGATCTCCCTGCTCTAAAACCATATTGTCTTTCCGAAAGACCACCAGCTTCCTCTACTGCTTTGTTCAGGCGAAGTTTCAGTAGCTTTTCCAGGATTTTTCCAGCGCTGTCCAGCATACAAAGTGGTCGGTATGCTGATGCTTGAGAGGGATCACCTTTGCCCTTACTGATCAATATAAGCCTCTGTTTTTTCCATCTCGTCGGGAAGACACCTTGTCTCAAGCATGTATTGTACATATTCAAAAGTACCCTGGGACGTTCACTTGCTATGAGCTTGAGCACTTCAATAGGTACTCCATCAGGCCCTGGAGCTTTATTACTCCTTAAGCCCCTTGCCGCAATCTGAAGCTCCTCCAATGTGAAATCTGGTATTGGATCCTCAGATGAGTAGGCCAAATCAACATCCGTCTGCAATTCATGCGTAGGAAAAAGGGTGTCAACAATGTTGATCATTGTCGTGCTGTCCAGTTCAGGCAGAGAAGATTTCGCACCTAGTTTCCTCATTACGATTTTGTAGCCTAGACCCCATGGGTTGTCATTAAGGTCTCTTCTTAACTCTTCCCATTTTTCTCTCTTGCTACGATTTATGGCCAACTTTAGCTCTTTTTTTGCATTCCTGAATTCTTCAGCTTCCTCTATAGCAACACCATTCCGTTTAGCTCTAGTGAGCTTTCTCCTTTTACGGAGACAATTTCGGCGTAGTTCAGCTATTTCCTCTGTCCACCAATAAACAGATTGTCTCCTCGTTCTTGGCGATATTTTCGGCATTGCGGCATTGCAGCTTCGTACTATGGCTCTCATAGTGGAGTCCACCAGGCTCATATCATTTCCTCTCGGCCGAAGTCGACTGATATCTCCATCAATCCTCTCAAAGAGCGCTTCTGGGTTAAGCCTTGCCACGTTCCATTTTCGGGTACCTCTACGCCTTGAACTTTGTCGGGGTCGTTCATCCATTGCAATACGAAACGTAATATATTGTTGGTCACTTCCAGTGAAGTCCTCAAGAACTTTCCAGTCATTAACCGCCATCAACAGACTTTCCGATATCAGCGTGATATCCGGTGTTGTACTACTATAACCTGGTCTCCGGTAAGAGGTGGCCGATCCTGTATTAGCGACGATTAGACCCAGTCTGGCCGCCATGTCCAGAACGTATCTGCCTCTGGAGTTCGTTGAAGACAATATAATATAATAATAATAATAATAATAATAATAATAATAATAATAATAATAATAATAATAATAATAATAATAATAATAATAATAATAATAATAATAATAATAATAATAATAATAATAATAATAATAATAATAATAATAATAATAATAATAATAATAATAATAATAATAATAATAATAATAATAATAATAATAATAATAATAATAATAATAATAATAATAATAATAATAATAATAATAATAATAATAATAATAATAATAATAATAATAATAATAATAATAATAATAATAATAATAATAATAATAATAATAATAATAATAATAATAATAATAATAATAATAATAATAATAATAATAATAATAATAATAATAATAATAATAATAATAATAATAATAATAATAATAATAATAATAATAATAATAATAATAATAATAATAATAATAATAATAATAATAATAATAATAATAATAATAATAATAATAATAATAATAATAATAATAATAATAATAATAATAATAATAATAATAATAATAATAATAATTTTTTTTTTTTTTTTTTTTTTTTTTTTTTTTTTTTTGCGACGAAGGTGGAAAATGCATTTACGCATTCGCTCAGTGCCGTCACTCCTGCGATATGTCGGACTCCATGACAATACCGACTAAAAACCACCTTCTTTCCGGAGCTTGACCACCTCGGAACCGCTTTCGCATTACTTCGAGGTGGCTCCCGCTGTGGCCATTTGCGCCATCCCTGTTGTTGCCCGCGTCCAGGCGTTCTGCTTAATTTCTATCAAGGTCTACTTTTTTAGCCCTTAGCACCGTTTCACAAAACTTGGCCACACTGTTCCAGTTTTTTTCCTCTACTAACATTTTCTCCGTTATATTTTCCGATGTTATTTGTCCAACTATCAGTTCCAAGGACTCCCGCTCTCTTTGCCATTTGCCACAATGGAAGAAGGTGTGCTCTGCATCGTCTATATGTCTTTCCTCTTCATAGATACAATACGGTGAGCTGCACTTATTCATCCTGTACAGATAATTCCTAAAGTACCCGTGACCTGAGAGCAGCTGTGTCAGGTAATAGCCTACCTCACCATGCTTCCTTCTTACCCACGTTCCTACTTCGGGAATTAGTTTAGCCGTCCATCTTCCTCTTATTTCACTATCCCATCGGGCCTGCCACTTTCTCAGAGTATCTACTCTTATCTCCTCAAAATGATTTGGGCTCAGTTGTCCAGCTTGCCTAGCGGCAAAGGTTTTCATCCGCTCTTCCACTTGGAGGTCAATCGGGAGCATCGCTGCTATAATCTGCACCGCCGGTGCTGATACCGTGCGGTAGGCGGATGCCACTCTCAATGCTGCGGTTCTTTGCACAGATATTAGTTTCCGTGCCCTGTGCTGTGCTTGCAAAGCCGAGCCCCATATCTCGCATCCATAGAGGAGGATGCTATTGCATGCCTCCATTAGCAGTTTCCTTCTCTTCCCAATGCGACCGCCTACGTTTGCCATCAACCTGCTCAACCTGGCCGTTATTGCGCACGCCTTTTCCGTGGAAAATTGTATCTGACTAGAAAATGTCAGCTTTGTATCCAGCCTTATCCCAAGATAATTCACAAATCTCCTCGTAGTCATCACTACGTCTCCAACACTCATATTAACCTCTGTGGGGATACGTCGCCCTGTTAGGAGCAGCAGCTCGGTTTTATGCACAGCTAGCTGGAGTCCATGCGATTGCAACCAGCCCCTCGTGCGAAACATGACCTGATTCAACTTACGTTGTGCGCCCTCCATGGTCCTAGCTTGTATTACAGCTGCGATATCATCGGCATATCCGACCAGAAAGGCTCCCTCTGGCATATCCATTTTCAGGATACCGTCATAGCTAGCGTTCCACAAATCTGGGCCAAGGATAGATCCCTGTGCAGCCCCAGATGTGACCTGTATCCGTCTCATTCCCTGTTTTGTATCATAGACAAGGATCCTGTCCCGGAGGTATGATCCTATTATTCTCACCAGATACCCTGGCACCTTGAAGTTCCGCGCCAGCGCCTGCAGCACATCTGCCCATCTCAAGCTATTAAAAGCATTTTTCACATCGAGTGTGGCGAGAAGAACAATTGGCCTGCTGTAGTGGTTGCGCTCTCGATTTGCCAGAACGACGTCTACGACGTCCTTTAGTGCTCCCAAAGTTGACTTGCCTGGCCGAAAGCCATGTTGCCTCTCTGAAAGTCCTCCTCCTATGCGTATGGCCTCTTGAATTCTAGGCTTCAGTAATCGTTCCAATAGTTTGCCAGCTGTGTTCAACATGCATAAGGGTCTGTACGATGACGGGGTAGGTAGATCTCCTTTCCCTTTGCTAATTAGTACAAGTTTCTGTTCCTTCCATGGGCTTGGGAAGATTCCCCCTGATAGACAGTGATTGTACATGTCCAGCAGGAACTTCGGCCGCTTTTCTACAACTTCCTTCAGGACTTCTGCTGGTATTCCATCAGGTCCAGGTGCCTTCCTAATCTTTAACTTCGCAGCCGCTTCTTTTAACTCTACTTCAGTAAAAAGGGGAAATGAAGATACTTCTACATAATCGGCATCAGCCGATCGTAGACTGTGCGTGGGAAAGAGAGATTTAACGATATTGCCCATTATCCCTTCGTCCATAGTCTCCACTGGGTTTTTTGAACCGAGCTTTTTCATAACAATTTTATAACCCAAGCCCCAAGGGTCTCGGTTTATATCAGATCTAAGTTCCTCCCATTTGTCCTTTTTACTTTTGTTGATTGCATTACGGAGAGATTTCTGTGATTCTTTGTAGGCTACACGTTCACTCTCCGCAGGACCACGGCGTCTCGCTCTAGTGTATGATCTCCTTAGTCTGAGGCAATTTCGTCTTAATTCGGCGATAGAATCGTTCCACCACTATACAGCTTGTCTTCTCCCAATACGTGGCGTTATCTTCGGCATCGCTCTGTTGCAAGCTTTAGTGATAATATCCATGGTACGCTCCACTACAGATACGGCATCGCTGTTAATCTGACGTACATGTCTGTCCATCTCCGTTATTAAAACGTCCTTGTCTAATTTGTTCACATTCCACTTGCGGGAGCTAGTTCTATCTCGTCTAGATCTTCTTCCATCTGTCTGAAATGAGTACGAAATGTACTGATGGTCGCTGCCTGTGTATATATCGAGGACTTTCCAGTTCTTGACTCTGCTGGCAAGAGTCTCAGAAACCAGGGTTATATCTGGAATTGTGCCCTCACAGCCGGGTCTTCTGAAAGTAGGTATGTTTCCAACATTCGCTACCGAAAGTCCTGTTCTGGCCGCCATTTCCAACACTCTTCTGCCTCTTGTGTTTGTGTATTGGGAGCCCCATTCCAAAGCACGGGAGTTAAAGTCCCCGGCCACTACGAAGCGTTCTCCAATATTCCTTATTTCGTCTTCAATCGAGTCTAGTTTGGACTGAAATTCTTCCATATTGTCGCTGGGAGTCAGGTAGCAGCTCATAAGAAAACAGCTGTCTAGTTTAACCCACACGAAACCGTACCCTCTTCCACTGTTCAGTGGCTTTATGGAATTACCATCTGGTATCCATATGGCAGCGGTTCCAGTGCAATCATCGAACCACTCTCCGTCTGACCTCCTAGAATATTGTTCACTAATGATCACAATAGTTGCCTCTTGTTCTATAACGATCTGCGGTAGCAGAGCGTCCGCAACTCTTCCCCTGTGCATATTCAGTTGAAGAATATTAATCATTGCACCTGTTTATTTTTCGGGTTACAACCCCTTGTACCCGGTAGATGGTCTACCGGATTACGTCCCTCGTTTATACAGATGCAACACTTTGAGCTGTTGTGGCATTCTTTCATTTTGTGTCCAGCTTCTCCACATCGGATACAGAGCCCCAAATCCTTCCGATTTACTCCTTTACATTGCCACTGCATATGGCCGCTTGCAAAGCATCTAAAACAGCGTTTAGTCTCCTCGCGGTGTCGCACTCTACAGTTTATTATACCTATCAGTATGCGCTCCGTCTTCAATATTTTACTTGCTCCATCCACTGGTAACGAGACGAAGGCTCTTCTCTGATCACGCCAATTTGGTGAAGTCAGGTTGACACGTATATCTTGCGCTGCTATACCCGTGACATTGTTTATCCTTTCCCGGATCTCTTCTGCTGTAGTGAGAGAATCAAGATCCTGTATCTCCAACATTGCCTTGGGTTTGAGGTCCTCCACTACGGCAGCTTCCTTTAGAGAACCCTTAATAGCGTCACAGAACTTCTCCTTCTCTCCACCTTTTCCCATAATCAAAAGGATTGATCCCGACTTCGTCTTGGATATAGAACGTACAGCAACATTTGCCTTTTCTGGATCCACCCTTGCCCTTAGGTTTGTCAAAACCTCTGCATACGTGTGTCCACTAGAAGGCTTAATCAACACAGCCTCAGATTTATGCTTGGGTTTCTGCTCTCTATTCTTTCTTTTTCTGTTTCTCCTCTTTTTTTCTCGATCATTCTTATTGAACTCGTTCTTATTCTCCCGAGCAGGCTGATCAAGAACTGATTCACACGTTCTCCTCTTTATTTGCCTTGCAGGATTCACTTCAGCTGGACTTGTCGCCATTCTTTTATTGCTCGATACAGAGGGTGTCGACAGTTTCTTAGTTTCCTTGCACTTCTTAGAGCAGTCTAAGGCCTTTATGCTAGCCTCTCTTTCTTTTTCTTTTTCTGCGTTCTTCCAACTTTTCCGGTAATCTTCGATAACATCGATGAGCTCTTCCAGTTCACCGACTCCGTTCTGGACATCCATACTTATATTCCTCTGTCTGCTTATGGCCTGCCGAATTTTTCGAAGAGTTTTCCTGCACCTTCCTATTGCCTCTTCCTCGGAAAGTCTCATCTTTATAATGAACTCTTGTCTAGGCGAGCCTCTTGTGGTACTACTCTGTCCACCTTCATTATCCGCCTCCACAGTAGATTTTGGAGTTTCAACCGTGGTTTGAAGAGTTTTCGTGCTGCTTCCAAAAGGTGCATCCGGAAGTGGTTTTGTTTTCACTACACTCGAGCTGCCTTCATCTCCTTTCCTCTGAGAGCTTGTAGCCGGGGTTGCATTTCGGTCGTTGGATGATGATGGCCGAGAGCCCGCTTGCTCTGTAATCTCCAGCGGTGAGTGCAGAACCTTGCGGCTGATCTGATTGCTCTTTATCACATTATCTCCGGTTGTTTTGGGATCTTCTTTCTTTTCTATTCCATTTCTTTCTTCTATCTTGTTCTGAGGGGGTGTTCTCATCATTCTTTCTAATTGGGTCCCCGCTCCGAGCCGCTATCCTCCCACGAATGTACAGTTGCCTCAAACGATCCCCGTGGGTCCCTATGCAAGCAGTGAGGTCCACGCGAGGGTTGACACAGGACCTTATGAGTACCTGTGTTCAGAGCCAGGATCTCGGCGTTAAGCAGGAGTCGTCTCAACTACACCTGTACGATCACCTCAGTGACAAAGTGGTTGGAACGTACTCGGAGACTCGCCACAGTTTTAACGGGACGGAGGCGGCTGCAGCATTAGCCTGGCAGCCATTTCGGCAAGATTTCACTCTTGCTTACTGAAGTGCCAGAATACTGCAGCCGTCAGCTCTTAGCGTCAGGATCAAATCGCGAATCAACTACCAATAGCCATGCATAGAGACCGGTCCGTCAACGTCAACTTCCTCAGGCGTGACGAAGTTGTCCAGCTTTTGGTCCACGGGTGGTATTTTATTTCCCACCTTCCCTGCAAATCTTAAAAGATCAGCCGAGATTTCCCCTATCCGCCACCTGGGGACGCGTCCGATGGGAGGCTGGAAGAACTCCACACGGAATAATAATAATAATAATAATAATAATAATAATAATAATAATAATAATAATAATAATAATAATAATAATAATAATAATAATAATAATAATAATAATAATAATAATAATAATAATAATAATAATAATAATAATAATAATAATAATAATAATAATAATAATAATAATAATAATAATAATAATAATAATAATAATAATAATAATAATAATAATAATAATAATAATAATAATAATAATAATAATAATAATAATAATAATAATAATAATAATAATAATAATAATAATAATAATAATAATAATAATAATAATAATAATAATAATAATAATAATAATAATAATAATAATAATAATAATAATAATAATAATAATAATAATAATAATAATAATAATAATAATAATAATAATAATAATAATAATAATAATTTTTTTTTTTTTTTTTTTTTTTTTTTTTTTTCGGGTAAGGAGGAAAAATGCCTTTACGCATACACAAGGTCATCACCGTTGTGTTATGTCGGACTCTCAGCAATACCGACTAAAAAACCCCCTCCTTTCTTCTCCCACTGGAAAGTACTCCACCCCGGAACCGCACAAAGCATTACTTCAGGGTGGTTTCCTATCGGCCGTGTCAGCTCCTTGACCTTCCTTGCCCGTGTCCAGGCCACTTCTTGTTTTAATTTCCGTTTATTCTGCAGCATCTAAATCCTTCTTCTTCAGACGCAGTACCCTCTCACAGTATTTTTCAACAGCATTCCAGCTATTGACATCGTTTAACATGATGGATATCAAATTATCGACGGTTATTGGTCCCGTCCTAGATTCCAGCTCTCTACGTTCCTCAATCCATTTAGAGCACTCAAATAAGGTGTGTTCGGCATCGTCCACTTGTTGATCTTCTTCGTACAAGCAATAAGGGTCACGGCATTTGCCCATTCTATGCAGGTACTTTCTGAAATAGCCGTGACCCGAAAGCATTTGGGTCAAGTAATAATTTACCTCGCCTCTTTTCCTTTCATGCCAGATCACAAGATCCGGAATGAGTCTGCATGTCCATCTGCCCTTGGTCCCTGCGGTCCACCTTGCCTGCCAAGCCTGTAGCGTATCGCGTCTTATACGCTCTTCATCGTGGCGTTGAGGGGTGTTCTGCTGTCTCCCTCTCCATATTCTTATCCGCTCCTGTATCATGAGGTCGATAGGTATTACACCTGCTATGACAAACACTGCGGCTCCCGATACCGTGCGGTATGCAGACGTGATCCTCAACGCGGACAATCTCTGGACTGCAAGTAGAGCGTTGGCCCTCGTCTTTCGCCTTATTGCTTCTCCCCATACTTCGCATCCATAAAGGAGAATACTGCTGCTTGTCTCCATTAGTAACCTTCGTTTGTTTTGAGTTGGGCCGCCTATATTAGCCATTAGTCGGCTAAGTTGTGCTGTTACCTTGGCGGCCTTTGTTGCCGCATGCCGTATCTGGTTAGAATAAGTCATCCTCGAGTCTAACCTTATGCCCAAATATTTTACACATTGTTGAGTGCGCAATGTGATTTCACCAACACGGAAGTCAACCTCAGTCGGTATGCGCCGCCTAGTCAGTAAAAGCAGTTCCGTTTTTTGAGTAGCAAGTTTGAGGCCATGTGATTCCAGCCAATCTTGGGCCCCTATCATTACCTGCCTTAGTTTGCGTCCTGCTTCATCGGTATTTCTAGCGCTGATGACTGCCGCTATATCGTCTGCGTAGCCCACAAGGAAGGTATCCTGAGGCATTTCAATTCTTAGAATATCATCGTAGGTGATATTCCATAGGTCAGGTCCGAGAATAGAGCCCTGTGCTGCTCCCGATGTAATTTGAAAGCTTCGTAGTCCTTCTGTCGTGCTGTATATTAGCTTTCTGTTGTTTAGGTAGTCCCTTATAATACGGCTGAGGTATGCTGGTACTTGAAAACGGGACTCAAGTGCATGAAAAACATCCATCCACCTGAGGCTGTTAAAAGCATTTTTGACGTCCAAAGTTGCCAATAGGATTAATGGTCTGCTAAAGTGGTTTCCCCGTTGTGCCTCTTCGAAGGCATGGACGACATCCTGTAGGGCCCCTACCGTAGATCTGCCAGGTCTAAAACCGTGTTGTCTGTCTGAAAGGCCACCGGTTTCGCCTATTGCCTCCATCAGCCTCGGCTTAATAAGCCTTTCCAATAGTTTCCCCGCTGTGTCTAGCATACAGAGCGGTCTGTAAGCTGATGGTGAGTCTGGGTCACCCTTCCCCTTGCTTATAAGCACCAACTTCTGCACCTTCCAGATACTGGGAAATGTTCCTTCTACCAAACATTTGTTGAAAGTATCAAGGAGTATTTCCGTACGTCCAAGTGCCACTTCCTTTATTACTTCCGATGGTATGCCGTCAGGTCCTGGGGCTTTACCAGGCCTTAATTTCGAGGCAGCGTCTACTAGTTCTTCCGTTGTAAATAAGGGGACATTTATGTCTCCTGCAGGTGCCAGTTCTTCTTCCGGGCCATCATATGTTGGGAAGAGAGATTTCACGATTCGCGTCATTTTATTCTCGTCAATCGGTGGAGTGGGGCCCTTGGAGCCGAGTTTCCCCATGACGATCCTGTAACCCGTTCCCCAAGGATTCGAGTTAATTTCATTCCGCAACTCCTCCCACAGCCTCCGCTTGCTATTATATATATTTTCCTGCAGTTTCTTTTTTGCCTCTTTGTACAGGGCTCGCTCTGCTTCGGCTTCACCTCGCCGCCTTGCTCTTGTCAGTTTTCGTCTGCATTTACAGCATTCTCGTCTTGCCCTTGCTATGTCCTCATTCCACCAGTGTATTGCTTGTTTTTCCCGTCTAACGGTGCTGATTCTGGGCATCGCCTTATCACAGCCTTTCTGGATTGCCTCTATTAGGACTTCTGCAGTTCTAGAGGCATTTGTGGTTTCCTCGGCTACGCTCAAGCTTCGGTCTATTTCCGTCAGCAGTATTTCTTTATTCAGCTTTTCTGCGTTCCATTTGCGGGTCGTTGTACGCTGTCGCCTCGTTATATTATTTTCTTCGACGCTCTTTCTGAAATGATACGATATATACTGATGATCACTGCCAGTATACTTCTCGAGAACCTTCCATTCTACTATCACACGTAGAGTCCTCTCAGGCACAAGAGTAACGTCTGGAATTGTACCTGTACATCCAGGTCGTCTGAAAGTAGGCGTGTTTCCCACATTCGCAGCCATTAGGCCACATCTGGCCATCATCTCGACTATTCTTTTCCCTCTTGCATCAGTAGTATCCATTCCCCAGTCAATAGCTCTAGCGTTAAGATCTCCAGCGAGTATAAGATGTCCTCTGATGGTGCGGATAAGATCTTCTATGTTGCCCAATTTTTCCTCAAATTCTTCAATGTTGTCGCTTGGCGAAAGATAGCAGCTGATGAAGGTAATGTCTTTTGTTTGTAACCAGACGAAGCATCTTCCTTTTCCACTTTTCGTTACATTCAATCTACCCGTTTGTGGGATCCATATTGCCGCTGTAGCGCTGTCATCTTCTGTCCATATCCCGCCTTTTTTGCTGTATTGTTCGCAGATAATGGCGATGTCTGCTCTTTCCTCTATAATAATTTGTGACAATAGTTCATTAGCCACTTTACTTCTATGCATATTTAGTTGGAGGATCTTCATATTTGTCTTTCGGCTTTACAGCTTCTTGATCCCGGTAGATGGTTAGTTGGGGATTTGCCTTGTTCCTTACACAGACAGCAGTTTGGCGGGTTCTTACATTGTCTCATAAAGTGTCCCTCTTCCCCACACTGGATGCATACTCCTTTACCTTTTCTGTCTAGGCCTCGACAGTTTCGCTGTTCGTGTCCCAGTCCAAAGCACTTGAAGCAGCGTTTTTCCTCTTCTCGGTGTTGTACTCTACAGTTCGTCCATCCAATCTTAATTCGGCCTGTGCTTACTAGCTTTTTCGCACCGTTTATTGGTAGTACTACAAAAGCTCTCCTCTGATCCCTGGGGTTTAGGTTAGTGAGTCGAACAATTGTGTCACCTTCTTCGATTCCAGTGAACTCGCACACAGCGGCAACAACGTCCTCTTTGGTAGATGTGCAGTCTATGTCTCTAATCTCCACGGTTGATCTCGGCGTTAAATCCTTCACCTCCGCTGTCTCCTTCAGGGAGTCCTTAATGGCCTGTGAGAATTTTTTCACCTTACCTCCTTTTGCCACTTCTAGAAGAATGGCTCCGGTCTTGGTCTTTCGGATTGAACGGACCGTGATATCCGAGTCTTCAGGCCTCACCTCAGCCTTTAATCTCTTAAGGACATCTGCGTAATTCTGTCCTCCAGCTGGCCTTACAACTACGGCTTCTGGTCGTCGTCTGGGCAACCTTTTTCGAGCCCTTTTCTCAGTCACGAGTTTTTCCTGTGAGCCCGTTGATTTCCTCTCAGCATTTTGCGGGCATCGTTCATCATTTCGGGACTTATTCTCCCGAGAGATATTTTTCCTCTTTTTTCCAGGAGCAGGTTTTTCCGCTGGGCTTGTGGCTATACGTTTTTGGGCCGGTTGTATCTCTTTGGGTTGGTCGTTTGCAGTCTGCGCATTCTTTTCACATGATTGTTCCGGTTTCTCCTTTTCAACAGTAGCTGTCCTCTCAGTTGCAATGGGAACCACGTCTGTTTGCTTCTCCTTTTCTGCCGTCTTCCAGTTTTTACGGTACTGCCTGATCACGACAAGAAGTTCCTCTAGCTCAGAGATTCCATTCTGAACATCCATGTTTATGTTTCGTTGTCGAGTCATTGCCTGTCTTATTTTACGGATGGTGTTTTGACACTGGTCAAGGGCCTCTTCTTCCGAGTTCTTCATTTTCAAAATGAACTCCTGTCGCGGTGAACTTATTCGCCTACTGTCTGGATTAATTTCCGTGAATTTAGGCGTATGTTCCAGTACTTGCGTTTGAGCGCTCTCCACACGGTTGCCAGAAGTATCAATTAAGCTCTCCTGGGGATTTTTTGGGGTGTCGTCTATTTTCTCGGCCGCTATTCTCGTAGAGTTTGGCGGAGATCTTTGAATTTTCGCGCTTCTGCCAAAAGGGTTTACCACGCTTCTTATTTGAGGCACTTCACTTTCTCCTTCTTTAACGGCTTTTGGGGTTTTTGGGGTCTTATTTTCCGTATTCATCTTTTCTGTTGGGTCCCAACTCAGAGCCGTTATCCTTACCCGTAATGCAGTCACCCTTTCAAAATGACCCCGAGGGTACCTTTGCAAGCAGTGAGGTCCTCGCGAGGGTTGACACAAGTCCTTATGGGAGCTTGTGTTCAGAGCCAGGTCGGGTACTAATTAGGATATAGTATCAACTAAACCTGCATGGCCAACTCAACAGCGACGTGATAAGGAGCGTTCTCTGAGACCTTGCCAAGGTTTTTGAGGGACGGAAGGCAGCCGAGGCATTAACCTGAAAGCCATTTCAGTCAGATGTCACTCCCACCTACTCAGGTAACAGAATACCACAGCTGTCGGCCCATAGCAAACTTTCCAAAAATCAGCATCCATCTCGTGTTCCGTATTCATGTCCGTGCCGTCGACGTTGATTAAGGGTTCCACGGAGGCATCACTCTCCAGACTACCCTTTCTAAAGGGTAACCCCTGTGGGGGACGCTTATTTAGATGGCGGCTTCCATTCGCCATGTCATGGAAAAACGTCATTGGGCATAAATACTCTTTTATAGTATACCCTCAGCTTCCACCGCTCAGTGGTCTGGGACTGCTTATTTAATTCGCAGCTAACCTACATATCTGTAGGCCGTTCAGTCATCCGCCGCCTACTGACCCACCATAGTAGCTCTGAGCATGGAGCCCCAGAGATAATAATAATAATAATAATAATAATAATAATAATAATAATAATAATAATAATAATAATAATAATAATAATAATAATAATAATAATAATAATAATAATAATAATAATAATAATAATAATAATAATAATAATAATAATAATAATAATAATAATAATAATAATAATAATAATAATAATAATAATAATAATAATAATAATAATAATAATAATAATAATAATAATAATAATAATAATAATAATAATAATAATAATAATAATAATAATAATAATAATAATAATAATAATAATAATAATAATAATAATAATAATAATAATAATAATAATAATAATAATAATAATAATAATAATAATAATAATAATAATAATAATAATAATAATAATAATAATAATAATAATAATAATAATAATAATAATAATAATAATAATAATAATAATAATAATAATAATAATAATAATAATAATAATAATAATAATAATAATAATAATAATAATAATAATAATAATAATTTTTTTTTTTTTTTTTTTTTTTTTTTTTTGGAGAGAGGGGAAATGCATTTACGCACTTAGGTGGTTTTTGCCACCCGTCGTGCCGGACTCCACGCAGTTATTGCGTGCCTACCGGCTAAAACCCCTCTCTATATCACCCGGCTCCATCCTGGGACCGTCAATTTATGACATTACTTCAGGATGGAGCCTTATATTCCGGTCCAGTTGGACCCTACGGTGCCACCGACCTTGCAAGGTCTCTCTCTTTCCGACGAAGGATCCCCCTCGCAAAAAAGGCGATCCTTCTCCATGCAGCAAGGCTTCCTAACATGACTCCCGTGATGGTAATAATAATAATAATAATAATAATAATAATAATAATAATAATAATAATAATAATAATAATAATAATAATAATAATAATAATAATAATAATAATAATAATAATAATAATAATAATAATAATAATAATAATAATAATAATAATAATAATAATAATAATAATAATAATAATAATAATAATAATAATAATAATAATAATAATAATAATAATAATAATAATAATAATAATAATAATAATAATAATAATAATAATAATAATAATAATAATAATAATAATAATAATAATAATAATAATAATAATAATAATAATAATAATAATAATAATAATAATAATAATAATAATAATAATAATAATAATAATAATAATAATAATAATAATAATAATAATAATAATAATAATAATAATAATAATAATAATAATAATAATAATAATAATAATAATAATAATAATAATAATAATAATAATAATAATAATAATAATAATAATAATAATAATAATAATAATAATAATAATAATAATAATAATAATAATAATAATAATAATAATAATAATAATAATAATAATAATAATAATAATAATAATAATAATAATAATAATAATAATAATAATAATAATAATAATAATAATAATAATAATAATAATAATAATAATAATAATAATAATAATAATAATAATAATAATAATTTTTTTTTTTTTTTTTTTTTTTTTGGTGAGAGGGGAAATGCATTTACGCACTTAGGTGGTTTTTGCCACCCGTCGTGCCGGACTCCACGCAGTTATTGCGTGCCTACCGGCTAAAACCCCTCTCTATATCACCAGGCTCCATCCTGGAACCGTCAATTTATGACATTACTTCAGGATGGAGCCTTATATGCCGGTCCAGTTGGACCCTACGGCTCTGTCGACCTTGCCAGGTCTCTCTCCTTCTGTCGAAGAATCCCCCTCGCAAAAAAGGCGATCCTACTCCATGCAGCAAGGTTTCCTAACATGACTCCCGTGATGGTATTGGGAGTCAATATGCCAAGATCCCTCTCCAGTGCACGCCTCTCCAACATCCACTTCTCACACTCAAAGAAAGTGTGGAAAGCGGAGTCGGATTGTGCTCCACAGTAGACGCATGTGGGACTTACGGCCTTTCCTATTTTAAACAGGAAAGACCGAAAGTGCCCATGGCCCGTCAGCAACTGCGTGAGGTAGTAATCTACTTCACCGTGCTGACGATTTAGCCAAGCGTCCACTTGAGGGACAAGGGCGTAAGTCCACCTTCCGCGTGTCTCAGTATCCCACCGTAACTGCCAGTCACGGAGGGACTGAGACCTTGCCACAGATTGTGCGCCTTCTCTTCCAATTTCGTCCTTGTGTTGGACGAATTGTCGCTCCCTGGCGAGAAGGTCGATGGGTATGACCCCGGCGACCACCAAGACAGCCGGCTCCGATACCGTGCGGTAGGAGCACGCTATGCGGAGCGCTGCTCTCCGTTGCACTGCCGCCATGCGCTTTCGGTACTTTTCGACCCTGAGCGCATCAGCCCAGACTTCAGCTCCATACAACATCACAGACTCGGCGGTGCTCAGCAGCAAACGTCTTTTACAGGGAAGAGGGCCCCCAATGTTGGCCATTACCCTGCTCAACAACGTCACTACTGAGGCCGCTTTGTCTGCTCTGCTGGATATTTCGCTCCAGAAGGTTAATCTGTTGTCCAAACTAACCCCCAGGTAGCGAACGGCATTCTTCGTCTGGACTGTAACCTCTCCTACCTGCATGCTTCTAATGAGCGGGATGCGCTTCTTAGTAAGAAGCACTATCTCGGTCTTAGTCAGTGCCAACTCCAACCCGTGGTCACTCAGCCAGAGAGTAACTCGACGCATAACCTGGTTGAGTCGCAGTTGGGCCGCATCGACATCTTTGGCAATAATTACTGCCGCGATGTCGTCTGCGTAACCAACCAGGAATGTCCCTTCGGGCATCTCCATACGTAGAATCCCGTCATATGTATAGTTCCATATGTCGGGTCCCAGTATAGATCCCTGGGCCGCCCCTGCCGATAAGACTTTCGTCTCTCGGCCATCCTCCGTGTCATAGAGTATGGATCGATCTTTCAGGTAATCTCCCATGATACGCAGGAGGTACCCTGGGAGCCTGAAATCTCTCTCCATCGCGTATAACGCATCCTGCCAGCGGACAGAGTTAAAAGCGTTTTTCACATCCAGTGTGACCAGCAAACATACGGGACGTGAAAAGTGGTTTCCACGTTCCGTGCTCCTACCTGCATTAACTACCTCCTGGATAGCCGCCACAGTCGAATAATAATAATAATAATAATAATAATAATAATAATAATAATAATAATAATAATAATAATAATAATAATAATAATAATAATAATAATAATAATAATAATAATAATAATAATAATAATAATAATAATAATAATAATAATAATAATAATAATAATAATAATAATAATAATAATAATAATAATAATAATAATAATAATAATAATAATAATAATAATAATAATAATAATTTTTTTTTTTTTTGGTGAGAGGGGAAATGCATTTACGCACTTAGGTGGTTTTTGCCACCCGTCGTGCCGGACTCCACGCAGTTGTTGCGTGCCTACCGGCTAAAACCCCTCTCTATATCACCAGGCTCCATCCTGGAACCGTCAATTTATGACATTACTTCAGGATGGAGCCTTATATGCCGGTCCAGTTGGACCCTACGGCTCTGTCGACCTTGCCAGGTCTCTCTCCTTCCGACGAAGAATCCCCCTCGCAAAAAAGGCGATCCTACTCCATGCAGCAAGGTTTCCTAACATGACTCCCGTGATGGTATTGGGAGTCAAGATGCCAAGATCCCTCTCCAGTGCACGCCTCTCCAACATCCACTTCTCACACTCAAAGAAAGTGTGGAAAGCGGAGTCGGATTGTGCTCCACAGTAGACGCATGTGGGACTTACGGCCTTTCCTATTTTAAACAGGAAAGACTGAAAGTGCCCATGGCCCGTCAGCAACTGCGTGAGGTAGTAATCTGCCTCACCGTGCTGACGATTTAGCCAAGCGTCCACTTGAGGGACAAGGGCGTAAGTCCACCTTCCGCGTGTCTCAGTATCCCACCGTAACTGCCAGTCACGGAGGGACTGAGACCTTGCCACAGATTGTGCGCCTTCTCTACCAATTTCGTCCTTGTGTTGGTGGACGAATTGTCGCTCCCTGGCGAGGAGGTCGATGGGTATGACCCCGGCGACCACCAAGACAGCCGGCTCCGATACCGTGCGGTAGGAGCACGCTATGCGGAGCGCTGCTCTCCGTTGCACTGCCGCCATGCGCTTTCGGTACTTTTCGACCGTGAGCGCGTCAGCCCAGACTTCAGCTCCATACAACATCACAGACTCGGCGGTGCTCAGCAGCAAACGTCTTTTACAGGGAAGAGGGCCCCCAATGTTGGCCATTACCCTGCTCAACAACGTCACTACTAATGCCGCTTTGTCTGCTCTGCTGGATATTTCGCTCCAGAAGGTTAGTCTGTTGTCCAAACTAACCCCCAGGTAGCTAACGGCGTTCTTCGTCTGGACTGTAGCCTCTATTACCTGCATGCTTCTAATGAGCGGGATGCGCTTCTTAGTAAGAAGCACTATCTCGGTCTTAGTCAGTGCCAACTCCAACCCGTGGTCACTCAGCCAGAGAGTAACTCGACGCATAACCTGGTTGAGTCGCAGTTGGGCCGCATCGACATCTTTGGCAATAATAACTGCCGCGATGTCATCCGCGTAACCAACCAGGAATGTCCCTTCGGGCATCTCCATACGTAGAATCCCGTCATATGTATAGTTCCATATGTCGGGTCCCAGTATGGATCCCTGGGCCGCCCCTGCCGATAAGACTTTCGTCTCTCGGCCATCCTCCGAATAATAATAATAATAATAATAATAATAATAATAATAATAATAATAATAATAATAATAATAATAATAATAATAATAATAATAATAATAATAATAATAATAATAATAATAATAATAATAATAATAATAATAATAATAATAATAATAATAATAATAATAATAATAATAATAATAATAATAATAATAATAATAATAATAATAATAATAATAATAATAATAATAATAATAATAATAATAATAATAATAATAATAATAATAATAATAATAATAATAATAATAATAATAATAATAATAATAATTTTTTTTTTTTTTTTTTTTTTTTTTTTTTTTTTTCCGAGGTAGGAAAATCCCTTCGGATCATCAAATGCAATGGCATTCGGTATGTGGTGATTCCACTAAAAACCTACCTCTCCATGGACTCTATGTATCCACTCCGGAACTACGGTGGTATTACTTCAGAGTGGAGTCCGTTAGGCCAGTTGACCCCTCATCTTTCGTTGTCCGACGGATTACGTTGCAATGGTGGTTGTTGCACTGTCCTCTCATCTAGATCCACTTTTTTATACTTTAGAATATGCTCTACATATACAGCTATATTCCTCCAGCACTCCTCGTCTTGCAGAATCTTTTCCAGGAAGTTGTCGACTGTGAAAAAGCCGATTGAAGACTCGAGATTGGATCTCTCTCTGTTCCATCTGGCGCATCTGAAGAAGGTGTGTTCCGCGTCGTCGATCGACGCGTCTCCATATATACAGTCCGGCCGTTCAATCTTGCCCATTCGGCACAGATACTTGCAGAAGTAGCCGTGTCCGGAGAGCAGCTGCGTCAAATAATAGTTTGTGTCACCAAAACTTCTCTCCGCCCATTTCCTAACATCTGGAATGAGTTTCGCCGTCCATCTACCATTAGGATCAGTGTTCCATCTTTGTTGCCATTGTTCAAGAGTTCGCCTTCTCTCTTCATCTGCTCTTGCTCTTAGTCCATATGCATTTCTGGCCTCCCAGAGTCTTCTCCTCTCAGTCGCTCGCAAATCTATGGGTATTGCACCGGTAATTACTAGCACTGCAGACCCAGAAACTGTCCTGTAAGCAGATGCCACTCTTAGTGCAGCGGTTCTCTGCACCGACGCCAAGACCTTCATTCTGCACTTGGCTCTTAATGCGTCTGCCCAGATTTCACTGCCGTACAGTAGAATCGAGTTCGTGGCTTCCATCAGGATTCTGCGTTTGCTTTGTACAGGTCCTCCTACGTTGGCCATGAGTTTACTAAGTAAACCTGTAACTTTTGCGGCCTTTTCTGCAGCTTGGAAAAATTTATTAATTTAGATTGTAACAATTCTCCTAAAAAGAGGAAAAGAGCAAATAAGTTACCCGAAATTCCCTCTTTAAACATTGTATCTGTCCCTACTTCTGCAAATTCAGTTGCTAGTCCTGGTTGTCCTGCTTCATCAATATCATTAAATAATTTACCCATTCCTACTCCTGCTAATTCGATTGCTCTTAGTGCTGGTCGTTCTACATCTTCACCATCAAATGTCGTCCAGTTAAACTCTCCATCAGGTAATATAAATAAGGAGTCTTCTACCACAAATTCCTCTATATATACTACCAAACCAAATGACGGTACATTAGATAACCAAATTAGTCATAAACCGCTACAAGCTATCCCACCACGGAAAACTGTATTTGTTTCAAGGTTGACATGTGACACAACGGCAGAGGATGTTGATTATTATATTAGATCTAAATTTGGTCGAAATATTGATATTCGCATACAAAAATTTTCATTTTCTACACCCAGGTCCATTTCATCGTTTAAAATATCCACCTCACATGTTGATTTCAATGTTATTGTCGACTCTAACTTTTGGCCTGATAATACTTTAGTTCGCGAGTATATATATAAAGAAAAAAATATGTCTAATAAAATTGGTGTACTTCCTCATCATGAACAAAATGCTTCAAAAAACTAAATTTAATATCAACTGACTCAATATCATTACTCTACCAAAATGTTCGCGGCTTAAGAACAAAACTGTCAAATTTATATTTGGAAAGTTTTGACTGCAATTATCATATCTTGGCATTTACTGAAACTTGGCTTGATTGTTCATTTTTAAATACTGAAATACTTTGTAATAAATATTGTATTTATCGTCGTGATCGTGGCTCTTATGGTGGTGGTGTCCTCATAGCTGTTTCCAGTACTATTTCATCTGAACTTTTTATATTTGATTCATTACCTAATATCGAGTTTATAGCTGTTATTATTAAACTTAGGAGTCGAAGAATATTCATAACATGCTCATACATTCCCCCCTCATCACCGCAAGACTTATACATCCAGCATGCTGAAGCTGTTAGAATAGTTGCCTGTTCTGCCAGTGAAAATGACTCCCTGATTATTATTGGTGATTTCAATATTCCTTCCATATGTTGGAATTTTGAGAATGGATACTATATTCAATCAACGATTAATGATAGATTCACTGATTTTTTCAATATTTTGTATGATATGAGTTTATTTCAAATTAATGGAATACTTAATGACTATTCTAAAATTCTTGATTTAATATTTGTGAATAATACGGACGAATGCTCTATTAACCGTTGTGATCCTATCTGCATTCCTGAAGATCGTTTTCATCCTACCATTGCATTGAATATCTATGTACCAGCTGAACTACGTAAAACACATCGTAATAAAGTCTTTTCTTTCCATCGTACGGATTACAATAAATTCAACAACTTATTGTCAAATGTTGCTTGGGATTCAATAATTTCTGGAAATAACCTTGACGACATTATATCAAATTTCTATGCTGTATTACATCACTGCATTTCTGAATCGGTTCCTACAACATTCGCTCTTAATAATAAGAGTCCACCATGGAATAGCTTATACTTAACTAATATTAAAAACAGGAAGAATAAACTTTATAAAAAATTTAAATTATCTGGCTCTTCTCGTGATTACCTAAATTATTCAATTGCACGATCTAATTATATCACTGCTAATAAATTGGCCTACAATAGCTACATACACCGTATGAGAAGAAATATAAAGAAAAACCCAAAGGCTTTTTATAAATTTATTAATTCTAAACGTCGTGCCAATACATATCCCAAGTATTTAAAATTTGGTTCTCGTAGAGCCGAAGATGATATATCCATAAGCAACTTGTTTGCTGAATTTTTTGCTACAACTTATTCTAAAAAATCATTTAATAATCAAACCTGTTATCCGTATTCTTTATCTCAATCATCAAATATACATCTTTCGAATATCTCTTCTGAAACTGTTCTATCTAATCTACTGTCAATTAAAAGTTCACCTACCCCTGGTCCTGATGGTATACCTACCTGTATTCTTAAGCATTGTTCTGAAAATCTTTGTGGTCCCCTCACGGCAATTTTCAACAAATCTATTGATTTGGGTTATTTTCCATCTGATTGGAAGAAGTCATACATAATTCCTTTGTTTAAAGCTGGCAGTAAACTGGAAGTTTCAAACTACAGAGGCATAGCAAAATTAAATGCGATTCCAAAACTCTTTGAAAAAATTGTGACTGACTCTTTATATTATCAAATATCGTCACTCTTAACTTCATATCAACATGGCTTTCGTAAATTTTGTTCAAGTTATACTAATATCCTGGAATTAACAACTAAAGTTAATGAAGGCTTCGTCAATAATCATCAAACTGATGTTATCTACACAGATTTTAGTAAAGCGTTTGATAAAGTTAACCACGATCTTTTGCTCTATAAACTATCTTCCATGGGCTTTAGCAACAATGCTGTCCGTTGGCTAAAATCTTATCTTTCTGGAAGAACTCAACAAGTGAAATTTGAAAATATTCTGTCTAAAATTATTGATGTTCACTCCGGAGTACCTCAAGGGAGCCATCTTGGTCCAGTTTTATTCTCATTATTTATTAACGATCTTCCATCTGCTATTATTCATTCTAATATTCTCATGTATGCTGATGATGTTAAGATTTTTAATTCGTTCGATAGCATATCTGCTCAGTCAGCACTTCAAGGAGATATTGACAACTTTTTACAATGGTGTGATGTCAACTTATTGGATTTAAATATTAATAAATGTAAACACATGTCATTTTATCGTTCACTGAAACTTGATACGTCATATCATTTTAAGGATAAAATCCTGGACAAGGTGTTAAGCGTTAATGATCTTGGGATCTTATTAGATCATAGACTTAAGTTTTGTGAACATATTTCAATGATGGTGAACAAAGCAAATGGAGTTTTAGGATTTATAAAGCGTTGGTCAAAAGAATTTACTGACCCCTACGTAACAAAACAACTATACACTTCTTTGGTACGCCCTATTCTTGAATACGGGTCTATTATATGGGATCCATACTTCCTCACTTACGTTAACCTTATTGAATCTGTACAAAAACGCTTCCTTTTATTTTGCTTGAGAGGTCTAGGATGGAACTCATTCGCTCTTCCTTCATATGAGAACAGACTCGCTCTTATAAAACTGCCTACCCTGAAAAGTCGAAGAACAATGTTAAGTGTATCTTTTCTATTAAGATTAATACGTGGTGAAGTCCGTTCTGAGTATTTGTTAAGTAAAATTATTTTTAATGTTCCAATTAGACCATCCCGTAACTTCCATTTATTGTATTTAAAATATCACCGTACTGTATATGCCAACAATGACCCCCTTCGTCAAATATGTTTGAAGTTTAATAATCTTTATCATTTAATTGATCTTTCTGAGAGTAATGATTCCTTGAAAAGAAAAATTATTTTGTATTTAAATCATTATTATTAAATATTTACTTATATATTGTTTGTAATTTGTACTCTAGTCTGTAAGGAACTATTATCCATAGACATAATTAAATAAATAAAAATGTTTTATCTGCGCCCAGAAAGTGAGCCTGGGGTCCAATCTAACTCCAAGGTAGTTAACCACTTTCGCCGTAACTAAATTGGTGTCGCATATCGACATGTTCACTTCTAAGGGTATATGTTTCCTCGTTAGAAGGATTAACTCAGTTTTTTCCGTGGCGAGTTGAAGTCCTCTGTCTTCGAGCCATGATTGCGTCCTTATAAGCACCTGGTTAAGCTTTCGTCTGGCTTCTTCTGTGTTTCGAGCCACAATTACGGCCGCAACGTCGTCAGCATATCCAACAAGATATGTGTCATCAGGCATCTCTATACGGAAAATGTCGTCATAGCTTATGTTCCAAAGGTCAGGGCCAAGTATGGACCCTTGGGCTGCCCCTGACGTAATATGCTTTCTTCGCTGTCCTTCACTCGTGTTATAAAAAAGCTCACGGTCACTCAGGTAGCTTTGCAGCATTTTCAGCAAATATCCTGGTACGGCAAACTTTGTTCTTAATGCTCTAAGTACGTCGATCCACCTAAGGCTGTTGAATGCCTTTCGGACATCCAGAGTTGCCAGAAGGACTATACTCCTCGAAAAATGGTTTCCGTGTTGTGTGGCATTTACACTAGATATTACCTTATATATTGCTCCTATAGTTGATCTCCCTGCTCTAAAACCATATTGTCTTTCCGAAAGACCACCAGCTTCCTCTACTGCTTTGGTCAGGCGAAGTTTCAGTAGCTTTTCCAGGATTTTTCCAGCGCTGTCCAGCATACAAAGTGGTCGGTATGCTGATGCTTGAGAGGGATCACCTTTGCCCTTACTGATCAATATAAGCCTCTGTTTTTTCCATCTCGTCGGGAAGACACCTTGTCTCAAGCATGTATTGTACATATTCAAAAGTACCCTGGGACGTTCGCTTGCTATGAGCTTGAGCACTTCAATAGGTACTCCATCAGGCCCTGGAGCTTTATTACTCCTTAAGCCCCTTGCCGCAATCTGAAGCTCCTCCAATGTGAAATCTGGTATTGGATCCTCAGATGAGTAGGCCAAATCAACATCCGTCTGCAATTCATGCGTAGGAAAAAGGGTGTCAACAATGTTGATCATTGTCGTGCTGTCCAGTTCAGGCAGAGAAGATTTCGCACCTAGTTTCCTCATTACGATTTTGTAGCCTAGACCCCATGGGTTGTCATTAAGGTCTCTTCTTAACTCTTCCCATTTTTCTCTCTTGCTACGATTTATGGCCAACTTTAGCTCTTTTTTTGCATTCCTGAATTCTTCAGCTTCCTCTATAGCAACACCATTCCGTTTAGCTCTAGTGAGCTTTCTCCTTTTACGGAGACAATTTCGGCGTAGTTCAGCTATTTCCTCTGTCCACCAATAAACAGATTGTCTCCTCGTTCTTGGCGATATTTTCGGCATTGCGGCATTGCAGCTTCGTACTATGGCTCTCATAGTGGAGTCCACCAGGCTCATATCATTTCCTCTCGGCCGAAGTCGACTGATATCTCCATCAATCCTCTCAAAGAGCGCTTCTGGGTTAAGCCTTGCCACGTTCCATTTTCGGGTACCTCTACGCCTTGAACTTTGTCGGGGTCGTTCATCCATTGCAATACGAAACGTAATATATTGGTGGTCACTTCCAGTGAAGTCCTCAAGAACTTTCCAGTCATTAACCGCCATCAACAGACTTTCCGATATCAGCGTGATATCCGGTGTTGTACTACTACAACCTGGTCTCCGGTAAGTGGTGGCCGATCCTGTATTAGCGACGATTAGACCCAGTCTGGCCGCCATGTCCAGAACGTATCTGCCTCTGGAGTTCGTTGAAGACATGCCCCACTCTAAAGCTCTGGAATTGAAATCTCCAGCGATTATTAGCAAACCTCCAATTTCTCGTGCCTTATCTTCAATCTGGTTTAGTCTCATCTGGAACTCTTGTATCGATTCGCTTGGTGTCAAGTAGCAGCTAAACAAAGTAAATTCTCTGAGCTTCAGGTAAGTGAAGCCAGGACCTGATCCGTTTTCCAACGCGACGAATCTACTGCTACTGAGAAGCCATATCGCTGCTGTCTTCGTCTCATCCTCAAACCAGGTGGTACGATTTGTGCGTCCGTATTGCTCGCTGATTAGAACTACATCGGCTTCTTTCTCGGCTGCTAACTGTTCCAAAAGTGCATCCGCTGTTCTACTCCTGTGCATGTTTGCCTGGAGTATTATCATATTCATATTCGTTTATCTTTAAGCTCGGGGCAACCCCTGGATGCAGGAAAGTGGTCAACACGTTCGCGGCCTGCATCCACACATAGGCAACATTTACTAGGTGCCGTACACACCGAGATTTTATGACCCGGGCTTCCACACTTAAAACACAGACTTGATCTATCTGGTCCCTTGCAGTCGATTCGCATATGACCAACTCCTAGGCATCGGAAGCAACGTTTTGCGCTTAACCAAGGTCGAATTTTGGCCTGTATCCAACCAATTCTGACCCTTCCTAATTTCAACAGAACAGCCGCATTTTCAGCCGAAAGAGTCACAAATGCTCGGACCTGTTCCCTGCTGTTTGGGTTTGTAATTCTGACTCGAATTACCTCATCTGAGTTGAGCTGTCCTCTTACGGCCGCCTCTACTTCCTCCTTTGTTGTGTACGAGTCTAGGTCTCGAATCTCCACAGTTTCCATGGGTTTAATTTCAGTGACCAGGCCCGCTTTCTGCACTGTGCTTTTCAACTCCTCTACAAAACTGGTTTGAATTTTCTCTCCTCTGTTGAACTCGAGTAACAGACCTCCAGTACGAGTCTTGCGGATGCCCCTAACTTTCGCCGCCTCATTTGGCTGCATTTTTGTTCGCAAATTCTTAAGAACATCTGCGTAACTATTCCCCTCGGACGGTTTAATAAGTACCGCTTCTGGCTTTACTCGTTTGGGGCGCTCTCTCTTCGTATTCTTGCCTTTGTGTTCCTTGACTGGATTTTCACACTGGGGTTGGGTTTTCTTTTTTCCTTTATACAGATCCTCCGGAAATACTTGTGGTTCCTTTTTCCTCATTTTTTTACCATTACCTGGAGTGTTCTCTGCTGGACTAGTAGCGTTTCTCTTTCCACTCGTTAATGGGGTTTCCGGCTCAGTTTGGTTTCTTACGTCAGCTTCCTTTGTCGACTGCGTTTCTCTCCGTTCTTCTTCGGCCGCTTTCCAGCTTTTCCGATACCGCTCCATCACATCCAACTGCTCTGCAAGTTCAGAAACACCATCTTTAATGTCATTGCTGACATTCTTCTGACGCAGTATAGCGATCTTCATTTTTCTGAGAATTGTCCTGCACTGAACAATACTCTCTTCCTCGAAAGATCTCATTTTGTAAATGAGTTCTAGACGTGGGGAACTGCTACCCCTCGACTGCACAGATGAGTTCTCATTCTGGTGAGGCGTGAAGTTTTTTCCGGTATCCACTCCCGGATCGTTAACCATCGTCAGTGCCACCTCGGGCGTATTCTGCTCTATAGTGGGGGTTTTACCATTCGCGCCCGGTGGCGAGCGAGCCACCAGTCCGCTCCGTCTGAAAGGATCATTTCCTCTCTTGTCATCCGAAGTTTTTTGAAGTTTAGTGTTCTCCATGCTATTGGGTCCCCGCTCCAAGCCGCTATCCTTCCACAAAAGTACAGTTGCCTCAAACGATCCCCGTGGGTCCCTATGCAAGCAGTGAGGTCCACGCGAGGGTTGACACAAGACTTCATGGGTACTTGTGTTCAGAGCCAGGATCTCGGCGCTAAATAGGAGTCATCTCAACTACCCCTGTACGGTCACCTCAGTGACAACGTGGTCGGAACGTACTCGGAGACTCGCCACAGTTTTAACGGGACGGAGGCGGCTGCAGCATTAGCCTGGCAGCCATTTCGGCAAGATTTCACTCTTGCTTACTGAAGTGCCAGAATACTGCAGCCGTCAGCTCTTAGCGTCAGGATCAAATAGTCCAGCAATTATCATAGGCCTTGCGATGAAAGTAGTCCGTCACGATCAGCTCCATCAGGCGTGATGAAGCTGCCCAGCTTTTGGTCCACGGGTGGTATTTTATTTCGCACCTTCCCTGCAAATCTGAGAAGATCAGCCGAGAGTTCCCCTATCCGCCACCTGGGGACGCGTCCGATGGGAGGCTGGAAGAACTCCACACGGAATAATAATAATAATAATAATAATAATAATAATAATAATAATAATAATAATAATAATAATAATAATAATAATAATAATAATAATAATAATAATAATAATAATAATAATAATAATAATAATAATAATAATAATAATAATAATAATAATAATAATAATAATAATAATAATAATAATAATAATAATAATAATAATAATAATAATAATAATAATAATAATAATAATAATAATAATAATAATAATAATAATAATAATAATAATAATAATAATAATAATAATAATAATAATAATAATAATAATAATAATAATAATAATAATAATAATAATAATAATAATAATAATAATAATAATAATAATAATAATAATAATAATAATAATAATAATAATAATAATAATAATAATAATAATAATAATAATAATAATAATAATAATAATAATAATAATAATAATAATAATAATAATAATAATAATAATAATAATAATAATAATAATAATAATAATAATAATAATAATAATAATAATAATAATAATAATAATAATAATAATAATAATAATAATAATAATAATAATAATAATAATAATAATAATAATAATAATAATAATAATAATAATAATAATAATAATAATAATAATAATTGTTAGAGAATTTGTGCGCAATGGAATTTCTTTTCTATTCCAAAACTAAAAACTCGATTAAATTTTCAACACCGTGCCGTTCAATTCAAGGTCTTTATTTCGATTAATTTTATGTATACTTAAAAAATAAAATGTATACCTATTAGTATGTATACTAAGAACAGAAGATTCAATTTTGACATATTAAAACATAGATTTAAATATAGTGTTGTAAGCATTTGAATTGTACTAGAATTACTATTACTACTTTAGCGTTTTTTCAACAATCTCCCACTCAAGTCAAATGCACAACAGATTAAATTTACATTTCAATTTTTAAAAGATTACAACCATACATATGTTTTTGCTTAGGTAAAGTTTTAGTAAGTATATCAGCAGCATTTTCATCTGAGCTAACATATTGAATATCGATAGCCTTCTCTTCATATTTTTCCCGGATATAGTGATAACGTATGTCAATGTGTTTAGTTTTCTTATGAACAGTCGGATTCTTCACCATAAAAATAGCACTTTGGTTATCACACATAATTGTAGTTGGCTTAACAATGCATTCATCAAATCCCATCTCATACAAAAGAGCACGATGAAACATTACTTCTTTTGCACCTTGGCATAATGCAATATATTCTGCTTCCATCGTACTTAAAGCAACAACAGACTGCTTGCGAGACTCCCAAGCAATAGGACCACCAGCTACAAACAACACATGACCAGAGTAAGACTTTCGGTCATTAGAATCAGAACCCCAGTCTGAATCTGTAAAGCATTCAAAATTTTTAAATTTATTAGAATAAGTTATTTTACCTATAGGATTTTTCCTGAGGTATCGTAAAACATATTTAGCGGCTTGATAATGTTCTTTATGTGGGTGTGAATTAAATTGTGACAATTTTGATACCACATGAATAAGATCAGGCCTCGAAATCACAACCAGATACATCAAAGCACCAATTAAACTTTGATACGTTTTCGTGTCCAAATCTGTACATTTATCATCACATTTCTTTAAAATAGTACCACTTGGCCATGGAGTAGCTGCCGGTTTACAGTCGGCCATGCACCACCGGTCCAATATTTCGTTTGTGTAAGTTTGCTGATGAAGTGTAATGTCGCCTCTTAGACCATCACGAAAAATTTCCATTCCCAAATAGAATGATATTGGCCCACGATCAACAGCTTCAACAAACTTATTTAATTGTGAAATTATATTTTTCATCTCCGTTTCACTAGAACAGGCTAACATCATATCATCAACGTATAAGGCAATCAGGCAAATATCATAATTTTCTCGTTTTATGTAAACACACGTATCTGATTTACATCTCGTAAATCCCATTTCCAACAGAATATCGTTTACTTTTTTATTCCATTCACGGCCAGCTTGTTTTAAACCATATAGGGCTTTATTTAACTTACACACTCTGTTTGGAAATTTTTTATCTTCAAACATTTTAGGCTGCACCATGTATACTTCGTCTTCCAAATCGCCATTTAAATAAGCTGCTACGATATCAATGTGGTTTACCAACAATTTGTATTTAGCCGATAAAGCCAACAATAATCTTATTGTTGAGTGTCGTGCCACCGGAGCAAACGTTTCTTGATAATCAATATTATGTTTTTGAGAACAGCCATGAGCTACAAGTCGAGCTTTATATTTTTCAACAGAACCATCAGGATTTCTTTTTAAAGCAAACACCCATTTGCAACCAATTATATTTTTGTTATTCGGCTTATCCACCAACTGCCATGTCTTATTTTTAAGTAATGAGTTATATTCTATTTCCATTGCTTCCCTCCATTTTGCTGAATTTTCAGAACTTAATGCTTCATCTACAGTATTTGGGTTTTCTATAATGGAATATAACATTTGCGGCCCATCCTCAGTACAGTAAACTTTTCTAGGTCTGCCTTTAGTACCAGATCTAATTATTCTCGGTCTGCCGCGTTTTCTATTATTATTATTGGGTGTATCTTCTTTTTCAGTTTCACTAGATTCTGAGTTTATTTCTTCTACCTGATTTTCATTTTCAACAGATTCTACGTCATCATTTTTTTCTTTATCATCAACTCTTACAGTAACAGCATCTGAATTAAAAAGATCAGCACAAGATATTTCGTTTGTATCATTATCATCATCATTATTATTTAAAATTTCAAAAGACCGTTCAAAAAATACGACATCTCGAGCAACAACAATTTGTCTTGTATTGGGATTATACAATCGGTATCCTTTAGTGTAGAGTTGATACCCAACAAATTTCATTTTAATACCCTTAGGCAAAAACTTACCACCCTTAGGTTTTGGCCCCTTTTTCAACACGACTGCATCACAACCGAATGTTTTTAAGTGATACACAGAAGGTTGCCGTCCACACCATCTCTCATAAGGAGTAACGTCATCAAGAACTTTTGTTGGGGCACGATTTCTTAAGTATGTTGCTGTATTTATTGCTTCACCCCATAAACTTTGTGGTAATCCAGACGACTGTAGCAAACACCTTGCCATTTCAACCAAAGTTCTATTGGCCCTCTCTGCAACTCCGTTCTGTTGTGGGGAATAACCAACAGTTGTTTGGTGTATTATACCTTTTTCAGCAAAATACTGTTTAAATTTAGAATTTACAAATTCTTTTCCATTATCGCTGCGAATTATTTTAATTTTGCGGCCTTTCTGCTTCTCCGCGAGCCCAGAAAAATGTATAAATGCATTAAAAGCATCACTTTTATTTTTTAAAAAATATGTAAAGATATAGCGAGAATAATCATCGATGAACGTGATAAAATATGACGATCCACCAACAGATTTCACACCAATTGGACCGCATAAATCTGTATGCACCAATTCTAAAATATCTTTGGTATGTATATTTGCATAATTTTTGTAGGGTGTAGCAGAAATTTTGTTAACAGCACAGGTAATACATTCAATAGTTTTTGGCATTTTCAATTGCAGACCTTTCACCATATTTTTTGCATTTAATTTATTTAAATCTTTTATGTTTATATGACCATATCTTTCATGCCATCTTTTTACAACATTTTCGTCAATAGCTCCACTTATTAACTCACACTTTTCAAGTTTTTCCAAATTTACAATGAACATGTCATTTACCAACTCAGCTGTTAAAATATTTTGGTTTCCCTTACTTTTCATTACAGCTTTATTCTCAGCGAATTTAACAATATGACCAGCTTTAACAATTTTATTTATTGATAAAAAATTTGAATGTAATTGTGGTACATACCATACATTTTTTAATGTTAGATTACCAAATTTTGTTTTTATTTTAACATTGCCAATACCTTCAGCATAGATGCTCTCACCTGATGCTAAAACAATTTTTTGTTTTGATTCTGCCAACGTTTCGAAATATTCTGCTGTTCTACACATGTGTGACGTTGCGCCGCTGTCAAGTACCCATAATGTGTTCAAGTTAATTTTGCTTTCATTTAAAGAGCAAGCAAAATCATCTCTTTTCTCTTTACATTGAGATCGTATATGCCCTTTTTTACCACATCGAAAACATTTAATATTAGTATTGTTATTATTGCTGTATACATTACCATTTGCATTTCTCTTTTCATTTTGATTATTTAATCTTTGTTGCATATTTCTATTATTCTCACTTCTGTTATTAGAGCTGTTAAAATTCTTCTTATTTCTCTTACAATCATTTCTTGTATTCGCCGCAAAAACAGTTTCATTTTGTATATTATTTTTGTTACCTTGGCGCATTTCTTCTTCCAATATTTTGGAAATTAATTGTTCATATTTTGGCAAACTATCTCGGCTCTCTATAGCCACAACAAAAGACTCCAGCTCATCAGGAAGACTGCACAAAAGCAATATGGACAACAAATCATCATTTAAAGTGATTCCAATTTCCTTTAAATCATCCACCGTACAACAAAATTCATTTATTTGTGGAGAGAATTTTTCACTTGAGTTTAATTTGAAGCGCACCAATTTTTTAAATAAATTTACCTTTCTGGAAGCAGTGTTTGCCTGGTAGAGTGAACTTAAAACATCCCAGGCACTTTTAGCTGAAACACAGTGTTTAATGTGTATTAATTCAGTGGGTTTAACACTTAAAGTTATATTTGCCAGAGCCTTGCTGTCATCTGCAACCCATTTTGTATCGTCACTACCAGGACGCCTTTCCAAAAGAGTGTGGTACAGATCCAACGTAATAAGCAAGCTCTTCATTTGTATGCACCATGTTGCATAGTTGTCCCCATTTAATTTTTCTATACCAGCGATAGCACTCGCCATTACTTTTGTTTTTTAACACCGGATAAAACAATAAAACCACGAACGACACCAACCAAATTTAATCGCACCGGTAAGTTTACCAATTTAAATTTTTTTATTATATTTTGGAGTTCTCTTTGCCTGTATCTGGGCCCATAACCTTTGTTAGAGAATTTGTGCGCAATGGAATTTCTTTTCTATTCCAAAACTAAAAACTTCGATTAAATTTTCAACACCGTGCCGTTCAATTCAAGGTCTTTATTTCGATTAATTTTATGTATACTTAAAAATAAAATGTATACCTATTAGTATGTATACTAAGAACAGAAGATTCAATTTTGACATATTAAAACATAGATTTAAATATAGTGTTGTAAGCATTTGAATTGTACTAGAATTACTATTACTACTTTAGCGTTTTTTCAACAATAATAATAATAATAATAATAATAATAATAATAATAATAATAATAATAATAATAATAATAATAATAATAATAATAATAATAATAATAATAATAATAATAATAATAATAATAATAATAATAATAATAATAATAATAATAATAATAATAATAATAATAATAATAATAATAATAATAATAATAATAATAATAATAATAATAATAATAATAATAATAATAATAATAATAATAATAATAATAATAATAATAATAATAATAATAATAATAATAATAATAATAATAATAATAATAATAATAATAATAATAATAATAATAATAATAATAATAATAATAATAATAATAATAATAATAATAATAATAATAATAATAATAATAATAATAATAATAATAATAATAATAATAATAATAATAATAATAATAATAATAATAATAATAATAATAATAATAATAATAATAATAATAATAATAATAATAATAATAATAATAATAATAATAATAATAATAATAATAATAATAATAATAATAATAATAATAATAATAATAATAATAATAATAATAATAATAATAATAATAATAATAATAATAATAATAATAATAATAATAATAATAATAATAATAATAATAATAATAATAATAATAATAATAATAATAATAATAATAATAATAATAATAATAATAATAATAATAATAATAATAATAATAATAATAATAATAATAATAATAATAATAATAATAATAATAATAATAATAATAATAATAATAATAATAATAATAATAATGATTTTTTTTTTTTTTTTTTTTTTTCCGAGGTAGGAAAATCCCTTCGGATCATCAAATGCAATGGCATTCGGTATGTGGTGATTCCACTAAAAACCTACCTCTCCATGGACTCTATGTATCCACTCCGGAACTACGGTGGTATTACTTCAGAGTGGAGTCCGTTAGGCCAGTTGACCCCTCATCTTTCGTTGTCCGACGGATTACGTTGCAATGGTGGTTGTTGCACTGTCCTCTCATCTAGATCCACTTTTTTATACTTTAGAATATGCTCTACATATACAGCACTCCTCGTCTTGCAGAACCTTTTCCAGGAAGTTGTCGACCGTGAAAAAGCCGATTGAAGACTCGAGATTGGATCTCTCTCTGTTCCATCTGGCGCATCTGAAGAAGGTGTGTTCCGCGTCGTCGATCGACGCGTCTCCATATATACAGTCCGGCCGTTCAATCTTGCCCATTCGGCACAGATACTTGCAGAAGTAGCCGTGTCCGGAGAGCAGCTGCGTCAAATAATAGTTTGTGTCACCAAAACTTCTCTCCGCCCATTTCCTAACATCTGGAATGAGTTTCGCCGTCCATCTACCATTAGGATCAGTGTTCCATCTTTGTTGCCATTGTTCAAGAGTTCGCCTTCTCTCTTCATCTGCTCTTGCTCTTAGTCCATATGCATTTCTGGCCTCCCAGAGTCTTCTCCTCTCAGTCGCTCGCAAATCTATGGGTATTGCACCGGTAATTACTAGCACTGCAGACCCAGAATCTGTCCTGTAAGCAGATGCCACTCTTAGTGCAGCGGTTCTCTGCACCGACGCCAAGACCTTCATTCTGCACTTGGCTCTTAATGCGTCTGCCCAGATTTCACTGCCGTACAGTAGAATCGAGTTCGTGGCTTCCATCAGGATTCTGCGTTTGCTTTGTACAGGTCCTCCTACGTTGGCCATGAGTTTACTAAGTAAACCTGTAACTTTTGCGGCCTTTTCTGCAGCATGTTTTATCTGCGCCCAGAAAGTGAGCCTGGGGTCCAATCTAACTCCAAGGTAGTTAACCACTTTCGCCGTAACTAAATTGGTGTCGCATATCGACATGTTCACTTCTAAGGGTATATGTTTCCTCGTTAGAAGGATTAACTCAGTTTTTTCCGTGGCGAGTTGAAGTCCTCTGTCTTCGAGCCATGATTGCGTCCTTATAAGCACCTGGTTAAGCTTTCGTCTGGCTTCTTCTGTGTTTCGAGCCACAATTACGGCCGCAACGTCATCAGCATATCCAACAAGATATGTGTCATCAGGCATCTCTATACGGAAAATGTCGTCATAGCTTATGTTCCAAAGGTCAGGGCCAAGTATGGACCCTTGGGCTGCCCCTGACGTAATATGCTTTCTTCGCTGTCCTTCACTCGTGTTATAAAAAAGCTCACGGTCACTCAGGTAGCTTTGCAGCATTTTCAGAAAATATCCTGGTACGGCAAACTTTGTTCTTAATGCTCTAAGTACGTCGATCCACCTGAGGCTGTTGAATGCGTTTCGGACATCCAGAGTTGCCAGAAGGACTATACTCCTCGAAAAATGGTTTCCGTGTTGTGTGGCATTTACACTAGATATTACCTTATATATTGCTCCTATAGTTGATCTCCCTGTTCTAAAACCATATTGTCTTTCCGAAAGACCACCAGCTTCCTCTACTGCTTTGGTCAGGCGAAGTTTCAGTAGCTTTTCCAGGATTTTTCCAGCGCTGTCCAGCATACAAAGTGGTCGGTATGCTGATGCTTGAGAGGGATCACCTTTGCCCTTACTGATCAATATAAGCCTCTGTTTTTTCCATCTCGTCGGGAAGACACCTTGTCTCAAGCATGTATTGTACATATTCAAAAGTACCCTGGGACGTTCACTTGCTATGAGCTTGAGCACTTCAATAGGTACTCCATCAGGCCCTGGAGCTTTATTACTCCTTAAGCCCCTTGCCGCAATCTGAAGCTCCTCCAATGTGAAATCTGGTATTGGATCCTCAGATGAGTAGGCCAAATCAACATCCGTCTGCAATTCATGCGTAGGAAAAAGGGTGTCAACAATGTTGATCATTGTCGTGCTGTCCAGTTCAGGCAGAGAAGATTTCGCACCTAGTTTCCTCATTACGATTTTGTAGCCTAGACCCCATGGGTTGTCATTAAGGTCTCTTCTTAACTCTTCCCATTTTTCTCTCTTGCTACGATTTATGGCCAACTTTAGCTCTTTTTTTGCATTCCTGAATTCTTCAGCTTCCTCTATAGCAACACCATTCCGTTTAGCTCTAGTGAGCTTTCTCCTTTTACGGAGACAATTTCGGCGTAGTTCAGCTATTTCCTCTGTCCACCAATAAACAGATTGTCTCCTCGTTCTTGGCGATATTTTCGGCATTGCGGCATTGCAGCTTCGTACTATGGCTCTCATAGTGGAGTCCACCAGGCTCATATCATTTCCTCTCGGCCGAAGTCGACTGATATCTCCATCAATCCTCTCAAAGAGCGCTTCTGGGTTAAGCCTTGCCACGTTCCATTTTCGGGTACCTCTACGCCTTGAACTTTGTCGGGGTCGTTCATCCATTGCAATACGAAACGTAATATATTGGTGGTCACTTCCAGTGAAGTCCTCAAGAACTTTCCAGTCATTAACCGCCATCAACAGACTTTCCGATATCAGCGTGATATCCGGTGTTGTACTACTACAACCTGGTCTCCGGTAAGTGGTGGCCGATCCTGTATTAGCGACGATTAGACCCAGTCTGGCCGCCATGTCCAGAACGTATCTGCCTCTGGAGTTCGTTGAAGACATGCCCCACTCTAAAGCTCTGGAATTGAAATCTCCAGCGATTATTAGCAAACCTCCAATTTCTCGTGCCTTATCTTCAATCTGGTTTAGTCTCATCTGGAACTCTTGTATCGATTCGCTTGGTGTCAAGTAGCAGCTAAACAAAGTAAATTCTCTGAACTTCAGGTAAGTGAAGCCAGGACCTGATCCGTTTTCCAACGCGACGAATCTACTGCTACTGAGAAGCCATATCGCTGCTGTCTTCGACTCATCCTCAAACCAGGTGGTACGATTTGCGCGTCCGTATTGCTCGCTGATTAGAACTACATCGGCTTCTTTCTCGGCTGCTAACTGTTCCAAAAGTGCATCCGCTGTTCTACTCCTGTGCATGTTTGCCTGGAGTATTATCATATTCATATTCGTTTATCTTTAAACTCGGGGCAACCCCTGGATGCAGGAAAGTGGTCAACACGTTCGCGGCCTGCATCCACACATAGGCAACATTTACTAGGTGCCGTACACACCGAGATTTTATGACCCGGGCTTCCACACTTAAAACACAGACTTGATCTATCTGGTCCCTTGCAGTCGATTCGCATATGACCAACTCCTAGGCATCGCAAGCAACGTTTTGCGCTTAACCAAGGTCGAATTTTGGCCTGTATCCAACCAATTCTAACCCTTCCTAATTTCAACAGAACAGCCGCATTTTCAGCCGAAAGAGTCACAAATGCTCGGACCTGTTCCCTGCTGTTTGGGTTTGTAATTCTGACTCGAATTACCTCATCTGAGTTGAGCTGTCCTCTTACGGCCGCCTCTACTTCCTCCTTTGTTGTGTACGAGTCTAGGTCTCGAATCTCCACAGTTTCCATGGGTTTAATTTCAGTGACCAGGCCCGCTTTCTGCACTGTGCTTTTCAACTCCTCTACAAAACTGGTTTGAATTTTCTCTCCTCTGTTGAACTCGAGTAACAGACCTCCAGTACGAGTCTTGCGGATGCCCCTAACTTTCGCCGCCTCATTTGGCTGTATTTTTGTTCGCAAATTCTTAAGAACATCTGCGTAACTATTCCCCTCGGACGGTTTAATAAGTACCGCTTCTGGCTTTACTCGTTTGGGGCGCTCTCTCTTCGTATTCTTGCCTTTGTGTTCCTTGACTGGATTTTCACACTGGGGTTGGGTTTTCTTTTTTCCTTTATACAGATCCTCCGGAAATACTTGTGGTTCCTTTTTCCTCATTTTTTTACCATTACCTGGAGTGTTCTCTGCTGGACTAGTAGCGTTTCTCTTTCCACTCGTTAATGGGGTTTCCGGCTCAGTTTGGTTTCTTACGTCAGCTTCCTTTGTCGACTGCGTTTCTCTCCGTTCTTCTTCGGCCGCTTTCCAGCTTTTCCGATACCGCTCCATCACATCCAACTGCTCTGCAAGTTCAGAAACACCATCTTTAATGTCATTGCTGACATTCTTCTGACGCAGTATAGCGATCTTCATTTTTCTGAGAATTGTCCTGCACTGAACAATACTCTCTTCCTCGAAAGATCTCATTTTGTAAATGAGTTCTAGACGTGGGGAACTGCTACCCCTCGACTGCACAGATGAGTTCTCATTCTGGTGAGGCGTGAAGTTTTTTCCGGTATCCACTCCCGGATCGTTAACCATCGTCAGTGCCATCTCGGGCGTATACTGCTCTATAGTGGGGGTTTTACCATTCGCGCCCGGTGGCGAGCGAGCCACCAGTCCGCTCCGTCTGAAAGGATCATTTCCTCTCTTGTCATCCGAAGTTTTTTGAAGTTTAGTGTTCTCCATGCTATTGGGTCCCCGCTCCAAGCCGCTATCCTTCCACAAAAGTACAGTTGCCTCAAACGATCCCCGTGGGTCCCTATGCAAGCAGTGAGGTCCACGCGAGGGTTGACACAAGACTTCATGGGTACTTGTGTTCAGAGCCAGGATCTCGGCGCTAAATAGGAGTCATCTCAACTACCCCTGTACGGTCACCTCAGTGACAACGTGGTCGGAACGTACTCGGAGACTCGCCACAGTTTTAACGAGACGGAATAATAATAATAATAATAATAATAATAATAATAATAATAATAATAATAATAATAATAATAATAATAATAATAATAATAATAATAATAATAATAATAATAATAATAATAATAATAATAATAATAATAATAATAATAATAATAATAATAATAATAATAATAATAATAATAATAATAATAATAATAATAATAATAATAATAATAATAATAATAATAATAATAATAATAATAATAATAATAATAATAATAATAATAATAATAATAATAATAATAATAATAATAATAATAATAATAATAATAATAATAATAATAATAATAATAATAATAATAATAATAATAATAATAATAATAATAATAATAATAATAATAATAATAATAATAATAATTTTTTTTTTTTTTTTTTTTTTTTTTTTTTTTTTTTTTTTTTTTTTTTTTTTTTTTTTTTTTTTTGGTGAGAGGGGAAATGCATTTACGCACTTAGGTGGTTTTTGCCACCCGTCGTGCCGGACTCCACGCAGTTATTGCGTGCCTACCGGCTAAAACCCCTCTCTATATCACCAGGCTCCATCCTGGAACCGTCAATTTATGACATTACTTCAGGATGGAGCCTTATATGCCGGTCCAGTTAGACCCTACGGCTCTGTCGACCTTGCCAGGTCTCTCTCCTTCCGACGAAGAATCCCCCTCGCAAAAAAGGCGATCCTACTCCATGCAGCAAGGTTTCCTAACATGACTCCCATGATGGTATTGGGAGTCAAGGTGCCAAGATCCCTCTCCAGTGCACGCCTCTCCAACATCCACTTCTCACACTCAAAGAAAGTGTGGAAAGCGGAGTCGGATTGTGCTCCACAGTAGACGCATGTGGGACTTACGGCCTTTCCTATTTTAAACAGGAAAGACCGAAAGTGCCCATGGCCCGTCAGCAACTGCGTGAGGTAGTAATCTACCTCGCCGTGCTGACGATTTAGCCAAGCGTCCACTTGAGGGACAAGGGCGTAAGTCCACCTTCCGCGTGTCTCAGTATCCCACCGTAACTGCCAGTCACGGAGGGACTGAGACCTTGCCACAGATTGTGCGCCTTCTCTACCAATTTCGTCCTTGTGTTGGTGGACGAATTGTCGCTCCCTGGCGAGGAGGTCGATGGGTATGACCCCGGCGACCACCAAGACAGCCGGCTCCGATACCGTGCGGTAGGAGCACGCTATGCGGAGCGCTGCTCTCCGTTGCACTGCCGCCATGCGCTTTCGGTACTTTTCGACCCTGAGCGCATCAGCCCAGACTTCAGCTCCATACAACATCACAGACTCGGCGGTGCTCAGCAGCAAACGTCTTTTACAGGGAAGAGGGCCCCCAATGTTGGCCATTACCCTGCTCAACAACGTCACTACTAATGCCGCTTTGTCTGCTCTGCTGGATATTTCGCTCCAGAAGGTTAGTCTGTTGTCCAAACTAACCCCCAGGTAGCGAACGGCGTTCTTCGTCTGGACTGTAACCTCTCCTACCTGCATGCTTCTAATGAGCGGGATGCGCTTCTTAGTAAGAAGCACTATCTCGGTCTTAGTCAGTGCCAACTCCAACCCGTGGTCACTCAGCCAGAGAGTAACTCGACGCATAACCTGGTTGAGTCGCAGTTGGGCCGCATCGACATCTTTGGCAATAATTACTGCCGCGATGTCGTCTGCGTAACCAACCAGGAATGTCCCTTCGGGCATCTCCATACGTAGAATCCCGTCATATGTATAGTTCCATATGTCGGGTCCCAGTATAGATCCCTGGGCCGCCCCTGCCGATAAGACTTTCGTCTCTCGGCCATCCTCCGTGTCATAGAGTATGGATCGATCTTTCAGGTAATCTCCCATGATACGCAGGAGGTACCCTGGGAGCCTGAAATCTCTCTCCATTGCGTATAACGCATCCTGCCATCGGACAGAGTTAAACGCGTTTTTCACATCCAGTGTGACCAGCAAACATACGGGACGTGAAAAGTGGTTTCCACGTTCCGTGCTCCTACCTGCATTAACTACCTCCTGGATAGCCGCCACAGTCGACCTGCCCCTTCGAAAGCCGTACTGTCTTTCGGAGAGGTCGCCTGCCGCTACTACTGCAGCCTGCAGACGTGGGCGGAGAAGCTTCTCCAGGAGTTTCCCCGCGTTATCAAGCAGGCATAGTGGTCTGTATGACCCAGGAGCGCCGACTGGTCCCTTGCCCTTGTCAATAAGTACAAGTTTAGCCATCTTCCAGCGGGAGGGAAACACCCCGGCCTTTAGACAGGCGTTGTACATATTGAGCAAGAGCTCTGGATGACTCCGTGACACGGCTTTCAGCACCTCTGCTGGTAGACCATCAGGACCTGGTGCCTTCCCGCTGCGCAAACAACGAGAGGCACACTCCAGTTCCTCCAAGGTGAAAGGCGGGATTTCCGTTTCTTCCGTGACCGATGTTCTATCGACCACTGGATGATCCGGAAAAAGGGCTTCCACTATGGGCCGAATAGTATCCGCATTCAGAGAAGCGTTTGGCTTAAACGCCCTCAATTTGCGGAGCACTATTTTATAGCCCAACCCCCATGGATCCCTATTTAGGTCCTCCGTTAAGTCCTTCCAGCATCGGCGCTTACTTCTTTGGATGGCGCGGCGAAGAATTTTTTTCGCCGCCTTATACTCTTCGGCTTTACGGGCTGCGTCATCTGCGTTTCCATTAGCGCGTTGAGCCAACCGTCTACGACGGAGACAAACACGCCTCAGATCCGCAATTTCGGTCGTCCACCAGTAAGCAGGACTTCTCCCTTCGTTCGGACCCCTCCTCGGTACAGCGCTTTGACAGGCCTGATGTATAAGACTCATGGTTGAGTCCACAAGTACATCAGCCCTCTCAACAGGCGGAAGATCATTACGGATCCCCTCTGTGGTCATACGTCCCCGTTCTAGGGCTAGAGACAAAGCTTCAACGTCCATCCTAGCGGCATTCCACCTAGCTGGTCCATGATGTTGGATGGACCGAGCTGGCGCAATATCACGCACACGGAATGTGATATACTGGTGATCGCTGGCCGTAAAGTCCTCGATCACCTGCCATTCCTGCACGAGTGCCGCTAGGTTTTCAGTTGCCAGAGTGAGATCGATAATGGTCCCCCTTTGGCCAGATCTTCGAAAGGTGGGCACGGAGCCGTTATTTAATACAACCAACCCCGTCCTGGACATAAAGTCCAAAATTCGCCCACCTCTCGAATCGGTTCTAATCTCGCCCCACTCTACTGCTTTTGCATTGAAGTCTCCAGCCACTACCAGATGACCTCCCATGCTCCGTAAGACATCCTCCAAGTCGTCTAACTTTGTTTGGAAGTCCGAAATACCCTCGTTTGGAGTAAGATAGCAGCTAAAGTAAGTCACCAAGCCGCTTCTCACCCAAACGAAACCATCTCCAGAGCCATGGGCCGAAACACAGAAGCGTCTCGGGTCCGGGATCCATATCGCCGCTGTACCGAGGTTGTCCCTAAACCACGTAGGCGCACATCCGTCTCGGTACTGCTCACTGATCAAAATAAGATCAGCTTGTTTCTCGAGACGGATCTGCCCCATCAGGTCGTGAGCAGTTCTGCTGCGGTGCATGTTGGCCTGTAGGATGACCCTCATATTGTCCGCTTAGCATCTTCTAATGCCTTGCGGAATACTCCGCAAGCGCCCGAACCTGCAATATGTTTGCGGCTATTTTCCCCTATGTCGGAGCATAGGTAGCATGTCGGCTGGGACTTGCAGTCCTTTGCCTTGTGCCCTTCTACCCCGCACAGGAAACACATATTGCCTCGGTCAGGTCCGCTGCAGTTTCCACTAAGGTGACCGTACGCCAGGCACCTAAAGCACCTGGAGACGTCCACTCTGCCGCGCATCCTGCAGTTGACCCAACCGATTTTCACTGTCCTCCTTTGGAGGAGAACCTTGGCAGCTTTCGCCTCCATCTTGACAATAGCCATGTGTTGCCCCCTCATGTTGGGCTTTGCCAGAAACACCTCCAGAACACCCTTGTATTCTACAAGAATGTCTTGGAGAGCCACTTCCACCTCCTCCACAGAGGTGCACTCGTCGAGATCTCTGATCTCTACCTTAGTCATAGGGACCAGTTCTCTGACTAAACTCGCCTCGCCCGCTGCCTTTTCTAACGCCTGTTTAAAAGCGCTTCTTCCGTCAGTGGAGGACTTTTTCAGCTCCACAAGAAGCTCTCCCGCCTTGGTCTTCCGTATTGACCTAACAGCCACTCCACAGGCTTCCGGTTTGACCTGCGATCGGACGGCACTAAGCACTTCCGCGTAGGTCTTACCAGCTGCCGGTTTTAGAAGAATCGCTTCTGGCTTCTCGCCAACACGCTTCCTCTTCTGCATATTGCCCCTCTTTCCACTCGGTCCATCCTCATTAGATGGAGCGGTACCCTGAGGAGCACCTTTCCCCTGAGCGCGGTTACGCTTTTTCCCGGCGGGGGTTTGGGCCACCTTTGAAGAGGCAGCATTTTGAGATGCTGCCCTCGTCGCGGATGCACCGTTGTCAGTCTCCGGTTTGGAGACGACCCCGCTGGCTTTCGCCTTTTTTGCGCTCTTCTGCGCCTCAACTAACGGTGGACTACCTGCCCTCCTCTTCCCACCTTCCTTGGTGAGACATTTAGGAGCAGCTACGTAATCCGGACGTTGCGGTCTGGAATAGCTCATTGTGAGCCACTGCAACTTTTCAACATTCTCCTCCAGTTTTGGAAGAGAGTCCTTAATGGACCTGCTTACATTTGGCTGCTTTTTAACAGCTGCCCCCATCTCCTTAATAATGGACCTCATTCCTGAGAGTCCCTCCTTCAGCTGGGCTAAGGCTTCCGCAAACCACCTTTCGGTGTTTCCGAAAGACCCAACTCCACCACTACGGCCTTCGAAGATAGGCTCCATCGTCAAAGGGGCTCCACTTAAAGTGGGCACCGGCCCTGACGTCTCCATACGGAGGTAATAAGTTTCAGTGCTATCCACTTTCCACTTATTACAATTCACAAAACTAATATAGAAAAGAAATAAAAATTCGTAATAGGTACCTATTACAAATATTCAAATTTCTTCTATCAAAAATCCACCTATTACTAATCACACTAAAATAATAATAATAATAATAATAATAATAATAATAATAATAATAATAATAATAATAATAATAATAATAATAATAATAATAATAATAATAATAATAATAATAATAATAATAATAATAATAATAATAATAATAATAATAATAATAATAATAATAATAATAATAATAATAATAATAATAATAATAATAATAATAATAATAATAATAATAATAATAATAATAATAATAATAATAATAATAATAATAATAATAATAATAATAATAATAATAATAATAATAATAATAATAATAATAATAATAATAATAATAATAATAATAATAATAATAATAATAATAATAATAATAATAATAATAATAATAATAATAATAATAATAATAATAATAATAATAATAATAATAATAATAATAATAATAATAATAATAATAATAATTTTTTTTTTTTTTTGGTGAGAGGGGAAATGCATTTACGCACTTAGGTGGTTTTTGCCACCCGTCGTGCCGGACTCCACGCAGTTATTGCGTGCCTACCGGCTAAAACCCCTCTCTATATCACCAGGCTCCATCCTGGGACCGTCAATTTATGACATTACTTCAGGATGGAGCCTTATATGCCGGTCCAGTTGGACCCTACGGTACTGTCGAACTTGCCAGGTCTCTCTCCTTCCGACGAAGAATCCCCCTCGTAAAAAAGGCGATCCTACTCCATGCAGCAAGGTTTCCTAACATGACTCCCGTGATGGTATTGGGAGTCAAGATGCCATAATAATAATAATAATAATAATAATAATAATAATAATAATAATAATAATAATAATAATAATAATAATAATAATAATAATAATAATAATAATAATAATAATAATAATAATAATAATAATAATAATAATAATAATAATAATAATAATAATAATAATAATAATAATAATAATAATAATAATAATAATAATAATAATAATAATAATAATAATAATAATAATAATAATAATAATAATAATAATAATAATAATAATAATAATAATTTTTTTTTTTTTTTTTTTTTTTTGGTGAGAGGGGAAATGCATTTACGCACTTAGGTGGTTTTTGCCACCCGTCGTGCCGGACTCCACGCAGTTATTGCGTGCCTACCGGCTAAAACCCCTCTCTATATCACCAGGCTCCATCCTGGGACCGTCAATTTATGACATTACTTCAGGATGGAGCCTTATAGTCCGGTCCATTTGGACCCTACAGTGCAACCGACCTTGCAAGGTCTCTCTCCTTCCGACGCAGGATCCCCCTCGCAAAAAAGGCGATCCTTCTCCATGCAGCAAGGTTTCCTAACATGACTCCCGTGATGGTATTGGGAGTCAAGATGCCAAGATCCCTCTCCAGTGCACGCCTCTCCAACATCCACTTCTCACACTCAAAGAAAGTGTGGAAAGCGGAGTCGGATTGTGCTCCACAGTAGACGCATGTGGGACTTACGGCCTTTCCTATTTTAAACAGGAAAGACCGAAAGTGCCCATGGCCCGTCAGCAACTGCGTGAGGTAGTAATCTACCTCACCGTGCTGACGATTTAGCCAAGCGTCCACTTGAGGGACAAGGGCGTAAGTCCACCTTCCGCGTGTCTCAGTATCCCACCGTAACTGCCAGTCACGGAGGGACTGAGACCTTGCCACAGATTGTGCGCCTTCTCTGCCAATTTCGTCCTTGTGTTGGTGGACGAATTGTCGCTCCTTGGCGAGGTCGATGGGTATGACCCCGGCGACCACCAAGACAGCCGGCTCCGATACCGTGCGGTAGGAGCACGCTATGCGGAGCGCTGCTCTCCGTTGCACTGCCGCCATGCGCTTTCGGTACTTTTCGACCGTGAGCGCATCAGCCCAGACTTCAGCTCCATACAACATCACAGACTCGGCGGTGCTCAGCAGCAAACGTCTTTTACAGGGAAGAGGGCCCCCAATGTTGGCCATTACCCTGCTCAACAACGTCACTACTGAGGCCGCTTTGTCCGCTCTGCTGGATATTTCGCTCCAGAAGGTTAGTCTGTTATCCAAACTAACCCCCAGGTAGCGAACGGCATTCTTCGTCTGGACTGTAACCTCTCCTACCTGCATGCTTCTAATGAGCGGGATGCGCTTCTTAGTAAGAAGCACTATCTCGGTCTTAGTCAGTGCCAACTCCAACCCGTGGTCACTCAGCCAGAGAGTAACTCGACGCATAACCTGGTTGAGTCGCAGTTGGGCCGCATCGACATCTTTGGCAATAATTACTGCCGCGATGTCGTCTGCGTAACCAACCAGGAATGTCCCTTCGGGCATCTCCATACGTAGAATCCCGTCATATGTATAGTTCCATATGTCGGGTCCCAGTATAGATCCCTGGGCCGCCCCTGCCGATAAGACTTTCGTCTCTCGGCCATCCTCCGTGTCATAGAGTATGGATCGATCTTTCAGGTAATCTCCCATGATACGCAGGAGGTACCCTGGGAGCCTGAAATCTCTCTCCATCGCGTATAACGCATCCTGCCAGCGGACAGAGTTAAACGCGTTTTTCACATCCAGTGTGACCAGCAAACATACGGGACGTGAAAAGTGGTTTCCACGTTCCGTGCTCCTACCTGCATTAACTACCTCCTGGATAGCCGCAACAGTCGACCTGCCCCTTCGAAAGCCGTACTGTCTTTCGGAGAGGTCGCCTGCCGCTACTACTGCAGCCTGCAGACGTGGGCGAAGAAGCTTCTCCAGGAGTTTCCCCGCGTTATCAAGCAGGCATAGTGGTCTGTATGACCCAGGAGCGCCGACTGGTCCCTTGCCCTTGTCAATAAGTACAAGTTTAGCCATCTTCCAGCGGGAGGGAAACACCCCGGCCTTTAGACAGGCGTTGTACATATTGAGCAAGAGCTCTGGATGACTCCGTGACACGGCTTTCAGCACCTCTGCTGGTAGACCATCAGGACCTGGTGCCTTCCCGCTGCGCAAACAACGAGAGGCACACTCCAGTTCCTCCAAGGTGAAAGGCGGGATTTCCGTTTCTTCCGTGACCGATGTTCTATCGACCACTGGATGATCCGGAAAAAGGGCTTCCACTATGGGCCGAATAGTATCCGCATTCAGAGAAGCGTTTGGCTTAAACGCCCTCAATTTGCGGAGCACTATTTTATAGCCCAACCCCCATGGATCCCTATTTAGGTCCTCCGTTAATTCCTTCCAGCATCGGCGCTTACTTCTTTGGATGGCGCGGCGAAGATCTTTTTTCGCCGCCTTATACTCTTCGGCTTTACGGGCTGCGTCATCTGCGTTTCCATTAGCGCGTTGAGCCAGCCGTCTACGACGGAGACAAACACGCCTCAGATCCGCAATTTCGGTCGTCCACCAGTAAGCAGGACTTCTCCCTTCGTTTGGACCCCTCCTCGGTACAGCGCTTTGACAGGCCTGATGTATAAGACTCATGGTTGAGTCCACAAGTACATCAGCCCTCTCCACAGGCGGAAGATCATTACGGATCCCCTCTGTGGTCATACGTCTCCGTTCTAGGGCTAGAGACAAAGCTTCAACGTCCATCCTAGCGGCATTCCACCTAGCTGGTCCATGATGTTGGATGGACCGAGCTGGCGCAATATCACGCACACGGAATGTGATATACTGGTGATCGCTGGCCGTAAAGTCCTCGATCACCTGCCATTCCTGCACGAGTGCCGCTAGGTTTTCAGTTGCCAGAGTGAGATCGATAATGGTCCCCCTTTGGCCAGATCTTCGAAAGGTGGGCACGGAGCCGTTATTTAATACAACCAACCCCGTCCTGGACATAAAGTCCAAAATTCGCCCACCTCTCGAATCGGTTCTAATCTCGCCCCACTCTACTGCTTTTGCATTGAAGTCTCCAGCCACTACCAGATGACCTCCCATGCTCCGTAAGACATCCTCCAAGTCGTCTAACTTGGTTTGGAAGTCCGAGATACCCTCGTTTGGAGTAAGATAGCAGCTAAAGTAAGTCACCAAGCCGCTTCTCACCCAAACGAAACCATCTCCAGAACCATGGGCCGAAACACAGAAGCGTCTCGGGTCCGGGATCCATATCGCCGCTGTACCGAGGTTGTCCCTAAACCACGTAGGCGCACATCCGTCTCGGTACTGCTCACTGATCAAAATAAGATCAGCTTGTTTCTCGAGACGGATCTGCCCCATCAAGTCGTGAGCAGTTCTGCTGCGGTGCATGTTGGCCTGTAGGATGACCATCATATTGTCCGCTTAGCATCTTCTAATGCCTTGCGGAATACTCCGCAAGCGCCCGAACCTGCAATATGTTTGCGGCCATTTTCCCCTATGTCGGAGCATAGGTAGCATGTCGGCTGGGACCTGCAGTCCTTTGCCTTGTGCCCCTCTACCCCGCACAGGAAACACATATTGCCTCGGTCAGGTCCGCTGCAGTTTCCACTAAGGTGACCGTATCCCAGGCACTTAAAGCACCTGGAGACGTCCACTCTACCGCGTATTCTGCAGTTGACCCAGCCGAGTTTCACTGTCCTCCTTTGTAGGAGAACCTTGGCAGCTTTCGCCTCCATCTTAACGATGGCCATGTGTTGCCCCCTTATGTTGGGCTTGGCCAGAAACACCTCCAGAACACCCTTGTATTCTACAAGAATGTCTTGGAGAGCCACTTCCACCTCCTCCACAGAGGTGCACTCGTCGAGATCTCTGATCTCTACCTTAGTCATAGGGACCAGTTCTCTGACTAAACTCGCCTCGCCCGCTGCCTTCTCTAACGCCTGTTTAAAGGCGTTTCTTCCGTCAGTGGAGGACTTTTTCAGCTCCACAAGAAGCTCTCCCGCCTTGGTCTTCCGTATTGACCTAACAGCCACTCCACAGGCTTCCGGTTTGACCTGCGATCGGACGGCACTAAGCACTTCCGCGTAGGTCTTGCCAGCTGCAGGTTTTAGAAGAATCGCTTCTGGCTTCTCGCCACCACGCTTCCTCTTCTGCATATTGCCCCTCTTTCCACTCGGTCCATCCTCATTAGATGGAGCGGTACCCTGAGGAGCACCTTTCCCCTGAGCGCGGTTGCGCTTTTTCCCGGCGGGGGTTTGGGCCACCTTTGAAGAGGCAGCATTTTGAGATGCTGCTCTTGTCGCGGGTGCACCGATGTTAGTCTCCGGTTTGGAGGAGACCCCGCCCGCTCTCGCCTTTTTTGCGCTCTTCTGCGCCTCTACTAATGGTGGACTACCTGCCCTCCTCTTCCCACCTTCCTTGGTGAGACATCCGGGAGCAGCTACGTAATCCGGACGTTGCGGTTTCGCATAGCTCATGGTGAGCCACTGCAATTTTTCAATATTCTCCTCCAGTTTTGGAAGAGAATCTTTGATTGACCTGCTAACGTTTGGCTGCTTTTTAACAGCAGCCCCCATCTCCTTAATAATGGACCTCATACCCGACAGTCCCTCCTTAAGCTGGGCTAAGGCTTCCGCAAACCACCTTTCGGTGTTTCCGAAAGACCCTACTCCACCACTACGGCCTTCGAAGGTAGGCTCCATCGTCAAAGGGGCGCCACTTAAAGTGGGCACCGACCCTGACGTCTCCATCCGGAGGTAATAAGTTTCAGTGCTATCCACTTTCCACTTATTACAATTCACAAAACTAATATATGTAGAAAAAAAGCAAAAATTCGTAATAGGTACCTATTACAAATATTCAAATTTCCTCTATCAAAAATCCACCTATTACTATTTACAATAATTACCATGCGGTCGCAAAAAAACACGTCTGTACTCGTTAAGAGATCACCAGAGAATCCCATAATAATAATAATAATAATAATAATAATAATAATAATAATAATAATAATAATAATAATAATAATAATAATAATAATAATAATAATAATAATAATAATAATAATAATAATAATAATAATAATAATAATAATAATAATAATAATAATAATAATAATAATAATAATAATAATAATAATAATAATAATAATAATAATAATAATAATAATAATAATAATAATAATAATAATAATAATAATAATAATAATAATAATAATAATAATAATAATAATAATAATAATAATAATAATAATAATAATAATAATAATAATAATAATAATAATAATAATAATAATAATAATAATAATAATAATAATAATAATTTTTTTTTTTTTTTTTTTCCGAGGTAGGAAAATCCCTTCGGATCATCAAATGCAATGGCATTCGGTATGTGGTGATTCCACTAAAAACATACCTCTCCATGGACTCTATGTATCCACTCCGGAACTACGGTGGTATTACTTCAGAGTGGAGTCCGTTAGTCCAGTTGACCCCTCATCTTTCGTTGTCCGACGGATTACGTTGCAATGGTGGTTGTTGCACTGTCCTCTCTTCTAGATCCACTTTTTTATACTTTAGAATATGCTCTACATATACAGCTATATTCCTCCAGCACTCCTCGTCTTGCAGAATCTTTTCCAGGAAGTTGTCGACCGTGAAAAAGCCGATTGAAGACTCGAGATTGGATCTCTCTCTGTTCCATCTGGCGCATCTGAAGAAGGTGTGTTCCGCGTCGTCGATCGACGCGTCTCCATATATACAGTCCGGCCGTTCAATCTTGCCCATTCGGCACAGATACTTGCAGAAGTAGCCGTGTCCGGAGAGCAGCTGCGTCAAATAATAGTTTGTGTCACCAAAACTTCTCTCCGCCCATTTCCTAACATCTGGAATGAGTTTCGCCGTCCATCTACCATTAGGATCAGTGTTCCATCTTTGTTGCCATTGTTCAAGAGTTCGCCTTCTTTCTTCATCTGCTCTTGCTCTTAGTCCATATGCATTTCTGGCCTCCCAGAGTCTTCTCCTCTCAGTCGCTCGCAAATCTATGGGTATTGCACCGGTAATTACTAGTACTGCAGACCCAGAAACTGTCCTGTAAGCAGATGCCACTCTTAGTGCAGCGGTTCTCTGCACCGACGCCAAGACCTTCATTCTGCACTTGGCTCTTAATGCGTCTGCCCAGATTTCACTGCCGTACAGTAGAATCGAGTTCGTGGCTTCCATCAGGATTCTGCGTTTGCTTTGTACAGGTCCTCCTACGTTGGCCATGAGTTTACTAAGTAAACCTGTAACTTTTGCGGCCTTTTCTGCAGCATGTTTTATCTGCGCCCAGAAAGTGAGCCTGGGGTCCAATCTAACTCCAAGGTAGTTAACCACTTTCGCCGTAACTAAATTGGTGTCGCATATCGACATGTTCACTTCTAAGGGTATATGTTTCCTCGTTAGAAGGATTAACTCAGTTTTTTCCGTGGCGAGTTGAAGTCCTCTGTCTTCGAGCCATGATTGCGTCCTTATAAGCACCTGGTTAAGCTTTCGTCTGGCTTCTTCTGTGTTTCGAGCCACAATTACGGCCGCAACGTCATCAGCATATCCAACAAGATATGTGTCATCAGGCATCTCTATACGGAAAATGTCGTCATAGCTTATGTTCCAAAGGTCAGGGCCAAGTATGGACCCTTGGGCTGCCCCTGACGTAATATGCTTTCTTCGCTGTCCTTCACTCGTGTTATAAAAAAGCTCACGGTCACTCAGGTAGCTTTGCAGCATTTTCAGCAAATATCCTGGTACGGCAAACTTTGTTCTTAATGCTCTAAGTACGTCGATCCACCTGAGGCTGTTGAATGCGTTTCGGACATCCAGAGTTGCCAGAAGGACTATACTCCTCGAAAAATGGTTTCCGTGTTGTGTGGCATTTACACTAGATATTACCTTATATATTGCTCCTATAGTTGATCTCCCTGCTCTAAAACCATATTGTCTTTCCGAAAGACCACCAGCTTCCTCTACTGCTTTGGTCAGGCGAAGTTTCAGTAGCTTTTCCAGGATTTTTCCAGCGCTGTCCAGCATACAAAGTGGTCGGTATGCTGATGCTTGAGAGGGATCACCTTTGCCCTTACTGATCAATATAAGCCTCTGTTTTTTCCATCTCGTCGGGAAGACACCTTGTCTCAAGCATGTATTGTACATATTCAAAAGTACCCTGGGACGTTCACTTGCTATGAGCTTGAGCACTTCAATAGGTACTCCATCAGGCCCTGGAGCTTTATTACTCCTTAAGCCCCTTGCCGCAATCTGAAGCTCCTCCAATGTGAAATCTGGTATTGGATCCTCAGATGAGTAGGCCAAATCAACATCCGTCTGCAATTCATGCGTAGGAAAAAGGGTGTCAACAATGTTGATCATTGTCGTGCTGTCCAGTTCAGGCAGAGAAGATTTCGCACCTAGTTTCCTCATTACGATTTTGTAGCCTAGACCCCATGGGTTGTCATTAAGGTCTCTTCTTAACTCTTCCCATTTTTCTCTCTTGCTACGATTTATGGCCAACTTTAGCTCTTTTTTTGCATTCCTGAATTCTTCAGCTTCCTCTATAGCAACACCATTCCGTTTAGCTCTAGTGAGCTTTCTCCTTTTACGGAGACAATTTCGGCGTAGTTCAGCTATTTCCTCTGTCCACCAATAAACAGATTGTCTCCTCGTTCTTGGCGATATTTTCGGCATTGCGGCATTGCAGCTTCGTACTATGGCTCTCATAGTGGAGTCCACCAGGCTCATATCATTTCCTCTCGGCCGAAGTCGACTGATATCTCCATCAATCCTCTCAAAGAGCGCTTCTGGGTTAAGCCTTGCCACGTTCCATTTTCGGGTACCTCTACGCCTTGAACTTTGTCGGGGTCGTTCATCCATTGCAATACGAAACGTAATATATTGGTGGTCACTTCCAGTGAAGTCCTCAAGAACTTTCCAGTCATTAACCGCCATCAACAGACTTTCCGATATCAGCGTGATATCCGGTGTTGTACTACTACAACCTGGTCTCCGGTAAGTGGTGGCCGATCCTGTATTAGCGACGATTAGACCCAGTCTGGCCGCCATGTCCAGAACGTATCTGCCTCTGGAGTTCGTTGAAGACATGCCCCACTCTAAAGCTCTGGAATTGAAATCTCCAGCGATTATTAGCAAACCTCCAATTTCTCGTGCCTTATCTTCAATCTGGTTTAGTCTCATCTGGAACTCTTGTATCGATTCGCTTGGTGTCAAGTAGCAGCTAAACAAAGTAAATCCTCTGAACTTCAGGTAAGTGAAGCCAGGACCTGATCCGTTTTCCAACGCGACGAATCTACTGCTACTGAGAAGCCATATCGCTGCTGTCTTCGTCTCATCCTCAAACCAGGTGGTACGATTTGTGCGTCCGTATTGCTCGCTGATTAGAACTACATCGGCTTCTTTCTCGGCTGCTAACTGTTCCAAAAGTGCATCCGCTGTTCTACTCCTGTGCATGTTTGCCTGGAGTATTGTCATATTCATATTCGTTTATCTTTAAACTCGGGGCAACCCCTGGATGCAGGAAAGTGGTCAACACGTTCGCGGCCTGCATCCACACATAGGCAACATTTACCAGGTGCCGTACACACCGAGATTTTATGACCCGGGCTTCCACACTTAAAACACAGACTTGATCTATCTGGTCCCTTGCAGTCGATTCGCATATGACCAACTCCTAGGCATCGGAAGCAACGTTTTGCGCTTAACCAAGGTCGAATTTTGGCCTGTATCCAACCAATTCTAACCCTTCCTACTTTCAACAGAACAGCCGCATTTTCAGCCGAAAGAGTCACAAATGCTCGGACCTGTTCCCTGCTGTTTGGGTTTGTAATTCTGACTCGAATTACCTCATCTGAGTTGAGCTGTCCTCTTACGGCCGCCTCTACTTCCTCCTTTGTTGTGTACGAGTCTAGGTCTCGAATCTCCACAGTTTCCATGGGTTTAATTTCAGTGACCAGGCCCGCTTTCTGCACTGTGCTTTTCAACTCCTCTACAAAACTGGTTTGAATTTTCTCTCCTCTGTTGAACTCGAGTAACAGACCTCCAGTACGAGTCTTGCGGATGCCCCTAACTTTCGCCGCCTCATTTGGCTGCATTTTTGTTCGCAAATTCTTAAGAACATCTGCGTAACTATTCCCCTCGGACGGTTTAATAAGTACCGCTTCTGGCTTTACTCGTTTGTGGCGCTCTCTCTTCGTATTCTTGCCTTTGTGTTCCTTGACTGGATTTTCACACTGGGGTTGGGTTTTCTTTTTTCCTTTATACAGATCCTCCGGAAATACTTGTGGTTCCTTTTTCCTCATTTTTTTACCATTACCTGGAGTGTTCTCTGCTGGACTAGTAGCGTTTCTCTTTCCACTCGTTAATGGGGTTTCCGGCTCAGTTTGGTTTCTTACGTCAGCTTCTTTTGTCGACTGCGTTTCTCTCCGTTCTTCTTCGGCCGCTTTCCAGCTTTTCCGATACCGCTCCATCACATCCAACTGCTCTGCAAGTTCAGAAACACCATCTTTAATGTCATTGCTGACATTCTTCTGACGCAGTATAGCGATCTTCATTTTTCAGAGAATTGTCCTGCACTGAACAATACTCTCTTCCTCGAAAGATCTCATTTTGTAAATGAGTTCTAAACGTGGGGAACTGCTACCCCTCGACTGCACAGATGAGTTCTCATTCTGGTGAGGCGTGAAGTTTTTTTCGGTATCCACTCCCGGATCGTTAACCATCGTCAGTGCCACCTCGGGCGTATTCTGCTCTATAGTGGGGGTTTTACCATTCGCGCCCGGTGGCGAGCGAGCCACCAGTCCGCTCCGTCTGAAAGGATCATTTCCTCTCTTGTCATCCGAAGTTTTTTGAAGTTTAGTGTTCTCCATGCTATTGGGTCCCCGCTCCAAGCCGCTATCCTTCCACAAAAGTACAGTTGCCTCAAACGATCCCCGTGGGTCCCTATGCAAGCAGTGAGGTCCACGCGAGGGTTGACACAAGACTTCATGGGTACTTGTGTTCAGAGCCAGGATCTCGGCGCTAAATAGGAGTCATCTCAACTACCCCTGTACGGTCACCTCAGTGACAACGTGGTCGGAACGTACTCGGAGACTCGCCACAGTTTTAACGGGACGGAGGCGGCTGCAGCATTAGCCTGGCAGCCATTTCGGCAAGATTTCACTCTTGCTTACTGAAGTGCCAGAATACTGCAGCCGTCAGCTCTTAGCGTCAGGATCAAATAGTCCAGCAATTATCATAGGCCTTGCGATGAAAGTAGTCCGTCACGATCAGCTCCATCAGGCGTGATGAAGCTGCCCAGCTTTTGGTCCACGGGTGGTATTTTATTTCCCACCTTCCCTGCAAATCTGAGAAGATCAGCCGAGAGTTCCCCTATCCGCCACCTGGGGACGCGTCCGATGGGAGGCTGGAAGAACTCCACACGGATAATAATAATAATAATAATAATAATAATAATAATAATAATAATAATAATAATAATAATAATAATAATAATAATAATAATAATAATAATAATAATAATAATAATAATAATAATAATAATAATAATAATAATAATAATAATAATAATAATAATAATAATAATAATAATAATAATAATAATTTTTTTTTTTTTTTTTTTTTTTTTTTTTTTTGGAGAGAGGGGAAATGCATTTACGCACTTAGGTGGTTGTTGCCACCCGTCGTGCCGGACTCCACGCAGTTATTGCGTGCCTACCGGCTAAAACCCCTCTCTATATCACCAGGCTCCATCCTGGGACCGTCAATTTATGACATTACTTCAGGATGGAGCCTTATATGCCTGTCCAGTTGGACCCTATGGTTCTGTCGACCTTGCCAGGTCTCTCTCCTTCCGACGAAGAATCCCCCTCGCAAAAAAGGCGATCCTACTCCATGCAGCAAGGTTTCCTAACATGACTCCCGTGATGGTATTGGGAGTCAAGATGCCGAGATCCCTCTCCAGTGCACGCCTCTCCAACATCCACTTCTCACACTCAAAGAAAGTGTGGAAAGCGGAGTCGGATTGTGCTCCACAGTAGACGCATGTGGGACTTACGGCCTTTCCTATTTTAAACAGGAAAGACCGAAAGTGCCCATGGCCCGTCAGCAACTGCGTGAGGTAGTAATCTACCTCACCGTGCTGACGATTTAGCCAAGCGTCCACTTGAGGGACCAGGGCGTAAGTCCACCTTCCGCGTGTCTCAGTATCCCACCGTAACTGCCAGTCACGGAGGGACTGAGACCTTGCCACAGATTGTGCGCCTTCTCTTCCAATTTCGTCCTTGTGTTGGTGGACGAATTGTCGCTCCCTGGCGAGAAGGTCGATGGGTATGACCCCGGCGACCACCAAGACAGCCGGCTCCGATACCGTGCGGTAGGAGCATGCTATGCGGAGCGCTGCTCTCCGTTGCACTGCCGCCATGCGCTTTCGGTACTTTTCGACCCTGAGCGCATCAGCCCAGACTTCAGCTCCATACAACATCACAGACTCGGCGGTGCTCAGCAGCAAACGTCTTTTACAGGGAAGAGGGCCCCCAATGTTGGCCATTACCCTGCTCAACAACGTCACTACTGAGGCAGCTTTGTCCGCTCTGCTGGATATTTCGCTCCAGAAGGTTAGTCTGTTATCCAAACTAACCCCCAGGTTGCGAACGGCGTTCTTGGTCTGGACTGTAACCTCTCCTACCTGCATGCTTCTAATGAGCGGGATGCGCTTTTTAGTAAGAAGCACTATCTCGGTCTTAGTCAGTGCCAACTCCAACCCGTGATCACTCAGCCAGAGAGTAACTCGACGCATAACCTGGTTGAGTCGCAGTTGGGCCGCATCGACATCTTTGGCAATAATTACTGCCGCGATGTCGTCTGCGTAACCAACCAGGAATGTCCCTTCGGGCATCTCCATACGTAGAATCCCGTCATATGTGTAGTTCCATATGTCAGGTCCCAGTATGGATCCCTGGGCCGCCCCTGCCGATAAGACTTTCGTCTCTCGGCCATCCTCCGTGTCATAGAGTATGGATCGATCTTTCAGGTAATCTCCCATGATACGCAGGAGGTACCCTGGGAGCCTGAAATTTCTCTCCATCGCGTATAACGCGTCCTGCCAGCGGACAGAGTTAAACGCGTTTTTCACATCCAGTGTGACCAGCAAACATACGGGACGTGAAAAGTGGTTTCCACGTTCCGTGCTCCTACCTGCATTAACTACCTCCTGGATAGCCGCCACAGTCGACCTGCCCCTTCGAAAGCCGTACTGTCTTTCGGAGAGGTCGCCTGCCGCTACTACTGCAGCCTGCAGACGTGGGCGAAGAAGCTTCTCCAGGAGTTTCCCCGCGTTATCAAGCAGGCATAGTGGTCTGTATGACCCAGGAGCGCCGACTGGTCCCTTGCCCTTGTCAATAAGTACAAGTTTAGCCATCTTCCAGCGAGAGGGAAACACCCCGGCTTTTAGACAGGCGTTGTACATATTGAGCAAGAGCTCTGGATGACTCCGTGACACGGCTTTCAGCACCTCTGCTGGTAGACCATCAGGACCTGGTGCCTTCCCGCTGCGCAAATAACGAGAGGCACACTCCAGTTCCTCCAAGGTGAACGGCGGGATTTCCGTTTCTTCCGTGACCGATGTTCTATCGACCACTGGATGATCCGGAAAAAGGGCTTCCACTATGGGCCGAATAGTATCCGCATTCAGAGAAGCGTTTGGCTTAAACGCCCTCAATTTGCGGAGCACTATTTTATAGCCCAACCCCCATGGATCTCTATTTAGGTCCTCCGTTAAGTCCTTCCAGCATCGGCGCTTACTTCTTTGGATGGCGCGGCGAAGATCTTTTTTCGCCGCCTTATACTCTTCGGCTTTACGGGCTGCGTCATCTGCGTTTCCATTAGCGCGTTGAGCCAGCCGTCTACGACGGAGACAAACACGCCTCAGATCCGCAATTTCGGTCGTCCACCAGTAAGCAGGACGTCTCCCTTCGTTTGGACCCCTCCTCGGTACAGCGCTTTGACAGGCCTGATGTATAAGACTCATGGTTGAGTCCACAAGTACATCAGCCCTCTCAACAGGCGGAAGATCATTACGGATCCCCTCTGTGGTCATACGTCCCCGTTCTAGGGCTAGAGACAAAGCTTCAACGTCCATCCTAGCGGCATTCCACCTAGCTGGTCCATGATGTTGGATGGACCGAGCTGGCGCAATATCACGCACACGGAATGTGATATACTGGTGATCGCTGGCCGTAAAGTCCTCGATCACCTGCCACTCCTGCACGAGTGCCGCTAGGTTTTCAGTTGCCAGAGTGAGATCGATAATGGTCCCCCTTTGGCCAGATCTTCGAAAGGTGGGCACGGAGCCGTTATTTAATACAACCAACCCCGTCCTGGACATAAAGTCCAAAATTCGCCCACCTCTCGAATCGGTTCTAATCTCGCCCCACTCTACTGCTTTTGCATTGAAGTCTCCAGCCACTACCAGATGACCTCCCATGCTCCGTAAGACATCCTCCAAGTCGTCTAACTTGGTTTGGAAGTCCTAAATACCCTCGTTTGGAGTAAGATAGCAGCTAAAGTAAGTCACCAAGCCGCTTCTCACCCAAACGAAACCATCTCCAGAGCCATGGGCCGAAACACAGAAGCGTCTCGGGTCCGGGATCCATATCGCCGCTGTACCGAGGTTGTCCCTAAACCACGTAGGCGCACATCCGTCTCGGTACTGCTCACTGATCAAAATAAGATCAGCTTGTTTCTCGAGACGGATCTGCCCCATCAGGTCGTGAGCAGTTCTGCTGCGGTGCATGTTGGCCTGTAGGATGACCCTCATATTGTCCGCTTAGCCTCTTCTAATGCCTTGCGGAATACTACGCAAGCGCCCGATCCTGCAATATGATTGCGGCCATTTTCCCCTATGTCGGAGCATAGGTAGCATGTCGGCTGGGACTTGCAGTCCTTTGCCTTGTGCCCTTCTACCCCGCACAGGAAACACCTCGGTCAGGTCCGCTGCAGTTTCCACTAAGGTGACCGTATCCCAGGCACTTAAAGCACCTGGAGACGTCCACTCTACCGCGTATCCTGCAGTTGACCCAGCCGAGTTTCACTGTCCTCCTTTGTAGGAGAACCTTGGCAGCTTTCGCCTCCATCTTAACGATGGCCATGTGTTGTCCCCTTATGTTGGGCTTGGCCAGAAACACCTCTAGAACACCCTTGTAGTCTACAAGAATGTCTTGTAGAGCAACTTCCACCTCCTCCACAGAGGTGCAATCGTCGAGATCTCTGATCTCTACCTTACTCATAGGGACCAGTTCTTTGACTACACTCGTCTCGCCCGCTGCCTTTTCTAACGCCTGTTTAAAAGCGTTTCTTCCGTCAGTGGAGGACTTTTTCAGCTCCACAAGAAGCTCTCCCGCCTTGGTCTTCCGTATTGACCTAACAGCCACTCCACAGGCTTCCGGTTTGACCTGCGATCGGACGGCACTAAGCACTTCCGCGTAGGTCTTACCAGCTGCCGGTTTTAGAAGAATCGCTTCTGGCTTCTCGCCACCACGCTTCCTCTTCTGCATATTGCCCCTCTTTCCACTCGGTCCATCCTCATTGGATGGAGCGGTACCCTGAGGAGCACCTTTCCCCTGAGCGCGATTACGCTTTTTCCCGGCGGGGGTTTGGGCCACCTTTGAAGAGGCAGCATTTTGAGATGCTGCCCTCGTCGCGGATGCACCGTTGTCAGTCTCCGGTTTGGAGACGACCTCGCTGGCTTTCGCCTTTTTTGCGCTCTTCTGCGCCTCTACCAATGGTGGACTACCTGCCCTCCTCTTCCCACCTTCCTTGGTGAGACATCTAGGAGCCGCTACATAATCCGGACGTTGCGGTTTCGAATAGCTCATGGTGAGCCACTCCAATTTTTCGACATTCTCCTCCAGTTTTGGAAGAGAGTCTTTAATGGACCTGCTAACGTTTGGCTGCTTTTTAACAGTTGCCCCCATCTCCTTAATAATGGACCTCATTCCTGAGAGTCCCTCCTTCAGCTGGGCTAAGGCTTCCGCAAACCACCTTTCGGTGTTTCCGAGAGACTCAACTCCACCACTACGGCCTTCGAAGGTAGGCTCCATCGTCAAAGGGGCGCCACTTGAAGTGGGCACCGACCCTGACTTCTCCATCCGGAGGTAATAAGTTTCAGTGCTATCCACTTTCCACTTATTACAATGCACAAAACTAATATAAAAGAAACAAAAAATTCGTAATAGGTACCTATTACAAATATTTAAATTTCCTCTATCAAAAATCCACCTATTACTAATCACACTAATTATTATGCGGTCGCAAAAAAAACACGTCTGTACTCGTTAAGAGATCACCAGAGAATAATAATAATAATAATAATAATAATAATAATAATAATAATTTTTTTTTTTTTTTTTTTTTTTTTTTTTTTTCCTGAGGTAGGAAAATCCCTTCGGATCATCAAATGCAATGGCATTCGGTATGTGGTGATTCCACTAAAAACCTACCTCTCCATGGACTCTATGTATCCACTCCGGAACTACGGTGGTATTACTTCAGAGTGGAGTCCGTTAGGCCAGTTGACCCCTCATCTTTCGTTGTCCGATGGATTACGTTGCAATGGTGGTTGTTGCACTGTCCACTCATCTAGTTCCATTTTTTTATACTTTAGAATATGCTCTACATATACAGCTATATTCTTCCAGCACTCCTCGTCTTGCAGGATCTTTTCCAGAAAGTTGTCTGCCGTGAAAAAGCCGATTGAAGCCTCGAGATTGGCTCTCTCTCTATTCCACCTGACGCATTTGAAGAAGGTGTGTTCCGCGTCGTCAATCGACGCATCTCCATATATACAGTCCGGCCGTTCTATCTTGCCCATTCGGCACAGATACTTGCAGAAGTAGCCGTGTCCGGAGAGTAGCTGCGTCAAATAATAATTTGTGTCACCAAAACTTCTCTCCGCCCATTTCCTAACATCTGGGATGAGTTTCGCCGTCCATCTACCATTAGGATCAGTGTTCCATCTTTGTTGCCATTGTTCAAGAGTTCGCCTTCTCTCTTCATCTGCTCTTGCTCTTAGTCCATATGCATTTCTGGCCTCCCAGAGTCTTCTCCTCTCAGTCGCTCGCAAATCTATGGGTATTGCACCGGTAATTACTAGCACTGCAGACCCAGAAACTGTCCTGTAAGCAGATGCCACTCTTAGTGCAGCGGTTCTCTGCACCGACGCCAAGACCTTCATTCTGCACTTGGCTCTTAATGCGTCTGCCCAGATTTCACTGCCGTACAGTAGAATCGAGTTCGTGGCTTCCATCAGGATTCTGCGTTTGCTTTGTACAGGTCCTCCTACGTTGGCCATGAGTTTACTAAGTAAACCTGTAACTTTTGCGGCCTTTTCTGCAGCATGTTTTATCTGCGCCCAGAAAGTGAGCCTGGGGTCCAATCTAACTCCAAGGTAGTTAACCACTTTCGCCGTAACTAAATTGGTGTCGCATATCGACATGTTCACTTCTAAGGGTATATGTTTCCTCGTTAGAAGGATTAACTCAGTTTTTTCCGTGGCGAGTTGAAGTCCTCTGTCTTCGAGCCATGATTGCGTCCTTATAAGCACCTGGTTAAGCTTTCGTCTGGCTTCTTCTGTGTTTCGAGCCACAATTACGGCCGCAACGTCATCAGCATATCCAACAAGATATGTGTCATCAGGCATCTCTATACGGAAAATGTCGTCATAGCTTATGTTCCAAAGGTCAGGGCCAAGTATGGACCCTTGGGCTGCCCCTGACGTAATATGCTTTCTTCGCTGTCCTTCACTCGTGTTATAAAAAAGCTCACGGTCACTCAGGTAGCTTTGCAGCATTTTCAGCAAATATCCTGGTACGGCAAACTTTGTTCTTAATGCTCTAAGTACGTCGATCCACCTGAGGCTGTTGAATGCGTTTCGGACATCCAGAGTTGCCAGAAGGACTATACTCCTCGAAAAATGATTTCCGTGTTGTGTGGCATTTACACTAGATATTACCTTATATATTGCTCCTATAGTTGATCTCCCTGCTCTAAAAACCATATTGTCTTTCCGAAAGACCACCAGCTTCCTCTACTGCTTTGGTCAGGCGAAGTTTCAGTAGCTTTTCCAGGATTTTTCCAGCGCTGTCCAGCATACAAAGTGGTCGGTATGCTGATGCTTGAGAGGGATCACCTTTGCCCTTACTGATCAATATAAGCCTCTGTTTTTTCCATCTCGTCGGGAAGACACCTTGTCTCAAGCATGTATTGTACATATTCAAAAGTACCCTGGGACGTTCACTTGCTATGAGCTTGAGCACTTCAATAGGTACTCCATCAGGCCCTGGAGCTTTATTACTCCTTAAGCCCCTTGCCGCAATCTGAAGCTCCTCCAATGTGAAATCTGGTATTGGATCCTCAGATGAGTAGGCCAAATCAACATCCGTCTGCAATTCATGCGTAGGAAAAAGGGTGTCAACAATGTTGATCATTGTCGTGCTGTCCAGTTCAGGCAGAGAAGATTTCGCACCTAGTTTCCTCATTACGATTTTGTAGCCTAGACCCCATGGGTTGTCATTAAGGTCTCTTCTTAACTCTTCCCATTTTTCTCTCTTGCTACGATTTATGGCCAACTTTAGCTCTTTTTTTGCATTCCTGAATTCTTCAGCTTCCTCTATAGCAACACCATTCCGTTTAGCTCTAGTGAGCTTTCTCCTTTTACGGAGACAATTTCGGCGTAGTTCAGCTATTTCCTCTGTCCACCAATAAACAGATTGTCTCCTCGTTCTTGGCGATATTTTCGGCATTGCGGCATTGCAGCTTCGTACTATGGCTCTCATAGTGGAGTCCACCAGGCTCATATCATTTCCTCTCGGCCGAAGTCGACTGATATCTCCATCAATCCTCTCAAAGAGCGCTTCTGGGTTAAGCCTTGCCACGTTCCATTTTCGGGTACCTCTACGCCTTGAACTTTGTCGGGGTCGTTCATCCATTGCAATACGAAACGTAATATATTGGTGGTCACTTCCAGTGAAGTCCTCAAGAACTTTCCAGTCATTAACCGCCATCAACAGACTTTCCGATATCAGCGTGATATCCGGTGTTGTACTACTACAACCTGGTCTCCGGTAAGTGGTGGCCGATCCTGTATTAGCGACGATTAGACCCAGTCTGGCCGCCATGTCCAGAACGTATCTGCCTCTGGAGTTCGTTGAAGACATGCCCCACTCTAAAGCTCTGGAATTGAAATCTCCAGCGATTATTAGCAAACCTCCAATTTCTCGTGCCTTATCTTCAATCTGGTTTAGTCTCATCTGGAACTCTTGTATCGATTCGCTTGGTGTCAAGTAGCAGCTAAACAAAGTAAATTCTCTGAACTTCAGGTAAGTGAAGCCAGGACCTGATCCGTTTTCCAACGCGACGAATCTACTGCTACTGAGAAGCCATATCGCTGCTGTCTTCGTCTCATCCTCAAACCAGGTGGTACGATTTGTGCGTCCGTATTGCTCGCTGATTAGAACTACATCGGCTTCTTTCTCGGCTGCTAACTGTTCCAAAAGTGCATCCGCTGTTCTACTCCTGTGCATGTTTGCCTGGAGTATTATCATATTCATATTCGTTTATCTTTAAACTCGGGGCAACCCCTGGATGCAGGAAAGTGGTCAACACGTTCGCGGCCTGCATCCACACATAGGCAACATTTACTAGGTGCCGTACACACCGAGATTTTATGACCCGGGCTTCCACACTTAAAACACAGACTTGATCTATCTGGTCCCTTGCAGTCGATTCGCATATGACCAACTCCTAGGCATCGGAAGCAACGTTTTGCGCTTAACCAAGGTCGAATTTTGGCCTGTATCCAACCAATTCTAACCCTTCCTAATTTCAACAGAACAGCCGCATTTTCAGCCGAAAGAGTCACAAATGCTCGGACCTGTTCCCTGCTGTTTGGGTTTGTAATTCTGACTCGAATTACCTCATCTGAGTTGAGCTGTCCTCTTACGGCCGCCTCTACTTCCTCCTTTGTTGTGTACGAGTCTAGGTCTCGAATCTCCACAGTTTCCATGGGTTTAATTTCAGTGACCAGGCCCGCTTTCTGCACTGTGCTTTTCAACTCCTCTACAAAACTGGTTTGAATTTTCTCTCCTCTGTTGAACTCGAGTAACAGACCTCCAGTACGAGTCTTGCTGCATTTTTGTTCGCAAATTCTTAAGAACATCTGCGTAACTATTCCCCTCGGACGGTTTAATAAGTACCGCTTCTGGCTTTACTCGTTTGGGGCGCTCTCTCTTCGTATTCTTGCCTTTGTGTTCCTTGACTGGATTTTCACACTGGGGTTGGGTTTTCTTTTTTCCTTTATACAGATCCTCCGGAAATACTTGTGGTTCCTTTTTCCTCATTTTTTTTACCATTACCTGGAGTGTTCTCTGCTGGACTAGTAGCGTTTCTCTTTCCACTCGTTAATGGGGTTTCCGGCTCAGTTTGGTTTCTTACGTCAGCTTCCTTTGTCGACTGCGTTTCTCTCCGTTCTTCTTCGGCCGCTTTCCAGCTTTTCCGATACCGCTCCATCACATCCAACTGCTCTGCAAGTTCAGAAACACCATCTTTAATGTCATTGCTGACATTCTTCTGACGCAGTATAGCGATCTTCATTTTTCTGAGAATTGTCCTGCACTGAACAATACTCTCTTCCTCGAAAGATCTCATTTTGTAAATGAGTTCTAGACGTGGGGAACTGCTACCCCTCGACTGCACAGATGAGTTCTCATTCTGGTGAGGCGTGAAGTTTTTTCCGGTATCCACTCCCGGATCGTTAACCATCGTCAGTGCCACCTCGGGCGTATTCTGTTCTATAGTGGGGGTTTTACCATTCGCGCCCGGTGGCGAGCGAGCCACCAGTCCGCTCCGTCTGAAAGGATCATTTCCTCTCTTGTCATCCGAAGTTTTTTGAAGTTTAGTGTTCTCCATGCTATTGGGTCCCCGCTCCAAGCCGCTATCCTTCCACAAAAGTACAGTTGCCTCAAACGATCCCCGTGGGTCCCTATGCAAGCAGTGAGGTCCACGCGAGGGTTGACACAAGACTTCATGGGTACTTGTGTTCAGAGCCAGGATCTCGGCGCTAAATAGGAGTCATCTCAACTACCCCTGTACGGTCACCTCAGTGACAACGTGGTCGGAACGTACTCGGAGACTCGCCACAGTTTTAACGGGACGGAGGCGGCTGCAGCATTAGCCTGGCAGCCATTTCGGCAAGATTTCACTCTTGCTTACTGAAGTGCCAGAATACTGCAGCCGTCAGCTCTTAGCGTCAGGATCAAATAGTCCAGCAATTATCATAGGCCTTGCGATGAAAGTAGTCCGTCACGATCAGCTCCATCAGGCGTGATGAAGCTGCCCAGCTTTTGGTCCACGGGTGGTATTTTATTTCCCACCTTCCCTGCAAATCTGAGAAGATCAGCCGAGAGTACCCCTATCCGCCACCTGGGGACGCGTCCGATGGGAGGCTGGAAGAACTCCACACGGAATAATAATAATAATAATAATAATAATAATAATAATAATAATAATAATAATAATAATAATAATAATAATAATAATAATAATAATAATAATAATAATAATAATAATAATAATAATAATAATAATAATAATAATAATAATAATAATAATAATAATAATAATAATAATAATAATAATAATAATAATAATAATAATAATAATAATAATAATAATAATAATAATAATAATAATAATAATAATAATAATAATAATAATAATAATAATAATAATAATAATAATAATAATAATAATAATAATAATAATAATAATAATAATAATAATAATAATAATAATAATAATAATAATAATAATAATAATAATAATAATAATAATAATAATAATAATAATAATAATAATAATAATAATAATAATAATAATAATAATAATAATAATAATAATAATAATAATAATAATAATAATAATAATAATAATAATAATAATAATAATAATAATAATAATAATAATAATAATAATAATAATAATAATAATAATAATAATAATAATAATAATAATAATAATAATAATAATAATAATAATAATAATAATAATAATAATAATAATAATAATAATAATAATAATAATAATAATAATAATAATAATAATAATAATAATAATAATAATAATAATAATAATAATAATAATAATAATAATAATAATAATAATAATAATAATAATAATAATAATAATAATAATAATAATAATAATAATAATAATAATAATAATAATAATAATAATAATAATAATAATAATAATAATAATAATAATAATAATAATAATAATAATAATAATAATAATAATAATAATAATAATAATAATAATAATAATAATAATAATAATAATAATAATAATAATAATAATAATAATAATAATAATAATAATAATAATAATAATAATAATAATAATAATAATAATAATAATAATAATAATAATAATAATAATAATAATAATAATAATAATAATAATAATAATAATAATAATAATAATAATAATAATAATAATAATAATAATAATAATAATAATAATAATAATAATAATAATAATAATAATAATAATAATAATAATAATAATAATAATTTTTTTTTTTTTTTTTTGGTGAGAGGGGAAATGCATTTACGCACTTAGGTGGTTTTTGCCACCCGTCGTGCCGGACTCCACGCAGTTATTGCGTGCCTACCGGCTAAAACCCCTCTCTATATCACCCGGCTCCATCCTGGGACCGTCAATTTATGACATTACTTCAGGATGGAGCCTTATATTCCGGTCCATTTGGACCCTACGGTGCCACCGACCTTGCAAGGTCTCTCTCCTTCCGACGAAGGATCCCCCTCGCAAAAAAGGCGATCCTTCGCCATGCAGCAAGGTTTCCTAACATGACTCCCGAGATGGTATTGGGAGTCAAGATGCCGAGATCCCTCTCCAGTGCACGCCTCTCCAACATCCACTTCTCACACTCAAAAAAAGTGTGGAGAGCGGAGTCGGATTGTGCTCCACAGTAGACGCATGTGGGACTTACGGCCTTTCCTATTTTAAACAGGAAAGACCGAAAGTGCCCATGGCCCGTCAGCAACTGCGTGAGGTAGTAATCTACCTCACCGTGCTGACGATTTAGCCAAGCGTCCACTTGAGGGACAAGGGCGTAAGTCCACCTTCCGCGTGTCTCAGTATCCCACCGTAACTGCCAGTCACGGAGGGACTGAGACCTTGCCACAGATTGTGCGCCTTCTCTTCCAATTTCGTCCTTGTGTTGGTGGACGAATTGTCGCTCCCTGGCGAGAAGGTCGATGGGTATGACCCCGGCGACCACCAAGACAGCCGGCTCCGATACCGTGCGGTAGGAGCACGCTATGCGGAGCGCTGCTCTCCGTTGCACTGCCGCCATGCGCTTTCGGTACTTTTCGACCCTGAGCGCATCAGCCCAGACTTCAGCTCCATACAACATCACAGACTCGGCGGTGCTCAGCAGCAAACGTCTTTTACAGGGAAGAGGGCCCCCAATGTTGGCCATTACCCTGCTTAACAACGTCACTACTGAGGCCGCTTTGTCTGCTCTGCTGGATATTTCGCTCCAGAAGGTTAGTCTGTTGTCCAAACTAACCCCCAGGTAGCGAACGGCATTCTTCGTCTGGACTGTAACTTCTCCTACCTGCATGCTTCTAATGAGCGGGATGCGCTTCTTAGTAAGAAGCACTATCTCGGTCTTAGTCAGTGCCAACTCCAACCCGTGGTCACTCAGCCAGAGAGTAACTCGACGCATAACCTGGTTGAGTCGCAGTTGGGCCGCATCGACATCTTTGGCAATAATTACTGCCGCGATGTCGTCTGCGTAACCAACCAGGAATGTCCCTTCGGGCATCTCCATACGTAGAATCCCGTCATATGTATAGTTCCATATGTCGGGTCCCAGTATAGATCCCTGGGCCGCCCCTGCCGATAAGACTTTCGTCTCTCGGCCATCCTCCGTGTCATAGAGTATGGATCGATCTTTCAGGTAATCTCCCATGATACGCAGGAGGTACCCTGGGAGCCTGAAATCTCTCTCCATCGCGTATAACGCATCCTGCCAGCGGACAGAGTTAAACGCGTTTTTCACATCCAGTGTGACCAGCAAACATACGGGACGTGAAAAGTGGTTTCCACGTTCCGTGCTCCTACCTGCATTAACTACCTCCTGGATAGCCGCCACAGTCGACCTGCCCCTTCGAAAGCCGTACTGTCTTTCGGAGAGGTCGCCTGCCGCCACTACTGCAGCCTGCAGACGTGGGCGAAGAAGCTTCTCCAGGAGTTTCCCCGCGTTATCAAGCAGGCATAGTGGTCTGTATGACCCAGGAGCGCCGACTGGTCCCTTGCCCTTGTCAATAAGTACAAGTTTAGCCATCTTCCAGCGGGAGGGAAACACCCCATAATAATAATAATAATAATAATAATAATAATAATAATAATAATAATAATAATAATAATAATAATAATAATAATAATAATAATAATAATAATAATAATAATAATAATAATAATAATAATAATAATAATAATAATAATAATAATAATAATAATAATAATAATAATAATAATAATAATAATAATAATAATAATAATAATAATAATAATAATAATAATAATAATAATAATAATAATAATAATAATAATAATAATAATAATAATAATAATAATACGAATATAAAAGTACTACCAATTATTATGTCTGCCACAGGAGTTGTTCCAAAAAATTTAATATCTAATTTAAAAATATTTGAAATGGAAGAAAATATTGAGGAGATCCAGAAAGCAGTCATATTATCTACGTGTAACATAGTTAGGAAATTTATTAAATAGGATGAAAAGAATGTAGTGCATAGCTTACATTCCAACTGAGCGTATTCCTTGGTCACAGGCCCGGATACGTAAATTCCAGCAGAAATGCTGAGAATGTGCAATTCAATAATAATAATAATAATAATAATAATAATAATAATAATAATAATAATAATAATAATAATAATAATAATAATAATAATAATAATAATAATAATAATAATAATAATAATAATAATAATAATAATAATAATAATAATAATAATAATAATAATAATAATAATAATTTTTTTTTTTTTTTTTTTTTTTTTTTTTTTTTTTTTTTTTTTTTTTGGAGAGAGGGGAAATGCATTTACGCACTTAGGTGGTTTTTGCCACCCGTCGTGCCGGACTCCACGCAGTTATTGCGTGCCTACCGGCTAAAACCCCTCTCTATATCACCAGGCTCCATCCTGGGACCGTCAATTTATGACATTACTTCAGGATGGAGCCTTATATGCCGGTCCATTTGGACCCTACTGTTCTGTCGACCTTGCCAGGTCTCTCTCCTTCCGACGAAGAATCCCCCTCGCAAAAAAGGCGATCCTACTCCATGCAGCAAGGTTTCCTAACATGACTCCCGTGATGGTATTGGGAGTCAAGATGCCAAGATCCCTCTCCAGTGCACGCCTCTCCAACATCCACTTCTCACACTCAAAGAAAGTGTGGAAAGCGGAGTCGGATTGTGCTCCACAGTAGACGCATGTAGGACTTACGGCCTTTCCTATTTTAAACAGGAAAGACCGAAAGTGCCCATGGCCCGTCAGCAACTGCGTGAGGTAGTAATCTACCTCACCGTGCTGACGATTTAGCCAAGCGTCCACTTGAGGGACAAGGGCGTAAGTCCACCTTCCGCGTGTCTCAGTATCCCACCGTAACTGCCAGTCACGGAGGGACTGAGACCTTGCCACAGATTGTGCGCCTTCTCTACCAATTTCGTCCTTGTGTTGGTGGACGAATTGTCGCTCCCTGGCGAGGAGGTCGATGGGTATGACCCCGGCGACCACCAAGACAGCCGGCTCCGATACCGTGCGGTATGAGCACGCTATGCGGAGCGCTGCTCTCCGTTGCACTGCCGCCATGCGCTTTCGGTACTTTTCAACCCTGAGCGCATCAGCCCAGACTTCAGCTCCATACAACATCACAGACTCGGCGGTGCTCAGCAGCAAACGTCTTTTACAGGGAAGAGGGCCCCCAATGTTGGCCATTACCCTGCTCAACAACGTCACTACTGAGGCCGCCTTGTCTGCTCTGCTGGATATTTCGCTCCAGAAGGTTAGTCTGTTGTCCAAACTAACCCCCAGGTAGCGAACGGCATTCTTCGTCTGGACTGTAACCTCTCCTACCTGCATGCTTCTAATGAGCGGGATGCGCTTCTTAGTAAGAAGCACTATCTCGGTCTTAGTCAGTGCCAACTCCAACCCGTGGTCACTCAGCCAGAGAGTAACTCGACGCATAACCTGGTTGAGTCGCAGTTGGGCCGCATCGACATCTTTGGCTATAATTACTGAATAATAATAATAATAATAATAATAATAATAATAATAATAATAATAATAATAATAATAATAATAATAATAATAATAATAATAATAATAATAATAATAATAATAATAATAATAATAATAATAATAATAATAATAATAATAATAATAATAATAATAATAATAATAATAATAATAATAATAATAATAATAATAATAATAATAATAATAATAATAATAATAATAATAATAATAATAATAATAATAATAATAATAATAATAATAATAATAATAATAATAATAATAATAATAATAATAATAATAATAATAATAATAATAATAATAATAATAATAATAATAATAATAATAATAATAATAATAATAATAATAATAATAATAATAATAATAATAATAATAATAATAATAATAATAATAATAATAATAATAATAATAATAATAATAATAATAATAATAATAATAATAATAATAATAATAATAATAATAATAATAATAATAATAATAATAATAATAATAATAATAATAATAATAATAATAATAATAATAATAATAATAATAATAATAATAATAATAATAATAATAATAATAATAATAATAATAATAATAATAATAATAATAATAATAATAATAATAATAATAATAATAATAATAATAATAATAATAATAATAATAATAATAATAATAATAATAATAATAATAATAATAATAATAATAATAATAATAATAATAATAATAATAATAATAATAATAATAATAATAATAATAATAATAATAATAATAATAATAATAATAATAATAATAATAATAATAATAATAATAATAATAATAATAATAATAATAATAATAATAATAATAATAATAATAATAATAATAATAATAATAATAATAATAATAATAATAATAATAATAATAATAATAATAATAATAATAATAATAATAATAATAATAATAATAATAATAATAATAATAATAATAATAATAATAATAATAATAATAATAATAATAATAATAATAATAATAATAATAATAATAATAATAATAATAATAATAATAATAATAATAATAATAATAATAATAATAATAATAATAATAATAATAATAATAATAATAATAATAATAATAATAATAATAATAATAATAATAATAATAATAATAATAATAATAATAATAATAATAATAATAATAATAATAATAATAATAATTTTTTTTTTTTTTTTTTTTTTTTTTTTTCCGAGGTAGGAAAATCCCTTCGGATCATCAAATGCAAATGGCATTCGGTATGTGGTGATTCCACTAAAAACCTACCTCTCCATGGACTCTATGTATCCACTCCGGAACTACGGTGGTATTACTTCAGAGTGGAGTCCGTTAGGCCAGTTGACCCCTCATCTTTCGTTGTCCGACGGATTACGTTGCAATGGTGGTTGTTGCACTGTCCTCTCATCTAGATCCACCTTTTTATACTTTAGAATATGCTCTACATATACAGCTATATTCCTCCAGCACTCCTCGTCTTGCAGAATCTTTTCCAGGAAGTTGTCGACCGTGAAAAAGCCGATTGAAGACTCGAGATTGGATCTCTCTCTGTTCCATCTGGCGCATCTGAAGAAGGTGTGTTCCGCGTCGTCGATCGACGCGTCTCCATATATACAGTCCGGCCGTTCAATCTTGCCCATTCGGCACAGATACTTGCAGAAGTAGCCGTGTCCGGAGAGCAGCTGCGTCAAATAATAGTTTGTGTCACCAAAACTTCTCTCCGCCCATTTCCTAACATCTGGAATGAGTTTCGCCGTCCATCTACCATTAGGATCAGTGTTCCATCTTTGTTGCCATTGTTCAAGAGTTCGCCTTCTCTCTTCATCTGCTCTTGCTCTTAGTCCATATGCATTTCTGGCCTCCCAGAGTCTTCTCCTCTCAGTCGCTCGCAAATCTATGGGTATTGCACCGGTAATTACTAGCACTGCAGACCCAGAAACTGTCCTGTAAGCAGATGCCACTCTCAGTGCAGCGGTTCTCTGCACCGACGCCAAGACCTTCATTCTGCACTTGGCTCTTAATGCGTCTGCCCAGATTTCACTGCCGTACAGTAGAATCGAGTTCGTGGCTTCCATCAGGATTCTGCGTTTGCTTTGTACAGGTCCTCCTACGTTGGCCATGAGTTTACTAAGTAAACCTGTAACTTTTGCGGCCTTTTCTGCAGCATGTTTTATCTGCGCCCAGAAAGTGAGCCTGGGGTCCAATCTAACTCCAAGGTAGTTAACCACTTTCGCCGTAACTAAATTGGTGTCGCATATCGACATGTTCACTTCTAAGGGTATATGTTTCCTCGTTAGAAGGATTAACTCAGTTTTTTCCGTGGCGAGTTGAAGTCCTCTGTCTTCGAGCCATGATTGCGTCCTTATAAGCACCTGGTTAAGCTTTCGTCTGGCTTCTTCTGTGTTTCGAGCCACAATTACGGCCGCAACGTCATCAGCATATCCAACAAGATATGTGTCATCAGGCATCTCTATACGGAAAATGTCGTCATAGCTTATGTTCCAAAGGTCAGGGCCAAGTATGGACCCTTGGGCTGCCCCTGACGTAATATGCTTTCTTCGCTGTCCTTCACTCGTGTTATAAAAAAGCTCACGGTCACTCAGGTAGCTTTGCAGCATTTTCAGCAAATATCCTGGTACGGCAAACTTTGTTCTTAATGCTCTAAGTACGTCGATCCACCTGAGGCTGTTGAATGCGTTTCTGACATCCAGAGTTGCCAGAAGGACTATACTCCTCGAAAAATGGTTTCCGTGTTGTGTGGCATTTACACTAGATATTACCTTATATATTGCTCCTATAGTTGATCTCCCTGCTCTAAAACCATATTGTCTTTCCGAAAGACCACCAGCTTCCTCTACTGCTTTGGTCAAGCGAAGTTTCAGTAGCTTTTCCAGGATTTTTCCAGCGCTGTCCAGCATACAAAGTGGTCGGTATGCTGATGCTTGAGAGGGATCACCTTTGCCTTTACTGATCAATATAAGCCACTGTTTTTTCCATCTCGTCGGGAAGACACCTTGTCTCAAGCATGTATTGTACATATTCAAAAGTACCTGGGAGCTTGCTATGAGCTTGAGCACTTCAATAGGTACTCCATCAGGCCCTGGAGCTTTATTACTCCTTAAGCCCCTTGCCGCAATCTGAAGCTCCTCCAATGTGAAATCTGGTATTGGATCCTCAGATGAGTAGGCCAAATCAACATCCGTCTGCAATTCATGCGTAGGAAAAAGGGTGTCAACAATGTTGATCATTGTCGTGCTGTCCAGTTCAGGCAGAGGAGATTTCGCACCCAGTTTCCTCATTACGATTTTGTAGCCTAGACCCCATGGGTTGTCATTAAGGTCTCTTCTTAACTCTTCCCATTTTTCTCTCTTGCTACGATTTATGGCCAACTTTAGCTCTTTTTTTGCATTCCTGAATTCTTCAGCTTCCTCTATAGCAACACCATTCCGTTTAGCTCTAGTGAACCTTCTCCTTTTACGAAGACAATTTCGGCGTAGTTCAGCTATTTCCTCTGTCCACCAATAAACAGATTGTTTCCTCGTTCTTGGCGATATTTTTGGCATTGCGGCATTGCAGCTCCGTACTATGGCTCTCATAGTGGAGTCCACCAGGCTCATATCATTTCCGCTCGGCCGAAGTCGACTGATATCTCCATCAATCCTCTCAAAGAGCGCTTCTGGGTTAAGCCTTGTCACGTTCCATTTTCGGGTACCTCTACGCCTTGAACTTTGTCGGGGTCGTTCATCCATTGCAATACGAAACGTAATATATTGGTGGTCACTTCCAGTGAAGTCCTCAAGAACTTTCCAGTCATTAACCGCCGTCAACAGACTTTCCGATATCAGCGTGATATCCGGTGTTGTACTACTACAACCTGGTCTCCGGTAAGTGGTGGCCGATCCTGTATTAGCGACGATTAGACCCAGTCTGGCCGCCATGTCCAGAACGTGTCTGCCTCTGGAGTTCGTTGAAGACATGCCCCACTCTAAAGCTCTGGAATTGAAATCTCCAGCGATTATTAGCAAACCTCCAATTTCTCGTGCCTTATCTTCAATCTGGTTTAGTCTCATCTGGAACTCTTGCATCGATTCGCTTGGTGTCAAGTAGCAGCTAAACAAAGTAAATCCTCTGAACTTCAGGTAAGTGAAGCCAGGACCTGATCCGTTTTCCAACGCGACGAATCTGCTGCTACTGAGAAGCCATATCGCTGCTGTCTTCGTCTCATCCTCAAACCAGGTGGTACGATTTGTGCGTCCGTATTGCTCGCTGATTAGAACTACATCGGCTTCTTTCTCGGCTGCTAACTGTTCCAAAAGTGCATCCGCCGTTCTACTCCTGTGCATGTTTGCCTGGAGTATTATCATATTCATATTCGTGGATCTTTAAACTCGGGGCAACCCCTGGATGCAGGAAAGTGGTCAACACGTTCGCGGCCTGCATCCACACATAGGCAACATTTACTAGGTGCCGTACACACCGAGATTTTATGACCCGGGCTTCCACACTTAAAACACAGACTTGATCTATCTGGTCCCTTGCAGTCGATTCGCATATGACCAACTCCCAGGCATCGGAAGCAACGTTTTGCGCTTAACCAAGGTCGAATTTTGGCCTGTATCCAACCAATTCTAATCCTTCCTAATTTCAACAGAGCAGCCGCATTTTCAGCCGAAAGAGTCACAAATGCTCGGACCTGTTCCCTGCTGTTTGGGTTTGTAATTCTGACGCGCATTACCTCATCTGAATTGAGCTGTCCTCTTACGGCCGCCTCTACTTCCTCCTTTGTTGTGTACGAGTCTAGGTCTCGAATCTCCACAGTTTCCATGGGTTTAATTTCAGTGACCAGGCCCGCTTTCTGCACTGTGCTTTTCAACTCCTCTACAAAACTAGTTTGGATTTTCTCCCCTCTGTTGAACTCGAGTAATAGACCTCCAGTACGAGTCTTGCGGATGCCTCTAACTTTTGCCGCCTCATTTGGCTGCATTTTTGTTCGCAAATTCTTAAGAACATCTGCGTAACTATTCCCTTCTGACGGTTTAATAAGTACCGCTTCTGGCTTTACTCGTTTGGGGCGCTCTCTCTTCGTGTTCTTGCCTTTGTGTTCCTTGACTGGATTTTCACCCTGAGGAGGGATTTTCTTTTTTCCTTTACTCAGATCCTCCGGCCGTACTTGCGGTTCTTTTTTCCTCATTTTTTTACCATTACCTGGAGTGTTCTCTGCTGGGCTAGTAGCGTTTCTCTTTCCACTCGTTAATGGGGTTTCCGGCTCAGCTTGGTTTCTTACGTCAGCTGCCTTTGTCGACTGCGTTTCTCTTCGTTCTTCTTCGGCCGCTTTCCAGCTTTTCCGATACCGCTCCATCACATCGAACTGCTCTACAAGTTCAGAGATACCATCTTTAATGTCATTGCTGACATTCTTTTGACGCAGTATAGCGAGCTTCATCTTTCTGAGAATTGTCCTGCACTGAACAATACTCTCTTCCTCGAAAGATCTCATTTTGTAAATGAGTTCTAAACGTGGGGAACTGCTACCCCTCGGCTGCACAGATAAATTCTCATTCTGGTGAGGCGTGAAGTCTGTTCCTGTATCCACTCCAGGATCGTTAACCATCGTCCGTGCCGCTTCGGGCGTATTCTGCTCTATAGTGGGGGTTTTACCATTCGCGCCCGGTGGCGAGCGAGCCACCAGTCCGCTCCGTCTGAAAGGATCATTTCCTCTCTTGTCATCCGAAGTTTTCAAAAGTTTAGTGTTCTCCATGCTATTTGGGTCCCCGCTCCGAGCCGCTATCCCTCCACGAAAGTACAGTTGCCTCAAACGATCCCCGTGGGTCCCTATGCAAGCAGTGAGGTCCACGCGAGGGTTGACACAAGACTTCATGGGTACTTGTGTTCAGAGCCAGGATCTCGGCATTAAGCAGGAGTCGTCTCAACTGCACCTGTACGGCCACCTCAGTGGCAACGTGGTTAGAACGTACTCGGAGCCTCGCCACAGTTTTAACGGGACGGAGGCGGCTGAAGCATTAGCCTGACAGCCATTTCGGCAAGATTTCACTCTTGCTTACTGAAGTGTCAGAATACTGCAGCCGTCAGCTCTTAGCGTCGGGATCAAATCGTGAATCAGCCATCAATGACCATGCACAGCGACCAGTCCGTCATCGTCAACTTCATCAGGCGTGATGAAGCTGTCCAGCTTTTGGTCCGCGGGTGGTATTTTATTTCCCACCTTCCCTGCAAATCTGAAAAGATCAGCCGAGAGTTCCCCTATCCGCCACCTGGGGACGCGTCCGATGGGAGGCTGGAAGAACTCCACACGGAATAATAATAATAATAATAATAATAATAATAATAATAATAATAATAATAATAATAATAATAATAATAATAATAATAATAATAATAATAATAATAATAATAATAATAATAATAATAATAATAATAATAATAATAATAATAATAATAATAATAATAATAATAATAATAATAATAATAATAATAATAATAATAATAATAATAATAATAATAATAATAATAATAATAATAATAATAATAATAATAATAATAATAATAATAATAATAATAATAATAATAATAATAATAATAATAATAATAATAATAATAATAATAATAATAATAATAATAATAATAATAATAATAATAATAATAATAATAATAATAATAATAATAATAATAATAATAATAATAATAATAATAATAATAATAATAATAATAATAATAATAATAATAATAATAATAATAATAATAATAATAATAATAATAATAATAATAATAATAATAATAATAATAATAATAATAATAATAATAATAATAATAATAATAATAATAATAATAATAATAATAATAATAATAATAATAATAATAATAATAATAATAATAATAATAATAATAATAATAATAATAATAATAATAATAATAATAATAATAATAATAATAATAATAATAATAATAATAATAATAATTTTTTTTTTTTTTTTTTTTTGGTGAGAGGGGAAATGCATTTACGCACTTAGGTGGTTTTTGCCACCCGTCGTGCCGGACTCCACGCAGTTATTGCGTGCCTACCGGCTAAAACCCCTCTCTATATCACCAGGCTCCATCCTGGAACCGTCAATTTATGACATTACTTCAGAATGGAGTGTAAAGGATCATAAAGGTAATTACAGGATCGCCATATAAAGGATCATAAAGTTAATTACAGGATCGCCATATAAAGGATCATAAAGGTAATTACAGGATCGCCATATAAAGGGTTATAAAAGTGTTTAAATGTACCTATCGACATTACATTAGTGTCCTAAACGCGACTAATGTAATGGAAGCCTTGGATTGTAAAGCGAGGCTTCAGAAACTCGGCAGTCGAGCAATAAATGCCCTTTTATGAGTTAAGTAAAACACGAGAGTTCAAATGTTAAACTATAACTGAAATTTTTATTTAAGATTCAAAAACTTATATACTAATTTACAAATTATCTTAAAATTATCTAAAGTATTCTGCATTTCTTTCATATTACCAAAATACCTTAAGTAACATGGTGTTTGTCTTTTCATTTACATTACAAATGCATTTACTGATCGATTGACCAATCAGTATAGCTCATTATGATATTTGATACAACATAATTAGTTTTGTATCAAAAAGAATTTTGTTTTGTTTTTTGTTTATTCTTCAAATACGGTCAATTACCTGAGCAATGAAATGTACGGTCAATTACCTAAGAAATGAATTGCCTGTACAGCAAATAAAAATAATAAAAAATAAAAATACTCATGTTACAATTCGCGGTAGGTATTTGGGTATATGTATGAAATGTGTTTGTTATATGTGTCTTAATGTTTATAAAAAATAAAAATAATATTTTAAGAATTTGTTTTTTTCTTTAGTTCTTTTTTGTTCTTTTTTTCTAAAAAATATTGTGTAGAAAAACCAAAATGATTATACATCACACCCTTACCCTTAAGATAAAATTTATGAGATTTTGAATAAATTTAAATCTGAATACAAATTAATAGTTTTGGTTTTTTTTTTTTTTTTTTTTTTTTGTATTATATAATTAATGTATTAGTTTGTTAAATTATTGTAAATATAAGTATGTTCTTATTTTACTTATTCTAGTGATATATGCATATGTATATTATTTTTATATTTATATATTTATATATATATATATATATATATTTTTTTTTTAACTATTCTTTTTATACAATTTTAATGAGTTATTATGGAATACTTTTTCCTTATTATTTATTTCTAATATTGAATTACAATTTTTTCTTTTTTATTATTCTATATGGACCAATGTATGGACTCTGATTTTTCTTTCTACTTTCTAATTTTACTAGTACTAAGTCTCCTACTTCAAAAGAACTTTTCATAATTTTCTTATCATATTCTAATTTTGATTTTTCTTTCGCTATATTTACTAAATGTTTAGCGTTATCTAATGCTCTCTTAATCCTAGTCCTAAGTTCGTTAGCATAATTTTCTAAATCATAAACTTTAGTATTAGTGAATAATGCGTCTGTTGGTAAAGTTGGTAATTTGCCAAAAATTAATTGGAATGGAGAATAGTTGTTATTTACATGAGGTGTGGTATTATACGCAAATGTATAATAAGGTATCCACTTGTCCCATTCTAAATCTTCAACAAAGTTTAACATATATTCATTTAATACTCTGTGATTTCTTTCTAGTGTTCCTATAGATTGATGGTGATATGGTGCTGAGAATTTTTGATCTATATTTAATAGTTTGCATACTTCATTCATTAATTCGTTTTTGAATTCAGTGCCTCTATCTGATTTTAATACTTTAAAACAACCATATTTCAAAATAAACTGTTCTACTAAAGTTTTAGCTATATTTTTCGCTTCTTTTGTTTCTATAGGGTATGCTACAACATATTTTGTTAATTCGCACTGCATTGTTAATATATATCTATAATTATTAGAAATTCTTAATGGTCCAACTGTATCTATTTCTATTACTTCAAAACTAGTACTTGGGGTTTCGGTGATATTCATTTCTGGGTCACCTTTTCCCTTACGTATAAGCACTAGTTGCTGGACCTTCCAGATTCTAGGGAATGTGCCCTCTATTAAGCACTTATTAAAAGCGCCCAGAAGTATTTCGGGGCATTTATGTGCAATCTCCTTTAGCACTTCTGATGGTATACCATCGGGACCTGGCGCCTTTCCAGGCTGTAGCTTCGAGGCAGCTGCGATTAGTTCCTCCGTTGTGAATAACGGGATGGCCGTATCTTCCTTGGTTGCCATTTCCTTTATTGAGCTTTCATGCGATGGGAAAAGTGATCTAATAATCCTAGTCATTTGGTCATCATTCATTATTGGGGTGGAGTCTTTGGCGCAGAGTTTTCCCATGACAAGTTTATAGCCAGTTCCCCAGGGATTAGAGTTAATGTCCTCACGCAACGACTCCCATAGTATCTTCTTGCTATTAAAAATTTCATGCTTCAGGTTCCTCTTTGCCGCTTTGTAGGTGTTCATCTCATTTTCAGCGTTTCCTCGCCGCCTAGCTCTTGTTAGTTTCCTCCTACATTTTAAGCACTCGCGTCTTGCCCTTGCGATGTCTTCATTCCACCAGTGTACCGCTTTTCTCTTCTGTCTCGCCGTTCTGATTCTGGGCATCGCTTTGTCACAGCTTTGTTGTATTATTTCCGTCAGAACCTCTGCAGTTCTGGAGGCGCTTAGCATTTCCGGGACCGCGTCTTTCCTTTGTTCCACTTCCATTAAAAGTATCTCTGTGTTTAACTTTCCAGCGTTCCATTTGCGTGTCGTCGTATTCTCTCGCCTCGTGGCTTCGCCTCTTACAGCATGTATGCCGAAGTTGTACGATATGTACTGGTGGTCGCTGCCTGTGTTATTCTCCAGTACTCTCCAGTCCGTTATCTGGCGCAATGTCCTTTCTGATGCAAGGGTAACATCAGGTATAGTGCCTTGGCATCCGGGTCGCCTAAAAGTGGGAGTGTTTCCATTGTTTACTGCAACCAAGCCAGTTCTGGCCATCATTTCGACGATTCTCCTGCCTCTTGCATCAGTAATCTGCATTCCCCAGTCGACAGCTCGGGCATTCAGATCTCCGGCTACTATGAAATGGCCTCGTATAGTGCGAATAAAGTCCTCGATACCGCTCAGTTTTCTTTCAAAATCTTCGATGTTGTCGCTCGGTGTAAGGTAGCAGCTAACAAGGGTAACATCTTTGATTCGCACCCATGCGAAACAGTTTCCCTTCCCGCTTTTAGCGGGAGTGCAATAGTTTGTTGCTGGAATCCATACTGCTGCCGTAGCGGTATCGTCCTCAATCCATAGCCCGCTTTTCCTGCTGTATTGCTCGCTTATAATGGCGATGTCTGCTGTTTCCTCTATCATGATCTGTGGTAGCAGCGCGTCTGCCACTCTACCCCTGTGCATATTCAGTTGGAGGATCTTCATGATTGTCTGTCAGCTTTGCAAATTCTCGATCCCGGAAGATGATCCGTCAATGTCTTACCCTGTTCCGCGCAGATACAGCACCTGACTGTGTAACGAACCGACCCTAAAGTCTCCACTTATTTAGAGGTGTGCTACCTTCAGTTCCGGCCGTGCTCAGGGATAATTGGGGATGGATCTTACCTCATAATAAATAGACTTAGATTCGAGACATAAAATTTCATAATTGGTAGCAGATTATCCACGATCGACATACACAACACGTTTAAAAAAAAATAAAATTCATAATTTGTTCCCTGTGAAGTTAGAAGCTTTTAAAAGGAGAGTTGAAGATGTAACCAACTCTATTTTATTCTATACCCACCCACCATGCTAACTTGTGAATGTTTTGTTAGCCCAAATAGAACTGCCTCGAATTAATACCCTATCCTTTCGTGGAATATAAAGGAATTTAATTTAACATTTTAACAATTTATTTTAAACATAACGAATTCTTTACAATCAAAGAACAATTAACATTTTTAATTAAAAGGTAATAAAATCAATGGAAAGTTTTAAGTTAGATGTTGCGCAAGAGAAGAAAATATTCAATATGTTGATAAAAAAAAAATTACATTAATATTTATATACATATATACATTATATAAAAAATCAACAATTATATATTTTTTTATTTTAAAGCAAATCGGTAATGCAGATTTAGTTTATTATTTTCATACGATATCGTATTATTTACTTTATTATTTACTCACCAAGTTATATACTTCTCAACGATGACATAAGGCCTTGTGTCTACGTGGTGTTATGAGCTTAATTGTGGTTTAGCAAAAATTTACAAAAAAAAAATTCTTTCATTTAAACAAAACCAATTCCTTTAAAATTCACAAATTAATTAAAGAAAATTAATGTAAAAATATAAAATCAGCTTTAACATGCTCAACATATTAATATCATTAACATTATAAAATTAAAAAAAAAAAAAAAAATTAAGAATAATAGCACTAAAATATGCCTCAAATCGTTATCAAGTTAAAGAGTAATATCCATATATTGGATTTAATAAATTGCACAAAATTGAGGTTACTGTATACCAGATTAGTCAAGTATAGGAATAATATCTTTTACAAATATAAGAATATTCGAATTTTGGTACTTTTGTTTTTAAACTTTGATTAATTATTTTTTTTTTATTATTATATCTTGTAATTATTTTGGAAACCTCATTTTCTTTTTCTTCTTTTTTTCTCTATTTATGCTAATTTGCCCAACCAAAAAAATAATATGATAAGAAATAGTACTTATCTTTTGCAGCACTAGTTCATTAGCTCCAAAATCTGCGTAATATTACGTATAGTATAAATTAATGCATGTCTTCCAATTATATTAATCTTTTAGTTTCTTAAAATTATCTATCATCGCAAAATTCTCCTTCAAATGATGTCCTTATATATAAATCATCATGGATTTTTTCTTGTGAACTTGGTATTTGATATGTAAATCTTCTATAGATTTAAACTCGAAATTTATAATAGTTTGTTCCCAAAATTAAAAGCTTTTCTTCAAATAAATATTTTTTTATTTATTTTTTTATTCCAATTTTTATAATTTTAATATATATATATATATATATACTTTTTTTTTCTGTTATAAATTTTACGTCCTTTCAATTCAAAATAATTTTTCGAATCCTCCACAAAAAAAATCAAATTTTCTTTTTTCATTTTCTATTTTTTTCTAAGCATACATAATTTTTCTATTTTTTTTTTTATAATCTAAAGTAAAAACTACTTTCACAATAGCGAACAAAATAAGAGCAGGACCTCACAAAACAGGTACAAATATTAATAAATGCTATGATATCTAGAACAATAAAAAACACAAAAAAATACTTGCTTAAAAAAATGCCTCACAAAACAGATAAAGTTTTGAGATTTACTCAAAAACTGGATCTGTAAAAGGCGCTAAAAAAACATAAAATAAGGCATAGAAATTCTAAGTCCAAATATCTTTGGCATGATATGTTCCCCTTACTTCGGAACCTATATCCTGTAGTTCATAGTATATCTGTCCAATTTTCCGTATAACTTTAGCCTTTATACCAAAAGGAGTTAATTTTGAATTTATATGTTTTGCCTTAGAACTTTGAGTAAAATTGCGTCTGTATACGTCTTGTCCTACTGTAAAAATTCTGTTCCGTGTCCGTAAGTTGTAAAGTCGTGAATTCTTCTCATATGCTTTCTGCATATAACCTTGAATTTTGTCCCGTATTAGCACAAACTCATCCTGCCTTTCAATTTTTGAATCCACATCTTCCATAAAATTCAGTCTACGTAACAAGTCATAGTCTTTTCCATGTACTATCATTGTCTGACCAAAAACAACCTTGTAAGGACTACTGCCTATTGTTTGGTGAATACTATTCCGTAAGGAACAGTTTATGCTAGGTATATATCTGTCCCACTCGCGTTGGTCATCTCTTACATAGGCTCTTAATGCCTCGTTTATACAACGATTGACGCGTTCACTGGCATTCGCTTGTGGACTATAAACCGCAGTCAAAATATGTTCAACTCCTTGCGTCTTTAAAAATTCTTCGAATTCTTTACTTTTAAATTGTGAACCATTGTCTGTTACCATGGTTTCAGGTACTCCAAAACATGAAAATATTTCTGTCCTTAAATAATCAATTATGTGTCTTGAAATGAATTTTTTCATTGGTCTTAAGAACGTGAATTTTGAAAAATGGTCAAGAATAACTAATACTCCTATATGTCCGGATTTAGTTCTTGGTAATGGTCCAATTAAATCAACATATAGACGTTGAAATGGTCTTTGAGTTATAGTCATGTGTCCTAATGGTGGTTTTAAATTATATGTGGGCGCTTTAGAAGTCTTACACAATTCACAGTTATATATATAGCGTTTAACATCTACCACTAGTTTTGGCCAGTAAAAGTGCCTCCTTATTCGTTCCAATGTCTTAGCGATGCCTCCATGTGAGGAATTTGGGATGTCATGAGCCGAATAAATTACATTCTGTCGGAGTTCCAAAGGTACAAAAAGTTTCCAAGAATCAGATGTATCTCCCACACCTGAAGAAAATTCAGTCCGTTTATAAATAAAATTATCGATAATTTTGTAATCAGGAAATCGTGAATTCATCAAATTCTCTTTTAGTGTAGAATACTCATTACTTATAAATGCATCCGAATTTAAATCTATAGAAGGTAATGGCTCTATATCAATAGCCCCAACAAACTTTTCGCCTTCGAATGCACGTGAGAGAGTATCGGGAACAACATTTTCTTTCCCACTTCTGTGTTCAATCGAGAAGTTATAACCTTGTAATTTTAAAGACCACCTAGCCAAACGTCCAGACAAATCTCTTTGTCCCATTAGCCATTTCAGGCTCGCATGGTCAGTGACCACCTTAAATTCTTGGCCCTCTATATATGGTCTAAACTTTCTAATTGCCATTACAACTGCCAAACATTCTAACTCTGTTATTGTATAGTTCCGTTGAGCTTTATTAAGTTTCTGAGACATATAAGCAATCGGCCTTTCTATTTCGTCGTTATCCTTTTGTGATAAAACTGCTCCAACACCAAAAGTGCTGGCATCGCATTGCAAAATAAAGGGTTTTCCGTAATCCGGATGTACCAGTACAGGTGCAGTTGTCAATCCGTGCTTGAGGTTTTCAAAAGCCGCTTGAGCTTCATTTGTCCATCTAAAAATATTCTTCTTAGACAAGAGTTCCGTCAGTGGATAGGTTAAAGTTGAATAGTCCTGTATAAATCGTCTGTACCAACCAGTCATTCCTAAAAAACGTCGTAAATGTCTTATAGATTTCGGTACTGGAAAGTCCTGAATAGCGTTTACCTTGTCTTTGTCTACTTGTAATGTCCCATTTTCCACAACATATCCTAAATATTTCACTTTGTTCAAGGCAAAGCTGCTTTTACTGACATTAATGGTCAGTCCAGCCTTTCGCAGTTGTACTGCAACTTCCATAAGATGTGTAAGATGTTCGTCAAAGTTTTTCGAAACAATTAAAAGGTCGTCTAGATACACAAATACATGAGATTTTAACTGATATGGAATAACTATATCCATCAGTCTACACAAGGTTTGCGGTGCATTACACAGACCAAAAGGCATTCTCCTAAATTGGTACAATGGCCGATTAGGAACTGTGAACGCTGTTTTGGGTTTAGAACTTTCCTCTAGTTTAATTTGCCAAAAGGCATCTTTAAGATCGATTTTCGAAATGCAATGTACTGAGGGAAGTCTAGAAATTATTCCGTCTATGTTCGGTATTGGGTACGCGTCCTTTATTGTAACAAAATTTACCTTTCTACTGTCCAAGCACATTCTTATTTTCCCAGGCTTTACCACAACTACAGTTGGGGATGACCAAGGCGAACTGGCAGCTTCCTCTATGACTCCCAAAGCCAACATTCTGTCAAGTTCCTTACACAGTTGTTTTTCAATTGCTGGAGAAATAGGGTAGTATCTTTGCTTAATAAGTTTCGCAATTCCGGTATCTATACAATGTTCAATTAAACTTGTGCATCCTAAACCTTCAACTTCTGAATTCGGAAAAGTTGCAATCACCCTATCCAATTGTTGTTTTTGTTCGAAAGTTAAATTAATCTTATCAGTGTCATAGTTTTCAATTTCCATAATTTCGGGAATTGAAATTTTCAAATCAAAAATTTTCCAAAAGTCAATACCACAGATTATGTCTTGCTGAATTGTTGGTATAACTAAAAACTCCATTAATTTGTTTAGTCCATGGAAAGTAACGTCCAAAGCTACTGTACCTAACACTGTCTGTCTTTGTCCGTCAGCTGTCCTAACGTTTCCGTTGCATTTTCTAAAAGTATTATGGGTCAAAATTTTAGAAGCAAGTTTACTACCGATCACGCTTTTATTTGCACCACTATCTAGCAGTGCAAAATGTGCAACATTGTCTATACTTAAACAGATATACGGTCTATTATCATTATGTTTCGAAATTATGGAGGATATAATATATGTTTTAAACCGTTTCAGTTTTCTATAAAATTCTCGAATCCGCTCAGAAGAACGTTTCAATTTCACTTTATTTCCAAATATTCTATTGCGAGCTTCCTGATATTCCGCCAAGCGTATATGATAAGGTCTTAAAAGTGGATGCTCCGTTTTATATTTATGATTTTCATTGTCATTCTCTTCGACTAAAATATTTTTCAAAGCCTGATCAGATCTGGATGTCCGGTCTAAAATCGGCGGACATCCTTTATTCCGTTTCCCTGCTGTTTAAGTTTACAAACAGGGCAGGTTGGCCTAAAGGTGTTTTTTGCACCACATCCGTAACAAAAAATACGTCTAATCTCCACACAATCAAAATAAGTGTGTCCTTGCTTATCACAATTCCAGCATTTAATGTCAGCCCGAATTGCACAAACATCAGTTTGGTCCTCCACCGGAACTGTACTATCAATTTCTTCTTTTACTTCAATTTCAGCTATGCGGGATTTTATCATTCATTAGCTCCAAAATCTGCGTAATATTACGTATAGTATAAATTACCGCATGTCTTCCAATTATATTAATCTTTTAGTTTCTTCAAATTATCTATCATCGCAAAATTCTCCTTCAAATGATGTCCTTATATATAGATCATCATGGATTTTTTCTTGTGAACTTGGTATTTGATATGTAAATCTTCTATAGATTTAAACTCGAAATTTATAATAGTTTGTTCCCAAAATTAAAAGCTTTTCTTCAAATAAATATTTTTTTATTTTTTTTTTATTCCAATTTTTATAATTTTAATATATATATATATATATATATATACTTTTTTTTTTTCTGTTATAAATTTTACGTCCTTTCAATTCAAAATAATTTTTCGAATCCTCCACAAAAAAAATCAAATTTTCTTTTTTCATTTTCTATTTTTTTCTAAGCATACATAATTTTTCTATTTTTTTTTTTATAATCTAAAGTAAAAACTACTTTCACAATAGCGAACAAAATAAGAGCAGGACCTCACAAAACAGGTACAAATATTAATAAATGCTATGATATCTAGAACAATAAAAAACACAAAAAAATACTTGCTTAAAAAAATGCCTCACAACTGGGTTTGTACACTGTTTCAACATGTGGCCTTCTTCGCCGCACCGGATACATATTCCCCTTGCCTTCCTGTCGGGTCCTCGGCATTCTCTTTGTTCATGCCCGAGTCCAAAGCACTTGAAGCAGCGTTTGTCTTCCTCGCGGTATTTCAGTCTGCAGTTTGTCCATCCGATTTTTATGCGCTCCGCCTTCAACAGTTTTCTCGCATCGCTTGTTGGTAGTTGCACAAATGCTCTTCTTTGGTCCCATGTACTTAATTTTGTGAGTCGAGCCGTTATGTTCGCATCTGTTGTTCCAGTCATCTTGCACACAGCGGCAATAACGTCTTCTTCGGTGGAGGTGCAGTCTATATCTCGAATCTCGATGGTTATCTTCGGTTTTAGGTCCTTTACTTCCGCGGCTTCCTTCAGGGATTTTCTTATGGCCTCTGAAAACTTTCCCACTTTGCCACCCTGCGCCACTTCCAAAAGTAACGCGCCGGTTCTGGTTTTGCGAATCGAGCGTACTGTTACGTCCGCTTCTTCGGGTTTCACGGTGGCCTTCAGTGTCCTCAGAACATCTGCGTAGCTATGACCTTCAGCTGGTTTAACAACCACTGCGTTTGATCTCTGTTTGGGCATCCTTTTTCGGGTTTTCTTCTTAGCTGCCAATTTTTCTCCTTGGGACTTCACCGGCTGCTTACTGCCGGTTTCCTTTCGTATGCCTTCCGTCTTTCCGCCGGTTGCCCTTTGGGAGATGTCCCTTTTAGGAGTCTTCTCGTTTCGCTTCTTTGATTCAGCTGTGTTAGTAGCTAGCAAGCTATTTTCCTGTCCACCGACCTTATGTTTCTTACCAATGTGATTCTTGGCTGGGCTGGACGCAGGTCTTTTGCTTGACATGAGTACGTCGCATTTCTCATCGCTGGTAGTCTGTTCCGCTTTTCCAGACAGGCCTAGAGTTCTTTTACGCGTTCTCTGTGCTTCCTCGGCTAACTTCCATCTTTTCCTGTGATCCTCTATTACATCTAAAAGTTCATCAAGTTCCGATACGCCATTCTTGATGTCCATGCTGATGTTCTTCTGTTTCATGAGGGCTAGCCTCATCTTGTTTAAAACTGCTTTGCATTTTTGCAGGCTCTGTTCCTTGGCCGTTCTTGCCCTGAAAATGAGCTCCTCTTCCAATGCCATCGCAGAAAGTACACGAGTTTCGGGTTTTCCACAGTCCACGCGAGTAGTCTCGTTTGCTCCGGTGGGATTATCAAGCATGACTTTGGGGCTTCTACCGACTGCCCCAGCTTGTTCGGTTTGGGGTGATCCTCTAGTCTCCCTTCCCTTATTAAAGGGTGGAGTATTCGTCGCTGACTGCGTGCTTCTCAACCAATCACGGATATCTGTTCCGGTCACACATCCTTGGGAAGTTTTGAGCATTTCGCCCGCTTTCCCGCACACCGTCTCTGGAGAATTTTGCGACAACATTCTTCTTTCCTCATTTGTAATTTTATTTACATTCATATTTGGGGGTGTTCTCATCATCTTTGTAATTCGGGGCCCCGCTCCGAGCCGCTATCCTTCCGCGGATTATACAGTTGCCTCAAACGATCCCCGTGGGTCCCTATGCAAGCAGTGAGGTCCACGCGAGGGTTGACACAGGACCTCATGAGTACCTGTGTTCAGAGCCAGGATCTCGGCGCTAAGTAGGAGTCATCTCAACTACACCTGTACCGTCAACTCAACGACGACGCGGTTGGAACGTACCCGAAGCCTCGCCACAGTTTTAACGGGACGGAGGCGGCTACAGCATTAGCCTGGCAGCCATTTCGGCAAGATTTCACTCTTGCTTACTGAGGTGCCAGAATACTGCACCCGTCAGCTCGTAGCGTCAGGATCAAAACTTCCATCAAGTATCATCAGCCTCGTGCAATAAATAAAAGCCGTCCATCATCGTCAGCCTCATCAGGTGTGATGAGTCTGCCCAGCTTTTGGTCCACGGGTGGTATTTTATTTCCCACCTTCCCTGCAGATCTAAAAAGACCTGCCGAGATTTCCCCTATCCGCCACCTGGGGACGCGTCCGATGGAAGGCTGGGAGAACTCCACACGGAATAATAATAATAATAATAATAATTTTTTTTTTTTTTTTTTTTTTTTTTTTTTTTTTTTGGAGAGAGGGGAAATGCATTTACGCACTTAGGTGGTTTTTGCCACCCGTCGTGCCGGACTCCACGCAGTTATTGCGTGCCTACCGGCTAAAACCCCTCTCTATATCACCCGGCTCCATCCTGGGACCGTCAATTTATGACATTACTTCAGGATGGAGCCTTATATTCCGGTCCAGTTGGACCCTACGGTGCCACCGACCTTGCAAGGTCTCTCTCTTTCCGACGAAGGATCCCCCTCGCAAAAAAGGCGATCCTTCTCCATGCAGCAAGGCTTCCTAACATGACTCCCGTGATGGTATTGGGAGTCAAGATGCCAAGTTCCCTCTCCAGTGCACGCCTCTCCAACATCCACTTCTCACACTCAAAGAAAGTGTGGAAAGCGGAGTCGGATTGTGCTCCACAGTAGACGCATGTGGGACTTACGGCCTTTCCTATTTTAAACAGGAAAGACCGAAAGTGCCCATGGCCCGTCAGCAACTGCGTGAGGTAGTAATCTACCTCACCGTGCTGACGATTTAGCCAAGCGTCCACTTGAGGGACAAGGGCGTAAGTCCACCTTCCGCGTGTCTCAGTATCCCACCGTAACTGCCAGTCACGGAGGGACTGAGACCTTGCCACAGATTGTGCGCCTTCTCTTCCAATTTCGTCCTTGTGTTGGTGGACGAATTGTCGCTCCCTGGCGAGGAGGTCGATGGGTATGACCCCGGCGACCACCAAGACAGCCGGCTCCGATACCGTGCGGTAGGAGCACGCTATGCGGAGCGCTGTTCTCCGTTGCACTGCTGCCATGCGCTTTCGGTACTTTTCGACCCTGAGCGCATCAGCCCAGACTTCAGCTCCATACAACATCACAGACTCGGCGGTGCTCAGCAGCAAATGTCTTTTACAGGGAAGAGGGCCCCCAATGTTGGCCATTACCCTGCTCAACAACGTCACTACTGAGGCCGCTTTGTCTGCTCTGCTGGATATTTCGCTCCAGAAGGTTAGTCTGTTGTCCAAACTAACCCCCAGGTAGCGAACGGCATTCTTCGTCTGGACTGTAACCTCTCCTACCTGCATGCTTCTAATGAGCGGGATGCGCTTCTTAGTAAGAAGCACTATCTCGGTCTTAGTCAGTGCCAACTCCAACCCGTGGTCACTCAGCCAGAGAGTAACTCGACGCATAACCTGGTTGAGTCGCAGTTGGGCCGCATCGACATCTTTGGCAATAATTACTGCCGCGATGTCGTCTGCGTAACCAACCAGGAATGTCCCTTCGGGCATCTCCATACGTAGAATCCCGTCATATGTATAGTTCCATATGTCGGGTCCCAGTATGGATCCCTGGGCCGCCCCTGCCGATAAGACTTTCGTCACTCGGCCATCCTCCGTGTCATAGAGAATGGATCGATCTTTCAGGTAATCTCCCATGATACGCAGTAGGTACCCTGGGAGCCTGAAATCTCTCTCCATCGCGTATAACGCGTCCTGCCAACGGACAGAGTTAAACGCGTTTTTCACATCCAGTGTGACCAGCAAACATACGGGACGTGAAAAGTGGTTTCCACGTTCCGTGCTCCTACCTGCATTAACTACCTCCTGGATAGCCGCCACAGTCGACCTGCCCCTTCGAAAGCCATACTGTCTTTCGGAGAGGTCACCTGCCGCTACTACTGCAGCCTGCAGACGTGGGCGAAGAAGCTTCTCCAGGAGTTTACCCGCGTTATCAAGCAGGCATAGTGGTCTGTATGACCCAGGAGCGCCGACTGGTCCCTTGCCCTTGTCAATAAGTACAAGTTTAGCCATCTTCCAGCGGGAGGGAAACACCCCGGCCTTTAGACAGGCGTTGTACATATTGAGCAAGAGCTCTGGATGACTCCGTGACACGGCTTTCAGCACCTCTGCTGGTAGACCATCAGGACCTGGTGCCTTCCCGCTGCGCAAACAACGAGAGGCACACTCCAGTTCCTCCAAGGTGAAAGGCGGGATTTCCGTTTCTTCCGTGACCGATGTTCTATCGACCACTGGATGATCCGGAAAAAGGGCTTCCACTATGGGCCGAATAGTATCCGCATTCAGAGAAGCGTTTGGCTTAAACGCCCTCAATTTGCGGAGCACTATTTTATAGCCCAACCCCCATGGATCCCTATTTAGGTCCTCCGTTAAGTCCTTCCAGCATCGGCCATCCTTTGGATGGCGCGGCGAAGATCTTTTTTCGCCGCCTTATACTCTTCGGCTTTACGGGCTGCGTCATCTGCGTTTCCATTAGCGCGTTGAGCCAACCGTCTACGACGGAGACAAACACGCCTCAGATCCGCAATTTCGGTCGTCCACCAGTAAGCAGGACTTCTCCCTTCGGTTGGACCCCTCCTCTGTACAGCGCTTTGACAGGCCTGATGTATAAGACTCATGGTTGAGTCCACAAGTACATCAGCCCTCTCAACAGGCGGAAGATCATTACGGATCCCCTCTGTGGTCATACGTCCCCGTTCTAGGGCTAGAGACAAAGCTTCAACGTCCATCCTTGCGGCATTCCACCTAGCTGGTCCATGATGTTGGATGGACCGAGCTGGCGCAATATCACGCACACGGAATGTGATATACTGGTGATCGCTGGCCGTAAAGTCCTCGATCACCTGCCATTCCTGCACGAGTGCCGCTAGGTTTTCAGTTGCCAGAGTGAGATCGATAATGGTCCCCCTTTGGCCAGATCTTCGAAAGGTGGGCACGGAGCCGTTATTTAATACAACCAACCCCGTCCTGGACATAAAGTCCAAAATTCGCCCACCTCTCGAATCGGTTCTAATCTCGCCCCACTCTACTGCTTTAGCATTGAAGTCTCCAGCCACTACCAGATGACCTCCCATGCTCCGTAAGACATCCTCCAAGTCGTCTAACTTGGTTTGGAAGTCCGAAATACCCTCGTTTGGAGTAAGATAGCAGCTAAAGTAAGTCACCAAGCCGCTTCTCACCCAAACGAAACCATCTCCAGAGCCATGGGCCGAAACACAGAAGCGTCTCGGGTCCGGGATCCAAATCGCCGCTGTACCGAGGTTGTCCCTAAACCACGTAGGCGCACATCCGTCTCGGTACTGCTCACTGATCAAAATAAGATCAGCTTGTTTCTCGAGACGGATCTGCCCCATCAGGTCGTGAGCAGTTCTGCTGCGGTGCATGTTGGCCTGTAGGATGACCCTCATATTGTCCGCTTAGCATCTTCTAATGCCTTGCGGAATACTCCGCAAGCGCCCGAACCTGCAATATGTTTGCGGCCATTTTCCCCTATGTCGGAGCATAGGTAGCATGTCGGCTGGGACTTGCAGTCCTTTGCCTTGTGCCCTTCTACCCCGCACAGGAAACACATATTGCCTCGGTCAGGTCCGCTGCAGTTTCCACTAAGGTGACCGTACCCCAGGCACCTAAAGCACCTGGAGACGTCCACTCTGCCGCGCATCCTGCAGTTGACCCAACCGATTTTCACTGTCCTCCTTTGGAGGAGAACCTTGGCAGCTTTCGCCTCCATCTTGACAATAGCCATGTGTTGCCCCCTCATGTTCGGCTTTGCCAGAAACACCTCCAGAACACCCTTGTATTCTACGAGAATGTCTTGGAGAGCCACTTCCACCTCCTCCACAGAGGTGCACTCGTCGAGATCTCTGATCTCTACCTTAGTCATAGGGACCAGTTCTCTGACTAAACTCGCCTCGCCCGCTGCCTTTTCTAACGCCTGTTTAAAAGCGCTCCTTCCGTCAGTGGAGGACTTTTTCAGCTCCACAAGAAGCTCTCCCGCCTTGGTCTTCCGTATTGACCTAACAGCCACTCCACAGGCTTCCGGTTTGACCTGCGATCGGACGGCACTAAGCACTTCCGCGTAGGTCTTACCAACTGCAGGTTTTAGAAGAATCGCTTCTGGCTTCTCGCCACCACGCTTCCTCTTCTGCATATTGCCCCCCTTTCCACTCGGTCCATCCTCATTAGATGGAGCGGTACCCTGAGGAGCACCTTTCCCCTGAGCGCGGTTGCGCTTTTTCCCGGCGGGAATTTGGGCCACCTTTGAAGAGGCAGCATTTTGAGATGCTGCCCTTGTCGCGGATGCGCCGTTGTCAGTCTCCGGTTTGGAGACGACCCCGCTGGCTTTCGCCTTTTTTGCGCTCTTCTGCGCCTCAACTAACGGTGGACTACCTGCCCTCCTCTTCCCACCTTCCTTGGTGAGACATCTAGGAGCCGCTACATAATCCGGACGTTGCGGTTTCGAATAGCTCATGGTGAGCCACTCCAATTTATCAACATTCTCCTCCAGTTTTGGAAGAGAGTCTTTAATGGACCTGCTGACGTTTGGCTGCTTTTTAACAGCTGCCCCCATCTCCTTAATAATGGACCTCATTCCTGACAGTCCCTCCTTCAGCTGGGCTAAGGCTTCCGCAAACCACCTTTCGGTGTTTCCGAAAGACCCAACTCCACCACTACGGCCTTCGAAGGTAGGCTCCATCGTCAAAGGGGCGCCACTTAAAGTGGGCACCAACCCTGACTTCTCCATCCGGAGGTAATAAGTTTCAGTGCTATCCACTTTCCACTTATTACAATGCACAAAACTAATATAAAAGAAACAAAAATTCGTAATAGGTACCTATTACAAATATTTAAATTTCCTCTATCAAAAATACACCTATTACTAATCACACTAATTATTATGCGGTCGCAAGAAAACACGTCTGTACTCGTTAAGAGATCACCAGAGAATCCAATAATAATAATAATAATAATAATAATAATAATAATAATAATAATAATAATAATAATAATAATAATAATAATAATAATAATAATAATAATAATAATAATAATAATAATAATAATAATAATAATAATAATAATAATAATAATAATAATAATAATAATAATAATAATAATAATAATAATAATAATAATAATAATAATAATAATAATAATAATAATAATAATAATAATAATAATAATAATAATAATAATAATAATAATAATAATAATAATAATAATAATAATAATAATAATAATAATAATAATAATAATAATAATAATAATAATAATAATAATAATAATAATAATAATAATAATAATAATAATAATAATAATAATAATAATAATAATAATAATAATAATAATAATAATAATAATAATAATAATAATAATAATAATAATAATAATAATAATAATAATAATAATAATAATAATAATAATAATAATAATAATAATAATAATAATAATAATAATAATAATAATAATAATAATAATAATAATAATAATAATAATAATAATAATAATAATAATAATAATAATAATAATAATAATAATAATAATAATAATAATAATAATAATAATAATAATAATAATAATAATAATAATAATAATAATAATAATAATAATAATAATAATAATAATAATAATAATAATAATAATAATAATAATAATAATAATAATAATAATAATAATAATAATAATAATAATAATAATAATAATAATAATAATAATAATAATAATAATAATAATAATAATAATAATAATAATAATAATAATAATAATAATAATAATAATAATAATAATAATAATAATAATAATAATAATAATAATAATAATAATAATAATAATAATAATAATAATAATAATAATAATAATAATAATAATAATAATAATAATAATAATAATAATAATAATAATAATAATAATAATAATAATAATAATAATAATAATAATAATAATAATAATAATAATAATAATAATAATAATAATAATAATAATAATAATAATAATAATAATAATAATAATAATAATAATAATAATAATAATAATAATAATAATAATAATAATAATAATAATAATAATAATAATAATAATAATAATAATAATAATAATAATAATAATAATAATAATAATAATAATAATAATAATAATAATAATAATAATAATAATAATAATAATAATAATAATAATAATAATAATAATAATAATAATAATAATAATAATAATAATAATAATAATAATAATAATAATAATAATAATAATAATAATAATAATAATAATAATAATAATAATAATAATAATAATAATAATAATAATAATAATAATAAAAATAATAATAATAATAATAATAATAATAATAATAATAATAATAATAATAATAATAATAATAATAATAATAATAATTTTTTTTTTTTTTTTTTTTTTTTTTTTTTGGTGAGAGGGGAAATGCATTTACGCACTTAGGTGGTTTTTGCCACCCGTCGTGCCGGACTCCACGCAGTTATTGCGTGCCTACCGGCTAAAACCCCTCTCTATATCACCAGGCTCCATCCTGGAACCGTCAATTTATGACATTACTTCAGAATGGAGTGTAAAGGAATGAATCATAAAGGTAATTACAGGATCGCCATATAAAGGATCATAAAGGTAATTACAGGATCGCCATATAAAGGATCATAAAGGTAATTACAGGATCGCCATATAAAGGGTTATAAAAGTGTTTAAATGTACCTATCGACATTACATTAGTGTCCTAAACGCGACTAATGTAATGGAAGCCTTGGATTGTAAAGCGAGGCTTCAGAAACTCGGCAGTCGAGCAATAAATGCCCTTTTATGAGTTAAGTAAAACACGAGAGTTCAAATGTTAAACTATAACTGAAATTTTTATTTAAGATTCAAAAACTTATATACTAATTTACAAATTATCTTAAAATTATCTAAAGTATTCTGCATTTCTTTCATATTACCAAAATACCTTAAGTAACATGGTGTTTGTCTTTTCATTTACATTACAAATGCATTTACTGATCGATTGACCAATCAGTATAGCTCATTATGATATTTGATACAACATAATTAGTTTTGTATCAAAAAGAATATTGTTTTGTTTATTCTTCAAATACGGTCAATTACCTGAGCAATGAAATGTACGGTCAATTACCTAAGAAATGAATTGCCTGTACAGCAAATAAAAATAATAAAAAATAAAAATACTCATGTTACAATTCGCGGAAGGTATTTGGGTATATGTATGAAATGTGTTTGTTATATGTGTCTTAATGTTTATAAAAAATAAAAATAATATTTTAAGAATTTGTTTTTTTCTTTAGTTCTTTTTTGTTCTTTTTTTCTAAAAAATATTGTGTAGAAAAACCAAAATGATTATACATCACACCCTTACCCTTAAGATAAAATTTATGAGATTTTGAACAAATTTAAATCTGAATACAAATTAATAGTTTTGGTTTTTTTTTTTTTTTTTGTATTATATAATTAATGTATTAGTTTGTTAAATTATTGTAAATATAAGTATGTTCTTATTTTACTTATTCTAGTGATATATGCATATGTATATTATTTTTATATTTATATATATATATATATATATATATATATATATATATATATATATATTTTTTTTTTTAACTATTCTTTTTATACAATTTTAATGAGTTATTATGGAATACTCTTTCCTTATTATTTATTTCTAATATTGAATTACAATTTTGTCTTTTTATTATTCTATATGGACCAATGTATGGACTCTGATTTTTCTTTCTACTTTCTAATTTTACTAGTACTAAGTCTCCTACTTCAAAAGAACTTTTCATAATTTTCTTATCATATTCTAATTTTGATTTTTCTTTCGCTATATTTACTAAATGTTTAGCGTTATCTAATGCTCTCTTAATCCTAGTCCTAAGTTCGTTAGCATAATTTTCTAAATCATAAACTTTAGTATTAGTGCATAATGCGTCTGTTGGTAAAGTTGGTAATTTGCCAAAAATTAATTGGAATGGAGAATAGTTGTTATTTACATGAGGTGTGGTATTATACGCAAATGTATAATAAGGTATCCACTTGTCCCATTCTAAATCTTCAACAAAGTTTAACATATATTCATTTAATACTCTGTGATTTCTTTCTAGTGTTCCTATAGATTGATGGTGATATGGTGCTGAGAATTTTTGATCTATATTTAATAGTTTGCATACTTCATTCATTAATTCGTTTTTGAATTCAGTGCCTCTATCTGATTTTAATACTTTAAAACAACCATATTTCAAAATAAACTGTTCTACTAAAGTTTTAGCTATATTTTTCGCTTCTTTTGTTTCTATAGGGTATGCTACAACATATTTTGTTAATTCGCACTGCATTGTTAATATATATCTATAATTATTAGAAATTCTTAATGGTCCAACTGTATCTATTTCTATTACTTCAAAACTAGTACTTGGGGTTTCGGTGATATTCATTTCTTCCTTAACATGTTTTGTTTGCTTATTTCTTAAACATTTATCGCAATTTACTACGTAATCTCTAACCATTCTTCTCATATTTTTCCAAACATATCTTTGTTTGAGTCTTAGTACAGTCTTTCTAATGCCTAAGTGTCCTGATAATGGTGAGTTGTGGAATTCTTCAATCAATTTATTCTGTAATTTTTTATTCTTAATGTACTGCAAGGGTTTATACAAGATGATATTCAAGTTAAGATTTTTATATTTTTTAGATTTTTTCAATCTCTGGTATACCTCATCATAAATTCTTTTCATATATTCTACTGATATCAGTTTAAAAATTTCATCGTCGCTAGCTAATGCGAGATCCTTAATATTTTGCTTATGCATATAGATTATTAGCTTCTCTAGAAACAAAACGTATTTTGCAAGATCATCACTAATATTCATATGATAGCTATTATTTACACATTCAATTGTACCATTTAATTTATCATTCTTCATATTCATATTTGTATTTATACCGTTATTAATTTTAAATTTCAATTTGTGCACATTTTTAATATCTTGTAATGACGTACATTCCCATATGTTTGTATATTTTTGTTGTTGGGATATGTCTTTCTCATCTGAATTATTTTCAGTTATTTTACCCTTTGCGTTCATTCCACGCGTAATTGCTAAGATTTTTGTTGGTTTGGTATAATCGTCTTCTATTGGAATCATGTTTTTCAGCATATCGGAATCTATCTTAATTCTAGATAATGCATCAGCATTCGTATTAATTTTTCCTTTTTTGTATACAATTTCAAAGTCATAGTCTGATAAATCAATCCGTACTCTAGTTAATTTAGAGGAAGGGTTTTTATGTGTAAAAAGTGAAACAAGCGGTCTGTGGTCAGTTACCACTATAAATCTTCTACCATGTAAATATGGTCTAAAGAATTCAATACCCCAATGTATAGCAAGTAATTCTTTTTCTATTACGGGTTTATTAATTTCGTGTTTATTTAAAGTTCTGCTAGCATAGGTTATTGGAAAATCTGTTCCTATTTCTCCCTGTGATAAGATTGCACCTAAAGCATAATTTGAAGCATCTGTCGTTAAAATGAAAGGTTTTTCAAAATCTGGATATTGTAATATTGGGGGATTAACTAATTTTTCTTTTAATAACTCAAAGCTTTGTTGACATTCATCTGTCCATTCAAATATTTTCCCTTTCTTTGTTTGATCATTCAGACATTTTGTTAATTCAGCGAAATCTTTTATGAAACGTCTATAGTAATTGCAAAATGCTACAAATCGTTTTACTTCGTCAGCATCTTTAGGTATTGGATAATTTTGAATTGCTCTGTGTTTTGCCGGGTCTGTTTTAATACCTTCTTTTGTTATCAGATGACCTAAATAAACAACTTCTGACTTTAAAAATACACATTTTTTAGCGTTTAATTTTAAATTGTATTTTGATAAACGTTCAAAGACCTGTCTTAGATTGTCATTGTGATGTTTTAAACTACATCCAAAAATTATGATGTCGTCTACATATAAAAATGCTTTACTATCGAGACCTGAAAGTGCTATTGTTAACATACGTTGGAAACTATTTGATGAAATTTTAAGTCCAAAAGGTAACCGTTTAAACTGATAGTGACCGTTAGGTGTAGAAAATGCTGTTGGTTTTCTAGATTCTTTATCTAAGTTAATTTGATGAAACGAGCTTGTCATATCCAGGGTTGAAAAATATTTTGCTCTTCCTAATTTATCTAATATATCTTCAATTCTTGTAAGTGGAAATTTATCATTAACTATTTTCTTATTCAATTGTCTAAAATCTACTACAAGTCGCCATTTCTTTTTGTCTCCATCGCTCTTCTTTGGTACAACAAGTAATGGTGAGTTGTATGGACTGGTTGAATGTTCAATAATATCATCATCAAGTAATTTTTGAACTTGCTGATCGATTTCTTCTATCTGAGTTTGTGGGAGTCTATAGTTTTTAATGTAAACTGGTGTTTTATCGGTTAAATTAAGATGTTGTGTATAGAAGTTATTTGCTGTTAAAACGTCGCCTTCTAAGTGGAATATGTCTTGATAGTCTTTAAAAATTTTAATCAATTCATTCGTTGCTTTACTGTCATTATTGTAAATTTTCAACGTTTGTAATAGTTCGCTAAATCTGTCTTTATTGTCTTGTTTATTGTGTTTTTGTGTTTTAGTGAGAAAAACGTATTTATTTAATGGTTCTATTTCAAACTTAATATTTTTTAATATTACATCTTCATCTGTTGTATTAAGAAATTTAACATGACTAATGCCTTTTCCTGGAACTATTGTATTTCCTACAAAAATTCCTGACTCTAATTCTTTACTTAGAATAATGCTATCTTCTGTTAAATTTAGTTGTATTGGATATATTAATTCAGATCGTTTCTCTATTTTAATGTAGTAATCTCTATTTATTCTAGATTTCATGGGAATTGTAATTTCTGTTTCCTGTACGGTTAATGAAATCGTAAATGTTTCATAATCAATTTTGCATAAAAATGTTGTGAAAAAATCTCTTCCTAAGATTCCGTCCGTTGGTATTGGAAAATTATCATCGACTATGTGGAAATTGTGTTTTGATTCGTTATCGTATACGTTAAAATCTAATTCTGTGATTCCAATAGATTTTATCTTCTCATTCGTTATACCAGAGAATGAACATGATTGTTTTTTATCAATAAAAAGATTTTCATTTAATTTACCTAATTTACATAATGAAATATCAGCCCCTGTGTCTATTAAAAATGTTAAACTAGTTTTTGTTCCTATGTCTAGTTCTATATAATTAGTAGTATTTTCAGAGATAGAAAAAATTTTAATCAATTCTGCTCCGGAGGATGAATGATTTAATTCCGATTGTTCATCTCCGGGCCCTCGGAGTTTTCCTGAACTATACGTACGTTGTTTCTATTATTATTGTACTTATTATTATAATTGTTATTGTTATTGTAATTGTTATTCTTGTTTCGTCTACCATTATAATTGTTGTTTTTCCTATTGTTGGGACGATTATTATTCTGGTAATTGTTATTCCCATTATTATTATTATATCTATCGTTATTATTTCTATTGTTTTTATTTCTATAATTGTTGTTGTTTCTGTTATTATTAATATTTCTGTTGTTAATATTCCTATTATTATAATTATTATTATAATTATTATTCCACCTATTATTTCTACTTGAAAAATATAATATCTGATTTTCATTATTGGCAAAATCTTTCTCTAATTCTATTGCCAATTATACTGCTTCATTCAAATCCTTAGGTTTGGAAGCAAAAATTGTTGGCTTCATGTCTGCATTAAGACCATTTTTGAATATATTTAATGCGTAGGTGTTGTTGAGGGAAATAATTGTATCTTTTTGTATACCATTGCATTGTGGTATTTCATTTATTTGCAGTTCATTTAATCCTGCAATCATTTCTAACAGTTTTTCGTGATAAGCCTGTACCTTCATGTTCTTCTGTATAAATTTGCTCAAAGTTAGCTGTATTTGTGCTATGGTCTTTGTAGACTTGTATCTTGACTGGAGGGAAATTTTAAGATCATCAAAATTATTAATGTTGTTAGTGCTTATGGCAGTTCGCACACCTGGTGTTAATTTAACATTAATGACAAAATCTATAAGTGTCACTTTTGCTTCGGTTGTCAAAGAATTGTAAATTATTTCAATTATTTTCAGAAATGAAATTAATTCTTTATAATTTCCAGAAAATTCTGGTATAGTTTTCAAAGATACTTCTAAATTGAATGATGCCATTTTTATTATAGAATTTGAACCTGTACTTTTAGTGGCTATGTTTGAAATTTCGGTTTCTTTTCCTAATTCTTCTAGTTTCTGTTGCAATATAGTCTTTGCCTTCTCATAATATATATTGAATTTATCTATTAATTCCTTTTTTATTTCTTTACTGGAGCTAAATTCTAAAAATTGTCTCTTTATTAGGTCTACTTCTTCTAATTTCAAAGCTAATGTTCTGCTAGTGTACCCTCTACTACCAGATTTTCTGAAGTTAGTTATTATTTTTTCTAGACTATCTATTAATTGGTCCATTTACAATCATTCAAAATTTTTCTATTATAATTTAATTTTATTTAAACAACATTATTATTGACCTTCTTGTTTAGATAATTCTTATAGTAATTGCTTAACTTTGAAATACATATAATGAAAATTAAAATTGAAATTAAAATTGTTATTAGAGTTAAATGTTCATTATTTTCTTTTGGTTTCTGGGTGTTGTTGCCTACTTCGTAACTGGCAATTGCAACTAAAATCGTGTTGCTGATTTTACTCCACCAACCCATGTTTTATTTTATTTCTTGGTTTTTAATAAAGCAGTATTTTAACTACCAAAAATATCTAGTTTTTATATTAGCTGCTTTTCTTTAGTGTTCAAAAATATCTTAAAAAAATTTGTTTTTGGAAAGCTTTCAACAGGCTTTTTTTTTATATATCTTTTTAATATAATTCAATATTAATAAATTCAATATTTTTTTCAAAGTAAATGGAATGGAAAGGTTTCAGTTATGTGGGCAGGACCAAAAATGGAAGATTCCAGATAGTTGGGCAGGATCATTTTAAAAACGGAAGATTCCAGATAGTTGGGCAGGATCGCCATGTAAAGGATCATAAAGGTAATTACAGGATCGCCATATAAAGGATCATAAAGGTAATTACAGGATCGCCATATAAAGGATCATAAAGGTAATTACAGGATCGCCATATAAAGGGTTATAAAAGTGTTTAAATGTTTTTTTTTTTTTTTTTTTTTTTTTTTTTTTGGTGAGAGGGGAAATGCATTTACGCACTTAGGTGGTTGTTGCCACCCGTCGTGCCGGACTCCACGCAGTTTTTGCGTGCCTACCGGCTAAAACCCCTCTCTATATCACCAGGCTCCATCCTGGGACTGTCAATTAATGACATTACTTCAGGATGGAGCCTTATATGCCGGTCCAGTTGGACCCTACGGTCCTGTCGACCTTGCCAGGTCTCTCTCCTTCCGACGAAGAATCCCCCTCGCAAAAAAGGCGATCCTACTCCATGCAGCAAGGTTTCCTAACATGACTCCCGTGATGGTATTGGGAGTCAAGATGCCAAGATCCCTCTCCAGTGCACGCCTCTCCAACATCCACTTCTCACACTCAAAGAAAGTGTGGAAAGCGGAGTCGGATTGTGCTCCACAGTAGACGCATGTGGGACTTACGGCCTTTCCTATTTTAAACAGGAAAGACCGAAAGTGCCCATGGCCCGTCAGCAACTGCGTGAGGTAGTAATCTACCTCACCGTGCTGACGATTTAGCCAAGCGTCCACTTGAGGGACAAGGGCGTAAGTCCACCTTCCGCGTGTCTCAGTATCCCACCGTAACTGCCAGTCACGGAGGGACTGAGACCTTGCCACAGATTGTGCGCCTTCTCTACCAATTTCGTCCTTGTGTTGGTGGACGAATTGTCGCTCCCTGGCGAGGAGGTCGATGGGTATGACCCCGGCGACCACCAAGACAGCCGGCTCCGATACCGTGCGGTAGGAGCACGCTATGCGGAGCGCTGCTCTCCGTTGCACTGCCGCCATGCGCTTTCGGTACTTTTCGACCCTGAGCGCATCAGCCCAGACTTCAGCTCCATACAACATCACAGACTCGGCGGTGCTCAGCAGCAAACGTCTTTTACAGGGAAGAGGGCCCCCAATGTTGGCCATTACCCTGCTCAACAACGTCACTACTAATGCCGCTTTGTCTGCTCTGCTGGATATTTCGCTCCAGAAGGTTAGTCTGTTGTCCAAACTAACCCCCAGGTAGCGAACGGCGTTCTTCGTCTGGACTGTAACCTCTCCTACCTGCATGCTTCTAATGAGCGGGATGCGCTTCTTAGTAAGAAGCACTATCTCGGTCTTAGTCAGTGCCAACTCCAACCCGTGGTCACTCAGCCAGAGAGTAACTCGACGCATAAGTTGGTTGAGTCGCAGTTGGGCCGCATCGACATCTTTGGCAATAATAACTGCCGCGATGTCATCCGCGTAACCAACCAGGAATGTCCCTTCGGGCATCTCCATACGTAGAATCCCGTCATATGTATAGTTCCATATGTCGGGTCCCAGTATGGATCCCTGGGCCGCCCCTGCCGATAAGACTTTCGTCTCTTGGCCATCCTCCGTGTCATAGAGTATGGATCGATCTTTCAGGTAATCTCCCATGATACGCAGGAGGTACCCTGGGAGCCTGAAATTTCTCTCCATCGCGTATAACGCGTCCTGCCAGCGGACAGAGTTAAACGCGTTTTTCACATCCAGTGTGACCAGCAAACATACGGGACGTGAAAAGTGGTTTCCACGTTCCGTGCTCCTACCTGCATTAACTACCTCCTGGATAGCCGCCACAGTCGACCTGCCCCTTCGAAAGCCGTACTGTCTTTCGGAGAGGTCGCCTGCCGCTACTACTGCAGCCTGCAGACGTGGGCGAAGAAGCTTCTCCAGAAGTTTCCCCGCGTTATCAAGCAGGCATAGTGGTCTGTATGACCCAGGAGCGCCGACTGGTCCCTTGCCCTTGTCAATAAGCACAAGTTTAGCCATCTTCCAGCGGGAGGGAAACACCCCGGCCTTTAGACAGGCGTTGTACATATTGAGCAAGAGCTCTGGATGACTCCGTGACACGGCTTTCAGCACCTCTGCTGGTAGACCATCAGGACCTGGTGCCTTCCCGCTGCGCAAACAACGAGAGGCACACTCCAGTTCCTCCAAGGTGAAAGGCGGTATTTCCGTTTCGTCCATGATCGATGTTCTATCGACCACTGGATGATCCGGAAAAAGGGCTTCCACTATGGGCCGAATAGTATCCGCATTCAGAGAAGCGTTTGGCTTAAACGCCCTCAATTTGCGGAGCACTATTTTATAGCCCAACCCCCATGGATCCCTATTTAGGTCCTCCGTTAAGTCCTTCCAGCATCGGCGCTTACTTCTTTGGATGGCGCGGCGAAGATCTTTTTTCGCCGCCTTATACTCTTCGGCTTTACGGGCTGCGTCATCTGCGTTTCCATTAGCGCGTTGAGCCAGCCGTCTACGACGGAGACAAACACGCCTCAGATCCGCAATTTCGGTCGTCCACCAGTAAGCAGGACTTCTCCCTTCGTTCGGACCCCTCCTCGGTACAGCGCTTTGACAGGCCTGATGTATAAGACTCATGGTTGAGTCCACAAGTACATCAGCCCTCTCAACAGGCGGAAGATCATTACGGATCCCCTCTGTGGTCATACGTCCCCGTTCTAGGGCTAGAGACAAAGCTTCAACGTCCATCCTAGCGGCATTCCACCTAGCTGGTCCATGATGTTGGATGGACCAAGCTGGTGCAATATCACGCACACGGAATGTGATATACTGGTGATCGCTGGCCGTAAAGTCCTCGATCACCTGCCATTCCTAAACGAGTGCCGCTAGGTTTTCAGTTGCCAGAGTGAGATCGATAATGGTCCCCCTTTGGCCAGATCTTCGAAAGGTGGGCACGGAGCCGTTATTTAATACAACCAACCCCGTCCTGGACATAAAGTCCAAAATTCGCCCACCTCTCGAATCGGTTCTAATCTCGCCCCACTCTACTGCTTTTGCATTGAAGTCTCCAGCCACTACCAGATGACCTCCCATGCTCCGTAAGACATCCTCCAAGTCGTCTAACTTGGTTTGGAAGTCCGAAATACCCTCGTTTGGAGTAAGATAGCAGCTAAAGTAAGTCACCAAGCCGCTTCTCACCCAAACGAAACCATCTCCAGAGCCATGGGCCGAAACACAGAAGCGTCTCGGGTCCGGGATCCATATCGCCGCTGTACCGAGGTTGTCCCTAAACCATGTAGGCGCACATCCGTCCCGGTACTGCTCACTGATCAAAATAAGATCAGCTTGTTTCTCGAGACGGATCTGCGCCATCAGGTCGTGAGCAGTTCTGCTGCGGTGCATGTTGGCCTGTAGGATGACCATCATATTGTCCGCTTAGCATCTTCTAATGCCTTGCGGAATACTCCGCAAGCGCCCGATCCTGCAATATGTTTGCGGCCATTTTCCCCTATGTCGGAGCATAGGTAGCATGTCGGCTGGGACTTGCAGTCCTTTGCCTTGTGCCCTTCTACCCCGCACAGGAAACACATATTGCCTCGGATAATAATAATAATAATAATAATAATAATAATAATAATAATAATAATAATAATAATAATAATAATAATAATAATAATAATAATAATAATAATAATAATAATAATAATAATAATAATAATAATAATAATAATAATAATAATAATAATAATAATAATAATAATAATAATAATAATAATAATAATAATAATAATAATAATAATAATAATAATAATAATAATAATAATAATAATAATAATAATAATAATAATAATAATAATAATAATAATAATAATAATAATAATAATAATAATAATAATAATAATAATAATAATAATAATAATAATAATAATAATAATAATAATAATTTTTTTTTTTTTTTTTTTTTTTTTTTTTTTTTTTTTTTTTTTGGGGTAAGGGGGTAAAAATGTGGTTACACATACACTCAAGGTGTTATGTCGGATTCTCCTTGCGGCATACCGACTAAAAAACCTCCTTTTCTTCCTCCCCTGGGAATCGATCCACCCCGGGACCGCGTCTAGCATTACTTCGGGGTGGTTCCCTGATCGGCCGCCTTAGCCATCGCCCGCATTGCCAGTTGGATCGTTTGTCTCCATTTCGATTATGTTTGCATGATCCAGGTCAATCTTTTTCAGCCGCAGTAGTTCTTCGCAGTACTTACACACAGCTTTCCAGTTTGCTTCGTTTCTTATCATCTTAGGAACTAGATTTTCCACAGTGAAGCATCCTATTTTAGTTTCTAGTTCCTCTCGCTTTCGTGTCCATCTGACACACTTGAAAAAAGTGTGTTCTGCGTCATCGATCTGATCATCCTCTTCGTATAGGCAGTAAGGAGTGCTGCATTTGCCTACTGTGTGTAGATACTTTCGGAAGTATCCGTGTCCCGAAAGCATTTGAGTCAGATAGTAGTTCACCTCTCCCGCTGTCCTTTTAATCCAGGTTTCCAGATTTGGAATAAGTCTGGCTGTCCATCTGCCTTTAGTTTCGGCTGCCCACCTCCTTTGCCAAGCTTGCATAGTGCTGCGCTTGATTTGCTCTACTTCGCCTTGTGCTAGAGTGCTTTCCTGCTTTCTGAGCCATATCCTCCTCCTCTCTTGTATTATAAGATCAATGGGGACTGTTCCGGCTATGACAAGTACCGCGGCTCCCGAAACTGTGCGGTATGCGGATGTTATCCTCAGCGCGGATGTTCGTTGAACTGCCAGCAGAGCATTTGCTCTCTTTTGCCACCTTATTGCTCCTCCCCACACTTCACATCCGTAGAGAAGGATACTATTGCTCGTCTCCATCAAGAGCCTGCGTTTGTTCTGAGTAGGGCCACCTATATTTGCCATTAGCCGACTTAGCTGCGCTGTTATTGCCGTCGCTTTCATGGCTGCGTATTTTATCTGGTTTGAATACGTCATCTTTGGATCCATCCTTATGCCCAGGTAGGTGCATTGTTTGGTACGTAGCGTGAGTTCTCCAACGTTGAAGCCAATCTCAGTGGGGATACGTCGCCTGGTGAGTAGGATCAGTTCAGTTTTCTGAGTGGCCAAACTAAGCCCACGTGAGTCCATCCATGTCCGGGTTCTGATCATCACCTGTCTCAGCTTTCGTTGTGCCTCCTCCGTGTCTCTGGCGCTAATAATTGCTGCTAAATCATCCGCGTAACCGACGAGGAAAGTATCCTGTGGCATTTCCATACGCAGTATGTCGTCGTAACTAATATTCCACAGATCCGGTCCGAGAATAGAGCCCTGTGCCGCACCAGATGTGACCTGAATATTCCGTTTGCCATCACTTGTGTTGTAGATTAGTTCTCTTTCGCTAAGGTAGTCTCTTATTATCCTCCTCAAGTATACTGGCACCTGAAAGCGGGCCTCCAGTGCTTGAAAGACATCCTTCCACCTAAGGCTATTAAAGGCATTTTTCACGTCCAGAGTAGCTAGTAGTATTAGTGGTCTACTGAAATGGTTCCTTCGTTGCGCGTCTTCAAATGCGTGAGCGACATCCATTAAGGCTCCTACGGTGGACTTACCCGGTCGGAAACCGTGTTGCCTTTCCGATAAACCTCCCTTTGCGTCTACGGCCTCCATCAGTCTGGGTTTGATGAGCCTTTCCAGTAGCTTGCCAGCCGTATCCAGCATGCACAGTGGTCTGTAAGCTGATGGAGAATCTGGGTCACCTTTTCCCTTACGTATAAGCACTAGTTGCTGGACCTTCCAGATTCTAGGGAATGTGCCCTCTATTAAGCACTTATTAAAAGCGCCCAGAAGTATTTCGGGGCATTTATGTGCAATCTCCTTTAGCACTTCTGATGGTATACCATCGGGACCTGGCGCCTTTCCAGGCTGTAGCTTCGAGGCAGCTGCGATTAGTTCCTCCGTTGTGAATAACGGGATGGCCGTATCTTCCGTGGTTGCCATTTCCTCTATTGAGCTTTCATGCGATGGGAAAAGTGATCTAATAATCCTAGTCATTTGGTCATCATTCATTATTGGGGTGGAGTCTTTCGCGCAGAGTTTTCCCATGACAAGTTTATAGCCAGTTCCCCAGGGATTAGAGTTAATGTCCTCACGCAACGACTCCCATAGTATCTTCTTGCTATTAAAAATTTCATGCTTCAGGTTCCTCTTTGCCGCTTTGTAGGTGTTCATCTCATTTTCAGCGTTTCCTCGCCGCCTAGCTCTTGTTAGTTTCCTCCTACATTTTAAGCACTCGCGTCTTGCCCTTGCGATGTCTTCATTCCACCAGTGTACCGCTTTTCTCTTCTGTCTCGCCGTTCTGATTCTGGGCATCGCTTTGTCACAGCTTTGTTGTATTATTTCCGTCAGAACCTCTGCAGTTCTGGAGGCGCTTAGCATTTCCGGGACCACGTCTTTCCTTTGTTCCACTTCCATTAAAAGTATCTCTGTGTTTAACTTTCCAGCGTTCCATTTGCGTGTCGTCGTATTCTCTCGCCTCGTGGCTTCGCCTCTTACAGCATGTATGCCGAAGTTGTACGATATATACTGGTGGTCGCTGCCTGTGTAATTCTCCAGTACTCTCCAGTCCGTTATCTGGCGCAATGTCCTTTCTGATGCAAGGGTAACATCAGGTATAGTGCCTTGGCATCCGGGTCGCCTAAAAGTGGGAGTGTTTCCATTGTTTACTGCAACCAAGCCAGTTCTGGCCATCATTTCGACGATTCTCCTGCCTCTTGCATCAGTAATCTGCATTCCCCAGTCGACAGCTCGGGCATTCAGATCTCCGGCTACTATGAAATGGCCTCGTATAGTGCGAATAAAGTCCTCGATACCGCTCAGTTTTCTTTCAAAATCTTCGATGTTGTCGCTCGGTGTAAGGTAGCAGCTAACAAGGGTAACATCTTTGATTCGCACCCATGCGAAACAGTTTCCCTTCCCGCTTTTAGCGGGAGTGCAATAGTTTGTTGCTGGAATCCATACTGCTGCCGTAGCGGTATCGTCCTCAATCCATAGCCCGCTTTTCCTGCTGTATTGCTCGCTTATAATGGCGATGTCTGCTGTTTCCTCTATCATGATCTGTGGTAGCAGCGCGTCTGCCACTCTACCCCTGTGCATATTCAGTTGGAGGATCTTCATGATTGTCTATCAGCTTTGCAACTTCTCGATCCCGGAAGATGATCCGTCAATGTCTTACCCTGTTCCGCGCAGATACAGCACCTGACCGGGTTTGTACACTGTTTCAACATGTGGCCTTCTTCGCCGCACCGGATACATATTCCCCTTGCCTTCCTGTCGGGTCCTCGGCATTCTCTTTGTTCATGCCCGAGTCCAAAGCACTTGAAGCAGCGTTTGTCTTCCTCGCGGTATTTCAGTCTGCAGTTTGTCCATCCGATTTTTATGCGCTCCGCCTTCAACAGTTTTCTCGCATCGCTTGTTGGTAGTTGCACAAATGCTCTTCTTTGGTCCCATGTACTTAATTTTGTGAGTCGAGCCGTTATGTTCGCATCTGTTGTTCCAGTCATCTTGCACACAGCGGCAATAACGTCTTCTTCGGTGGAGGTGCAGTCTATATCTCGAATCTCGATGGTTATCTTCGGTTTTAGGTCCTTTACTTCCGCGGCTTCCTTCAGGGATATTCTTATGGCCTCTGAAAACTTTCCCACTTTGCCACCCTGCGCCACTTCCAAAAGTAACGCGCCGGTTCTGGTTTTGCGAATCGAGCGTACTGTTACGTCCGCTTCTTCGGGTTTCACGGTGGCCTTCAGTGTCCTCAGAACATCTGCGTAGCTATGACCTTCAGCTGGTTTAACAACCACTGCGTTTGATCTCTGTTTGGGCATCCTTTTTCGGGTTTTCTTCTTAGCTGCCAATTTTTCTCCTTGGGACTTCACCGGCTGCTTACTGCCGGTTTCCTTTCGTATGCCTTCCGTCTTTCCGCCGGTTGCCCTTTGGGAGATGTCCCTTTTAGGAGTCTTCTCGTTTCGCTTCTTTGATTCAGCTGTGTTAGTAGCTAGCAAGCTATTTTCCTGTCCACCGACCTTATGTTTCTTACCAATGTGATTCTTGGCTGGGCTGGACGCAGGTCTTTTGCTTGACATGAGTACGTCGCATTTCTCATCGCTGGTAGTCTGTTCCGCTTTTCCAGACAGGCCTAGAGTTCTTTTACGCGTTCTCTGTGCTTCCTCGGCTAACTTCCATCTTTTCCTGTGATCCTCTATTACATCTAAAAGTTCATCAAGTTCCGATACGCCATTCTTGATGTCCATGCTGATGTTCTTCTGTTTCATGAGGGCTAGCCTCATCTTGTTTAAAACTGCTTTGCATTTTTGCAGGCTCTGTTCCTCGGCCGTTCTCGCCCTGAAAATGAGCTCCTCTTCCAATGCCATCGGAGAAAGTGCACGAGTTTCGGGTTTTCCACAGTCCACGCGAGTAGTCTCGTTTTCTCCTTTGGGATTATCAAGCATGACTTTGGGGCTTCTACCGACTGCCCCAGCTTGTTCGGTTTGGGGTGATCCTCTAGTCTCCCTTCCCTTATTAAAGGGTGGAGTATTCGTCGCTGACTGCGTGCTTCTCAACCAATCACGGATATCTGTTCCGGTCACACATCCTTGGGAAGTTTTGAGCATTTCGCCCGCTTTCCCGCACACCGTCTCTGGAGAATTTTGCGACAACATTCTTCTTTCCTCATTTGTAACTTTATTTACATTCATATTTGGGGGTGTTCTCATCATCTTTGTAATTCGGGTCCCCGCTCCGAGCCGCTATCCTTCCGCGGATTATACAGTTGCCTCAAACGATCCCCGTGGGTCCCTATGCAAGCAGTGAGGTCCACGCGAGGGTTGACACAGGACCTCATGAGTACCTGTGTTCAGAGCCAGGATCTCGGCGCTAAGTAGGAGTCATCTCAACTACACCTGTACCGTCAACTCAACGACGACGCGGTTGGAACGTACCCGAAGCCTCGCCACAGTTTTAACGGGACGGAGGCGGCTACAGCATTAGCCTGGCAGCCATTTCGACAAGATTTCACTCTTGCTTACTGAGGTGCCAGAATACTGCACCCGTCAGCTCGTAGCGTCAGGATCAAAACGTCCATCAAGTATCATCAGCCTCGTGCAATAAATAAAAGCCGTCCATCATCGTCAGCCTCATCAGGTGTGATGAGTCTGCCCAGCTTTTGGTCCACGGGTGGTATTTTATTTCCCACCTTCCCTGCAGATCTAAAAAGACCTGCCGAGATTTCCCCTATCCGCCACCTGGGGACGCGTCCGATGGAAGGCTGGGAGAACTCCACACGGAATAATAATAATAATAATAATAATAATAATAATAATAATAATAATAATAATAATAATAATAATAATAATAATAATAATAATAATAATAATAATAATAATAATAATAATAATAATAATAATAATAATAATTTTTTTTTTTTTTTTTTTTTTTCGAGGGTGAGGAGGTTAAAAATGTCTAACACATCATCAGGTGACAGAAACCTGGTATGTGGGACTTGCACCCACTAAAAAAACCCCCTCCTAGAGCATGTTTCCACCTTGGGACCGCTTTCGCATTGCTTCAAGGTGGTGCTCTACACTTTTCTCATCACCTCATATGTTGACCCGCGTCTAGGTCCCGTTTCTTTGTACGCAATATACTTTCAGCGAAGATTGCAACATAGCTCCAATTTTCCGCGCTCTTTGTCATTATTTCCGTGATATTGTCCGGTGTTACATTATCGATATGTAAGTTACGCTGTAATACACGCCTTTGGCCTCTCCATTTTGGGCATTCAAAAAATGTGTGCTCTGCGTCATCTATGCAGCCATCTTCGTATATACAGTGGGGGCTTTCAGTCTTGCCCATTCTGTGCAAGTATTTACGAAAGTACCCGTGACCAGATAATAATTGCGTCAAATAGTAGTTTGTTTCTCCTTGATCATTTCTCATCCATGTAATAATATCAGGGATGAGTCTTGCTGTCCACCTTCCATATTCTTCATTGTGCCATCTGTTTTGCCACTGCTGGAGTGTCTGTTCCCTTATATATCTATAGTCCACTTTTTGATCGTTTCTGCGAATATTCCATATTTCCCTTTTTTCCTTTGCCATCAAATCGATAGGTATTATTTTAGCTATTATCAAAATGGCTGAGTTTGAGACCGTCCGATATGCGGAGGATACTCTAAGTGCGGCGGTGTGCTGTGCTCTTGCAAGGATCTTCCTATTGCATTCCTTTTGTATTGATTCTGCCCAGATCTCACACCCGTATAATAGAATCGAGTGGATTGTCGTCATCAAGAGTCTTCTTTTGCTCTGTAATGGACCGCCAATATTTGCCATTAATCTGCTCAATGATGCAATCACTTTAAATGCTTTCGTAGCCGCGTATTTTAGTTGAGCGTTGAAGTTCAGTCTGTTGTCTAAGCTTACTCCTAAATATCTGATGGAGTTTTGTGTGGTGATTGTCTCAGTCAGAACGCGCATTTCTACCTTTAGTGGAATGTGTCTCCTTGTAATAATCATAAGCTCAGTTTTTTCAGCAGCCAATTTAAGTCCGCGAGAGTCTAGCCATGATTTTGTTCTCAGCATCACCTGATTTAGCTTCCTCTGCACTTCTTCCATATCTCGTGCAGGGATAACTGCAGCGATATCGTCTGCATACCCAACTAAATAAGTTTCGGGGGGCATATCAATGTTAAGGATTTCATCATAACTAATGTTCCACAATTCTGGACCAAGAATTGAGCCTTGTGCTGCACCTGATGTCACTTTCATTACATGTTCTTTTCCTGCTGTTGAGTAGATAAGCTCACGATCCTTTAGGTAGCTTTTGATTATGTTCGTGATGTATATGGGGCTATTGAAACGTGTTTCCAGTGCGTAGATCATATCCGCCCATCTTGCGCTGTTGAAGGCATTGCGGATATCAAGGGTTGCTAGTAAAATGATTTTCCTGGAGTAATGGTTGCCCGTTTGTGCCGATTTCACGCCATCAAGGACGTCTTCGATTGCTCCGATCGCTGACATTTTAGGTCTGAACCCGTGTTGTCTCTTCGATAACCCTCCAGAATTTTGAATCGATTGTTGAATTCGTGGCTTTAAGAGTCTTTCTAATAATTTCCCTGCGGTGTCAAGCATACAGAGTGGACGGTATGCTGATGGAGATTCGGGGTCTCCCTTTCCCTTGGCAATGAGTACGAGGCGTTGCCGTTTCCAAATTTCGGGGAAAACTCCTTCTTTTAGGCATGCATTATACATGTTTAGCAAAAGATTGGGTTGCTCGTCTGCAATGATTTTAAGGACCTCTGCTGGGATACCGTCTGGGCCTGGAGCTTTCTGATTTTTGAGCGATTTAGCCGCAATCCTTAACTCTTCTCTACTGAATGGCGGTATAGGTTGTGCAAGTGGTCTAATTCGATATTTTATTTCGTCATGTGTGGGGAAGAGGGAGTGCACAATATTCCTCATCACATGTTCCGGGAGGTCTGGAATTGGTGTTTGAGCCCCGAGTTTCTTCATAACGATCTTATATCCAAGGCCCCATGGGTTGTTATTTATATCATTTCGAAGTTCTTCCCACTTTCGCTTCTTGCTTGTTTTAATCGCTATCTTCAATTCCTTTTTTGCACATTTAAGAGCATCGGCTTCTGTAGTGGCCTCTCCAGTTCTCCGTGCTCTTGTGTACTTCCTTCTACATTTTAGACAGGTTTTTCTGAGGTTTGCAATTTCGTCAGTCCACCAGTAAACTGACTTCTTTTGGAATTTAGAGCTTATTTTCTTCATAGAAGCGTTACATGCCTCTTTAATGCTTTGCATTGTATTGAGTGCCATGGTTCTAGCATCTGATAGGCCATCGTTAGTTATTGTTGCGCTTTCTATGTGGCTAAGGAAGACATCCACGTTAAGTCTTGTCAGGTCCCATTTCGTCGAGTTTATTACGTTCTTTATCCTGTTAGTTGAACAATATTTATCTATAGAGAAGGTTATGTAGTTATGGTCACTTCCTGTGAAGTCCTCCAAGACTTTCCAGTTTGACAGCCTATTCATCAATTTTTCGGAGACGAGTGTAATATCAGGTATTGTTCCTTCGCATCCAGGTCTCATAAAAGTGGGAGTATTACCTGTGTTCGCAATAATCAGTCCAGTTCTGGCTGCCATATCCAGGATGCTTCTTCCTCTTGAGTCTGTTGTGTTTGAACCCCAATCAGTTGCTTTCCCATTAAAATCTCCTGCTATTACTAATGCTGTATCTTCAAAGTCCATTACCTTGTCCTCTATTCCGTTGAGTTTTATTCTAAAATCCTCCACTCTATCGCTTGGTGTGAGGTAACAACTAATTAAAATAATATCCTTTATCTTAATCCATACAAAACCGATTCCGGTGCCTTTATCTTTTACTGTCATTGTCTTATGTTGAGGGATCCACATTGCAGCGGTTTTTGTGGTGTCCTCTAGCCAGACGCCATTTTTAGGGGTTAAGTATTGCTCGCTAATAATCGCAATGTCGGCTTCTTTTTCCAGCATGATCTGATCTAGCAGCTCGTGTGCTGTTTTACTTCTATGCATATTGGCCTGAAGTATTTTAATCATCATTATTGTCTCAGATTCCCGCTCGCCGGGCATTTACTTGACCCGGGGATATGCTCCACTTGACCTAAACCCTTTTCAGCGCATAGGCAGCAATTTGCCTTGTTTCTGCAATATTTTATTTGGTGGTCAGTTCCTCCGCATTTGATGCATTGGTTTCTTCTGTCTGGCCCCTTGCACTGCCATTGGGTATGTCCTGGGCTAAGACATTTATAGCATCGCCTTATACTAGAGTAAAGCCTCATCCTGCAATTTACCCAACCAATTTTTATTCTATCGTGCTTGAGTAATATATTTGCATTTTCGTTTGAAAGGTTTACCACGGCTTTTTTCTGCTCTCTGTGGTTTGGGGAATTGAGAGTTACTTTTATTTCGTCTGCTTTGTCCTTTAGTAGGGTTCTGATGGCTTCGGATATTTCTTCATTGGTTGTGAATGAATCTAGATCACGTATTTCTATGGAAGCTTTTGGGGTCAATTCTGACACTTCAGCTGTGTCTGACACAGTGGATTTAATGGCGTCTGACAATTTGCTGTTAATTTTTTCTCCCTTCTCTAATTCTAAAAGAATCGCTCCATTTTCTGTCTTTCTTATTGTTTTAACTTTGACATTTGTCTCTTCTGGTTTGATCTTGCTTCTTAGATTTTGCAGAACTTCGGCATATGTATGCCCTTCCTTCGGCTTAATAAGCATAGCATCAGATCTTTGCTTTTTCTTTGAGGCTCTCTGTGTTTTCCTTGACATAGGATGTTCCACTTTAGGTGTTTTTTCGATTCGATTTCTGGTTTTGTTGTTTGTTACGACTTGCCAATCTCTTTCTTGTCCATCTGATTTAGGTTTTTTTCCTGCTTCTTTTTGGGCTGGACTGGATGCGGTTCTCTTATTTGAAATTGGTGTTTCACTTTTTTCTACGTTTGTCGATTGCTTCGTCTTATCAGGTAAGCGTCGCAATTTTTTACTTGCTTCCCGTTCCTTTTCTGCTATTTTCCAGCTTCTTCTGTGGTTGCTTATGACATCTAATAGTTCATCAAGTTCTGCTACGCCTTTCTTGATATCCATACTAATATTCTTCTGCTTGGTAAGAGCCATTCTCATAATGTTAAGAACTGTTCTGCACCTAAGAAGGCTTTGTTCTTCACCAGTTCTTGCCCTGGAAATTAGCTCCTCTCTTGGCGATAACTGCGACTGTCGTTTTACCTCAATGTTCCTAACTGGCGTGATGACAATCACTTCCTCTTCGGCAGACTCGACTTGTGCACACTCTACGCTTGGTTGTAGAACCGTTCGTTCTACAGTTCCAGTAGGCGTTCGGTCCGATATCTCAGGAAGAGATCGCGCAAGCTTGTTACTCTTCTTGAAGATATCCGCGAATCCTCTGTCCTCCTTACTTCTATTGCTTGTAGCTCCTACTGCTACCTCAGACAAGCCTTCAGATGTCAAACTTGCCCTAACAGTGGGAGCGTTCTGTTCCCTAAGTACATCCGCCGTGCTCGTGGTAGGTGGTGAACGCACCACCCGACCAGTCCTTTTAAAAGGATTTTCAAAACGCGGGGTGCCACTTAGGGTAGACATCGACCCCTGTGTCTCCATTTGAGCGTGATAGGTATTATGTAATAATTTACCTATTACAAACAACCTATTAATAAGCAACACTTGTGACAAATCTGTAACCTATTACAAAAAGTCACCTATTATTTACACTTGTATCAAAAGTTTATTATTCCGTCGCAAAAAGAAAAACGTCCGCACTCATCAAGAGATTACATCCGAATAATAATAATAATAATAATAATAATAATAATAATAATAATAATAATAATAATAATAATAATTTTTTTTTTTTTTTTTTTTTTTGGTGAGAGGGGAAATGCATTTACGCACTTAGGTGGTTTTTGCCACCCGTCGTGCCGGACTCCACGCAGTTATTGCGTGCCTACCGGCTAAAACCCCTCTCTATATCACCAGGCTCCATCCTGGAACCGTCAATTTATGACATTACTTCAGGATGGAGCCTTATATGCCGGTCCAGTTGGACCCTACGGCTCTGTCGACCTTGCCAGGTCTCTCTCCTTCCGTCGCAGAATTCCCCTCGCAAAAAAGGCGATCCTACTCCATGCAGCAAGGTTTCCTAACATGACTCCCGTGATGGTATTGGGAGTCAAGATGCCAAGATCCCTCTCCAGTGCACGCCTCTCCAACATCCACTTTTCACACTCAAAGAAAGTGTGGAAAGCGGAGTCGGATTGTGCTCCACAGTAGACGCATGTGGGACTTACGGCCTTTCCTATTTTAAACAGGAAAGACCGAAAGTGCCCATGGCCCGTCAGCAACTGCGTGAGGTAGTAATCTACCTCACCGTGCTGACGATTTAGCCAAGCGTCCACTTGAGGGACAAGGGCGTAAGTCCACCTTCCGCGTGTCTCAGTATCCCACCGTAACTGCCAGTCACGGAGGGACTGAGACCTTGCCACAGATTGTGATAATAATAATAATAATAATAATAATAATAATAATAATAATAATAATAATAATAATAATAATAATAATAATAATAATAATAATAATAATAATAATAATAATAATAATAATAATAATAATAATAATAATAATAATAATAATAATAATAATAATAATAATAATAATAATAATAATAATAATAATAATAATAATAATAATAATAATAATAATAATAATAATAATAATAATAATAATAATAATAATAATAATAATAATAATAATAATAATAATAATAATAATAATAATAATAATAATAATAATAATAATAATAATAATAATAATAATAATAATAATAATAATAATAATAATAATAATAATAATAATAATAATAATAATAATAATAATAATAATAATAATAATAATAATAATAATAATAATAATAATAATAATAATAATAATAATAATAATAATAATAATAATAATAATAATAATAATAATAATAATAATAATAATAATAATAATAATAATAATAATAATAATAATAATAATAATAATAATAATAATAATAATAATAATAATAATAATAATAATAATAATAATAATAATAATAATAATAATAATAATAATAATAATAATAATAATAATAATAATAATAATAATAATAATAATAATAATAATAATAATAATAATAATAATAATAATAATAATAATAATAATAATAATAATAATAATAATAATAATAATTTTTTTTTTTTTTTTTTTTTTTTTTTTTTTTTTTTTGGTGAGAGGGGAAATGCATTTACGCACTTAGGTGGTTTTTGCCACCCGTCGTGCCGGACTCCACGCAGTTATTGCGTGCCTACCGGCTAAAACCCCTCTCTATATCACCAGGCTCCATCCTGGAACCGTCAATTTATGACATTACTTCAGGATGGAGCCTTATATGCCGGTCCAGTTGGACCCTACGGCTCTGTCGACCTTGCCAGGTCTCTCTCCTTCCGTCGCAGAATCCCCCTCGCAAAAAAGGCGATCCTACTCCATGCAGCAAGGTTTCCTAACATGACTCCCGTGATGGTATTGGGAGTCAAGATGCCAAGATCCCTCTCCAGGGCACGCCTCTCCAACATCCACTTTTCACACTCAAAGAAAGTGTGGAAAGCGGAGTCGGATTGTGCTCCACAGTAGACGCATGTGGGACTTACGGCCTTTCCTATTTTAAACAGGAAAGACCGAAAGTGCCCATGGCCCGTCAGCAACTGCGTGAGGTAGTAATCTACCTCACCGTGCTGACGATTTAGCCAAGCGTCCACTTGAGGGACAAGGGCGTAAGTCCACCTTCCGCGTGTCTCAGTATCCCACCGTAACTGCCAGTCACGGAGGGACTGAGACCTTGCCACAGATTGTGCGCCTTCTCTTCCAATTTCGTCCTTGTGTTGGTGGACGAATTGTCGCTCCCTGGCGAGGAGGTCGATGGGTATGACCCCGGCGACCACCAAGACAGCCGGCTCCGATACAGTGCGGTAGGAGCACGCTATGCGGAGCGCTGCTCTCCGTTGCACTGCCGCCATGCGCTTTCGGTACTTTTCCACCCTGAGCGCATCAGCCCAGACTTCAGCTCCATACAACATCACAGACTCGGCGGTGCTCAGCAGTAAACGTCTTTTACAGGGAAGAGGGCCCCCAATGTTGGCCATTACCCTGCTCAACAACGTCACTACTGAGGCCGCTTTGTCCGCTCTGCTGGATATTTCGCTCCAGAAGGTTAGTCTGTTATCCAAACTAACCCCCAGGTAGCGAACGGCGTTCTTCGTCTGGACTGTAACCTCTCCTACCTGCATGCTTCTAATGAGCGGGATGCGCTTCTTAGTAAGAAGCACTATCTCGGTCTTAGTCAGTGCCAACTCTAACCCGTGGTCACTCAGCCAGAGAGTAACTCGACGCATAACCTGGTTGAGTCGCAGTTGGGCCGCATCGACATCTTTGGCAATAATTACTGCCGCGATGTCGTCTGCGTAACCAACCAGGAATGTCCCTTCGGGCATCTCCATACGTAGAATCCCGTCATATGTATAGTTCCATATGTAGGGTCCCAGTATGGATCCCTGGGCCGCCCCTGCCGATAAGACTTTCGTCTCTCGGCCATCCTCCGTGTCATAGAGTATGGATCGATCTTTCAGGTAATCTCCCATGATACGCAGGAGGTACCCTGGGAGCCTGAAATTTCTCTCCATCGCGTATAACGCATCCTGCCAGCGGACAGAGTTAAACGCGTTTTTCACATCCAGTGTGACCAGCAAACATACGGGACGTGAAAAGTGGTTTCCACGTTCCGTGCTCCTACCTGCATTAACTACCTCCTGGATAGCCGCCACAGTCGACCTGCCCCTTCGAAAGCCGTACTGTAATAATAATAATAATAATAATAATAATAATAATAATAATAATAATAATAATAATAATAATAATAATAATAATAATAATAATAATAATAATAATAATAATAATAATAATAATAATAATAATAATAATAATAATAATAATAATAATAATAATAATAATAATAATAATAATAATAATAATAATAATAATAATAATAATAATAATAATAATAATAATAATAATAATAATAATAATAATAATAATAATAATAATAATAATAATTTTTTTTTTTTTTTTTTTTTTTCCGAGGTAGGAAAATCCCTTCGGATCATCAAATGCAATGGCATTCGGTATGTGGTGATTCCACTAAAAACCTACCTCTCCATGGACTCTATGTGTCCACTCCGGAACTACGGTGGTATTACTTCAGAGTGGAGTCCGTTAGGCCAGTTGACCCCTCATCTTTCGTTGTCCGACGGATTACGTTGCAATGGTGGTTGTTGCACTGTCCTCTCATCTAGATCCACTTTTTTATACTTTAGAATATGCTCTACATATACAGCTATATTCCTCCAGCACTCCTCGTCTTGCAGAATCTTTTCCAGGAAGTTGTCGACCGTGAAAAAGCCGATTGAAGACTCGAGATTGGATCTCTCTCTGTTCCATCTGGCGCATCTGAAGAAGGTGTGTTCCGCGTCGTCGATCGACGCGTCTCCATATATACAGTCCGGCCGTTCAATCTTGCCCATTCGGCACAGATACTTGCAGAAGTAGCCGTGTCCGGAGAGCAGCTGCGTCAAATAATAGTTTGTGTCACCAAAACTTCTCTCCGCCCATTTCCTAACATCTGGAATGAGTTTCGCCGTCCATCTACCATTAGGATCAGTGTTCCATCTTTGTTGCCATTGTTCAAGAGTTCGCCTTCTCTCTTCATCTGCTCTTGCTCTTAGTCCATATGCATTTCTGGCCTCCCAGAGTCTTCTCCTCTCAGTCGCTCGCAAATCTATGGGTATTGCACCGGTAATTACTAGCACTGCAGACCCAGAAACTGTCTTGTAAGCAGATGCCACTCTTAGTGCAGCGGTTCTCTGCACCGACGCCAAGACCTTCATTCTGCACTTGGCTCTTAATGCGTCTGCCCAGATTTCACTGCCGTACAGTAGAATCGAGTTCGTGGCTTCCATCAGGATTCTGCGTTTGCTTTGTACAGGTCCTCCTACGTTGGCCATGAGTTTACTAAGTAAACCTGTAACTTTTGCGGCCTTTTCTGCAGCATGTTTTATCTGCGCCCAGAAAGTGAGCCTGGGGTCCAATCTAACTCCAAGGTAGTTAACCACTTTCGCCGTAACTAAATTGGTGTCGCATATCGACATGTTCACTTCTAAGGGTATATGTTTCCTCGTTAGAAGGATTAACTCAGTTTTTTCGGTGGCGAGTTGAAGTCCTCTGTCTTCGAGCCATGATTGCGTCCTTATAAGCACCTGGTTAAGCTTTCGTCTGGCTTCTTCTGTGTTTCGAGCCACAATTACGGCCGCAACGTCATCAGCATATCCAACAAGATATGTGTCATCAGGCATCTCTATACGGAAAATGTCGTCATAGCTTATGTTCCAAAGGTCAGGGCCAAGTATGGACCCTTGGGCTGCCCCTGACGTAATATGCTTTCTTCGCTGTCCTTCACTCGTGTTATAAAAAAGCTCACGGTCACTCAGGTAGCTTTGCAGCATTTTCAGCAAATATCCTGGTCGGCAAACTTTGTTCTTAATGCTCTAAGTACGTCGATCCACCTGAGGCTGTTGAATGCGTTTCGGACATCCAGAGTTGCCAGAAGGACTATACTCCTCGAAAAATGGTTTCCGTGTTGTGTGGCATTTACACTAGATATTACCTTATATATTGCTCCTATAGTTGATCTCCCTGCTCTAAAACCATATTGTCTTTCCGAAAGACCACCAGCTTCCTCTACTGCTTTGGTCAGGCGAAGTTTCAGTAGCTTTTCCAGGATTTTTCCAGCGCTGTCCAGCATACAAAGTGGTCGGTATGCTGATGCTTGAGAGGGATCACCTTTGCCCTTACTGATCAATATAAGCCTCTGTTTTTTCCATCTCGTCGGGAAGACACCTTGTCTCAAGCATGTATTGTACATATTCAAAAGTACCCTGGGACGTTCACTTGCTATGAGCTTGAGCACTTCAATAGGTACTCCATCAGGCCCTGGAGCTTTATTACTCCTTAAGCCCCTTGCCGCAATCTGAAGCTCCTCCAATGTGAAATCTGGTATTGGATCCTCAGATGAGTAGGCCAAATCAACATCCGTCTGCAATTCATGCGTAGGAAAAAGGGTGTCAACAATGTTGATCATTGTCATGCTGTCCAGTTCAGGCAGAGAAGATTTCGCACCTAGTTTCCTCATTACGATTTTGTAGCCTAGACCCCATGGGTTGTCATTAAGGTCTCTTCTTAACTCTTCCCATTTTTCTCTCTTGCTACGATTTATGGCCAACTTTAGCTCTTTTTTTGCATTCCTGAATTCTTCAGCTTCCTCTATAGCAACACCATTCCGTTTAGCTCTAGTGAGCTTTCTCCTTTTACGGAGACAATTTCGGCGTAGTTCAGCTATTTCCTCTGTCCACCAATAAACAGATTGTCTCCTCGTTCTTGGCGATATTTTCGGCATTGCGGCATTGCAGCTTCGTACTATGGCTCTCATAGTGGAGTCCACCAGGCTCATATCATTTCCTCTCGGCCGAAGTCGACTGATATCTCCATCAATCCTCTCAAAGAGCGCTTCTGGGTTAAGCCTTGCCACGTTCCATTTTCGGGTACCTCTACGCCTTGAACTTTGTCGGGGTCGTTCATCCATTGCAATACGAAACGTAATATATTGGTGGTCACTTCCAGTGAAGTCCTCAAGAACTTTCCAGTCATTAACCGCCATCAACAGACTTTCCGATATCAGCGTGATATCCGGTGTTGTACTACTACAACCTGGTCTCCGGTAAGTGGTGGCCGATCCTGTATTAGCGACGATTAGACCCAGTCTGGCCGCCATGTCCAGAACGCATCTGCCTCTGGAGTTCGTTGAAGACATGCCCCACTCTAAAGCTCTGGAATTGAAATCTCCAGCGATTATTAGCAAACCTCCAATTTCTCGTGCCTTATCTTCAATCTGGTTTAGTCTCATCTGGAACTCTTGTATCGATTCGCTTGGTGTCAAGTAGCAGCTAAACAAAGTAAATTCTCTGAACTTCAGGTAAGTGAAGCCAGGACCTGATCCGTTTTCCAACGCGACGAATCTACTGCTACTGAGAAGCCATATCGCTGCTGTCTTCGTCTCATCCTCAAACCAGGTGGTACGATTTGTGCGTCCGTATTGCTCGCTGATTAGAACTACATCGGCTTCTTTCTCGGCTGCTAACTGTTCCAAAAGTGCATCCGCTGTTCTACTCCTGTGCATGTTTGCCTGGAGTATTATCATATTCATATTCGTTTATCTTTAAACTCGGGGCAACCCCTGGATGCAGGAAAGTGGTCAACACGTTCGCGGCCTGCATCCACAAATAGGCAACATTTACTAGGTGCCGTACACACCGAGATTTTATGACCCGGGCTTCCACACTTAAAACACAGACTTGATCTATCTGGTCCCTTGCAGTCGATTCGCATATGACCAACTCCTAGGCATCGGAAGCAACGTTTTGCGCTTAACCAAGGTCGAATTTTGGCCTGTATCCAACCAATTCTAACCCTTCCTAATTTCAACAGAACAGCCGCATTTTCAGCCGAAAGAGTCACAAATGCTCGGACCTGTTCCCTGTTGTTTGGGTTTGTAATTCTGACTCGAATTACCTCATCTGAGTTGAGCTGTCCTCTTACGGCCGCCTCTACTTCCTCCTTTGTTGTGTACGAGTCTAGGTCTCGAATCTCCACAGTTTCCATGGGTTTAATTTCAGTGACCAGGCCCGCTTTCTGCACTGTGCTTTTCAACTCCTCTACAAAACTGGTTTGAATTTTCTCTCCTCTGTTGAACTCGAGTAACAGACCTCCAGTACGAGTCTTGCGGATGCCCCTAACTTTCGCCGCCTCATTTGGCTGCATTTTTGTTCGCAAATTCTTAAGAACATCTGCGTAACTATTCCCCTCGGACGGTTTAATAAGTACCGCTTCTGGCTTTACTCGTTTGGGGCGCTCTCTCTTCGTATTCTTGCCTTTGTGTTCCTTGACTGGATTTTCACACTGGGGTTGGGTTTTCTTTTTTCCTTTATACAGATCCTCCGGAAATACTTGTGGTTCCTTTTTCCTCATTTTTTTACCATTACCTGGAGTGTTCTCTGCTGGACTAGTAGCGTTTCTCTTTCCACTCGTTAATGGGGTTTCCGGCTCAGTTTGGTTTCTTACGTCAGCTTCCTTTGTCGACTGCGTTTCTCTCCGTTCTTCTTCGGCCGCTTTCCAGCTTTTCCGATACCGCTCCATCACATCCAACTGCTCTGCAAGTTCAGAAACACCATCTTTAATGTCATTGCTGACATTCTTCTGACGCAGTATAGCGATCTTCATTTTTCTGAGAATTGTCCTGCACTGAACAATACTCTCTTCCTCGAAAGATCTCATTTTGTAAATGAGTTCTAGACGTGGGGAACTGCTACCCCTCGACTGCACAGATGAGTTCTCATTCTGGTGAGGCGTGAAGTTTTTTCCGGTATCCACTCCCGGATCGTTAACCATCGTCAGTGCCACCTCGGGCGTATTCTGCTCTATAGTGGGGGTTTTACCATTCGCGCCCGGTGGCGAGCGAGCCACCAGTCCGCTCCGTCTGAAAGGATCATTTCCTCTCTTGTCATCCGAAGTTTTTTGAAGTTCAGTGTTCTCCATGCTATTGGGTCCCCGCTCCAAGCCGCTATCCTTCCACAAAAGTACAGTTGCCTCAAACGATCCCCGTGGGTCCCTATGCAAGCAGTGAGGTCCACGCGAGGGTTGACACAAGACTTCATGGGTACTTGTGTTCAGAGCCAGGATCTCGGCGCTAAATAGGAGTCATCTCAACTACCCCTGTACGGTCACCTCAGTGACAACGTGGTCGGAACGTACTCGGAGACTCGCCACAGTTTTAACGGGACGGAGGCGGCTGCAGCATTAGCCTGGCAGCCATTTCGGCAAGATTTCACTCTTGCTTACTGAAGTGCCAGAATACTGCAGCCGTCAGCTCTTAGCGTCAGGATCAAATAGTCCAGCAATTATCATAGGCCTTGCGATGAAAGTAGTCCGTCACGATCAGCTCCATCAGGCGTGATGAAGCTGCCCAGCTTTTGGTCCACGGGTGGTATTTTATTTCCCACCTTCCCTGCAAATCTGAGAAGATCAGCCGAGAGTTCCCCTATCCGCCACCTGGGGACGCGTCCACACGGATAATAATAATAATAATAATAATAATAATAATAATAATAATAATAATAATAATAATAATAATAATAATAATAATAATAATAATAATAATAATAATAATAATAATAATAATAATAATAATAATAATAATAATAATAATAATAATAATAATAATAATAATAATAATAATAATAATAATAATAATAATAATAATAATAATAATAATAATAATAATAATAATAATAATAATAATAATAATAATAATTTTTTTTTTTTTTTTTTTTTTTGGTGAGAGGGGAAATGCATTTACGCACTTAGGTGGTTTTTGCCACCCGTCGTGCCGGACTCCACGCAGTTATTGCGTGCCTACCGGCTAAAACCCCTCTCTATATCACCAGGCTCCATCCTGGAACCGTCAATTTATGACATTACTTCAGGATGGAGCCTTATATGCCGGTCCAGTTGGACCCTACGGCTCTGTCGACCTTGCCAGGTCTCTCTCCTTCCGTCGCAGAATTCCCCTCGCAAAAAAGGCGATCCTACTCCATGCAGCAAGGTTTCCTAACATGACTCCCGTGATGGTATTGGGAGTCAAGATGCCAAGATCCCTCTCCAGTGCACGCCTCTCCAACATCCACTTTTCACACTCAAAGAAAGTGTGGAAAGCGGAGTCGGATTGTGCTCCACAGTAGACGCATGTGGGACTTACGGCCTTTCCTATTTTAAACAGGAAAGACCGAAAGTGCCCATGGCCCGTCAGCAACTGCGTGAGGTAGTAATCTACCTCACCGTGCTGACGATTTAGCCAAGCGTCCACTTGAGGGACAAGGGCGTAAGTCCACCTTCCGCGTGTCTCAGTATCCCACCGTAACTGCCAGTCACGGAGGGACTGAGACCTTGCCACAGATTGTGCGCCTTCTCTTCCAATTTCGTCCTTGTGTTGGTGGACGAATTGTCGCTCCCTGGCGAGGAGGTCGATGGGTATGACCCCGGCGACCACCAAGACAGCCGGCTCCGATACCGTGCGGTAGGAGCACGCTATGCGGAGCGCTGCTCTCCGTTGCACTGCCGCCATGCGCTTTCGGTACTTTTCGACCCTGAGCGCATCAGCCCAGACTTCAGCTCCATACAACATCACAGACTCGGCGGTGCTCAGCAGTAAACGTCTTTTACAGGGAAGAGGGCCCCCAATGTTGGCCATTACCCTGCTCAACAACGTCACTACTGAGGCCGCTTTGTCCGCTCTGCTGGATATTTCGCTCCAGAAGGTTAGTCTGTTATCCAAACTAACCCCCAGGTAGCGAACGGCGTTCTTCGTCTGGACTGTAACCTCTCCTACCTGCATGCTTCTAATGAGCGGGATGCGCTTCTTAGTAAGAAGCACTATCTCGGTCTTAGTCAGTGCCAACTCCAACCCGTGGTCACTCAGCCAGAGAGTAACTCGACGCATAACCTGGTTGAGTCGCAGTTGGGCCGCATCGACATCTTTGGCAATAATTACTGCCGCGATGTCGTCTGCGTAACCAACCAGGAATGTCCCTTCGGGCATCTCCATACGTAGAATCCCGTCATATGTATAGTTCCATATGTCGGGTCCCAGTATGGATCCCTGGGCCGCCCCTGCCGATAAGACTTTCGTCTCTCGGCCATCCTCCGTGTCATAGAGTATGGATCGATCTTTCAGGTAATCTCCCATGATACGCAGGAGGTACCCTGGGAGCCTGAAATTTCTCTCCATCGCGTATAACGCATCCTGCCAGCGGACAGAGTTAAACGCGTTTTTCACATCCAGTGTGACCAGCAAACATACGGGACGTGAAAAGTGGTTTCCACGTTCCGTGCTCCTACCTGCATTAACTACCTCCTGGATAGCCGCCACAGTCGACCTGCCCCTTCGAAAGCCGTACTGTCTTTCGGAGAGGTCGCCTGCCGCTACTACTGCAGCCTGCAGACGTGGGCGAAGAAGCTTCTCCAGGAGTTTACCCGCGTTATCAAGCAGGCATAGTGGTCTGTATGACCCAGGAGCGCCGACTGGTCCCTTGCCCTTGTCAATAAGCACAAGTTTAGCCATCTTCCAGCGGGAGGGAAACACCCCGGCCTTTAGACAGGCGTTGTACATATTGAGCAAGAGCTCTGGATGACTCCGTGACACGGCTTTCAGCACCTCTGCTGGTAGACCATCAGGACCTGGTGCCTTCCCGCTGCGCAAACAACGAGAGGCACACTCCAGTTCCTCCAAGGTGAAAGGCGGTATTTCCGTTTCGTCCATGATCGATGTTCTATCGACCACTGGATGATCCGGAAAAAGGGCTTCCACTATGGGCCGAATAGTATCCGCATTCAGAGAAGCGTTTGGCTTAAACGCCCTCAATTTGCGGAGCACTATTTTATAGCCCAACCCCCATGGATCCCTATTTAGGTCCTCAGTTAAGTCCTTCCAGCATCGGCGCTTACTTCTTTGGATGGCGCGGCGAAGATCTTTTTTCGCCGCCTTATACTCTTCGGCTTTACGGGCTGCGTCATCTGCGTTTCCATTAGCGCGTTGAGCCAGCCGTCTACGACGGAGACAAACACGCCTCAGATCCGCAATTTCGGTCGTCCACCAGTAAGCAGGACTTCTCCCTTCGTTCGGACCCCTCCTCGGTACAGCGCTTTGACAGGCCTGATGTATAAGACTCATGGTTGAGTTCACAAGTACATCAGCCCTCTCCACAGGCGGGAGATCATTACGGATCCCCTCTGTGGTCATACGTCCCCGTTCTAGGGCTAGAGACAAAGCTTCAACGTCCATCCTAGCGGCATTCCACCTAGCTGGTCCATGATGTTGGATGGACTGAGCTGGCGCAATATCACGCACACGGAATGTGATATACTGGTGATCGCTGGCCGTAAAGTCCTCGATCACCTGCCATTCCTGCACGAGTGCCGCTAGGTTTTCAGTTGCCAGAGTGAGATCGATAATGGTCCCCCTTTGGCCAGATCTTCGAAAGGTGGGCACGGAGCCGTTATTTAATACAACCAACCCCGTCCTGGACATAAAGTCCAAAATTCGCCCACCTCTCGAATCGGTTCTAATCTCGCCCCACTCTACTGCTTTTGCATTGAAGTCTCCAGCCACTACCAGATGACCTCCCATGCTCCGTAAGACATCCTCCAAGTCGTCTAACTTGGTTTGGAAGTCTGAAATACCCTCGTTTGGGGTAAGATAGCAGCTAAAGTAAGTCACCAAGCCGCTTCTCACCCAAACGAAACCATCTCCAGAGCCATGGGCCGAAACACAGAAGCGTCTCGGGTCCGGGATCCATATCGCCGCTGTACCGAGGTTGTCCCTAAACCACGTAGGCGCACATCCGTCTCGGTACTGCTCACTGATCAAAATAAGATCAGCTTGTTTCTCGAGACGGATCTGCCCCATCAGGTCGTGAGCAGTTCTGCTGCGGTGCATGTTGGCCTGTAGGATGACCCTCATATTGTCCGCTTAGCATCTTCTAATGCCTTGCGGAATACTCCGCAAGCGCCCGAGCCTGCAATATGTTTGCGGCCATTTTCCCCTATGTCGGAGCATAGGTAGCATGTCGGCTGGGACTTGCAGTCCTTTGCCTTGTGCCCTTCTACCCCGCACAGGAAACACATATTGCCTCGGTCAGGTCCGCTGCAGTTTCCACTAAGGTGACCGTACCCCAGGCACCTAAAGCACCTGGAGACGTCCACTCTGCCGCGCATCCTGCAGTTGACCCAACCGATTTTCACTGTCCTCCTTTGGAGGAGAACCTTGGCAGCTTTCGCCTCCATCTTGACAATAGCCATGTGTTGCCCCCTAATGTTGGGCTTTGCCAGAAACACTTCCAGAACACCCTTGTATTCTACAAGAATGTCTTGGAGAGCCACTTCCACCTCCTCCACAGAGGTGCACTCGTCGAGATCTCTGATCTCTACCTTAGTCATAGGGACCAGTTCTCTGACTAAACTCGCCTCGCCCGCTGCCTTTTCTAACGCCTGTTTAAAAGCGCTTCTTCCGTCAGTGGAGGACTTTTTCAGCTCCACAAGAAGCTCTCCCGCCTTGGTCTTCCGTATTGACCTAACAGCCACTCCACAGGCTTCCGGTTTGACCTGCGATCGGACGGCACTAAGCACTTCCGCGTAGGTCTTACCAGCTGCCGGTTTTAGAAGAATCGCTTCTGGCTTCTCGCCACCACGCTTCCTCTTCTGCATATTGCCCCTCTTTCCACTCGGTCCATCCTCATTAGATGGAGCGGTACCCTGAGGAGCACCTTTCCCCTGAGCGCGGTTGCGCTTTTTCCCGGCGGGGGTTTGGGCCACCTTTGAAGAGGCAGCATTTTGAGATGCTGCCCTTGTCGCAGATGCACCGTTGTCAGTCTCCGGTTTGGAGACGACCCCGCTGGCTTTCGCCTTTTTTGCGCTCTTCTGCGCCTCAACTAACGGTGGACTACCTGCCCTCCTCTTCCCACCTTCCTTGGTGAGACATCTAGGAGCAGCTACGTAATCCGGACGTTGCGGTCTGGAATAGCTCATTGTTAGCCACTGCAATTTTTCGACATTCTCCTCCAGTTTCGGAAGAGAGTCTTTAATGGACCTGCTAACATTTGGCTGCTTTTTAACAGCTGCCCCCATCTCCTTAATAATGGACCTCATTCCTGAGAGTCCCTCCTTCAGCTGGGCTAAGGCTTCCGCAAACCACCTTTCGGTGTTTCCGAAAGACCCAACTCCACCACTACGGCCTTCGAAGGTAGGCTCCATCGTCAAAGGGGCGCCACTTAAAGTGGGCACCGACCCTGACTTCTCCATCCGGAGGTAATAAGTTTCAGTGCTATCCACTTTCCACTTATTACAATGCACAAAACTAATATAAAAGAAACAAAAAATTCGTAATAGGTACCTATTACAAATATTTAAATTTCCTCTATCAAAAATCCACCTATTACTAATCACACTAATTATTATGCGGTCGCAAAAAAACACGTCTGTACTCGTTGAGAGATCACCAGACAATCCAATAATAATAATAATAATAATAATAATAATAATAATAATAATAATAATAATAATAATAATAATAATAATAATAATAATAATAATAATAATAATAATAATAATAATAATAATAATAATAATAATAATAATAATAATAATAATAATAATAATAATAATAATAATAATAATAATAATAATAATAATAATAATAATAATAATAATAATAATAATAATAATAATAATAATAATAATAATAATAATAATAATAATAATAATAATAATAATAATAATAATAATAATAATAATAATAATAATAATAATTTTTTTTTTTTTTTTTTTTTTTTTTTTTTTTTTTTTTTTTTTTTTTTTTTTTTTTTTGCGACGAAGGTGGAAAATGCATTTACGCATTCGCTCAGTGCCGTCACTCCTGCGATATGTCGGACTCCATGACAATACCGACTAAAAACCACCTTCTTTCCGGAGCTTGACCACCTCGGAACCGCTTTCGCATTACCTCGAGGTGGCTCCCGCTGTGGCCATTTGCGCCATCCCTGTTGTTGCCCGCGTCCAGGCGTTCTGCTTAATTTCTATCAAGGTCTACTTTTTTAGCCCTTAGCACCGTTTCACAAAACTTGGCCACACTGTTCCAGTTTTTTTCCTCTACTAACATTTTCTCCGTTATATTTTCCGATGTTATTTGTCCAACTATCAGTTCCAAGTACTCCCGCTCTCTTTGCCATTTGCCACAATGGAAGAAGGTGTGCTCTGCATCGTCTATATGTCTTTCCTCTTCATAGATACAATACGGTGAACTGCACTTATTCATCCTGTACAGATAATTCCTAAAGTACCCGTGACCTGAGAGCAGCTGTGTCAGGTAATAGCCTACCTCACCATGCTTCCTTCTTACCCACGTTCCTACTTCGGGAATTAGTTTAGCCGTCCATCTTCCTCTTATTTCACTATCCCATCGGGCCTGCCACTTTCTCAGAGTATCTACTCTTATCTCCTCAAAATGATTTGGGCTCAGTTGTCCAGCTTGCCTAGCGGCAAAGGTTTTCATCCGCTCTTCCACTTGGAGGTCAATCGGGAGCATCGCTGCTATAATCTGCACCGCCGGTGCTGATACCGTGCGGTAGGCGGATGCCACTCTCAATGCTGCGGTTCTTTGCACAGATATTAGTTTCCGTGCCCTGTGCTGTGCTTGCAAAGCCGAGCCCCATATCTCGCATCCATAGAGGAGGATGCTATTGCATGCCTCCATTAGCAGTTTCCTTCTCTTCCCAATGGGACCGCCTACGTTTGCCATCAACCTGCTCAACCTGGCCGTTATTGCGCACGCCTTTTCCGTGGAAAATTGTATCTGACTAGAAAATGTCAGCTTTGTATCCAGCCTTATCCCAAGATAATTCACAAATCTCCTCGTAGTCATCACCACGTCTCCAACACTCATGTTAACCTCTGTGGGGATACGTCGCCCTGTTAGGAGCAGCAGCTCGGTTTTATGCACAGCTAGCTGGAGTCCATGCGATTGCAACCAGCCCCTCGTGCGAATCATGACCTGATTCAACTTACGTTGTGCGCCCTCCATGGTCCTAGCTTGTATTACAGCTGCGATATCATCGGCATATCCGACCAGAAAGGCTCCCTCTGGCATATCCATTTTCAGGATACCGTCATAGCTAGCGTTCCACAAATCTGGGCCAAGGATAGATCCCTGTGCAGCCCCAGATGTGACCTGTATCCTTCTCATTCCCTGTTTTGTATCATAGACAAGGATCCTGTCCCGGAGGTATGATCCTATTATTCTCACCAGATACCCTGGCACCTTGAAGTTCCGCGCCAGCGCCTGCAGCACATCTGCCCATCTCAAGCTATTAAAAGCATTTTTCACATCGAGTGTGGCGAGAAGAACAATTGGCCTGCTGTAGTGGTTGCGCTCTCGATTTGCCAGAACGACGTCTACGACGTCCTTTAGTGCTCCCAAAGTTGACTTGCCTGGCCGAAAGCCATGTTGCCTCTCTGAAAGTCCTCCTCCTATGCGTATGGCCTCTTGAATTCTAGGCTTCAGTAATCGTTCCAATAGTTTGCCAGCTGTGTTCAACATGCATAAGGGTCTGTACGATGACGGGGTAGATAGATCTCCTTTCCCTTTGCTAATTAGTACAAGTTTCTGTTCCTTCCATGGGCTTGGGAAGATTCCCCCTGATAGACAGTGATTGTACATGTCCAGCAGGAACTTCGGCCGCTTTTCTACAACTTCCTTCAGGACTTCTGCTGGTATTCCATCAGGTCCAGGTGCCTTCTTAATCTTTAACTTCGCAGCCGCTTCTTTTAACTCTACTTCAGTGAAAAGGGGAAATGAAGATACTTCTACATAATCGGCATCAGCCGATCGTGGACTGTGCGTGGGAAAGAGAGATTTAACGATATTGCCCATTATCCCTTCGTCCATAGTCTCCACTGGGTTTTTTGAACCGAGCTTTTTCATAACAATTTTATAACCCAAGCCCCAAGGGTCTCGGTTTATATCAGATCTAAGTTCCTCCCATTTGTCCTTTTTACTTTTGTTGATTGCATTACGGAGAGATTTCTGTGATTCTTTGTAGGCTACACGTTCACTCTCCGCAGGACCACGGCGTCTCGCTCTAGTGTATGATCTCCTTAGTCTGAGGCAGTTTCGTCTTAATTCGGCGATAGAATCGTTCCACCAGTATACAGCTTGTCTTCTCCCAATACGTGGCGTTATCTTCGGCATCGCTCTGTTGCAAGCTTTAGTGATAATATCCATGGTACGCTCCACTACAGATACGGCATCGCTGTTAATCTGACGTACATGTCTGTCCATCTCCGTTATTAAAACGTCCTTGTCTAATTTGTTCACATTCCACTTGCGGGAGCTAGTTCTATCTCGTCTAGATCTTCTTCCATCTGTCTGAAATGAGTACGAAATGTACTGATGGTCGCTGCCTGTGTATATATCGAGGACTTTCCAGTTCTTGACTCTGCTGGCAAGAGTCTCAGAAACCAGGGTTATATCTGGAATTGTGCCCTCACAGCCGGGTCTTCTGAAAGTAGGTATGTTTCCAACATTCGCTACCGAAAGTCCTGTTCTGGCCGCCATTTCCAACACTCTTCTGCCTCTTGTGTTTGTGTATTGGGAGCCCCATTCCAAAGCACGGGAGTTAAAGTCCCCGGCCACTACGAAGCGTTCTCCAATATTCCTTATTTCGTCTTCAATCGAGTCTAGTTTGGACTGAAATTCTTCCATATTGTCGCTGGGAGTCAGGTAGCAGCTCATAAGAAAACAGCTGTCTAGTTTAACCCACACGAAACCGTACCCTCTTCCACTGTTCAGTGGCTTTATGGAATTACCATCTGGTATCCATATGGCAGCGGTTCCAGTGCAATCATCGAACCACTCTCCGTCTGACCTCCTAGAATATTGTTCACTAATGATCACAATAGTTGCCTCTTGTTCTATAACGATCTGCGGTAGCAGAGCGTCCGCAACTCTTCCCCTGTGCATATTCAGTTGAAGAATATTAATCATTGCACCTGTTTATTTTTCGGGTTACAACCCCTTGTACCCGGTAGATGGTCTACCGGATTACGTCCCTCGTTTATACAGATGCAACACTTTGGGCTGTTGTGGCATTCTTTCATTTTGTGTCCAGCTTCTCCACATCGGATACAGAGCCCCAAATCCTTCCGATTTACTCCTTTACATTGCCACTGCATATGGCCGCTTGCAAAGCATCTAAAACAGCGTTTAGTCTCCTCGCGGTGTCGCACTCTACAGTTTATTATACCTATCAGTATGCGCTCCGTCTTCAATATTTTACTTGCTCCATCCTCTGGTAACGAGACGAAGGCTCTTCTCTGATCACGCCAATTTGGTGAAGTCAGGTTGACACGTATATCTTGCGCTGCTATACCCGTGACATTGTTTATCCTTTCCCGGATCTCTTCTGCTGTAGTGAGAGAATCAAGATCCTGTATCTCCAACATTGCCTTGGGTTTGAGGTCCTCCACTACGGCAGCTTCCTTTAGAAAACCCTTAATAGCGTCACAGAACTTCTCCTTCTCTCCACCTTTTCCCATAATCAAAAGGATTGATCCCGACTTCGTCTTGGATATAGAACGTACAGCAACATTTGCCTTTTCTGGATCCACCCTTGCCCTTAGGTTTGTCAAAACCTCTGCATACGTGTGTCCACTAGAAGGCTTAATCAACACAGCCTCAGATTTATGCTTGGGTTTCTGCTCTCTATTCTTTCTTTTTCTGTTTCTCCTCTTTTTTTCTCGATCATTCTTATTGAACTCGTTCTTATTCTCCCGAGCAGGCTGATCAAGAACTGATTCACACGTTCTCCTCTTTATTTGCCTTGCAGGATTCACTTCAGCTGGACTTGTCGCCATTCTTTTATTGCTCGATACAGAGGGTGTCGACAGTTTCTTAGTTTCCTTGCACTTCTTAGAGCAGTCTAAGGCCTTTATGCTAGCCTCTCTTTCTTTTTCTTTTTCTGCGTTCTTCCAACTTTTCCGGTAATCTTCGATAACATCGATGAGCTCTTCCAGTTCACCGACTCCGTTCTGGACATCCATACTTATATTCCTCTGTCTGCTTATGGCCTGCCGAATTTTTCGAAGAGTTTTCCTGCACCTTCCTATTGCCTCTTCCTCGGAAAGTCTCATCTTTATAATGAACTCTTGTCTAGGCGAGCCTCTTGTGGTACTACTCTGTCCACCTTCATTATCCGCCTCCACAGTAGATTTTGGAGTTTCAACCGTGGTTTGAAGAGTTTTCGTGCTGCTTCCAAAAGGTGCATCCGGAAGTGGTTTTGTTTTCACTACACTCGAGCTGCCTTCATCTCCTTTCCTCTGAGAGCTTGTAGCCGGGGTTGCATTTCGGTCGTTGGATGATGATGGCCGAGAGCCCGCTTGCTCTGTAATCTCCAGCGGTGAGTGCAGAACCTTGCGGCTGATCTGATTGCTCTTTATCACATTATCTCCGGTTGTTTTGGGATCTTCTTTCTTTTCTATTCCATTTCTTTCTTCTATCTTGTTCTGAGGGGGTGTTCTCATCATTCTTTCTAATTGGGTCCCCGCTCCGAGCCGCTATCCTCCCACGAATGTACAGTTGCCTCAAACGATCCCCGTGGGTCCCTATGCAAGCAGTGAGGTCCACGCGAGGGTTGACACAGGACCTTATGAGTACCTGTGTTCAGAGCCAGGATCTCGGCGTTAAGCAGGAGTCGTCTCAACTACACCTGTACGATCACCTCAGTGACAAAGTGGTTGGAACGTACTCGGAGACTCGCCACAGTTTTAACGGGACGGAGGCGGCTGCAGCATTAGCCTGGCAGCCATTTCGGCAAGATTTCACTCTTGCTTACTGAAGTGCCAGAATACTGCAGCCGTCAGCTCTTAGCGTCAGGATCAAATCGCGAATCAACTACCAATAGCCATGCATAGAGACCGGTCCGTCAACGTCAACTTCCTCAGGCGTGACGAAGTTGTCCAGCTTTTGGTCCACGGGTGGTATTTTATTTCCCACCTTCCCTGCAAATCTTAAAAGATCAGCCGAGATTTCCCCTATCCGCCACCTGGGGACGCGTCCGATGGGAGGCTGGAAGAACTCCACACGGAATAATAATAATAATAATAATAATAATAATAATAATAATAATAATAATAATAATAATAATAATAATAATAATAATAATAATAATAATAATAATAATAATAATAATAATAATAATAATAATAATAATAATAATAATAATAATAATAATAATAATAATAATAATAATAATAATAATAATAATAATAATAATAATAATAATAATAATAATAATAATAATAATAATAATAATAATAATAATAATAATAATAATAATAATAATAATAATAATAATAATAATAATAATAATAATAATAATAATAATAATAATAATAATAATAATAATAATAATAATAATAATAATAATAATAATAATAATAATAATAATAATAATAATAATAATAATAATAATAATAATAATAATAATAATAATAATAATAATAATAATAATAATAATAATAATAATAATAATAATAATAATAATAATAATAATAATAATAATAATAATAATAATAATAATAATAATAATAATAATAATAATAATAATAATAATTTTTTTTTTTTTTTTTTTTTTTTTGGAGAGAGGGGAAATGCATTTACGCACTTAGGTGGTTGTTGCCACCCGTCGTGCCGGACTCCACGCAGTTATTGCGTGCCTACCGGCTAAAACCCCTCTCTATATCACCAGGCTCCATCCTGGGACCGTCAATTTATGACATTACTTCAGGATGGAGCCTTATATGCCGGTCCAGTTGGACCCTATGGTTCTGTCGACCTTGCCAGGTCTCTCTCCTTCCGACGAAGAATCCCCCTCGCAAAAAAGGCGATCCTACTCCATGCAGCAAGGTTTCCTAACATGACTCCCGTGATGGTATTGGGAGTCAAGATGCCAAGATCCCTCTCCAGTGCACGCCTCTCCAACATCCACTTCTCACACTCAAAGAAAATAATAATAATAATAATAATAATAATAATAATAATAATAATAATAATAATAATAATAATAATAATAATAATAATAATAATAATAATAATAATAATAATAATAATAATAATAATAATAATAATAATAATAATAATAATAATAATAATAATAATAATAATAATAATAATAATAATAATAATAATAATAATAATAATAATAATAATAATAATAATAATAATAATAATAATAATAATAATAATAATAATAATAATAATAATAATAATAATAATAATAATAATAATAATAATAATAATAATAATAATAATAATAATAATAATAATAATAATAATAATAATAATAATAATAATAATAATAATAATAATAATAATAATAATAATAATAATAATAATAATAATAATAATAATAATAATAATAATAATAATAATAATAATAATAATAATAATAATAATAATAATAATAATAATAATAATAATAATAATAATAATAATAATAATAATAATAATAATAATAATAATAATAATAATAATAATAATAATAATAATAATAATAATAATAATAATAATAATAATAATAATAATAATAATAATAATAATAATAATAATAATAATAATAATAATAATAATAATAATAATAATAATAATAATAATAATAATAATAATAATAATAATAATAATAATAATAATGATAATTTTATTTTTTTTTTTTTTTTTTTTTTTTTTTTTGGTGAGAGGGGAAATGCATTTACGCACTTAGGTGGTTTTTGCCACCCGTCGTGCCGGACTCCACGCAGTTATTGCGTGCCTACCGGCTAAAACCCCTCTCTATATCACCAGGCTCCATCCTGGAACCGTCAATTTATGACATTACTTCAGGATGGAGCCTTATATGCCGGTCCAGTTGGACCCTACGGCTCTGTCGACCTTGCCAGGTCTCTCTCCTTCCGACGAAGAATCCCCCTCGCAAAAAAGGCGATCCTACTCCATGCAGCAAGGTTTCCTAACATGACTCCCATGATGGTATTGGGAGTCAAGATGCCAAGATCCCTCTCCAGTGCACGCCTCTCCAACATCCACTTCTCACACTCAAAGAAAGTGTGGAAAGCGGAGTCGGATTGTGCTCCACAGTAGACGCATGTGGGAATTACGGCCTTTCCTATTTTAAACAGGAAAGACCGAAAGTGCCCATGGCCCGTCAGCAACTGCGTGAGGTAGTAATCTACCTCACCGTGCTGACGATTTAGCCAAGCGTCCACTTGAGGGACAAGGGCGTAAGTCCACCTTCCGCGTGTCTCAGTATCCCACCGTAACTGCCAGTCGCGGAGGGACTGAGACCTTGCCACAGATTGTGCGCCTTCTCTTCCAATTTCGTCCTTGTGTTGGTGGACGAATTGTCGCTCCCTGGCGAGGAGGTCGATGGGTATGACCCCGGCGACCACCAAGACAGCCGGCTCCGATACCGTGCGGTAGGAGCACGCTATGCGGAGCGCTGCTCTCCGTTGCACTGCCGCCATGCGCTTTCGGTACTTTTCGACCGTGAGCGCATCAGCCCAGACTTCAGCTCCATACAACATCACAGACTCGGCGGTGCTCAGCAGCAAACGTCTTTTACAGGGAAGAGGGCCCCCAATGTTGGCCATTACCCTGCTCAACAACGTCACTACTGAGGCCGCTTTGTCCGCTCTGCTGGATATTTCGCTCCAGAAGGTTAGTCTGTTATCCAAACTAACCCCCAGGTAGCGAACGGCGTTCTTCGTCTGGACTGTAACTTCTCCTACCTGCATGCTTCTAATGAGCGGGATGCGCTTCTTAGTAAGAAGCACTATTTCGGTCTTAGTCAGTGCCAGCTCCAACCCGTGGTCACTCAGCCAGAGAGTAACTCGACGCATAACCTGGTTGAGTCGCAGTTGGGCCGCATCAACATCTTTGGCAATAATAACTGCCGCGATGTCATCCGCGTAACCAACCAGGAATGTCCCTTCGGGCATCTCCATACGTAGAATCCCATCATATGTATAGTTCCATATGTCGGGTCCCAGTATAGATCCCTGGGCCGCCCCTGCCGATAAGACTTTCGTCTCTCGGCCATCCTCCGTGTCATAGAGTATGGATCGATCTTTCAGGTAATCTCCCATGATACGCAGGAGGTACCCTGGGAGCCTGAAATCTCTCTCCATCGCGTATAACGCGTCCTGCCAACGGACAGAGTTAAACGCGTTTTTCACATCCAGTGTGACCAGCAAACATACGGGACGTGAAAAGTGGTTTCCACGTTCCGTGCTCCTACCTGCATTAACTACCTCCTGGATAGCCGCCACAGTCGACCTGCCCCTTCGAAAGCCGTACTGTCTTTCGGAGAGGTCGCCTGCCGCTACTACTGCAGCCTGCAGACGTGGGCGAAGAAGCTTCTCCAGGAGTTTCCCCGCGTTATCAAGCAGGCATAGTGGTCTGTATGACCCAGGAGCGCCGACTGGTCCCTTTCCCTTGTCAATAAGCACAAGTTTAGCCATCTTCCAGCGGGAGGGAAACACCCCGGCCTTTAGACAGGCGTTGTACATATTGAGCAAGAGCTCTGGATGACTCCGTGACACGGCTTTCAGCACCTCTGCTGGTAGACCATCAGGACCTGGTGCCTTCCCGTTGCGCAAACAACGAGAGGCACACTCCAGTTCCTCCAAGGTGAAAGGCGGTATTTCCGTTTCTTCCATGATCGATGTTCTATCGACCACTGGATGATCCGGAAAAAGGGCTTCCACTATGGGCCGAATAGTATCCGCATTCAGAGAAGCGTTTGGCTTAAACGCCCTCAATTTGCGGAGCACTATTTTATAGCCCAACCCCCATGGATCCCTATTTAGGTCCTCCGTTAAGTCCTTCCAGCATCGGCGCTTACTTCTTTGGATGGCGCGGCGAAGATCTTTTTTCGCCGCCTTATACTCTTCGGCTTTACGGGCTGCGTCATCTGCGTTTCCATTAGCGCGTTGAGCCAGCCGTCTACGACGGAGACAAACACGCCTCAGATCCGCAATTTCGGTCGTCCACCAGTAAGCAGGACTTCTCCCTTCGTTCGGACCCCTCCTCGGTACAGCGCTTTGACAGGCCTGATGTATAAGACTCATGGTTGAGTCCACAAGTACATCAGCCCTCTCCACAGGCGGAAGATCATTACGGATCCCCTCTGTGGTCATACGTCCCCGTTCTAGGGCTAGAGATAAAGCTTCAACGTCCATCCTAGCGGCATTCCACCTAGCTGGTCCATGATGTTGGATGGACCGAGCTGGCGCAATATCACGCACACGGAATGTGATATACTGGTGATCGCTGGCCGTAAAGTCCTCGATCACCTGCCATTCCTGCACGAGTGCCGCTAGGTTTTCAGTTGCCAGAGTGAGATCGATAATGGTCCCCCTTTGGCCAGATCTTCGAAAGGTGGGCACGGAGCCGTTATTTAATACAACCAACCCCGTCCTGGACATAAAGTCCAAAATTCGCCCACCTCTCGAATCGGTTCTAATCTCGCCCCACTCTACTGCTTTTGCATTGAAGTCTCCAGCCACTACCAGATGACCTCCCATGCTCCGTAAGACATCCTCCAAGTCGTCTAACTTGGTTTGGAAGTCCGAAATACTCTCGTTTGGGGTAAGATAGCAGCTAAAGTAAGTCACCAAGCCGCTTCTCACCCAAACGAAACCATCTCCAGAGCCATGGGCCGAAACACAGAAGCGTCTCGGGTCCGGGATCCATATCGCCGCTGTACCGAGGTTGTCCCTAAACCACGTAGGCGCACATCCGTCTCGGTATTGCTCACTGATCAAAATAAGATCAGCTTGTTTCTCGAGACGGATCTGCCCCATCAGGTCGTGAGCAGTTCTGCTGCGGTGCATGTTGGCCTGTAGGATGACCCTCATATTGTCCGCTTAGCATCATCTAATGCCTTGCGGAATACTCCGCAAGCGCCCGAACCTGCAATATGTTTGCGGCCACTTTCCCCTATGCCGGAGCATAGGTAGCATGTCGGCTGGGACTTGCAGTCCTTTGCCTTGTGCCCTTCTACCCCGCACAGGAAACACATATTGCCTCGGTCAGGTCCGCTGCAGTTTCCACTAAGGTGACCGTACCCCAGGCACCTAAAGCACCTGGAGACGTCCACTCTGCCGCGCATCCTGCAGTTGACCCAACCGATTTTCACTGTCCTCCTTTGGAGGAGAACCTTGGCAGCTTTCGCCTCCATCTTGGCAATAGCCATGTGTTGCCCCCTCATGTTGGGCTTGGTCAGAAACACCTCCAGAACACCTTTGTAGTCTACAAGAATATCTTGGAGAGCCACTTCCACTTCCTCCACAGAGGTGCACTCGTCGAGATCTCTGATCTCTACCTTACTCATAGGGACCAGTTCTCTGACTACACTCGTCTCGCCCGCTGCCTTCTCTAACGCCTGTTTAAAGGCGTTTCTTCCTTCAGTGGAGGACTTCTTCAGCTCCACAAGAAGCTCTCCCGCCTTGGTCTTCCGTATTGACCTAACAGCCACTCCACAGGCTTCCGGTTTGACCTGCGATCGGACGGCACTAAGCACTTCCGCGTATGTCTTACCAGCTGCCGGTTTTAGAACAATCGCTTCTGGCTTCTCGCCACCACGCTTCCTCTTCTGCATATTGCCCCTCTTACCACTCGGTCCATCCTCATTAGATGGAGCAGTATCCTGAGGAGCACCTTTTTCCTGAGCGCGGTTGCGCTTTTTCCCGGCGGGGGTTTGGGCCACCTTTGAAGAGGCAGCATTTTGAGATGCTGCTCTTGTCGCGGGTGCACCGTTTTCAGTCTCCGGTTTGGAGACGACCTCGCTGGCTTTTGCCTTTTTTGCGGTCTTCTGCGCCTCTACCAATGGTGGACTACCTGCCCTCCTCTTCCCACCTTCCTTGGTGAGACATCTAGGAGCCGCTACATAATCCGGACGTTGCGATTTCGAATAGCTCATGGTGAGCCACTCCAATTTATCAACATTTTCCTCCAGTTTTGGAAGAGAATCCTTAATGGACCTGCTGACGTTTGGCTGCTTTTTAACAGCTGCCCCCATCTCCTTAATAATGGACCTCATTCCTGACAGTCCCTCCTTCAGCTGGGCTAAGGCTTCCGCAAACCACCTTTCGGTGTTTCCGAAAGACCCAACTCCACCACTACGGCCTTCCAAGGTAGGCTCCATCATCAAAGGGGTGCCACTTAAAGTGGGCACCGACCCTGACCTCTCCATCCGGAGGTAATAAGTTTCAGTGCTATCCACTTTCCACTTATTACAATGCGCAAAACTAATATAAAAGAAACAAAAATTCGTAATAGGTACCTATTACAAATATTTAAATTTCCTCTATCAAAAATACACCTATTACTAATCACACTAATTATTATGCGGTCGCAAGAAAACACGTCTGTACTCGTTAAGAGATCACCAGAGAATCCATAATAATAATAATAATAATAATAATAATAATAATAATAATAATAATAATAATAATAATAATAATAATAATAATAATAATAATAATAATAATAATAATAATAATAATAATAATAATAATAATAATAATAATAATAATAATAATAATAATAATAATAATAATAATAATAATAATAATAATAATAATAATAATAATAATAATAATAATAATAATAATAATAATAATAATAATAATAATAATAATAATAATAATAATAATAATAATAATAATAATAATAATAATAATAATAATAATAATAATAATAATAATAATAATAATAATAATAATAATAATAATAATAATAATAATAATAATAATAATAATAATAATAATAATAATAATAATAATAATAATAATAATAATAATAATAATAATAATAATAATAATAATAATAATAATAATAATAATAATAATAATAATAATAATAATAATAATAATAATAATAATAATAATAATAATAATAATAATAATAATAATAATAATAATAATAATAATAATAATAATAATAATAATAATAATAATAATAATAATAATAATAATAATAATAATAATAATAATAATAATAATAATAATAATAATAATAATAATAATAATAATAATAATAATAATAATAATTTTTTTTTTTTTTTTTTTTTTTTGTGAGAGGGGAAATGCATTTACGCACTTAGGTGGTTTTTGCCACCCGTCGTGCCGGACTCCACGCAGTTATTGCGTGCCTACCGGCTAAAACCCCTCTCTATATCACCAGGCTCCATCCTGGAACCGTCAATTTATGACATTACTTCAGGATGGAGCCTTATATGCCGGTCCAGTTGGACCCTACGGCTCTGTCGACCTTGCCAGGTCTCTCTCCTTCCGACGAAGAATCCCCCTCGCAAAAAAGGCGATCCTACTCCATGCAGCAAGGTTTCCTAACATGACTCCCGTGATGGTATTGGGAGTCAAGATGCCAAGATCCCTCTCCAGTGCACGCCTCTCCAACATCCACTTCTCACACTCAAAGAAAGTGTGGAAAGCGGAGTCGGATTGTGCTCCACAGTAGACGCATGTGGGACTTACGGCCTTTCCTATTTTAAACAGGAAAGACCGAAAGTGCCCATGGCCCGTCAGCAACTGCGTGAGGTAGTAATCTACCTCACCGTGCTGACGATTTAGCCAAGCGTCCACTTGAGGGACAAGGGCGTAAGTCCACCTTCCGCGTGTCTCAGTATCCCACCGTAACTGCCAGTCACGGAGGGACTGAGACCTTGCCACAGATTGTGCGCCTTCTCTACCAATTTCGTCCTTGTGTTGGTGGACGAATTGTCGCTCCCTGGCGAGGAGGTCGATGGGTATGACCCCGGCGACCACCAAGACAGCCGGCTCCGATACCGTGCGGTAGGAGCACGCTATGCGGAGCGCTGCTCTCCGTTGCACTGCCGCCATGCGCTTTCGGTACGGTAATAATAATAATAATAATAATAATAATAATAATAATAATAATAATAATAATAATAATAATAATAATAATAATAATAATAATAATAATAATAATAATAATAATAATAATAATAATAATAATAATAATAATAATAATAATAATAATAATAATAATAATAATAATAATAATAATAATAATAATAATAATAATAATAATAATAATAATAATAATAATAATAATAATAATAATAATAATAATAATAATAATAATAATAATAATAATAATAATAATAATAATAATAATAATAATAATAATAATAATAATAATAATAATAATAATAATAATAATAATAATAATAATAATAATAATAATAATAATAATAATAATAATAATAATAATAATAATAATAATAATAATAATAATAATAATAATAATAATAATAATAATAATAATAATAATAATAATAATAATAATAATAATAATAATAATAATAATAATAATAATAATAATAATAATAATAATAATAATAATAATAATAATAATAATAATAATAATAATAATAATAATAATAATAATAATAATAATAATAATAATAATAATAATAATAATAATAATAATAATAATAATAATAATAATAATAATAATAATAATAATAATAATAATAATAATAATAATAATAATAATAATAATAATAATAATAATAATAATAATAATAATAATAATAATAATAATAATAATAATAATAATAATAATAATAATAATAATAATAATAATAATAATAATAATAATAATAATTTTTTTTTTTTTTTTTTTTTTGGTGAGAGGGGAAATGCATTTACGCACTTAGGTGGTTTTTGCCACCCGTCGTGCCGGACTCCACGCAGTTATTGCGTGCCTACCGGCTAAAACCCCTCTCTATATCACCAGGCTCCATCCTGGAACCGTCAATTTATGACATTACTTCAGGATGGAGCCTTATATGCCGGTCCAGTTGGACCCTACGGCTCTGTCGACCTTGCCAGGTCTCTCTCCTTCCGACGAAGAATCCCCCTCGCAAAAAAGGCGATCCTACTCCATGCAGCAAGGTTTCCTAACATGACTCCCATGATGGTATTGGGAGTCAAGATGCCAAGATCCCTCTCCAGTGCACGCCTCTCCAACATCCACTTCTCACACTCAAAGAAAGTGTGGAAAGCGGAGTCGGATTGTGCTCCACAGTAGACGCATGTGGGACTTACGGCCTTTCCTATTTTAAACAGGAAAGACCGAAAGTGCCCATGGCCCGTCAGCAACTGCGTGAGGTAGTAATCTACCTCACCGTGCTGACGATTTAGCCAAGCGTCCACTTGAGGGACAAGGGCGTAAGTCCACCTTCCGCGTGTCTCAGTATCCCACCGTAACTGCCAGTCACGGAGGGACTGAGACCTTGCCACAGATTGTGCGCCTTCTCTTCCAATTTCGTCCTTGTGTTGGTGGACGAATTGTCGCTCCCTGGCGAGGAGGTCGATGGGTATGACCCCGGCAACCACCAAGACAGCCGGCTCCGATACCGTGCGGTAGGGGTAGGAGCACGCTATGCGGAGCGCTGCTCTCCGTTGCACTGCCGCCATGCGCTTTCGGTACTTTTCGACCGTGAGCGCATCAGCCCAGACTTCAGCTCCATACAACATCACAGACTCGGCGGTGCTCAGCAGCAAACGTCTTTTACAGGGAAGAGGGCCCCCAATGTTGGCCATTACCCTGCTCAACAACGTCACTACTGAGGCCGCTTTGTCCGCTCTGCTGGATATTTCGCTCCAGAAGGTTAGTCTGTTATCCAAACTAACCCCCAGGTAGCGAACGGCGTTCTTCGTCTGGACTGTAACTTCTCCTACCTGCATGCTTCTAATGAGCGGGATGCGCTTCTTAGTAAGAAGCACTATCTCGGTCTTAGTCAGTGCCAACTCCAACCCGTGGTCACTCAGCCAGAGAGTAACTCGACGCATAACCTGGTTGAGTCGCAGTTGGGCCGCATCAACATCTTTGGAATAATAATAATAATAATAATAATAATAATAATAATAATAATAATAATAATAATAATAATAATAATAATAATAATAATAATAATAATAATAATAATAATAATAATAATAATAATAATAATAATAATAATAATAATAATAATAATAATAATAATAATAATAATAATAATAATAATAATAATAATAATAATAATAATAATAATAATAATAATAATAATAATAATAATAATAATAATAATAATAATAATAATAATAATAATAATAATAATAATAATAATAATAATAATAATAATAATAATAATAATAATAATAATGATAATAATAATAATAATAATAATAATAATAATAATAATAATAATAATAATAATAATAATAATAATAATAATAATAATAATAATAATAATAATAATAATAATAATAATAATAATAATAATAATAATAATAATAATAATAATAATAATAATAATAATAATAATAATAATAATAATAATAATAATAATAATAATAATAATAATAATAATAATAATAATAATAATAATAATAATAATAATAATAATAATAATAATAATAATAATAATAATAATAATAATAATAATAATAATAATAATAATAATAATAATAATAATAATAATAATAATAATAATTTTTTTTTTTTTTTTTTTTTTTTTTTTTTGGAGAGAGGGGAAATGCATTTACGCACTTAGGTGGTTTTTGCCACCCGTCGTGCCGGACTCCACGCAGTTATTGCGTGCCTACCGGCTAAAACCCCTCTCTATATCACCAGGCTCCATCCTGGGACCGTCAATTTATGACATTACTTCAGGATGGAGCCTTATATGCCGGTCCATTTGGACCCTACTGTTCCATCGACCTTGCAAGGTCTCTCTCCTTCCGACGAAGGATCCCCCTCGCAAAAAAGGCGATCCTACTCCATGCAGCAAGGTTTCCTAACATGACTCCCGTGATGGTATTGGGAGTCAAGATGCCAAGATCCCTCTCCAGTGCACGCCTCTCCGACATCCACTTCTCACACTCAAAGAAAGTGTGGAAAGCGGAGTCGGATTGTGCTCCACAGTAGACGCATGTGGGACTTACGGCCTTTCCTATTTTAAACAGGAAAGACCGAAAGTGCCCATGGCCCGTCAGCAACTGCGTGAGGTAGTAATCTACCTCACCGTGCTGACGATTTAGCCAAGCGTCCACTTGAGGGACAAGGGCGTAAGTCCACCTTCCGCGTGTCTCAGTATCCCACCGTAACTGCCAGTCACGGAGGGACTGAGACCTTGCCACAGATTGTGCGCCTTCTCTTCCAATTTCGTCCTTGTGTTGGTGGACGAATTGTCGCTCCCTGGCGAGGAGGTCGATGGGTATGACCCCGGCGACCACCAAGACAGCCGGCTCCGATACCGTGCGGTAGGAGCACGCTATGCGGAGCGCTGCTCTCCGTTGCACTGCCGCCATGCGCTTTCGGTACTTTTCGACCCTGAGCGCATCAGCCCAGACTTCAGCTCCATACAACATCACAGACTCGGCGGTGCTCAGCAGCAAACGTCTTTTACAGGGAAGAGGGCCCCCAATGTTGGCCATTACCCTGCTCAACAACGTCACTACTGAGGCCGCTTTGTCCGCTCTGCTGGATATTTCGCTCCAGAAGGTTAGTCTGTTATCCAAACTAACCCCCAGGTAGCGAACGGCGTTCTTCGTCTGGACTGTAACCTCTCCTACCTGCATGCTTCTAATGAGCGGGATGCGCTTCTTAGTAAGAAGCACTATCTCGGTCTTAGTCAGTGCCAACTCCAACCCGTGGTCACTCAGCCAGAGAGTAACTCGACGCATAACCTGGTTGAGTCGCAGTTGGGCCGCATCGACATCTTTGGCAATAATAACTGCCGCGATGTCATCCGCGTAACCAACCAGGAATGTCCCTTCGGGCATCTCCATACGTAGAATCCCGTCATAGGTATAGTTCCATATGTCGGGTCCCAGTATGGATCCCTGGGCCGCCCCTGCCGATAAGACTTTCGTCTCTCGGCCATCCTCCGTGTCATAGAGTATGGATCGATCTTTCAGGTAATCTCCCATGATACGCAGGAGGTACCCTGGGAGCCTGAAATTTCTCTCCATCGCGTATAACGCGTCCTGCCAGCGGACAGTAATAATAATAATAATAATAATAATAATAATAATAATAATAATAATAATAATAATAATAATAATAATAATAATAATAATAATAATAATAATAATAATAATAATAATAATAATAATAATAATAATAATAATAATAATAATAATAATAATAATAATAATAATAATAATAATAATAATAATAATAATAATAATAATAATAATAATAATAATAATAATAATAATAATAATAATAATAATAATAATAATAATAATAATAATAATAATAATAATAATAATAATAATTTTTTTTTTTTTTTTTTTTTTTTTTTTTTTTTTTTTTTGGAGAGAGGGGAAATGCATTTACGCACTTAGGTGGTTTTTGCCACCCGTCGTGCCGGACTCCACGCAGTTATTGCGTGCCTACCGGCTAAAACCCCTCTCTATATCACCAGGCTCCATCCTGGAACCGTCAATTTATGACATTACTTCAGGATGGAGCCTTATATGCCGGTCCAGTTGGACCCTACGGATCTGTCGACCTTGCCAGGTCTCTTTCCTTCCGAATAATAATAATAATAATAATAATAATAATAATAATAATAATAATAATAATAATAATAATAATAATAATAATAATAATAATAATAATAATAATAATAATAATAATAATAATAATAATAATAATAATAATAATAATAATAATAATAATAATAATAATAATAATAATAATAATAATAATAATAATAATAATTTTTTTTTTTTTTTTTTTTTTTTTTTTTTTTTTTTTTTTTTTTTTTTTTTTTTTTTTTTTTTTTTTTTGGTGAGAGGGGAAATGCATTTACGCACTTAGGTGGTTGTTGCCACCCGTCGTGCCGGACTCCACGCAGTTATTGCGTGCCTACCGGCTAAAACCCCTCTCTATATCACCCGGCTCCATCCTGGGACCGTCAACTTATGACATTACTTCAGGATGGAGCCTTATAGTCCGGTCCATTTGGACCCTACAGTGCAACCGACCTTGCAAGGTCTCTCTCCTTCCGACGCAGGATCCCCCTCGCAAAAAAGGCGATCCTTCTCCATGCAGCAAGGTTTCCTAACATGACTCCCGTGATGGTATTGGGAGTCAAGATGCCAAGATCCCTCTCCAGTGCACGCCTCTCCAACATCCACTTCTCACACTCAAAGAAAGTGTGGAAAGCGGAGTCGGATTGTGCTCCACAGTAGACGCATGTGGGACTTACGGCCTTTCCTATTTTAAACAGGAAAGACCGAAAGTGCCCATGGCCCGTCAGCAACTGCGTGAGGTAGTAATCTACCTCACCGTGCTGACGATTTAGCCAAGCGTCCACTTGAGGGACAAGGGCGTAAGTCCACCTTCCGCGTGTCTCAGTATCCCACCGTAACTGCCAGTCACGGAGGGACTGAGACCTTGCCACAGATTGTGCGCCTTCTCTTCCAATTTCGTCCTTGTGTTGGTGGACGAATTGTCGCTCCCTGGCGAGGAGGTCGATGGGTATGACCCCGGCGACCACCAAGACAGCCGGCTCCGATACCGTGCGATAGGAGCACGCTATGCGGAGCGCTGCTCTCCGTTGCACTGCCGCCATGCGCTTTCGGTACTTTTCGACCCTGAGCGCATCAGCCCAGACTTCAGCTCCATACAACATCACAGACTCGGCGGTGCTCAGCAGCAAACGTCTTTTACAGGGAAGAGGGCCCCCAATGTTGGCCATTACCCTGCTCAACAACGTCACTACTGAGGCCGCTTTGTCCGCTCTGCTGGATATTTCGCTCCAGAAGGTTAGTCTGTTATCCAAACTAACCCCTAGGTAGCGAACGGCGTTCTTCGTCTGGACTGTAACCTCTCCTACCTGCATGCTTCTAATGAGCGGGATGCGCTTCTTAGTAAGAAGCACTATCTCGGTCTTAGTCAGTGCCAACTCCAACCCGTGATCACTCAGCCAGAGAGTAACTCGACGCACAACCTGGTTGAGTCGCAGTTGGGCCGCATCGACATCTTTGGCAATAATTACTGCCGCGATGTCGTCTGCGTAACCAACCAGGAATGTCCCTTCGGGCATCTCCATACGTAGAATCCCGTCATATGTATAGTTCCATATGTCGGGTCCCAGTATGGATCCCTGGGCCGCCCCTGCCGATAAGACTTTCGTCTCTCGGCCATCCTCCGTGTCATAGAGTATGGATCGATCTTTCAGGTAATCTCCCATGATACGCAGGAGGTACCTTGGGAGCCTGAAATTTCTCTCCATCGCGTATAACGCGTCCTGCCAGCGGACAGAGTTAAACGCGTTTTTCACATCCAGTGTGACCAGCAAACATACGGGACGTGAAAAGTGGTTTCCACGTTCCGTGCTCCTACCTGCATTAACTACCTCCTGGATAGCCGCCACAGTCGACCTGCCCCTTCGAAAGCCGTACTGTCTTTCGGAGAGGTCGCCTGCCGCTACTACTGCAGCCTGCAGACGTGGGCGAAGAAGCTTCTCCAGGAGTTTCCCCGCGTTATCAAGCAGGCATAGTGGTCTGTATGACCCAGGAGCGCCGACTGGTCCCTTGCCCTTGTCAATAAGTACAAGTTTAGCCATCTTCCAGCGGGAGGGAAACACCCCGGCCTTTAGACAGGCGTTGTACATATTGAGCAAGAGCTCTGGATGACTCCGTGACACGGCTTTCAGCACCTCTGCTGGTAGACCATCAGGACCTGGTGCCTTCCCGCTGCGCAAACAACGAGAGGCACACTCCAGTTCCTCCAAGGTGAAAGACGGGATTTCCGTTTCTTCCGTGACCGATGTTCTATCGACCACTGGATGATCCGGAAAAAGGGCTTCCACTATGGGCCGAATAGTGTCCGCATTCAGAGAAGCGTTTGGCTTAAACGCCCTCAATTTGCGGAGCACTATTTTATAGCCCAACCCCCATGGATCCCTATTTAGGTCCTCCGTTAAGTCCTTCCAGCATCGGCGCTTACTTCTTTGGATGGCGCGGCGAAGATCTTTTTTCGCCGCCTTATACTCTTCGGCTTTTCGGGCTGCGTCATCTGCGTTTCCATTAGCGCGTTGAGCCAGCCGTCTACGACGGAGACAAACACGCCTCAGATCCGCAATTTCGGTCGTCCACCAGTAAGCAGGACTTCTCCCTTCGTTCGGACCCCTCCTCGGTACAGCGCTTTGACAGGCCTGATGTATAAGACTCATGGTTGAGTCCACAAGTACATCAGCCCTCTCAACAGGCGGAAGATCATTACGAATCCCCTCTGTGGTCATACGTCCCCGTTCTAGGGCTAGAGACAAAGCTTCAACGTCCATCCTAGCGGCATTCCACCTAGCTGGTCCATGATTTCGGATGGACCGAGCTGGCGCAATATCACGCACACGGAATGTGATATACTGGTGATCGCTGGCCGTAAAGTCCTCGATCACCTGCCACTCCTGCACGAGTGCCGCTAGGTTTTCAGTTGCAAGAGTGAGATCGATAATGGTCCCCCTTTGGCCAGATCTTCGAAAGGTGGGCACGGAGCCGTTATTTAATACAACCAACCCCGTCCTGGACATAAAGTCCAAAATTCGCCCACCTCTCGAATCGGTTCTAATCTCGCCCCACTCTACTGCTTTTGCATTGAAGTCTCCAGCCACTACCAGATGACCTCCCATGCTCCGTAAGACATCCTCCAAGTCGTCTAACTTGGTTTGGAAGTCCGAAATACCCTCGTTTGGAGTAAGATAGCAGCTAAAGTAAGTCACCAAGCCGCTTCTCACCCAAACGAAACCATCTCCAGAGCCATGGGCCGAAACACAGAAGCGTCTCGGGTCCGGGATCCATATCGCCGCTGTACCGAGGTTGTCCCTAAACCACGTAGGCGCACATCCGTCTCGGTACTGCTCACTGATCAAAATAAGATCAGCTTGTTTCTCGAGACGGATCTGCCCCATCAGGTCGTGAGCAGTTCTGCTGCGGTGCATGTTGGCCTGTAGGATGACCCTCATATTGTCCGCTTAGCATCTTCTAATGCCTTGCGGAATACTCCGCAAGCGCCCGAACCTGCAATATGTTTGCGGCCATTTTCCCCTATGTCGGAGCATAGGTAGCATGTCGGCTGGGACTTGCAGTCCTTTGCCTTGTGCCCTTCTACCCCGCACAGGAAACACATATTGCCTCGGTCAGGTCCGCTGCAGTTTCCACTAAGGTGACCGTACCCCAGGCACCTAAAGCACCTGGAGACGTCCACTCTGCCGCGCATCCTGCAGTTGACCCAACCAATTTTCACTGTCCTTCTTTGGAGGAGAACCTTGGCAGCTTTCGCCTCCATCTTGACAATGGCCATGTGTTGCCCCCTCATGTTTGGCTTGGCCAGAAACACCTCCAGAACACCCTTGTATTCTACAAGAATGTCTTGAAGAGCCACTTCCACTTCCTGCACAGAGGTGCACTCGTCGAGATCTCTGATCTCTACCTTACTCATAGGAACCAGTTCTCTGACTACACTCGTCTCGCCCGCTGCCTTCTCTAACGCCTGTTTAAAGGCGTTTCTTCCTTCAGTGGAGGACTTTTTCAGCTCCACAAGAAGCTCTCCCGCCTTGGTCTTCCGTATTGACCTAACATCCACTCCACAGGTTTCCGGTTTGACCTTCGATCGGACGGCACTAAGCACTTCCGCGTAGGTCTTACCAGCTGCCGGTTTTAGAACAATCGCTTCTGGCTTCTCGCCACCACGCTTTCTCTTCTGCATATTGCTCCTCTTACCACTCGGTCCATCCTCAGTAGATGGAGGGGTACCTTGAGGAGCACCTTTCCCCTGAGCGCGGTTGCGCTTTTTCCCGGCAGGAGTTTGGGCTACCTTTGAAGAGGCAGCATTTTGAGATGCTGTCCTTATCGTGGGTGCACCGTTGTCAGTCTCCGGTTTGGAGACAACCCCGCTGGCTTTCGCCTTTTTTGCGCTCTTCTGCGCCTCTACTAATGGTGGACTACCTGCCCTCCTCTTCCCACCTTCCTTGGTGAGACATCCGGGAGCAGCTACATAATCCGGACTTTGCGGTTTCGAATAGCTCATGGTGAGCCACTGCAATTTTTCAACATTCTCCTCCAGTTTTGGAAGAGAATCTTTGATTGACCTGCTAACGTTTGGCTGCTTTTTAACAGCAGCCCCCATCTCCTTAATAATGGACCTCATACATGACAGTCCCTCCTTAAGCTGGGCTAAGGCTTCCGCAAACCACCTTTCGGTGTTTCCGAAAGACCCTACTCCACCACTACGGCCTACGAAGGTAGGCTCCATCGTCAAAGGGGCGCCACTTAAAGTGGGCACCGACCCTGACTTCTCCATCCGGAGGTAATAAGTTTCAGTGCTATCCACTTTCCACTTATTACAATGCACAAAACTAATATTAAAGAAACAAAAAATTCGTAATAGGTACCTACTACAAATATTTAAATTTCCTCTATCAAAAATCCACCTATTACTAATCACACTAATTATTATGCGGTCGCAAAAAAACACGTCTGTACTCGTTAAGAGATCACCAGAGAATCCCCTATAATAATAATAATAATAATAATAATAATAATAATAATAATAATAATAATAATAATAATAATAATAATAATAATAATAATAATAATAATAATAATAATAATAATAATAATAATAATAATAATAATAATAATAATAATAATAATAATAATAATAATAATAATAATAATAATAATAATAATAATAATAATAATAATAATAATAATAATAATAATAATAATAATAATAATAATAATAATAATAATAATAATAATAATAATAATAATAATAATAATAATAATAATAATAATAATAATAATAATAATAATAATAATAATAATAATAATAATAATAATAATAATAATAATAATAATAATAATAATAATAATAATAATAATAATAATAATAATAATAATAATAATAATAATAATAATAATAATAATAATAATAATAATAATAATAATAATAATAATAATAATAATAATAATAATAATAATAATAATAATAATAATAATAATAATAATAATAATAATAATAATAATAATAATAATAATAATAATAATAATAATAATAATAATAATAATAATAATAATAATAATAATAATAATAATAATAATAATAATAATAATAATAATAATAATAATAATAATAATAATAATAATAATAATAATAATTTTTTTTTTTTTTTTTTTTTTTTCTGGGCCGGGCGGTGGAAATGCCGTTACGCATACCTGTAGGATCGTCATCCCCAGGTTATGTTGGACTCTAGACAAACTACCTACCAACTAAAACCACCTCCCGTCTTCTAGGGAATTTCCGCCACCCCGGAACTACTCCTCGTATTACTTCAGGGTGGCTCCCCGAGTTGGCCATCATGTCCTCTCATCCTTGTTATGCCTCGTCAGGCCCAGCTTTCATCATGGGATCCGGGATACTGTAAATTGTTCCTCATCAAGATCCTTTTTCTTTTCCCGCAGAACATGTTCCACGTATCGAGCAATCAAGTTCCAGTTGTCCTCACTTACCAACATTTTGGACGTTATATTCTCAGCAGTTAGGAAACCAATCCGTGCCTCAATATCTGCTCTAAATTCCAGCCATCTGTTGCATCTAAAAAATGTATGCTCGGCATCGTCCTGATCTGAGTCACCATAAATACAGTTCGGACTATTTGTCTTACCCATCCGGTTAAGATACTTGCGGAAGTATCCGTGGCCGGAGAAGAGTTGTGTAAGGTAATAATTTACCTCCCCAAATTCTCTTCCTATCCATGGGGCTATAATTGGAATTAGTCGAGCCGTCCATCGGCCGTATCTCTCTTCTTGCCATCTTTGCTGCCATTCATGTATGGTGAGTTGTCTAATGCTCTGTTCGGTCGTAGAAATCTCTCTTTGGTTCCGTTGCTGCCATTTCCGTCTACGTTCCAAAACCAGCAAATCAATTGGTATTGTTCCACTTATAACCAATATCGCTGCCTCAGAAACAGTGCGATAAGCTGATGCCACGCGAAGAGCCGCAGTTCTTTGAACCGATGCTAAGGCTCTCCTCCGGTTATTAGCCTGAATTGCGTCCGCCCAGATTTCGCTTCCGTATAGTAGGATCGCCTGTACTGTTGCCATCAGAAGTTTCCTTTTTCCCGCCGTTGGTCCCCCGGTATTTGCCATCAGTTTCGATAGCGATGCCGTGGCCTTAGCCGCTTTAGTAGTTGCGTGGCGTATTTGAGGCCAGAACTGCAGTTTGGAGTCCAATGTTATACCAAGATATTTTATCGCCTTTTTCGTCTGGAATGTATCAAATTGTGTGTGCATTTGAACTTCAACAGGTATATGCTTCTTTGTCAGGAGTAATAATTCTGTTTTTTGGATAGCCAGCTCGAGTCCATGATCTGTCATCCAGGATTGCGTCCTGAGCATGACTTGGTTTAATTTCCGCTGAGCCTCTATTGTGTCTCTGGCTGTTATTACACCCGCGATATCATCCGCATAACCCACGAGGTATGAATCAGATGGCATTTCCATACATAAAATATCATCGTACAAGATATTCCAGAGATCTGGTCCAAGAATTGATCCCTGCGCCGCTCCTGCTGTTACTTGTATACATCGAGATCCATTTTTCGTATCGTACACTAACTTCCTGTTGTGGAGGTAGCTGCGTATCAGTCTTAGGAGGTACGGTGGAACATGAAAACGCCCCCCTAGTGCATTCATTATGTCACACCATCGTGCACTGTTAAAAGCATTTTTAACATCCAAGGTGACGAGCAGCACTATCCTCCTTGAGGCATGGTTCCCTTCTTGTGCAGCTTGCACGCTTCTTATCACTTCTTCCAGGGCTCCTAATGTCGATTTACCTGCTCGGAAACCATACTGTCGTTTAGATAATCCGCCTGATTCTTCAATGGCATGCAAAAGACGTGGTTTTATAAGCTTCTCGAGTACTTTGCCGGCTGTATCTAGAAGGCATATGGGTCGATAAGACGAAGCTAATTCTGGATCTCCTTTTCCTTTACTTATGAGAATAAGCTTTTGCACTTTCCATATTTGTGGAAAGACACCTCCTGTCAGGCACGCATTATACATTCTTAGCAAGAGTTGTGGTCGTTCCTTTGCTAAGATTGATAGGACTTCTATTGGTACACCGTCCGGTCCCGGAGCCTTTCTTGTCCTCATATTACAGATAGCTTTAGTAAGTTCCCCTTCCGAAAATAATGGCGGACATTCATGTTCGGAATTGTCCGAAATTACGTAGTCCATCAAAGTGTGACTCGGGAACAATTCACCTACAATACTCTGCATCTTGTCCTCTTCCAGTATAAGGCCTTGATTGTTTACTCCTAGCTTCCGCATTACCAGTTTATAGCCAAGGCCCCAAGGGTCATCATTCAGATTTTCTCTCATCTCTTCCCACTTTCTTTTCTTGCTCCGTAGTATGGCGATCTTCAGATCCCTTCTGGCCTGTCTGAACTCTTCTGCATGATCCAATGCTGGCCCGTTTCTTCTTGCTCTTGTGTACTGCCTTCGGCACCTATTGCAAATCCGCCGGAGTTGAGCGATTTCCTCCGACCACCAATAAGCGGCTTTTCTCTGCCGTCGTCTGCTAATTCTTGGCATCGATGCATCGCAAGCGTGGGTGATGTTCTGCATTGTTTCGTCGACTAACCTGTCGACATCGGTAGTAACCTGTGAGTTAATCGTCCCTTGATCAATCCGTGCCAGAAGCGAGTCTCTTCTGAGTTTCGTAACATTCCATTTTCGGGTACTTCTCCTTTCATGGCTATCGGTTCCGTTTGTGCCTGACAACATGCAGAAGCTTAGGTATTGATGGTCGCTACCTGTGTAATCTTCCATTACCCTCCAGTTGCTCAGCTTATGAAATGCTGTCTCAGAAATTAGAGTGATATCGGGTATGGTTCCTATACATCCTGCTCTTCTAAAGGTAGGCGTTGAGCCCGTATTAGCAATTACCAGGCCTAGTCTTGCTACCATATCCAAAATAAATCTGCCCCTAGTATCTGTAGTCGGCATGCCCCATTCAATTGCCCTACCATTGAAATCTCCTGCTATGATCAGGTGTCCTCCGATTGTTCGGGCAGCATCTTCAATGTTATTCAGCATGACTTGGAACTCTTCTATACTACAATTTGGTGTAAGATAGCAACTCAAAATAGAGAAGGACTCACTGCTGATCCATACAAATCCATCGCCTTTCCCGTTACATTTTATATGTAGATTTGCACTTCTTGATACCCATATCGCGGCTGTTTCAGTGTTATCCTCGTACCAGAAATCTCCTTTTGGACCATATTGCTCGCTAATGATAGCAATTTTAGCTCCCTGCTCAATCATAATCTGCGGCAGCATTGCATCAGCGGTCCAACTCCTGTGCAGGTTTGCTTGCAAAAATTTCATCATTGTTGGTTCGACCCTGTGTAGGCAGGGCAATGGGTTGTCCCAGGGATGTGGTCCACTGGGCTTTTACCCCCTGCTATGCATATGCAGCATTGTGGAGTGTTTGTGCAATCCCTTATTTTGTGACCTATCTTTCCACATCGAATGCACAGCCCCTCACCTTTCCTGTCCGGACCTTTGCAACTTTGTTGTGTGTGTCCAGTTCCGAAGCATTTAAAACATCTCTGCACATTTGGTACTTTTCTTACTCTGCAGTAAGTCCAACCAATCTTGATTCTCCTGGAATTCAGAATCGCACTAGCTTTCTCGGTAGCCAGCGTAACAAAGGCTCTGCGTTGCTCCCAGGTATTCGTTTTTGTTACACGAACATGCACTTCTTCCTTCGGTTCGTTAATAAATTCCTTCACTGCTGCGGATACTTCTTGTGCGTCTGAAAGTGCATCTAGGTCCCTGATCTCTATTGTGGTTCTGGGCTTTAGGGTAGACACATTTACCATACCCTTTAGAGAGGTTTTTATCGCTTCACAGAACTTTTCTTTACTTCCACCTTCCGCTATTTTCAAGAGAATGGAACCATCTTTTGTCTTTCTGACCGATCTTATAGCTATCTCGGCGTCTTCTGGTTTCACTGTGCTCTTGAGGTCTCTTAGAACGTCTGCATAGCCCTTTCCTTCAGTCGACTTGATTATTACAGCTTCTTGCGGCTTCTTACTGTCTTTTCGAGTTCTCTTTTTCTGTTTTCCTTTATCGCTTTTGGCTTTTCTTGATTCAGTAGCTGGCGTTTGATTTTCTGTTTTCTGTTTCTCCTTGCGGTAGGTCACGTTCTTCCATCCTTCTTGCCCATTTTCCCTAATCCTCTTATTCGTATCTGGGGCGACCGGGCTAGAAGCTGCTCGTTTTGTTCTGCCTGTCACGGGTGTTTCTTTTCCATGTAAGTTCTCCTTACCTTGATTGAGCTTTTTATGTGCGACCCTTTCGGCTTCTCTGTTTCTGGTACTCTCAAGTTCCATCCATGTTCGTCTGCAACTTTTAATTACGTCCATTTGCTCGCTTAGCTCACCAACGCCGTCTTTGACGTCCTTACTTATATTCCTCTGCCTTTCCATAGCTTGTGTCATCTTACGTAGGATCGCCTCACACTTTCTAAGGCTTTCTTCTTCTATTTCCCGCATTCTCGTTATCTGTTCTAGACGAGGGGAATACGTATTTTCGTCTTGTTTACTCTGCTCTGCAAGCCGGTCATCTCCAGTCACTGGTGTTAAAATTCCATTGCGGTTTGCGGTGGAACCTAGTGATTCTGACTGTTTCCCCTTCATGGGATTCTGGCCATCCACTGAAACTCCTACCGACAAGTTGTCCAGATTCCTCAAAGTCGGTGAGCGTATAAGCCTACGGCTATTCTGAAAGCCCGCTATCGTCGATCCATTAGGCTTTTCCGGATTCTCATCTTTTCCGAAATCTCTCGCTTCTGTAGTCATATTCTGGGGGGGTGTTCTCAACATCTTTTCCAATTGGGTCCCCGCTCCGAGCCGCTATCCCCCCACGGGAGTACAGTTGCCTCAAACGATCCCCGTGGGTCCCTATGCCAGCAGTGAGGTCCACGCGAGGGTTGACACAGGACCTCATGAATACCCGTGTTCAGAGCCAGGATCTCGGCACTAAGTAGGAGTCATCTCAACTACACCTGTACGGCCAGCTCAGTGGCAACGTGGTTGGAACGTACTCGGAGACTCGCCACAGTTTTAACGGGACGGAGGCGGCTACAGCATTAGCCTGACAGCCATTTCGGCAAGATTTCACTCCTGCTTACTGAGGTGCCAGAATACTGCAGCCGTCAGCTCGTAGCATCAGGATAAAATAGTGCAGCAATTTTCATAGTCCTCGCAAAAAAGGCAGTCCGTCACCATCAGCTTCATCAGGCGTGATGAATCTGCCCAGCTTTTGGTCCACGGGTGGTATTTTATTTCCCACCTTCCCTGCAAATCCAAAAAGATCGGCCGAGATTTCCCCTATCCGCCACCTGGGGACGCGTCCGATGGGAGGCTGGGAGAACTCCACACGGAATAATAATAATAATAATAATAATAATAATAATAATAATAATAATAATAATAATAATAATAATAATAATAATAATAATAATAATAATAATAATAATAATAATAATAATAATAATAATAATAATAATAATAATAATAATAATAATAATAATAATAATAATAATAATAATAATAATAATAATAATAATAATAATAATAATAATAATAATAATAATAATAATAATAATAATAATAATAATAATAATAATAATAATAATAATAATAATAATAATAATAATAATAATAATAATAATAATAATAATAATAATAATGATAATAATTTTTTTTTTTTTTTTTTTTTTTTTTGGTGAGAGGGGAAATGCATTTACGCACTTAGGTGGTTGTTGCCACCCGTCGTGCCGGACTCCACGCAGTTATTGCGTGCCTACCGGCTAAAACCCCTCTCTATATCAGCAGGCTCCATCCTGGGACCGTCAATTTATGACATTACTTCAGGATGGAGCCTTATATGCCGGTCCAGTTGGACCCTACGGCCCTGTCGACCTTGCTAGGTCTCTCTCCTTCCGACGAAGAATCCCCCTCGCAAAAAAGGCGATCCTACTCCATGCAGCAAGGTTTCCTACCATGACTCCCGTGATGGTATTGGGAGTCAAGATGCCAAGATCCCTCTCCAGTGCACGCCTCTCCAACATCCACTTCTCACACTCAAAAAAAGTGTGGAAAGCGGAGTCGGATTGTGCTCCACAGTAGACGCATGTGGGACTTACGGCCTTTCCTATTTTAAACAGGAAAGACCGAAAGTGCCCATGGCCCGTCAGCAACTGCGTGAGGTAGTAATCTACCTCACCGTGCTGACGATTTAGCCAAGCGTCCACTTGAGGGACAAGGGCGTAAGTCCACCTTCCGCGTGTCTCAGTATCCCACCGTAACTGCCAGTCACGGAGGGACTGAGACCTTGCCACAGATTGTGCGCCTTCTCTTCCAATTTCGTCCTTGTGTTGGTGGACGAATTGTCGCTCCCTGGCGAGAAGGTCGATGGGTATGACCCCGGCGACCACCAAGACAGCCGGATCCGATACCGTGCGGTAGGAGCACGCTATGCGGAGCGCTGCTCTCCGTTGCACTGCCGCCATGCGCTTTCGGTACTTTTCGACCCTGAGCGCATCAGCCCAGACTTCAGCTCCATACAACATCACAGACTCGGCGGTGCTCAGCAGCAAACGTCTTTTACAGGGAAGAGGGCCCCCAATGTTGGCCATTACCCTGCTCAACAACGTCACTACTGAGGCCGCTTTGTCTGTTCTGCTGGATATTTCGCTCCAGAAGGTTAGTCTGTTGTCCAAACTAACCCCCAGGTAGCGAACGGCATTCTTCGTCTGGACTGTAACCTCTCCTACCTGCATGCTTCTAATGAGCGGGATGCGCTTCTTAGTAAGAAGCACTATCTCGGTCTTAGTCAGTGCCAACTCCAACCCGTGGTCACTCAGCCAGAGAGTAACTCGACGCATAACCTGGTTGAGTCGCAGTTGGGCCGCATCGACATCTTTGGCAATAATTACTGCCGCGATGTCGTCTGCGTAACCAACCAGGAATGTCCCTTCGGGCATCTCCATACGTAGAATCCCGTCATATGTATAGTTCCATATGTCGGGTCCCAGTATAGATCCCTGGGCCGCCCCTGCCGATAAGACTTTCGTCTCTCGGCCATCCTCCGTGTCATAGAGTATGGATCGATCTTTCAGGTAATCTCCCTTGATACGCAGGAGGTACCCTGGGAGCCTGAAATCTCTCTCCATCGCGTATAACGCATCCTGCCAGCGGACAGAGTTAAACGCGTTTTTCACATCCAGTGTGACCAGCAAACATACGGGACGTGAAAAGTGGTTTCCACGTTCCGTGCTCCTACCTGCATTAACTACCTCCTGGATAGCCGCCACAGTCGACCTGCCCCTTCGAAAGCCGTACTGTCTTTCGGAGAGGTCGCCTGCCGCTACTACTGCAGCCTGCAGACGTGGGCGAAGAAGCTTCTCCAGGAGTTTCCCCGCGTTATCAAGCAGGCATAGTGGTCTGTATGACCCAGGACCGCCGACTGGTCCCTTGCCCTTGTCAATAAGTACAAGTTTAGCCATCTTCCAGCGGGAGGGAAACACCCCGGCCTTTAGACAGGCGTTGTACATATTGAGCAAGAGCTCTGGATGACTCCGTGACACGGCTTTCAGCACCTCTGCTGGTAGACCATCAGGACCTGGTGCCTTCCCGCTGCGCAAACAACGAGAGGCACACTCCAGTTCCTCCAGGGTGAAAGGAGGTATTTCCGTTTCGTCCATGATCGATGTTCTATCGACCACTGGATGATCCGGAAAAAGGGCTTCCACTATGGGCCGAATAGTATCCGCATTCAGAGAAGCGTTTGGCTTAAACGCCCTCAATTTGCGGAGCACTATTTTATAGCCCAACCCCCATGGATCCCTATTTAGGTCCTCCGTTAAGTCCTTCCAGCATCGGCGCTTACTTCTTTGGATGGCGCGGCGAAGATCTTTTTTCGCCGCCTTATACTCTTCGGCTTTACGGGCTGCGTCATCTGCGTTTCCATTAGCGCGTTGAGCCAGCCGTCTACGACGGAGACAAACACGCCTCAGATCCGCAATTTCGGTCGTCCACCAGTAAGCAGGACTTCTCCCTTCGTTCGGACCCCTCCTCGGTACAGCGCTTTGACAGGCCTGATGTATAAGACTCATGGTTGAGTCCACAAGTACATCGGCCCTCTCCACAGGCGGAAGATCATTACGGATCCCCTCTGTGGTCATACGTCCCCGTTCTAGGGCTAGAGACAAAGCTTCAACGTCCATCCTAGCGGCATTCCACCTAGCTGGTCCATGATGTTGGATGGACCGAGCTGGCGCAATATCACGCACACGGAATGTGATATACTGGTGATCGCTGGCCGTAAAGTCCTCGATCACCTGCCATTCCTGCACGAGTGCCGCTAGGTTTTCAGTTGCCAGAGTGAGATCGATAATGGTCCCCCTTTGGCCAGATCTTCGAAAGGTGGGCACGGAGCCGTTATTTAATACAACCAACCCCGTCCTGGACATAAAGTCCAAAATTCGCCCACCTCTCGAATCGGTTCTAATCTCGCCCCACTCTACTGCTTTTGCATTGAAGTCTCCAGCCACTACCAGATGACCTCCCATGCTCCGTAAGACATCCTCCAAGTCGTCTAACTTGGTTTGGAAGTCCGAAATACCCTCGTTTGGAGTAAGATAGCAGCTAAAGTAAGTCACCAAGCCGCTTCTCACCCAAACGAAACCATCTCCAGAGCCATGGGCCGAAACACAAAAGCGTCTCGGGTGCGGGATCCATATCGCCGCTGTACCGAGGTTGTCCCTAAACCACGTAGGCGCACATCCGTCTCGGTACTGCTCACTGATCAAAATAAGATCAGCTTGTTTCTCGAGACGGATCTGCCCCATCAGGTCGTGAGCAGTTCTGCTGCGGTGCATGTTGGCCTGTAGGATGACCATCATATTGTCCGCTTAGCATCTTCTAATGCCTTGCGGAATACTCCGCAAGCGCCCGAACCTGCAATATGTTTGCGGCCATTTTCCCCTATGTCGGAGCATAGGTAGCATGTCGGCTGGGACTTGCAGTCCTTTGCCTTGTGCCCCTCTACCCCGCACAGGAAACACATATTGCCACGGTCAGGTCCGCTGCAGTTTCCACTAAGGTGACCGTACCCCAGGCACCTAAAGCACCTGGAGACGTCCACTCTGCCGCGCATCCTGCAGCTGACCCAACCGATTTTCACTGTCCTCCTTTGGAGGAGAACCTTGGCAGCTTTCGCCTCCATCTTGACAATAGCCATGTGTTGCCCCCTCATGTTGGGCTTTGCCAGAAACACCTCCAGAACACCCTTGTATTCTACAAGAATGTCTTGGACAGCCACTTCCACCTCCTCGACAGAGGTGCACTCGTCGAGATCTCTGATCTCTACCTTAGTCATAGGGACCAGTTCTCTGACTAAACTCGCCTCGCCAGCTGCCTTTTCTAACGCCTGTTTAAAAGCGCTTCTTCCGTCAGTGGAGGACTTTTTCAGCTCCACAAGAAGCTCTCCCGCCTTGGTCTTCCGTATTGACCTAACAGCCACTCCACAGGCTTCCGGTTTGACCTGCGATCGGACGGCACTAAGCACTTCCGCGTAGGTCTTACCAGCTGCCGGTTTTAAGAGAATCGCTTCTGGCTTTTCGCCACCACGCTTCCTCTTCTGCGTATTGCCCCTCTTAACACCTGGTCCATCCTCATTAGATGGAGCGGTACCCTGAGGAGCACCTTTTCCCTGAGCGCGGTTGCGCTTTTTCCCGACGGGGGTTTGGGCCACCTTTGAAGAGGCAGCATTTTGAGATGCTGCTCTTGTCGCGGGTGCACCGTTGTTAGTCTCCGGTTTGGAGGAGACCCCGCCCGCTCTCGCCTTTTTTGCGCTCTTCTGCGCCTCTACTAATGGTGGACTACCTGCCCTCCTCTTCCCACCTTCCTTGGTGAGACATCCGGGAGCAGCTACATAATCCGGACGTTGCGGTTTCGCATAGCTCATGGTGAGCCACTGCAATTTTTCAACATTCTCTTCCAGTTTTGGAAGAGAGTCTTTAATTGACCTGCTAACATTTGGCTGCTTTTTAACAGCTGCCCCCATCTCCTTAATAATGGACCTCATTCCTGACAGTCCCTCCTTAAGCTGAGCTAAGGCTTCCGCAAACCACCTTTCGGTGTTTCCGAAAGACCCAACTCCACCACTACGGCCTTCGAAGATAGGCTCCATCGTCAAAGGGGCTCCACTTAAAGTGGGCACCGGCCCTGACGTCTCCATACGGAGGTAATAAGTTTCAGTGCTATCCACTTTCCACTTATTACAATTCACAAAACTAATATATGTAGAAAAAAAGCAAAAATTCGTAATAGGTACCTATTACAAATATTCAAATTTCCTCTATCAAAAATCCACCTATTACTATTTACAATAATTACCATGCGGTCGCAAAAAAAAACACGTCTGTACTCGTTAAGAGATCACCAGAGAATCCATAATAATAATAATAATAATAATAATAATAATAATAATAATAATAATAATAATAATAATAATAATAATAATAATAATAATAATAATAATAATAATAATAATAATAATAATAATAATAATAATTTTTTTTTTTTTTTTTTTTTTTTTTTTGGTGAGAGGGGAAATGCATTTACGCACTTAGGTGGTTGTTGCCACCCGTCGTGCCGGACTCCACGCAGTTATTGCGTGCCTACCGGCTAAAACCCCTCTCTATATCACCAGGCTCCATCCTGGGACCGTCAATTTATGACATTACTTCAGGATGGAGCCTTATATGCCGGTCCAGTTGGACCCTACGGTCCTGTCGACCTTGCCAGGTCTCTCTCCTTCCGACGAAGAATCCTCCTCGCAAAAAAGGCGATCCTACTCCATGCAGCAAGGTTTCCTAACATGACTCCCGTGATGGTATTGGGAGTCAAGATGCCAAGATCCCTCTCCAGTGCACGCCTCTCCAACATCCACTTCTCACACTCAAAGAAAGTGTGGAAAGCGGAGTCGGATTGTGCTCCACAGTAGACGCATGTGGGACTTACGGCCTTTCCTATTTTAAACAGGAAAGACCGAAAGTGCCCATGGCCCGTCAGCAACTGCGTGAGGTAGTAATCTACTTCACCGTGCTGACGATTTAGCCAAGCGTCCACTTGAGGGACCAGGGCGTAAGTCCACCTTCCGCGTGTCTCAGTATCCCACCGTAACTGCCAGTCACGGAGGGACTGAGACCTTGCCACAGATTGTGCGCCTTCTCTTCCAATTTCGTCCTTGTGTTGGTGGACGAATTGTCGCTCCCTAGCGAGAAGGTCGATGGGTATGACCCCGGCGACCACCAAGACAGCCGGCTCCGATACCGTGCGGTAGGAGCACGCTATGCGGAGCGCTGCTCTCCGTTGCACTGCCGCCATGCGCTTTCGGTACTTTTCGACCCTGAGCGCATCAGCCCAGACTTCAGCTCCATACAACATCACAGACTCGGCGGTGCTCAGTAGCAAACGTCTTTTACAGGGAAGAGGGCCCCCAATGTTGGCCATTACCCTGCTCAACAACGTCACTACTGAGGCCGCTTTGTCGGCTCTGCTGGATATTTCGCTCCAGAAGGTTAGTCTGTTGTCCAAACTAACCCCCAGGTAGCGAACGGCATTCTTCGTCTGGACTGTAACCTCTCCTACCTGCATGCTTCTAATGAGCGGGATGCGCTTCTTAGTAAGAAGCACTATCTCGGTCTTAGTCAGTGCCAACTCCAACCCGTGGTCACTCAGCCAGAGAGTAACTCGACGCATAACCTGGTTGAGTCGCAGTTGGGCCGCATCGACATCTTTGGCAATAATTACTGCCGCGATGTCGTCTGCGTAACCAACCAGGAATGTCCCTTCGGGCATCTCCATACGTAGAATCCCGTCATATGTATAGTTCCATATGTCGGGTCCCAGTATAGATCCCTGGGCCGCCCCTGCCGATAAGACTTTCGTCTCTCGGCCATCCTCCGTGTCATAGAGTATGGATCGATCTTTCAGGTAATCTCCCATGATACGCAGGAGGTACCCTGGGAGCCTGAAATCTCTCTCCATCGCGTATAACGCATCCTGCCAGCGGACAGAGTTAAACGCGTTTTTCACATCCAGTGTGACCAGCAAACATACGGGACGTGAAAAGTGGTTTCCACGTTCCGTGCTCCTACCTGCATTAACTACCTCCTGGATAGCCGCCACAGTCGACCTGCCCCTTCGAAAGCCATACTGTCTTTCGGAGAGGTCGCCTGCCGCTACTACTGCAGCCTGCAGACGTGGACGAAGAAGCTTCTCCAGGAGTTTCCCCGCGTTATCAAGCAGGCATAGTGGTCTGTATGACCCAGGAGCGCCGACTGGTCCCTTGCCCTTGTCAATAAGTACAAGTTTAGCCATCTTCCAGCGGGAGGGAAACACCCCGGCCTTTAGACAGGCGTTGTACATATTGAGCAAGAGCTCTGGATGACTCCGTGACACGGCTTTCAGCACCTCTGCTGGTAGACCATCAGGACCTGGTGCCTTCCCGCTGCGCAAACAACGAGAGGCACACTCCAGTTCCTCCAAGGTGAAAGGCGGGATTTCCGTTTCCTCCGTGACCGATGTTCTATCGACCACTGGATGATCCGGAAAAAGGGCTTCCACTATGGGCCGAATAGTATCCGCATTTAGAGAAGCGTTTGGCTTAAACGCCCTCAATTTGCGGAGCACTATTTTATAGCCCAACCCCCATGGATCCCTATTTAGGTCCTCCGTTAAGTCCTTCCAGCATCGGCGCTTACTTCTTTGGATGGCGCGGCGAAGATCTTTTTTCGCCGCCTTATACTCTTCGGCTTTACGGGCTGCGTCATCTGCGTTTCCATTAGCGCGTTGAGCCAACCGTCTACGACGGAGACAAACACGCCTCAGATCCGCAATTTCGGTCGTCCACCAGTAAGCAGGACTTCTCCCTTCGTTCGGACCCCTCCTCGGTACAGCGCTTTGACAGGCCTGATGTATAAGACTCATGGTTGAGTCCACAAGTACATCAGCCCTCTCAACAGGCGGAAGATCATTACGGATCCCCTCTGTGGTCATACGTCCCCGTTCTAGGGCTAGAGACAAAGCTTCAACGTCCATCCTAGCGGCATTCCACCTAGCTGGTCCATGATGTTGGATGGACCGAGCTGGCGCAATATCACGCACACGGAATGTGATATACTGGTGATCGCTGGCCGTAAAGTCCTCGATCACCTGCCATTCTTGCACGAGTGCCGCTAGGTTTTCAGTTGCCAGAGTGAGATCGATAATGGTCCCCCTTTGGCCAGATCTTCGAAAGGTGGGCACGGAGCCGTTATTTAATACAACCAACCCCGTCCTGGACATAAAGTCCAAAATTCGCCCACCTCTCGAATCGGTTCTAATCTCGCCCCACTCTACTGCTTTTGCATTGAAGTCTCCAGCCACTACCAGATGACTTCCCATGCTCCGTAAGACATCCTCCAAGTCGTCTAACTTGGTTTGGAAGTCCGAAATACCCTCGTTTGGAGTAAGATAGCAGCTAAAGTAAGTCACCAAGCCGCTTCTCACCCAAACGAAACCATCTCCAGAGCCATGGGCCGAAACACAGAAGCGTCTCGGGTCCGGGATCCATATTGCCGCTGTACCGAGGTTGTCCCTAAACCACGTAGGCGCACATCCGTCTCGGTACTGCTCACTGATCAAAATAAGATCAGCTTGTTTCTCGAGACGGATCTGCCCCATCAGGTCGTGAGCAGTTCTGCTGCGGTGCATGTTGGCCTGTAGGATGACCCTCATATTGTCCGCTTAGCATCTTCTAATGCCTTGCGGAATACTCCACAAGCGCCCGATCCTGCAATATGTTTGCGGCCATTTTCCCCTATGTCGGAGCATAGGTAGCATGTCGGCTGGGACTTGCAGTCCTTTGCCTTGTGCCCTTCTACCCCGCATAGGAAACACATATTGCCTCGGTCAGGTCCGCTGCAGTTTCCACTAAGGTGACCGTATCCCAGGCACTTAAAGCACCTGGAGACGTCCACTCTACCGCGTATCCTGCAATTGACCCAGCCGAGTTTCACTGTCCCCCTTTGTAGGAGAACCTTGGCAGCTTTCGCCTCCATCTTAACAATGGCCATGTGTTGCCCCCTTATGTTGGGCTTGGCCAGAAACACCTCCAGAACACCCTTGTATTCTACAAGAATGTCTTGGAGAGCCACTTCCACTTCCTCCACAGAGGTGCACTCGTCGAGATCTCTGATCTCTACCTTACTCATAGGGACCAGTTCTCTGACTACACTCGTTTCGCCCGCTGCCTTCTCTAACGCCTGTTTAAAGGCGTTTCTTCCTTCAGTGGAGGACTTTTTCAGCTCCACAAGAAGCTCTCCCGCCTTGGTCTTCCGTATTGACCTAACAGCCACTCCACAGGTTTCCGGTTTGACCTTCGATCGGACGGCACTAAGAACTTCCGCATAGGTCTTACCAGCTGCCGGTTTTAGGACAATCGCTTCTGGCTTCTCACCACCACGCTTCCTGTTCTGCATGTTGCCCCTCTTACCACTCGGTCCATCCTCAGTAGATGGAGGGGTACCCTGAGGAGCACCTTTCGCCTGAGCGCGGTTGCGCTTCTTCCCGGCAGGAGTTTGGGCCACCTTTGAAGAGGCAGCATTTTGAGATGCTGCTCTTGTCGCGGGTGCACCGTTGTTAGTCTCCGGTTTGGAGGAGACCCCGCCCGCTCTCGCCTTTTTTGCGCTCTTCTGCGCCTCTACTAATGGTGGACTACCTGCCCTCCTCTTCCCACCTTCCTTGGTGAGACATCCGGGAGCAGCTACGTAATCCGGACGTTGCGGTTTTGCATAGCTCATGGTGAGCCACTGCAATTTTTCAACATTCTCTTCCAGTTTGGGAAGAGAGTCTTTAATTGACCTGCTAACATTTGGCTGCTTTTTAACAGCTGCCCCCATCTCCTTAATAATGGACCTCATTCCTGACAGTCCCTCCTTAAGCTGGGCTAAGGCTTCCGCAAACCACCTTTCGGTGTTTCCGAAAGACCCAACTCCACCACTACGGCCTTCGAAGGTAGGCTCCATCGTCAAAGGGGCTCCACTTAAAGTGGGCACCGACCCTGACGTCTCCATACGGAGGTAATAAGTTTCAGTGCTATCCACTTTCCACTTATTACAATTCACAAAACTAATATAGAAAAGAAATAAAAATTCGTAATAGGTACCTATTACAAATATTCAAATTTCCTCTATCAAAAATCCACCTATTACTAATCACACTAATTATTATGCGGTCGCAAAAAAACACGTCTGTACTCGTTAAGAGATCACCAGAGAATCATCATAATAATAATAATAATAATAATAATAATAATAATAATAATAATAATAATAATAATAATAATAATAATAATAATAATAATAATGATAATAATAATAATAATAATAATAATAATAATAATTTTTTTTTTTTTTTTTTTTTTTTTGGTGAGAGGGGAAATGCATTTACGCACTTAGTTGGTTTTTGCCACCCGTCGTGCCGGACTCCACGCAGTTATTGCGTGCCTACCGGCTAAAACCCCTCTCTATATCACCCGGCTCCATCCTGGAACCGTCAATTTATGACATTACTTCAGGATGGAGCCTTATATGCCGGTCCAGTTGGACCCTACGGCTCTGTCGACCTTGCCAGGTCTCTCTCCTTCCGACGAAGAATCCCCCTCGCAAAAAAGGCGATCCTACTCCATGCAGCAAGGTTTCCTAACATGACTCCCGTGATGGTATTGGGAGTCAAGATGCCAAGATCCCTCTCCAGTGCACGCCTCTCCAACATCCACTTCTCACACTCAAAGAAAGTGTGGAAAGCGGAGTCGGATTGTGCTCCACAGTAGACGCATGTGGGATTTACGGCCTTTCCTATTTTAAACAGGAAAGACCGAAAGTGCCCATGGCCCGTCAGCAACTGCGTGAGGTAGTAATCTACCTCACCGTGCTGACGATTTAGCCAAGCGTCCACTTGAGGGACAAGGGCGTAAGTCCACCTTCCGCGTGTCTCAGTATCCCACCGTAACTGCCAGTCACGGAGGGACTGAGACCTTGCCACAGATTGTGCGCCTTCTCTACCAATTTCGTCCTTGTGTTGGTGGACGAATTGTCGCTCCCTGGCGAGGAGGTCGATGGGTATGACCCCGGCGACCACCAAGACAGCCGGCTCCGATACCGTGCGGTAGGAGCACGCTATGCGGAGCGCTGCTCTCCGTTGCACCGCCGCCATGCGCTTTCGGTACTTTTCGACCCTGAGCGCATCAGCCCAGACTTCAGCTCCATACAACATCACAGACTCGGCGGTGCTCAGCAGCAAACGTCTTTTACAGGGAAGAGGGCCCCCAATGTTGGCCATTACCCTGCTCAACAACGTCACTACTGAGGCCGCTTTGTCCGCTCTGCTGGATATTTCGCTCCAGAAGGTTAGTCTGTTATCCAAACTAACCCCCAGGTAGCGAACGGCGTTCTTCGTCTGGACTGTAACCTCTCCTACCTGCATGCTTCTAATGAGCGGGATGCGCTTCTTAGTAAGAAGCACTATCTCGGTTTTAGTCAGTGCCAACTCCAACCCGTGGTCACTCAGCCAGAGAGTAACTCGACGCATAACCTGGTTGAGTCGCAGTTGGGCCGCATCGACATCTTTGGCAATAATTACTGCCGCGATGTCGTCCGCGTAACCAACCAGGAATGTCCCTTCGGGCATCTCCATACGTAGAATCCCGTCATATGTATAGTTCCATATGTCGGGTCCCAGTATGGATCCCTGGGCCGCCCCTGCCGATAAGACTTTCGTCTCTCGGCCATCCTCCGTGTCATAGAGTATGGATCGATCTTTCAGGTAATCTCCCATGATACGCAGGAGGTACCCTGGGAGCCTGAAATTTCTCTCCATCGCGTATAACGCGTCCTGCCAGCGGACAGAGTTAAACGCGTTTTTCACATCCAGTGTGACCAGCAAAATAATAATAATAATAATAATAATAATAATAATACGGCTGAGGTATGCTGGTACTTGAAAACGGGACTCAAGTGCATGAAAAACATCCTTCCACCTGAGGCTGTTAAAAGCATTTTTGACGTCCAAAGTTGCCAATAGGATTAACGGTCTGCTAAAGTGGTTTCTCCGTTGTGCCTCTTCGAAGGCATGGACGACATCCTGTAGGGCCCCTACCGTAGATCTGCCAGGTCTAAAACCGTGTTGTCTGTCTGAAAGGCCACCGGTTTCGCCTATTGCCTCCATCAGCCTCGGCTTAATAAGCCTTTCCAATAGTTTCCCCGCTGTGTCTAGCATACAGAGCGGTCTGTAAGCTGATGGTGAGTCTGGGTCACCCTTCCCTTTGCTTATAAGCACCAACTTCTGCACCTTCCAAATACTGGGAAATGTTCCTTCTACCAAACATTTGTTGAAAGTACCAAGGAGTATTTCCGTACGTCTAAGTGCCACTTCCTTTATTACTTCCGATGGTATGCCGTCAGGTCCTGGGGCTTTACCAGGCCTTAATTTCGAGGCAGCGTCTACTAGTTCTTCCGTTGTAAATAAGGGGACATTTATGTCTCCTGCAGGTGCCAGTTCTTCTTCCGGGCCATCATATGTTGGGAAGAGAGATTTCACGATTCGCGTCATTTTATTCACGTCAATCGGTGGAGTGGGGCCCTTGGAGCCGAGTTTCCCCATGACGATCCTGTATCCCGTTCCCCAAGGATTCGAGTTAATTTCATTTCGCAACTCCTCCCACAGCCTTCGCTTGCTATTATATATATTTTCCTGCAGTTTCTTTTTTGCCTCTTTGTACAGGGCTCGCTCTGCTTCGGCTTCACCTCGCCGCCTTGCTCTTGTCAGTTTTCGTCTGCATTTACAGCATTCTCGTCTTGCCCTTGCTATGTCCTCATTCCACCAGTGTATAATAATAATAATAATAATAATAATAATAATAATAATAATAATAATAATAATAATAATAATAATAATAATAATAATAATAATAATAATAATAATAATAATAATAATAATAATAATAATAATAATAATAATAATAATAATAATAATAATAATAATAATAATAATAATAATAATAATAATAATAATAATAATAATAATAATAATAATAATAATAATAATAATAATAATAATAATAATAATAATAATAATAATAATAATAATAATAATAATAATAATAATAATAATAATAATAATAATAATAATAATAATAATAATAATAATAATAATAATAATAATAATAATAATAATAATAATAATAATAATAATAATAATAATAATAATAATAATAATAATAATAATAATAATAATAATAATAATAATAATAATAATAATAATAATAATAATAATAATAATAATAATAATAATAATAATAATGCAGAATATAGCAGATAGAAAAGCAGCAATATTGCGGAATAATTTATTGCCTCCATCAATCATCGAAGAGATCCGACAATCAGTAATAAACGAGGAATCCCAACTAAATAATCTACACGTGACAACCAACTCAAGTGAAAACTACATTGCCGAATCACTAGCACCCGAGGAAGATACCGAAATTGGCGGAAATGATGAAAGAGCTATAGAACCATCAATAGAAGAACGAACTATAATCCTTAACCCGGGCTCAGCGCCAGCACAAAATGACAACATTACAATTAACAAAACTGTAGATCTGTTCCAGGAAGCCAAGATCAAATTCTATGAAATGGATGCGGAAAACCGACCTTATCTCCGTAAAATAACTCCGAACAGCGAAATTTTTAAAACTATCCGGATACTCAATGAACATATAATACCGATCGAGGTCCCTGCAATTAACAATAGTTTTAACAAACTAATTGATATAATATACTGTAGCGCTTACACCATAATGGAAACTGATAGGATTACAAGATCTAATACGAATTTAAATTCTAACACAAACAGAAGACAGAACATACATATTTCAGACAATCAGAATTCAGGAGGAATACGAATTAACCAAACAGATAACAGAGTTGAAGGAAATTACATTCCAAACCAAAACAATAGGCCCCATTGGCAAACCAGACTACTCAAAAAGATAGAGGAAATCAGAAAAGACCTCGGATACATGTTCAGCCTAAAAAATAATAGAATAAATAAACGGAATGAGTACAAAATCAACTTTATAAAAAGGAAGCATTTAATACACACCCAATTTGATGCTCCTAATACAACAATAGACCAAGTCCTAGATACTATTAAGCAGAAACTTGCAAAATATACAGATAGATACAGAAAATACACAAAAAGCTATAATAGAAAGAAGCACAACAAAATATTTAGGAACAATGAGAGACAGTTTTACAATACACTGAGAAGCTCTAACGAAATCACAAACAATAGCAACTCATTAAACATCACACAAATAGAATGCTTCTGGAAAGGAATATGGGGCACTGAATCACTATACAATTCCAATGCTACGTGGATTAACACAGTTCAGGATAAAGCATCTAATATAATGGAAATGACTATAGGTTATATAGATCACGAAATTTTTAAAAAGGCAATAATTAAATTACAAAACTGGAAGCACCCAGGATCAGATAAAATTCATAATTTCTATTACAAATACTTAACTGCCCTTCACCAACCACTAATTAATATCTTCAATGCATTCATAGAAACCCCTACACTGATCCCAGTAACATTTTGCAAGGGCATAACATTCCTGAAACCGAAAGTCAATAATCCTACCTTAGCATCACAATACAGACCCATAACATGCCTAAACACCGGGTACAAACTTTTCACGTCATGTCTGACTACACTGATAGGTGAGCACTGTAAGGCGAATAATATCATTGCGGAACAACAAAAAGGATGCTGCCCAGGAACAAAGGGTTGTAAGGACCAATTGATTCTAGACAACATTATCACTTCCCAAGCAGTCAAAGAAAGAAAAAATATGTTCGCAGCTTTTATAGACTATCAGAAGGCATTTGACAGTATTCCACACTCTTGGTTAATACGCACACTACATTTATACAAGATAAATCCAAGGATAATTCAATGTCTGGAAAAACTTTTTGAAACTTGGGAGACGAAATTATATGCAAATATCAACAACAACGAGGTCATATCTAACCCTATAGGAATAAAACGAGGCATATATCAGGGCGACTCCCTCAGCCCATTACTATTTTGTTTAGGACTTAATCCCCTCTCGACATTGCTGAATCAAAGTGGATATGGATACAGGCTAAAGACTACAGATAACATAAGGATATCTCACTCCTTATACATGGATGATCTGAAAGTCTATGCGAACAGTAAAGAAAATCTTAAGAAACTGCTCCACATTGTAGACATATTCTCCAACGATATCGGAATGCATTTTGGAGTTGACAAATGCAGAACGCAAAATGTAAGCAAAGGAAAATTGTTAACCACAGAGGACTTCATAACTGCAGAAGGTGAACTAATAAAAGCCCTCAGAAACGGCGAATACTATAAATATCTCGGAATTCAGCAGGCAAAACGAATAGACCACACTAGGCAGAAGAAAATGGTAATCTCTGAATTTACGACAAGGCTTAACAAGATATGTAACACCGGCCTAAATGGTAGGAATCTTGTAAAGGCCATTAACACATATGCGATACCCCTACTAATATACACGTTCGGTATCATACCGTGGTCAAATACGGACTTGAATTCGCTTGAGACAAAAATCCGAACAACGCTCACAAAACATAAATACCACCATCCACAGGCAGCAATAGAAAGAATAAGCATACCCAGAAGCCAAGGGGGACAGGGTATACTTAGTATTCACACCCTGCATAATAAACAAATAACAAGCCTCCGAAATTATTTCATAAAAACCTCTACAACATCTGAGATATACAGGGCTTTGGTTGCAGCGGACAAGAACCTAACACCACTCAACATGGCGGACACCACAACTCCATTGGGAACAACTAATTTAATAGAACGTTGGAAATCCAAATCCATACACGGAAAATACCCAAATACATTGAGCCAGGAGCATATTAACGCCGAACACACTCATAACTGGCTAAAATACGGGAATCTCTTCCCGGAAACAGAGGGATTTCTGATGGCCATTCAAGACGGTGTAATATGTACCCGTAACTACGCCAAATATATCATTAAGGACCCAAGTGTGCAGGACGATAAATGTAGAAGATGCACAACTGCTTCGGAAACAATAGCGCATATACTTAATGGATGTACACCACTCGCCGCTAATCGCTATAAGGAAAGACATGATGCAATGGGAAAAATCCTATATACTAGTATAGTAAGGAAGCTTAAGATAGATACTCCAACAGCCCCCTATTACAAATTCCAACCGGAACCAGTTATCGAAACCGAACAATACATTCTATATTGGGACAGATCGATACTAATAAATACACCACCAAATACAACAGTGCCCAATAGACCGGATGTTACGTTGATCGATAAAATCAATAGGAGAGCATATATAATAGATTTCGCAATACCCCTGGACAATAATATAATGGATACAGTAAACACCAAAATCGCCAAATACCAACAACTGGCTCAATACTTGGGAATAACCCACAATCTACTAACAGTTGGAATATTACCAATTGTTATAAGTAGTACGGGAACTGTACCAACTCATACGATAAGAGCAATGGAAACATTGGATCTGAACTTAAGGATAATAACGGATATGCAACGCGCAATCCTCATTAAAACCGCATCAATAGTAAGGGAATTTTTAGGATAATGATCTAACACCATAAGGATGTATAACCTGGCTTACATCCCAACAGAGCAAAACTTTGGTCACCGACCCGGTTTTGTGAATTCCAGCAAAAGCTGTGAATGTAAAATTCATAATAATAATAATAATAATAATAATAATAATAATAATAATAATAATAATAATAATAATAATAATAATAATAATAATAATAATAATAATAATAATAATAATAACATGGGGAAAATTCTACATATCCAAATACTTAAAAATCTTAAGATTGACGAAACACCAACATTCTACTTTAGATACACCCCAAAACCCGTGATCGAGAACCAAAGATACACCATATACTGGGACAGATCAATTTTGATTAATAATCCACCGGATACCACTATTCCAAACAGACCAGATATGGTTATCATAGACAAAGAGGAGAGAACAGCTCAAATAATTGACTTTGCAGTGCCGTATGACAACAATATACAAGACACAATAGCAACAAAGAAGGCAAAGTACCGTCCACTCTCAGAATATCTAAGGAACACACAACAACTGCAAAGAGTGGAAATAATTCCCATTGTAATTAGCTCCCTAGGAACGATACCCAAGGAAACAACGGAATCTATAGAGAGATTAAACCTGGGAACTAGAATACTGACGGAAATGCAAAAGGCAGTACTCATAAAAGCGGCAACGATCATGAGAGAGACAATTGAGTAAAGGATATAAAACATGGATTATATCCCAACAGAGCGCAACCCTTGGTCATAGACCCGGTGAGTGAATTCCAGCATAATGCTGAGAATGTAGAATTCAATAATAATAATAATAATAATAATAATAATAATAATAATAATAATAATAATAATAATAATAATAATAATAATAATTTTTTTTTTTTTTTTTTTTCGAGGGTGAGGAGGTTAAAAATGTCTAACACATCATTAGGTGACAGAAACCTGGTATGTGGGACTTGCACCCACTAAAAAAAAACCCCCTCCTAGAGCATGTTTCCACCTTGGGACCGCTTTCGCATTGCTTCAAGGTGGTGCTCTACACTTTTCTCATCACCTCATATGTTGACCCGCGTCTAGGTCCCGTTTCTTTGTACGCAATATACTTTCAGCGAAGATTGCAACATAGCTCCAATTTTCCGCGCTCTTTGTCATTATTTCCGTGATATTGTCCGGTGTTACATTATCGATATGTAAGTTACGCTGTAATACACGCCTTTGGCCTCTCCATTTTGGGCATTCAAAAAATGTGTGCTCTGCGTCATCTATGCAGCCATCTTCGTATATACAGTGGGGGCTTTCAGTCTTGCCCATTCTGTGCAAGTATTTACGAAAGTACCCGTGACCAGATAATAATTGCGTCAAATAGTAGTTTGTTTCTCCTTGATCATTTCTCATCCATGTAATAATATCAGGGATGAGTCTTGCTGTCCACCTTCCATATTCTTCATTGTGCCATCTGTTTTGCCACTGCTGGAGTGTCTGTTCCCTTATATATCTATAGTCCACTTTTTGATCGTTTCTGCGAATATTCCATATTTCCCTTTTTTCCTTTGCCATCAAATCGATAGGTATTATTTTAGCTATTATCAAAATGGCTGAGTTTGAGACCGTCCGATATGCGGAGGATACTCTAAGTGCGGCGGTGTGCTGTGCTCTTGCAAGGATCTTCCTATTGCATTCCTTTTGTATTGATTCTGCCCAGATCTCACACCCGTATAATAGAATCGAGTGGATTGTCGTCATCAAGAGTCTTCTTTTGCTCTGTAATGGACCGCCAATATTTGCCATTAATCTGCTCAATGATGCAATCACTTTAAATGCTTTCGTAGCCGCGTATTTTAGCTGAGCGTTGAAGTTCAGTCTGTTGTCTAAGTTTACTCCTAAATATCTGATGGAGTTTTGTGTGGTGATTGTCTCAGTCAGAACGCGCATTTCTACCTTTAGTGGAATGTGTCTCCTTGTAATAATCATAAGCTCAGTTTTTTCAGCAGCCAATTTAAGTCCGCGAGAGTCTAGCCATGATTTTGTTCTCAGCATCACCTGATTTAGCTTCCTCTGCATTTCTTCCATATCTCGTGCAGGGATAACTGCAGCGATATCGTCTGCATACCCAACTAAGTATGTTTCGGGAGGCATATCAATGTTAAGGATTTCATCATAACTAATGTTCCACAATTCTGGACCAAGAATTGAGCCTTGTGCTGCACCTGATGTCACTTTCATTACATGTTCTTTTCCTGCTGTTGAGTAGATAAGCTCACGATCCTTTAGGTAGCTTTTGATTATGTTCGTGATGTATATGGGGCTATTGAAACGTGTTTCCAGTGCGTAGATCATATCCGCCCATCTTGCGCTGTTGAAGGCATTGCGGATATCAAGGGTTGCTAGTAAAATGATTTTCCTGGAGTAATGGTTGCCCGTTTGTGCCGATTTCACGCCATTAAGGACGTCTTCGATTGCTCCGATCGCTGACATTTTAGGTCTGAACCCGTGTTGTCTCTTCGATAACCCTCCAGAATTTTGAATCGATTGTTGAATTCGTGGCTTTAAGAGTCTTTCTAATAATTTCCCTGCGGTGTCAAGCATACAGAGTGGACGGTATGCTGATGGAGATTCGGGGTCTCCCTTTCCCTTGGCAATGAGTACGAGGCGTTGTCGTTTCCAAATTTCGGGGAAAACTCCTTCTTTTAGGCATGCATTATACATGTTTAGCAAAAGATTGGGTTGCTCGTCTGCAATGATTTTAAGGACCTCTGCAGGGATACCGTCTGGGCCTGGAGCTTTCTGATTTTTGAGCGATTTAGCCGCAATCCTTAACTCTTCTCTACTGAATGGCGGTATAGGTTGTGCAAGTGGTCTAATTCGATATTTTGTTTCGTCATGTGTGGGGAAGAGGGAGTGCACAATATTCCTCATCACATGTTCCGGGAGGTCTGGAATTGGTGTTTGAGCCCCGAGTTTCTTCATAACGATCTTATATCCAAGGCCCCATGGGTTGTTATTTATATCGTTTCGAAGTTCTTCCCACTTTCGCTTCTTGCTTGTTTTAATCGCTATCTTCAATTCCTTTTTTGCACATTTAAGAGCATCGGCTTCTGTAGTGGCCTCTCCAGTTCTCCGTGCTCTTGTGTACTTCCTTCTACATTTTAGACAAGTTTTTCTGAGGTTTGCAATTTCGTCAGTCCACCAGTAAACTGACTTCTTTTGGAATTTAGAGCTTATTTTCTTCATGGAAGCGTTACATGCCTCTTTAATGCTTTGCATTGTATTGAGTGCCATGGTTCTAGCATCTGATAGGCCATCGTTAGTATTTGTTGCGCTTTCTATGTGGCTAAGGAAGACATCCACGTTAAGTCTTGTCAGGTCCCATTTCGTTGAGTTTATTACGTTCTTTATCCTGTTAGTTGAACAATATTTATCTATAGAGAAGGTTATGTAGTTATGGTCACTTCCTGTGAAGTCCTCCAAGACTTTCCAGTTTGACAGCCTATTCATCAATTTTTCGGAGACGAGTGTAATATTAGGTATTGTTCCTTCGCATCCAGGTCTCATAAAAGTGGAGGTATTACCTGTGTTCGCAATAATCAGTCCAGTTCTGGCTGCCATATCCAGGATGCTTCTTCCTCTTGAGTCTGTTGTGTTTGAACCCCAATCAGTTGCTTTCCCATTAAAATCTCCTGCTATTACTAATGCTGTATCTTCAAAGTCCATTACCTTGTCCTCTATTCCGTTGAGTTTTATTCTAAAATCCTCCACTCTATCGCTTGGTGTGAGGTAACAACTAATTAAAATAATATCCTTTATCTTAATCCATACAAAACCGATTCCGGTGCCTTTATCTTTTACTGTCATTGTCTTATGTTGAGGGATCCACATTGCAGCGGTTTTTGTGGTGTCCTCTAGCCAGACGCCATTTTTAGGGGTTAAGTATTGCTCGCTAATAATCGCAATGTCGGCTTCTTTTTCCAGCATGATCTGATCTAGCAGCTCGTGTGCTGTTTTACTTCTATGCATATTGGCCTGAAGTATTTTAATCATCATTATTGTCTCAGATTCCCGCTTGCCGGGCATTTACTTGACCCGGGGATATGCTCCACTTGACCTAAACCCTTTTCAGCGCATAGGCAGCAATTTGCCTTGTTTCTGCAATATTTTATTTGGTGGTCAGTTCCTCCGCATTTGATGCATTGGTTTCTTCTGTCTGGCCCCTTGCACTTCCATTGGGTATGTCCTGGGCTAAGACATTTATAGCATCGCCTTATACTAGAGTAAAGCCTCATCCTGCAATTTACCCAACCAATTTTTATTCTATCGTGCTTGAGTAATATATTTGCATTTTCGTTTGAAAGGTTTACCACGGCTTTTTTCTGCTCTCTGTGGTTTGGGGAACTGAGAGTTACTTTTATTTCGTCTGCTTTGTCCTTTAGTAGGGTTCTGATGGCTTCGGATATTTCTTCATTGGTTGTGAATGAATCTAGATCACGTATTTCTATGGCAGCTTTTGGGGTCAATTCTGACACTTCAGCTGTGTCTGACACAGTGGATTTAATGGCGTCTGACAGTTTGCTGTTAATTTTTTCTCCCTTCTCTAATTCTAAAAGAATCGCTCCATTTTCTGTCTTTCTTATTGTTTTAACTTTGACATTTGTCTCTTCTGGTTTGATCTTGCTTCTTAGATTTTGCAGAACTTCGGCATATGTATGCCCTTCCTTCGGCTTAATAAGCATAGCATCAGATCTTTGCTTTTTCTTTGAGGCTCTCTGTGTTTTCTTTGACATAGAATGTTCCAATTTAGGTGTTTTTTCGATTCGATTTCTGGTTTTGTTGTTTGTTACGACTTGCCAATCTCTTTCTTGTCCATCTGCCTTAGGTTTTTTTCCTGCTTCTTTTTGGGCTGGACTGGATGCGGTTCTCTTATTTGAAATTGGTGTTTCACTTTTTTCTACGCTTGTCGATTGCTTCGTCTTATCAGGTAAGCGTCGCAATTTTTTACTTGCTTCCCGTTCCTTTTCTGCTATTTTCCAGCTTCTTCTGTGGTTGCTTATGACATCTAATAGTTCATCAAGTTCTGCTACGCCTTTCTTGATATCCATACTAATATTCTTCTGCTTGGTAAGAGCCATTCTCATAATGTTAAGAACTGTTCTGCACCTAAGAAGGCTTTGTTCTTCACCAGTTCTTGCCCTGGAAATTAGCTCCTCTCTTGGCGATAACTGCGACTGTCGTTTTACCTCAATGTTCCTAACTGGCGTGATGACAATCGTTTCCTCTTCGGCAGACTCGACTTGTGCACACTCTACGCTTGGTTGTAAACCCTTCGTTCTACAGTTCCAGTAGGCGTTCGGTCCGATATCTCAGGAAGAGATCGCGCAAGCTTGTTACTCTTCTTGAAGATATCCGCGAATCCTCTGTCCTCCTTACTTCTATTGCTTGTAGCTCCTACTGCTACCTCAGACAAGCCTTCAGATGTCAAACTTGCCCTAACAGTGGGAGCGTTCTGTTCCCTAAGTACATCCGCCGTGCTCGTGGTAGGTGGTGAACGCACCACCCGACCAGTCCTTTTAAAAGGATTTTCAAAACGCGGGGTCCCAATTAGGGTAGACATCGACCCCGGTGTCTCCATTTGAGCGTGATAGGTATTATGTAATAATTTACCTATTACAAACAACCTACGATAAATATGTATGTAATAATTTACCTATTACAAACAACCTATGATAAATATGTATGTATCAAAATTCGCACCTATTAATAAGCAACACTTGTGACAATAATAATAATAATTTTTTTTTTTTTTTTTTTTTGGTGAGAGGGGAAATGCATTTACGCACTTAGGTGGTTTTTGCCACCCGTCGTGCCGGACTCCACGCAGTTATTGCGTGCCTACCGGCTAAAACCCCTCTCTATATCACCAGGCTCCATCCTGGAACCGTCAATTTATGACATTACTTCAGGATGGAGCCTTATATGCCGGTCCAGTTGGACCCTACGGCTCTGTCGACCTTGCCAGGTCTCTCTCCTTCCGACGAAGAATCCCCCTCGCAAAAAAGGCGATCCTACTCCATGCAGCAAGGTTTCCTAACATGACTCCCATGATGGTATTGGGAGTCAAGATGCCAAGATCCCTCTCCAGTGCACGCCTCTCCAACATCCACTTCTCACACTCAAAGAAAGTGTGGAAAGCGGAGTCGGATTGTGCTCCACAGTAGACGCATGTGGGACTTACGGCCTTTCCTATTTTAAACAGGAAAGACCGAAAGTGCCCATGGCCCGTCAGCAACTGCGTGAGGTAGTAATCTACCTCACCGTGCTGACGATTTAGCCAAGCGTCCACTTGAGGGACAAGGGCGTAAGTCCACCTTCCGCGTGTCTCAGTATCCCACCGTAACTGCCAGTCACGGAGGGACTGAGACCTTGCCACAGATTGTGCGCCTTCTCTACCAATTTCGTCCTTGTGTTGGTGGACGAATTGTCGCTCCCTGGCGAGGAGGTCGATGGGTATGACCCCGGCGACCACCAAGACAGCCGGCTCCGATACCGTGCGGTAGGAGCACGCTATGCGGAGCGCTGCTCTCCGTTGCACTGCCGCCATGCGCTTTCGGTACTTTTCGACCGTGAGCGCATCAGCCCAGACTTCAGCTCCATACAACATCACAGACTCGGCGGTGCTCAGCAGCAAACGTCTTTTACAGGGAAGAGGGCCCCCAATGTTGGCCATTACCCTGCTCAACAACGTCACTACTGAGGCCGCTTTGTCCGCTCTGCTGGATATTTCGCTCCAGAAGGTTAGTCTGTTATCCAAACTAACCCCCAGGTAGCGAACGGCGTTCTTCGTCTGGACTGTAACTTCTCCTACCTGCATGCTTCTAATGAGCGGGATGCGCTTCTTAGTAAGAAGCACTATCTCGGTCTTAGTCAGTGCCAACTCCAACCCGTGGTCACTCAGCCAGAGAGTAACTCGACGCATAACCTGGTTGAGTCGCAGTTGGGCCGCATCGACATCTTTGGCAATAATTACTGCCGCGATGTCGTCTGCGTAACCAACCAGGAATGTCCCTTCGGGCATCTCCATACGTAGAATCCCGTCATATGTATAGTTCCATATGTCGGGTCCCAGTATAGATCCCTGGGCCGCCCCTGCCGATAAGACTTTCGTCTCTCGGCCATCCTCCGTGTCATAGAGTATGGATCGATCTTTCAGGTAATCTCCCTTGATACGCAGGAGGTACCCTGGGAGCCTGAAATCTCTCTCCATCGCGTATAACGCATCCTGCCAGCGGACAGAGTTAAACGCGTTTTTCACATCCAGTGTGACCAGCAAACATACGGGACGTGAAAAGTGGTTTCCACGTTCCGTGCTCCTACCTGCATTAACTACCTCCTGGATAGCCGCCACAGTCGACCTGCCCCTTCGAAAGCCGTACTGTCTTTCGGAGAGGTCGCCTGCCGCTACTACTGCAGCCTGCAGACGTGGACGAAGAAGCTTCTCCAGGAGTTTCCCCGCGTTATCAAGCAGGCATAGTGGTCTGTATGACCCAGGAGCGCCGACTGGTCCCTTGCCCTTGTCAATAAGCACAAGTTTAGCCATCTTCCAGCGGGAGGGAAACACCCCGGCCTTTAGACAGGCGTTGTACATATTGAGCAAGAGCTCTGGATGACTCCGTGACACGGCTTTCAGCACCTCTGCTGGTAGACCATCAGGACCTGGTGCCTTCCCGCTGCGCAAACAACGAGAGGCACACTCCAGTTCCTCCAAGGTGAAAGGCGGTATTTCCGTTTCTTCCATGATCGATGTTCTATCGACCACTGGATGATCCGGAAAAAGGGCTTCCACTATGGGCCGAATAGTATCCGCATTCAGAGAAGCGTTTGGCTTAAACGCCCTCAATTTGCGGAGCACTATTTTATAGCCCAACCCCCATGGATCCCTATTTAGGTCCTCCGTTAAGTCCTTCCAGCATCGGCGCTTACTTCTTTGGATGGCGCGGCGAAGATCTTTTTTCGCCGCCTTATACTCTTCGGCTTTACGGGCTGCGTCATCTGCGTTTCCATTAGCGCGTTGAGCCAGCCGTCTACGACGGAGACAAACACGCCTCAGATCCGCAATTTCGGTCGTCCACCAGTAAGCAGGACTTCTCCCTTCGTTCGGACCCCTCCTCGGTACAGCGCTTTGACAGGCCTGATGTATAAGACTCATGGTTGAATCCACAAGTACATCAGCCCTCTCCACAGGCGGAAGATCATTACGGATCCCCTCTGTGGTCATACGTCCCCGTTCTAGGGCTAGAGACAAAGCTTCAACGTCCATCCTAGCGGCATTCCACCTAGCTGGTCAATGATGTTGGATGGACCGAGCTGGCGCAATATCACGCACACGGAATGTGATATACTGGTGATCGCTGGCCGTAAAGTCCTCGATCACCTGCCATTCCTGCACGAGTGCCGCTAGGTTTTCAGTTGCCAGAGTGAGATCGATAATGGTCCCCCTTTGGCCAGATCTTCGAAAGGTGGGCACGGAGCCGTTATTTAATACAACCAACCCCGTCCTGGACATAAAGTCCAAAATTCGCCCACCTCTCGAATCGGTTCTAATCTCGCCCCACTCTACTGCTTTTGCATTGAAGTCTCCAGCCACTACCAGATGACCTCCCATGCTCCGTAAGACATCCTCCAAGTCGTCTAACTTGGTTTGGAAATCCGAAATACTCTCGTTTGGGGTAAGATAGCAGCTAAAGTAAGTCACCAAGCCGCTTCTCACCCAAACGAAACCATCTCCAGAGCCATGGGCCGAAACACAGAAGCGTCTCGGGTCCGGGATCCATATCGCCGCTGTACCGAGGTTGTCCCTAAACCACGTAGGCGCACATCCGTCTCGGTACTGCTCACTGATCAAAATAAGATCAGCTTGTTTCTCGAGACGGATCTGCCCCATCAGGTCGTGAGCAGTTCTGCTGCGGTGCATGTTGGCCTGTAGGATGACCCTCATATTGTCCGCTTAGCATCATCTAATGCCTTGCGGAATACTCCGCAAGCGCCCGAACCTGCAATATGTTTGCGGCCACTTTCCCCTATGCCGGAGCATAGGTAGCATGTCGGCTGGGACTTGCAGTCCTTTGCCTTGTGCCCTTCTACCCCGCACAGGAAACACATATTGCCTCGGTCAGGTCCGCTGCAGTTTCCACTAAGGTGACCGTACCCCAGGCACCTAAAGCACCTGGAGACGTCCACTCTGCCGCGCATCCTGCAGTTGACCCAACCGATTTTCACTGTCCTCCTTTGGAGGAGAACCTTGGCAGCTTTCGCCTCCATCTTGGCAATAGCCATGTGTTGCCCCCTCATGTTGGGCTTGGTCAGAAACACCTCCAGAACACCCTTGTAGTCTACAAGAATATCTTGGAGAGCCACTTCCACTTCCTCCACAGAGGTGCACTCATCGAGATCTCTGATCTCTACCTTACTCATAGGGACCAGTTCTCTGACTACACTCGTCTCGCCCGCTGCCTTCTCTAACGCCTGTTTAAAGGCGTTTCTTCCTTCAGTGGAGGACTTCTTCAGCTCCACAAGAAGCTCTCCCGCCTTGGTCTTCCGTATTGACCTAACAGCCACTCCACAGGCTTCCGGTTTGACCTGCGATCTGACGGCACTAAGCACTTCCGCGTATGTCTTACCAGCTGCCGGTTTTAGAACAATCGCTTCTGGCTTCTCGCCACCACGCTTCCTCTTCTGCATATTGCCCCTCTTACCACTCGGTCCATCCTCATTAGATGGAGCAGTATCCTGAGGAGCACCTTTTCCCTGAGCGCGGTTGCGCTTTTTCCCGGCGGGGGTTTGGGTCACCTTTGAAGAGGCAGCATTTTGAGATGCTGCTCTTGTCGCGGGTGCACCGTTTTCAGTCTCCGGTTTGGAGACGACCTCGCTGGCTTTCGCCTTTTTTGCGCTCTTCTGCGCCTCTACCAATGGTGGACTACCTGCCCTCCTCTTCCCACCTTCCTTGGTGAGACATCTAGGAGCCGCTACATAATCCGGACGTTGCGGTTTCGAATAGCTCATGGTGAGCCACTCCAATTTATCAACATTCTCCTCCAGTTTTGGAAGAGAGTCCTTAATGGACCTGCTGACGTTTGGCTGCTTTTTAACAGCTGCCCCCATCTCCTTAATAATGGACCTCATTCCTGACAGTCCCTCCTTCAGCTGGGCTAAGGCTTCCGCAAACCACCTTTCGGTGTTTCCGAAAGACCCAACTCCACCACTACGGCCTTCCAAAGTAGGCTCCATCATCAAAGGGGTGCCACTTAAAGTAGGCACCGACCCTGACCTCTCCATCCGGAGGTAATAAGTTTCAGTGCTATCCACTTTCCACTTATTACAATGCGCAAAACCAATATAAAAGAAACAAAAATTCGTAATAGGTACCTATTACAAATATTTAAATTTCCTCTATCAAAAATCCACCTATTACTAATCACACTAATTATTATGCGGTCGCAAAAAAACACGTCTGTACTCGTTAAGAGATCACCAGAGAATCCCAATAATAATAATAATAATAATAATAATAATAATAATAATAATAATAATAATAATAATAATAATAATAATAATAATAATAATAATAATAATAATAATAATAATAATAATAATAATAATAATAATAATAATAATAATAATAATAATAATAATAATAATAATAATAATAATAATAATAATAATAATAATAATAATAATAATAATAATAATAATAATAATAATAATAATAATAATAATAATAATAATAATAATAATAATAATAATAATAATAATAATAATAATAATAATAATAATAATAATAATAATAATAATAATAATAATAATAATAATAATAATAATAATAATAATAATAATAATAATAATAATAATAATAATAATAATAATAATAATAATAATAATAATAATAATAATAATAATAATAATAATAATAATAATAATAATAATAATAATAATAATAATAATAATAATAATAATAATAATAATAATAATAATAATAATAATAATAATAATAATAATAATAATAATAATAATAATAATAATAATAATAATAATAATAATAATAATAATAATAATAATAATAATAATAATAATAATAATAATAATAATAATAATAATAATAATAATAATAATAATAATAATAATAATAATAATAATAATAATAATAATAATAATAATAATAATAATAATAATAATAATAATAATAATAATAATAATAATAATAATAATAATAATAATAATAATAATAATAATAATAATAATAATAATAATAATAATAATAATAATAATAATAATAATAATAATAATAATAATAATAATAATAATAATAATAATAATAATAATAATAATAATAATAATAATAATAATAATAATAATAATAATAATAATAATAATAATAATAATAATAATAATAATAATAATAATAATAATAATAATAATAATAATAATAATAATAATAATAATAATAATAATAATAATAATAATAATAATAATAATAATAATAATAATAATAATAATAATAATAATAATAATAATAATAATAATAATAATAATAATAATAATAATAATAATAATAATAATAATAATAATAATAATAATAATAATAATAATAATAATAATAATAATAATAATAATAATAATAATAATAATAATAATGATAATAATAATAATAATAATAATAATAATAATTTTTTTTTTTTTTTTTTTTTTTTTTTGTGCGGGAAGGAGGGAAAAAGCTTTATGCTTTCGCAGAGGTCGTCACCTCGCATGATATGTCGGACTCGCCCAAAAGGGTATACCGACTAAAAACCCCCCTTATCTCCTCACCAGGGGAAATACCACCTCGGAACCACATTCGCATTACCTCAAGGTGGACCCCTCTTTGGCACGGCCAGTTCCCTCTAGGTTGTCCTGCGTCCAGGACCCGCACTTTCAAATGCCTCAAGGTCCTTCTTTTTCCGCCTTAGGATTCGTTCAAAGTATCCTGCAATGGCGGTCCAGTTTGCCACGTTTGACGTCATAATATCAACGATATTTTCAACCGTAATTCTTCCGACTTCAGACACCAGTTCCGCTCGATAGCAATGCCAGCGACTGCATTCGAAAATGGTATGCTCCGCGTCGTCAATCACATCTTCTTTGTCCTCATAAATGCAGAAAGGGGAGTCACACTTTCGCATGCGGTGCAGATATTTTCTAAAATATCCGTGACCCGATAACATCTGTGTGGTGTAATAATTCACCTCTCCGAATTTTCGATTCATCCATGACCCTATATTCGGTATGAGTCTCGCTGTCCATCTTCCTCGTTCTTCAGCGTTCCAGCGTTGTTGCCATTTGAAGATGGTACCCTGCCTGATGGAGCTGGTTACGGGACGGCCTCCCGTTTTGGCCTTATATATTATCGTCCGCTCTTCGGCTAGAAGATCCACAGGGATTGTGCCGGCTATGACCAGAACTGCAGGTCCTGACACTGTGCGATAAGCCGAGGTAACTCGCAAAGCAGCGACTCTCTGGACAGATGTCAGCAAATAGGCGCGTCCTTTTACCTTTAACGTCTCGGCCCAGATTTCACTTCCATATAACATTATGCTATTTCCGGCCTCCATCAATAGCCTCCGTTTCGACGGCAACGGTCCCCCGATATTTGCCATTAATCTGCTAAGTTGTCTCACGAACACCTGAGCCTTATCACTGGCATATCGAATCTGATCCGCAAAAGTTAATCTAGGATCCAACCTTAGACCCAGATACTTAACCGAGCTCTTAGTCGTAAAAGTTTCGCCTCCAATATTCATGTCCACTTGCAAGGGAATATGACGTCCGGTTACCAACAGCAATTCTGTCTTGTGGGTGGCCAGGTCTAGACCGTGGTCACTTAACCATCTTTTCGTCCTCAACATGACCCGTGTGAGCTTCCGTTGTGCCTCGTCGGTGTTCCTGGCTGTGATGACAGCTGCAATGTCGTCTGCGTAACCAACCAGGAAAGTACCCTCTGGCATGTCCTCCCTGAGAATTCCATCATAGCTAGCATTCCATAGATTGGGCCCCAAAATGGATCCTTGTGCTGCTCCTGATGTTATCAGCTTTGTTCTCGATCCTGTGGTTGTAGAATACATAAGACGCCTGTTACTTAGGTAGCTCTCAACCAACCTCAGGATATACTGCGGTACTGAAAAAATATTTTCCAGTGCATCCAGTACATCACTCCATCTAAGACTATTGAAGGCGTTCTTCACGTCCAGCGTTGCGAGTAAAACCACGGGTCTTGTGAAGTGGCTGAATTGTCGTATAGCCGTGGCCGCCTGCGTCACTTCTTCCAAAGCACCAATTGTGGACCTGCCAGTTCTAAAACCGTACTGTCTAGCGGATAATCCACCGCCATTCTCGATCGCTGCATCAAGTCGTGGTTTCAAAAGCCTCTCAAAAAGTTTTCCCGCTGTATCCAGCATGCACAGTGGTCTATATGAGGATGGGACTTCCGGGTCGCCACTTCCCTTGCGAATTAGTACAAGCTGTTGTCTTTTCCAGATTTCAGGGAAGGTGCACTCTTTAAGGCATGTGTTGTACATCCCTAGTAATAATTCTGGTCTTCGACTAGATATCTCTCGCAGTATCTCAGGTGGTATACCGTCGGGCCCGGGTGCCTTTCCGGGTTTCAGGCCGGATGCAGCTATATTCAGTTCTTGTGTGGTAAAAGGGATAAACTGCGTGGTGTACGTATCTCGCCTTCTCTCCCGCCTTACCTCATGGGTCGGGAAAAGCGTATCTACAATATTCCTCATTACATGGTCACTCATAACTGCCACTGGTTTTCTGGTGTTCAGCTTATCCATCACAATCTTGTATCCCAGACCATAAGGGTTTACGTTTATGTCGTTGCGTAGCTCCTGGAAAGCCTGAGTTTTCTTGAGCGCTATTGCTTCCTTCAAAGATTTCCTTGCCTCTTTAAATGCTTGCATTTCATCGGCGGCTGTTCCACTACGCCTTGCTCTGGTACACCTTCGCCGTAGACGTAAACACTCTCGTCTTAGGGCCGCAATGTTTTCGTCCCACCAGTACACTGCCTTCCGTCTAATATTTGAAAGTCTCTTCAATGGCATTGCCTTCTTGCAGCCGCTTTTTATGATGTTCATGGTCTGACCTACTCTTGTATTTGCATCATTTGAAAATTCCACTGTGAGGCTAAGTCGGTCGATTTCCGACATAAGCGTGTTCACGTTCAGTTTTCGTACGTCCCACCTTCGTTTTCCAGTTGTTTGCCCATATGGTCGCGTTGTATTTCCCGGGCAGAATGTGTATGATATATACTGATGGTCGCTACCTGTGTATGTTTCCAGTACTTTCCAGTCGACAATTTTGTTCCGTATTCTCTCTGTTACCATAGTTATGTCGGGGATGGTGCCTTCGCAGCCCGGCCTTCTAAATGTCGATACATTTCCCACATTCGCGAAGATCAGACCGGTTCTAGCCGCCATTTCCACGATCCGTCTACCCCTTGGATCGGTATTCGTCATTCCCCATTCTATAGCTCTGGAGTTGAAGTCACCTGCTACTATGAAGTTACCACCTATTTCCCTGATAACATCTTCAATTTTCTCCAGCTTTTCCTCAAAGGTTCGTATGCCGTCACTGGGAGTCAGGTAGCAACTCATTACAGTGACTTCTTCAAACTGCATCCATGTAAAGCAATCGCCGCTACCAGTTCTTTTCGGCTGTAGTCCCTGGTTGCTCGGTATCCAAATTGCTGCAGTCAAAGTTTCATCGTCCAGCCAGTATCCACTATTCCTCGCCTTATATTGTTCACTAATAATAGTTATATCAGATGCCTGTTCCAGAATGATCTGCGATAACAGAGAATCTGCCACCTTTCCTCTGTGCATATTAAGTTGTAATATCCTCATCATCATGACGGATTTCGTATGCTCGCCTGACAGCTTCTAGATCCCGGTAGGTGATCTGAGGATTTCCCAGGCTCTGTTGAACATATGCAACATTTTACTGCATTTCGGCAATCCTTTTTCTTGTGACCCTTTTCGCCACACTTTATACACAGGTCCATGCTCTTCCTGTCGGGTCCACTACATTCCCATTGTCTGTGCCCTGTCGCGAAGCAGCGGTAACACCTTACCACCTCCTTTCGGATCGTGATCCTGCATCGTGTCCAACCAATCTTTATTCTCTGTAATTTTACGAGCTCTTTGGCTCCACTCTCGGAAATTGTCACAAATGCTCTTCTCTGCTCGAGGCTGTTTGCCTCCGTCAAGCGGATATTAACAGCTGGTTGAGGTGCGCCTATTTCCTTTTCTATAGCAGCAAGAACTTCCTCAGTCGTTGTGAGGGTGTCAAGATCCCGAATCTCCAAAGTGACCGTAGGTGTGAGGTCCTTTACGACCGCGTCCTGTTTCAAGACACTCTTCAGGTTCTCCCTGAACTCGTCCCTTCTTCCACCCTTTCCCATTTCGATGAGTATCGCTCCTGTTTTCGTTTTCCGAACAGTGCGTATCGCAATCTCAGATTCCTCTGGTCTTACTCTGCTCCGTATGTTCCTTAAAACATCGGAGTAGCTGTGACCCTTGTTTGGGCGTATAATTACAGCCTCTGGTCGTTCCTTTGTGGTTTTCTTCCGCGCTTTCTTTTCCTTGTTCACGGTTCTTCCACTCTTTACCGTCTTCCATACTCCGTCAGCTTCTTTCTCCTTAGCCTGCTCTATCTCCATTATTTTCCCCCTCGGCTTTTTTCCAGGGCGCACTCCAGCCGGGCTTGAGGCACTTCTTTTATTGAGGGAACTAACAGGTGTGGAGACACCGCAACTATTTCCGTTGGTTTTGGAGATATCAGCGTTCTTGCCTGCTTCCTTTTCTTTCTCTGCAGTTTTCCATTTTTCCCGGTAGCTCTTCATGATGTCCATAAGCTCTTCGAGTTCAGATACTCCATTTTGAACGTCCATGTTGATATTCTTCTGTCTTGCCACAGCCAACCTTATCCTACGGACAACAGCCTGGCATTTTGCGACAGTCTCCTCCTCTGAGCGCCTCATCTTAAGTATAAATTCCCGTCTCGGGGAACTATCTTCCGGCAGTCCTTCCACTATCTTGCGGCCAGCTGAACTTGTAGCCTCTATTTGCGGAGTTCCCAGACTGGTCTTTGAAGAATTTACACTCTTCTTCGGCTCACAACTCTTCGAGGTTGTTGGTAGAGAGACCTCCTTTGCCTGAGCCTTTTTCACCGGGGATCGCCTTAACCTCGGGCTGCTCATGAAAGCAACCTCGCCTTGCATTATCTCATCAATCTTCAAAATCTTAGGGTTCATTATTGTTTTTGGGTTCCATCTTCAAGCCGCTATCCGCCATTGAATATGCAGTTGTCCTCTAAGACCCCGAGGGTCCCTATGACAGTCAGTGAGGTCTTCGCGAGGGTTGACACGAATCCTTATGGGAGTTCGCATTCAGAGCCAGGTCGGACACTAATTAGGAGTCATCTCAACTAAACCTGCATCACCAACTAAATGGCGACAATGGTGGAACGTACTTGAAGCCCTGCCAAGGATTTAACAGAACGGAGGCGTCTACAACATTAGCCTGAAAGCCATTTCAACCGGATTTCACTCGGTGTACTCAGGTAACAGAATGCAGCAAACGCCAGCCCAGTCGCGTCATTTCCAGATCATATCACAAAAGCGTTTCCATTTGTCGTAGCGCTAGTCGTCATCGTTGTGACCGTGACACCAAGGCCCCTATCACCTCATCACATATTGGTGCCTCCGGGTAAAAGCAAATATTTCATCCGCTTTCCCCTTCCACCAATTTCCCATTTAGTCGCCTCTTACGACAAGCAGGGAACAACTGAGGTAGAATTCTAACCCGCTACCCCACGGGTTATAATAATAATAATAATAATAATAATAATAATAATAATAATAATAATAATAATAATAATAATAATAATAATAATAATAATAATAATAATAATAATAATAATAATAATAATAATAATAATAATAATAATAATAATAATAATAATAATAATAATAATAATAATAATAATAATAATAATAATAATAATAATAATAACAATAATAATAATAATAATAATAATAATAATAATAATAATAATAATAATAATAATAATAATTTTTTTTTTTTTTTTTTTTTTTGGTGAGAGGGGAAATGCATTTACGCACTTAGGTGGTTTTTGCCACCCGTCGTGCCGGACTCCACGCAGTTATTGCGTGCCTACCGGCTAAAACCCCTCTCTATATCACCCGGCTCCATCCTGGGACCGTCAATTTATGACATTACTTCAGGATGGAGCCTTATATTCCGGTCCATTTGGACCCTACGGTGCCACCGACCTTGCAAGGTCTCTCTCCTTCCGACGAAGGATCCCCCTCGCAAAAAAGGCGATCCTTCTCCATGCAGCAAGGTTTCCTAACATGACTCCCGAGATGGTATTGGGAGTCAAGATGCCGAGATCCCTCTCCAGTGCACGCCTCTCCAACATCCACTTCTCACACTCAAAAAAAGTGTGGAGAGCGGAGTCGGATTGTGCTCCACAGTAGACGCATGTGGGACTTACGGCCTTTCCTATTTTAAACAAGAAAGACCGAAAGTGCCCATGGCCCGTCAGCAACTGCGTGAGGTAGTAATCTACCTCACCGTGCTGACGATTTAGCCAAGCGTCCACTTGAGGGACAAGGGCGTAAGTCCACCTTCCGCGTGTCTCAGTATCCCACCGTAACTGCCAGTCACGGAGGGACTGAGACCTTGCCACAGATTGTGCGCCTTCTCTTCCAATTTCGTCCTTGTGTTGGTGGACGAATTGTCGCTCCCTGGCGAGAAGGTCGATGGGTATGACCCCGGCGACCACCAAGACAAATGAAATAAACGAAAACCTTCTTCGCGCATATTATATTGCAACCGATTGTGAAAGAAACCTCACAGGGTATCGTTCCCAACTACATACCATCTTCGTTGCACAACATCCTGATTTTAATGTTTCAGAACAACGCCTTTCAGATCAAGTACGAGTAATACATAGAAATAATCTCATTCCGGAGATAAGACGTAATGCTATCAAAGATAGCCTAATAGTCCAACAAATACAACAATCATTAAATGAAGAAGAACTTATAGCAAACGACGAGAATAATACAATAGAAGAGAATACAAACCATCAACAAGAAATAGATGATGACAACCAGTTTTCAAATATCAACGCTGAATTTGAACAAGAGCTCGAAATATATAAAAATTTAAACCCTATTATGAGACCCTCAATACCAAAGATACACTCTAGTCAAAAGCTGAGCCTTATAATTAACTACCTAAATAATGGAATTATTACTCAAAAAATATCCGAAATCAACAATCTAGAAGATTTAAATACGATTATATACTCAGCGGCAGTAACAGTTGCAAGAAGAATGGGCTATAAAATTGAACACAGGTGCAATACTAGAATAAGTACTAAGCCTATTAAAAACAAAACAATTCAAAGAATTGAAATAAAGATCAAGACACTAAGAAGTGAACTAGAAAGATTAAATAGTTTTATCGCAGGCAATAGAAGTAAAAGACTGATAAATAAAATTAGCAAAATCTTGGAAAAATATGACAAGCATTCGAGATATGAATCTAATAACTCAAATGCAATACTAGCCAGAGACACAATTAAGCAAAAATTAAACATACAAATAGCGCGACAAAGAAAATATTTACTATCTAATAAAAGACGTCAGAATAACTTTAAATTTTCAACAAATGAGGAAAAATTTTACAGAGATTTTAGGAATACAGCTACATCAAATTTAAATGTCTCAGAGGATACTTACCCTAATAAAGAGAGTGTAGAAATATACTGGTCGGATTTATGGTCCAACGAAGTCACCCACAATAACAGAGCGAAATGGATCAACGTAGAAAAAATGAGATATCAACAAATTGAAGAAATGTCAAGAGATTATGTTACGTGCGAACAAGTTAAGCAAATCATCTCAAAAACGCACAATTGGAAATCACCTGGGTTAGATAGAGTTCAAAATTTCTGGTTTAAGAGATTTCCGGCAGTACACCAAAAACTAACAGACTTAATAAATGATTGTATACAAAGCCCTAGTCATTTTCCGCAAATATTTACCAAAGGAATTACATATCTGCTACCAAAGAATAAAGGTTTCGATGGAAATCCCGCAAATGGAAGACCAATTACTTGTCTTCCCACTATTTACAAAATATTGACAGCATGCCTCAATTTTCTTATATATGGTCATATCGCAGAACATAACATTATGTGTGAGGAACAGAAAGGATGTAATAAGCACGCTAAGGGATGCAAGGAACAATTGACAATTGATCAAACAATTTTAGAACAGGCAGTTACCCATTCCAGGAATCTTAATTTATGCTATATAGATTACCAAAAAGCCTTTGACAGTGTTCCTCATAGTTGGCTAATAGAAGTGCTAAAGATATATAAGATAAACCAAAGCATAATAAAATTTTTAGAATACAACATGAGGTATTGGAGGACAAGCATACGAATAGCAAAGGGAACAGAAACTATTGAAACTTCTGAAATCCACATCAGAAGAGGTATTTTCCAGGGAGATTGTTTATCTGCCCTGTGGTTTTGCATTGCACTTAACCCACTTAGCAATCTTCTAAGAGATACAAGGAAAGGCTACAAGATAAAAAGCACTTCAAACAGTGAAATACTAAGTCACCTCCTATATATGGACGATCTCAAAATCTACTCGTCCACACAACAAGGCCTAGAACACCTGATAAAGATTGTTTCTATGTTCAGCAAGGATATAATGATGACATTTGGCCTAGAGAAATGTAAACGAATTCATATACATAAAGGGAAAATCTCTAGAGCAGAAGCTGAAAATGAAGAAACCCGCAATATCTCACAAATGGAAGAAAGCGATGTGTATAAATATTTAGGTGTAAGCCAAAGCAGGCGTATGGATAGTAAACGTGTTAAGATCAACCTTACAAGAGAATTTAAGGCACGTATACACAAAATAGCCAAAGCAAATTTAAATGGGAAAAACTTAATCAAAGCCATAAATACGTATGCGGTACCAATCCTTATGTACAGTTTTGGCATCATTAAGTGGACTGTAACAGAAATGCAAAGCTTACAGCGATTAATAAGGACTATGCTGACGGACTATAAATTCCATCATCCTAAATCATGCTGTGAAAGAATGGTAATGCCGAGGAGCGAGGGTGGAAGAGGCTTAGTAGATCTTCAAACATTGCACGACAATCAGATTGAATCACTGAGGAAATATTTCCAACTTAAGGCAGAAAGATCAGGACTCATCAAAATAGTAATGGAAGCCGATACAAATCTTACACCTTTAAACTTAAGTGGACATTTCGAGCGACATGCGGAAAACAGAACAACAAGGGAACAAAGATGGTCAATAAAACCTATCCACGGACGGTATTACAGATCCATTAATGCTAATAATGTTGATAAAGTAATGTCAAACAAATGGCTAATAAATGGAAATCTGTATGCTGAAACTGAGGCTTTTATGATTGCCATACAGGATCAAATAATACCTACAAAAAATTATAGAAAAATTGTTTTAAAAGACCCTTGTGTTATAAATGATACCTGTCGAAGATGTTTGAGCATAACTGAAACAATCGATCATATAATATCGGGATGTACGTCTATGGCACAGAACGAGTACACAAGAAGACATAATAATGTTGTAAAGATTATTCATAAAAATCTACTTCTCAGACACAACATTGAAACAGATAGGCTACCCTACTATAAATATGATCCCAAACCAATAACTGAAAATGAAAATGTGAAGATCTACTATGATCGGACAATTTACACAGATAATACAAGATCTCACAATCGGCCTGATATCACAATTGTTAACAAGAAAGAACGAACCGGCTGCTTTATTGATGTGGCAATACCTGCCACAAGAAACATCTCTCGAACATATGTGGAAAAAATTAATAAATATTCTGAGCTTGCAGTGGAGACTAAAAGAAACTGGAACCTGACGGAAATTAAGATCATTCCCATCGTAATTAGCGCAGAAGGCATCATCGACAAACAATTATGTAACAACCTAAATATCATTGGACTCCGGAAAAATATCATCAACTTGCTACAAAAATCTGTAATCCTAGATACCTGTCACATTACGAGGAACTTTCTAAATTAACTAGACAACATAGAAAAAAATATATACATTTTGTCATAGGCTAAGGCTGCCAAATTGTATATCTATTCGCCCGTCGAGGAGAAACGCAACAGAAAAAAAAAAAAATAATAATAATAATAATAATAATAATAATAATAATAATAATAATAATAATAATAATAATAATAATAATAATAATAATAATAATAATAATAATAATAATAATAATAATAATAATAATAATAATAATAATAATAATAATAATAATAATAATAATAATAATAATAATAATAATAATAATAATAATAATAATAATAATAATAATAATAATAATAATAATAATAATAATAATAATAATAATAATAATAATAATAATAATAATAATAATAATAATAATAATAATAATAATAATAATTTTTTTTTTTTTTTTTTTTTGAGAGAGGGGAAATGCATTTACGCACTTAGGTGGTTTTTGCCACCCGTCGTGCCGGACTCCACGCAGTTATTGCGTGCCTACCGGCTAAAACCCCTCTCTATATCACCAGGCTCCATCCTGGGACCGTCAATTTATGACATTACTTCAGGATGGAGCCTTATATGCCGGTCCATTTGGACCCTACTGTTCCATCGACCTTGCAAGGTCTCTCTCCTTCCGACGAAGGATCCCCCTCGCGAAAAAGGCGATCCTACTCCATGCAGCAAGGTTTCCTAACATGACTCCCATGATGGTATTGGGAGTCAAGATGCCAAGATCCCTCTCCAGTGCACGCCTCTCCAACATCCACTTCTCACACTCAAAGAAAGTGTGGAAAGCGGAGTCGGATTGTGCTCCACAGTAGACGCATGTGGGACTTACGGCCTTTCCTATTTTAAACAGGAAAGACCGAAAGTGCCCATGGCCCGTCAGTAACTGCGTGAGGTAGTAATCTACCTCACCGTGCTGACGATTTAGCCAAGCGTCCACTTGAGGGACAAGGGCGTAAGTCCACCTTCCGCGTGTCTCAGTATCCCACCGTAACTGCCAGTCACGGAGGGACTGAGACCTTGCCACAGATTGTGCGCCTTCTCTACCAATTTCGTCCTTGTGTTGGTGGACGAATTGTCGCTCCCTGGCGAGGAGATCGATGGGTATGACCCCGGCGACCACCAAGACAGCCGGCTCCGATACCGTGCGGTAGGAGCACGCTATGCGGAGCGCTGCTCTCCGTTGCACTGCCGCCATGCGCTTTCGGTACTTTTCGACCCTGAGCGCATCAGCCCAGACTTCAGCTCCATACAACATCACAGACTCGGCGGTGCTCAGCAGCAAACGTCTTTTACAGGGAAGAGGGCCCCCAATGTTGGCCATTACCCTGCTCAACAACGTCACTACTAATGCCGCTTTGTCTGCTCTGCTGGATATTTCGCTCCAGAAGGTTAGTCTGTTGTCCAAACTAACCCCTAGGTAGCGAACGGCGTTCTTCGTCTGGACTGTAACCTCTCCTACCTGCATGCTTCTAATGAGCGGGATGCGCTTCTTAGTAAGAAGCACTATCTCGGTCTTAGTCAGTGCCAACTCCAACCCGTGGTCACTCAGCCAGAGAGTAACTCGACGCATAACCTGGTTGAGTCGCAGTTGGGCCGCATCGACATCTTTGGCAATAATTACTGCCGCGATGTCGTCTGCGTAACCAACCAGGAATGTCCCTTCGGGCATCTCCATACGTAGAATCCCGTCATATGTATAGTTCCATATGTCGGGTCCCAGTATAGATCCCTGGGCCGCCCCTGCCGATAAGACTTTCGTCTCTCGGCCATCCTCCGTGTCATAGAGTATGGATCGATCTTTCAGGTAATCTCCCATGATACGCAGGAGGTACCCTGGGAGCCTGAAATCTCTCTCCATCGCGTATAACGCATCCTGCCAGCGGACAGAGTTAAAAGCGTTTTTCACATCCAGTGTGACCAGCAAACATACGGGACGTGAAAAGTGGTTTCCACGTTCCGTGCTCCTACCTGCATTAACTACCTCCTGGATAGCCGCCACAGTCGACCTGCCCCTTCGAAAGCCGTACTGTCTTTCGGAGAGGTCGCCTGCCGCTACTACTGCAGCCTGCAGACGTGGGCGAAGAAGCTTCTCCAGGAGTTTCCCCGCGTTATCAAGCAGGCATAGTGGTCTGTATGACCCAGGAGCGCCGACTGGTCCCTTGCCCTTGTCAATAAGCACAAGTTTAGCCATCTTCCAGCGGGAGGGAAACACCCCGGCCTTTAGACAGGCGTTGTACATATTGAGCAAGAACTCTGGATGACTCCGTGACACGGCTTTCAGCACCTCTGCTGGTAGACCATCAGGACCTGGTGCCTTCCCGCTGCGCAAACAACGAGAGGCACACTCCAGTTCTTCCAGGGTGAAAGGCGGTATTTCCGTTTCGTCCATGATCGATGTTCTATCGACCACTGGATGATCCGGAAAAAGGGCTTCCACTATGGGCCGAATAGTATCCGCATTCAGAGAAGCGTTTGGCTTAAACGCCCTCAATTTGCGGAGCACTATTTTATAGCCCAACCCCCATGGATCCCTATTTAGGTCCTCCGTTAAGTCCTTCCAGCATCGGCGCTTACTTCTTTGGATGGCGCGGCGAAGATCTTTTTTCGCCGCCTTATACTCTTCGGCTTTACGGGCTGCGTCATCTGCGTTTCCATTAGCGCGTTGAGCCAGACGTCTACGACGGAGACAAACACGCCTCAGATCCGCAATTTCGGTCGTCCACCAGTAAGCAGGACTTCTCCCTTCGTTCGGACCCCTCCTCGGTACAGCGCTTTGACAGGCCTGATGTATAAGACTCATGGTTGAGTCCACAAGTACATCAGCCCTCTCCACAGGTGGAAGATCATTACGGATCCCCTCTGTGGTCATACGTCCCCGTTCTAGGGCTAGAGACAAAGCTTCAACGTCCATCCTAGCGGCATTCCACCTAGCTGGTCCATGATGTTGGATGGACCGAGCTGGCGCAATATCACGCACACGGAATGTGATATACTGGTGATCGCTGGCCGTAAAGTCCTCGATCACCTGCCATTCCTGCACGAGTGCCGCTAGGTTTTCAGTTGCCAGAGTGAGATCGATAATGGTCCCCCTTTGGCCAGATCTTCGAAAGGTGGGCACGGAGCCGTTATTTAATACAACCAACCCCGTCCTGGACATAAAGTCCAAAATTCGCCCACCTCTCGAATCGGTTCTAAACTCGCCCCACTCTACTGCTTTTGCATTGAAGTCTCCAGCCACTACCAGATGACCTCCCATGCTCCGTAAGACATCCTCCAAGTCGTCTAACTTGGTTTGGAAGTCCGAAATACTCTCGTTTGGGGTAAGATAGCAGCTAAAGTAAGTCACCAAGCCGCTTCTCACCCAAACGAAACCATCTCCAGAGCCATGGGCCGAAACACAGAAGCGTCTCGGGTCCGGGATCCATATCGCCGCTGTACCGAGGTTGTCCCTAAACCACGTAGGCGCACATCCGTCTCGGTACTGCTCACTGATCAAAATAAGATCAGCTTGTTTCTCGAGACGGATCTGCCCCATCAGGTCGTGAGCAGTTCTGCTGCGGTGCATGTTGGCCTGTAGGATGACCCTCATATTGTCCGCTTCGCATCATATAATGCCTTGCGGAATACTCCGCAAGCGCCCGAACCTGCAATATGTTTGCGGCCACTTTCCCCTATGCCGGAGCATAGGTAGCATGTCGGCTGGGACTTGCAGTCCTTTGCCTTGTGCCCTTCTACCCCGCACAGGAAACACATATTGCCTCGGTCAGGTCCGCTGCAGTTTCCACTAAGGTGACCGTACCCCAGGCACCTAAAGCACCTGGAGACGTCCACTCTGCCGCGCATCCTGCAGTTGACCCAACCGATTTTCACTGTCCTCCTTTGGAGGAGAACCTTGGCAGCTTTCGCCTCCATCTTGGCAATAGCCATGTGTTGCCCCCTCATGTTGGGCTTGGTCAGAAACACCTCCAGAACACCCTTGTAGTCTACAAGAATATCTTGGAGAGCCACTTCCACTTCCTCCACAGAGGTGCACTCGTCGAGATCTCTGATCTCTACCTTACTCATAGGGACCAGTTCTCTGACTACACTCGTCTCGCCCGCTGCCTTCTCTAACGCCTGTTTAAAGGCGTTTCTTCCTTCAGTGGAGGACTTCTTCAGCTCCACAAGAAGCTCTCCCGCCTTGGTCTTCCGTATTGACCTAACAGCCACTCCACAGGCTTCCGGTTTGACCTGCGATCGGACGGCACTAAGCACTTCCGCGTATGTCTTACCAGCTGCCGGTTTTAGAACAATCGCTTCTGGCTTCTCGCCACCACGCTTCCTCTTCTGCATATTGCCCCTCTTACCACTCGGTCCATCCTCATTAGATGGAGCAGTATCCTGAGGAGCACCTTTTCCCTGAGCGCGGTTGCGCTTTTTCCCGGCGGGGGTTTGGGCCACCTTTGAAGAGGCAGCATTTTGAGATGCTGCTCTTGTCGCGGGTGCACCGTTTTCAGTCTCCGGTTTGGAGACGACCTCGCTGGCTTTCGCCTTTTTTGCGCTCTTCTGCGCCTCTACCAATGGTGGACTACCTGCCCTCCTCTTCCCACCTTCCTTGGTGAGACATCTAAGAGCCGCTACATAATCCGGGCATTGCGGTTTCGAATAGCTCATGGTGAGCCACTCCAATTTATCAACATTCTCCTCCAGTTTTGGAAGAGAGTCCTTAATGGACCTGCTGACGTTTGGCTGCTTTTTAACAGCTGCCCCCATCTCCTTAATAATGGACCTCATTCCTGACAGTCCCTCCTTCAGCTGGGCTAAGGCTTCCGCAAACCACCTTTCGGTGTTTCCAAAAGACCCAACTCCTCCACTACGGCCTTCCAAGGTAGGCTCCATCATCAAAGGGGTGCCACTTAAAGTGGGCACCGACCCTGACCTCTCCATCCGGAGGTAATAAGTTTCAGTGCTATCCACTTTCCACTTATTACAATGCGCAAAACTAATATAAAAGAAACAAAAATTCGTAATAGGTACCTATTACAAATATTTAAATTTCCTCTATCAAAAATACACCTATTACTAATCACACTAATTATTATGCGGTCGCAAGAAAACACGTCTGTACTCGTTAAGAGATCACCAGAGAATAATAATAATAATAATAATAATAATAATAATAATAATAATAATAATAATAATAATAATAATAATAATAATAATAATAATAATAATAATAATAATAATAATAATAATAATAATAATAATAATAATAATAATTTTTTTTTTTTTTTTTTTTTTTTTTTGGTGAGAGGGGAAATGCATTTACGCACTTAGGTGGTTTTTGCCACCCGTCGTGCCGGACTCCACGCAGTTATTGCGTGCCTACCGGCTAAAACCCCTCTCTATATCACCAGGCTCCATCCTGGAACCGTCAATTTATGACATTACTTCAGGATGGAGCCTTATATGCCGGTCCAGTTGGACCCTACGGCTCTGTCGACCTTGCCAGGTCTCTCTCCTTCCGACGAAGAATCCCCCTCGCAAAAAAGGCGATCCTACTCCATGCAGCAAGGTTTCCTAACATGACTCCCATGATGGTATTGGGAGTCAAGATGCCAAGATCCCTCTCCAGTGCACGCCTCTCCAACATCCACTTCTCACACTCAAAGAAAGTGTGGAAAGCGGAGTCGGATTGTGCTCCACAGTAGACGCATGTGGGACTTACGGCCTTTCCTATTTTAAACAGGAAAGACCGAAAGTGCCCATGGCCCGTCAGCAACTGCGTGAGGTAGTAATCTACCTCACCGTGCTGACGATTTAGCCAAGCGTCCACTTGAGGGACAAGGGCGTAAGTCCACCTTCCGCGTGTCTCAGTATCCCACCGTAACTGCCAGTCACGGAGGGACTGAGACCTTGCCACAGATTGTGCGCCTTCTCTTCCAATTTCGTCCTTGTGTTGGTGGACGAATTGTCGCTCCCTGGCGAGGAGGTCGATGGGTATGACCCCGGCAACCACCAAGACAGCCGGCTCCGATACCGTGCGGTAGGAGCACGCTATGCGGAGCGCTGCTCTCCGTTGCACTGCCGCCATGCGCTTTCGGTACTTTTCGACCGTGAGCGCATCAGCCCAGACTTCAGCTCCATACAACATCACAGACTCGGCGGTGCTCAGCAGCAAACGTCTTTTACAGGGAAGAGGGCCCCCAATGTTGGCCATTACCCTGCTCAACAACGTCACTACTGAGGCCGCTTTGTCCGCTCTGCTGGATATTTCGCTCCAGAAGGTTAGTCTGTTATCCAAACTAACCCCCAGGTAGCGAACGGCGTTCTTCGTCTGGACTGTAACTTCTCCTACCTGCATGCTTCTAATGAGCGGGATGCGCTTCTTAGTAAGAAGCACTATCTCGGTCTTAGTCAGTGCCAACTCCAACCCGTGGTCACTCAGCCAGAGAGTAACTCGACGCATAACCTGGTTGAGTCGCAGTTGGGCCGCATCAACATCTTTGGCAATAATAACTGCCGCGATGTCATCCGCGTAACCAACCAGGAATGTCCCTTCGGGCATCTCCATACGTAGAATCCCGTCATATGTATAGTTCCATATGTCGGGTCCCAGTATGGATCCCTGGGCCGCCCCTGCCGATAAGACTTTCGTCTCTCGGCCATCCTCCGTGTCATAGAGTATGGATCGATCTTTCAGGTAATCTCCCATGATACGCAGGAGGTACCCTGGGAGCCTGAAATTTCTCTCCATCGCGTATAACGCGTCCTGCCAGCGGACAGAGTTAAAGGCGTTTTTCACATCCAGTGTGACCAGCAAACATACGGGACGTGAAAAGTGGTTTCCACGTTCCGTGCTCCTACCTGCATAAACTACCTCCTGGATAGCCGCCACAGTCGACCTGCCCCTTCGAAAGCCGTACTGTCTTTCGGAGAGGTCGCCTGCCGCTACTACTGCAGCCTGCAGACGTGGGCGAAGAAGCTTCTCCAGGAGTTTCCCCGCGTTATCAAGCAGGCATAGTGGTCTGTATGACCCAGGAGCGCCGACTGGTCCCTTGCCCTTGTCAATAAGCACAAGTTTAGCCATCTTCCAGCGGGAGGGAAACACCCCGGCCTTTAGACAGGCGTTGTACATATTGAGCAAGAGCTCTGGATGACTCCGTGACACGGCTTTCAGCACCTCTGCTGGTAGACCATCAGGACCTGGTGCCTTCCCGCTGCGCAAACAACGAGAGGCACACTCCAGTTCCTCCAAGGTGAAAGGCGGTATTTCCGTTTCTTCCATGATCGATGTTCTATCGACCACTGGATGATCCGGAAAAAGGGCTTCCACTATGGGCCGAATAGTATCCGCATTCAGAGAAGCGTTTGGCTTAAACGCCCTCATTTTGCGGAGCACTATTTTATAGCCCAACCCCCATGGATCCCTATTTAGGTCCTCCGTTAAGTCCTTCCAGCATCGGCGCTTACTTCTTTGGATGGCGCGGCGAAGATCTTTTTTCGCCGCCTTATACTCTTCGGCTTTACGGGCTGCGTCATCTGCGTTTCCATTAGCGCGTTGAGCCAGCCGTCTACGACGGAGACAAACACGCCTCAGATCCGCAATTTCGGTCGTCCACCAGTAAGCAGGACTTCTCCCTTCGTTCGGACCCCTCCTCGGTACAGCGCTTTGACAGGCCTGATGTATAAGACTCATGGTTGAGTCCACAAGTACATCAGCCCTCTCCACAGGCGGAAGATCATTACGGATCCCCTCTGTTGTCATACGTCCCCGTTCTAGGGCTAGAGACAAAGCTTCAACGTCCATCCTAGCGGCATTCCACCTAGCTGGTCCATGATGTTGAATGGACCGAGCTGGCGCAATATCACGCACACGGAATGTGATATACTGGTGATCGCTGGCCGTAAAGTCCTCGATCACCTGCCATTCCTGCACGAGTGCCGCTAGGTTTTCAGTTGCCAGAGTGAGATCGATAATGGTCCCCCTTTGGCCAGATCTTCGAAAGGTGGGCACGGAGCCGTTATTTAATACAACCAACCCCGTCCTGGACATAAAGTCCAAAATTCGCCCACCTCTCGAATCGGTTCTAATCTCGCCCCACTCTACTGCTTTTGCATTGAAGTCTCCAGCCACTACCAGATGACCACCCATGCTCCGTAAGACATCCTCCAAGTCGTCTAACTTGGTTTGGAAGTCCGAAATACTCTCGTTTGGGGTAAGATAGCAGCTAAAGTAAGTCATCAAGCCGTTTCTCACCCAAACGAAACCATCTCCAGAGCCATGGGCCGAAACACAGAAGCGTCTCGGGTCCGGGATCCATATCGCCGCTGTACCGAGGTTGTCCCTAAACCACGTAGGCGCACATCCGTCTCGGTACTGCTCACTGATCAAAATAAGATCAGCTTGTTTCTCGAGACGGATCTGCCCCATCAGGTCGTGAGCAGTTCTGCTGCGGTGCATGTTGGCCTGTAGGATGACCCTCATATTAATAATAATAATAATAATAATAATAATAATAATAATAATAATAATAATAATAATAATAATAATAATAATAATAATAATAATAATAATAATAATAATAATAATAATAATAATAATAATAATAATAATAATAATAATAATAATAATAATAATAATAATAATAATAATAATAATAATAATAATAATAATAATAATAATAATAATAATAATAATAATAATAATAATAATAATAATAATAATAATAATAATAATAATAATAATAATAATAATAATAATAATAATAATAATAATAATAATAATAATAATAATAATAATAATAATAATAATAATAATAATAATAATAATAATAATAATAATAATAATAATAATAATAATAATAATAATAATAATAATAATAATAATAATAATAATAATAATAATAATAATAATAATAATAATAATAATAATTTTTTTTTTTTTTTTTTTGGTGAGAGGGGAAATGCATTTACGCACTTAGGTGGTTTTTGCCACCCGTCGTGCCGGACTCCACGCAGTTATTGCGTGCCTACCGGCTAAAACCCCTCTCTATATCACCCGGCTCCATCCTGGGACCGTCAATTTATGACATTACTTCAGGATGGAGCCTTATATTCCGGTCCATTTGGACCCTACGGTGCCACCGACCTTGCCAGGTCTCTCTCCTTCCGACGAAGGATCCCCCTCGCAAAAAAGGCGATCCTTCTCCATGCAGCAAGGTTTCCTAACATGACTCCCGTGATGGTATTGGGAGTCAAGATGCCGAGATCCCTCTCCAGTGCACGCCTCTCCAACATCCACTTCTCACACTCAAAGAAAGTGTGGAAAGCGGAGTCGGATTGTGCTCCACAGTAGACGCATGTGGGACTTACGGCCTTTCCTATTTTAAACAGGAAAGACCGAAAGTGCCCATGGCCCGTCAGCAACTGCGTGAGGTAGTAATCTACCTCACCGTGCTGACGATTTAGCCAAGCGTCCACTTGAGGGACAAGGGCGTAAGTCCACCTTCCGCGTGTCTCAGTATCCCACCGTAACTGCCAGTCACGGAGGGACTGAGACCTTGCCACAGATTGTGCGCCTTCTCTTCCAATTTCGTCCTTGTGTTGGTGGACGAATTGACGCTCCCTGGCGAGGAGGTCGATGGGTATGACCCCGGCAACCACCAAGACAGCCGGCTCCGATACCGTGCGGTAGGAGCACGCTATGCGGAGCGCTGCTCTCCGTTGCACTGCCGCCATGCGCTTTCGGTACTTTTCGACCGTGAGCGCATCAGCCCAGACTTCAGCTCCATACAACATCACAGACTCGGCGGTGCTCAGCAGCAAACGTCTTTTACAGGGAAGAGGGCCCCCAATGTTGGCCATTACCCTGCTCAACAACGTCACTACTGAGGCCGCTTTGTCCGCTCTGCTGGATATTTCGCTCCAGAAGGTTAGTCTGTTATCCAAACTAACCCCCAGGTAGCGAACGGCGTTCTTCGTCTGGACTGTAACTTCTCCTACCTGCATGCTTCTAATGAGCGGGATGCGCTTCTTAGTAAGAAGCACTATCTCGGTCTTAGTCAGTGCCAACTCCAACCCGTGGTCACTCAGCCAGAGAGTAACTCGACGCATAACCTGGTTGAGTCGCAGTTGGGCCGCATCAACATCTTTGGCAATAATAACTGCCGCGATGTCATCCGCGTAACCAACCAGGAATGTCCCTTCGGGCATCTCCATACGTAGAATCCCGTCATATGTATAGTTCCATATGTCGGGTCCCAGTATGGATCCCTGGGCCGCCCCTGCCGATAAGACTTTCGTCTCTCGGCCATCCTCCGTGTCAATAATAATAATAATAATAATAATAATAATAATAATAATAATAATAATAATAATAATAATAATAATAATAATAATAATAATAATAATAATAATAATAATAATAATAATAATAATAATAATAATAATAATAATAATAATAATAATAATAATAATAATAATAATAATAATAATAATAATAATAATAATAATAATAATAATAATAATAATAATAATAATAATAATAATAATAATAATAATAATAATAATAATAATAATAATAATAATAATAATAATAATAATAATAATAATAATAATAATAATAATAATAATAATAATAATAATAATAATAATAATAATAATAATAATAATAATAATAATAATAATAATAATAATAATAATAATAATAATAATAATAATAATAATAATAATAATAATAATAATAATAATAATAATAATAATAATAATAATAATAATAATAATAATAATAATAATAATAATAATAATAATAATAATAATAATAATAATAATAATAATAATAATAATAATAATAATAATAATAATAATAATAATAATAATAATAATAATAATAATAATAATAATAATAATAATAATAATAATAATAATAATAATAATAATAATAATAATAATAATAATAATAATAATAATAATAATAATAATAATAATAATAATAATAATAATAATAATAATAATAATAATAATAATAATAATAATAATAATAATTTTTTTTTTTTTTTTTTTTGGTGAGAGGGGAAATGCATTTACGCACTTAGGTGGTTTTTGCCACCCGTCGTGCCGGACTCCACGCAGTTATTGCGTGCCTACCGGCTAAAACCCCTCTCTATATCACCAGGCTCCATCCTGGAACCGTCAATTTATGACATTACTTCAGGATGGAGCCTTATATGCCGGTCCAGTTGGACCCTACGGCTCTGTCGACCTTGCCAGGTCTCTCTCCTTCCGACGAAGAATCCCCCTCGCAAAAAAGGCGATCCTACTCCATGCAGCAAGGTTTCCTAACATGACTCCCGTGATGGTATTGGGAGTCAAGATGCCAAGATCCCTCTCCAGTGCACGCCTCTCCAACATCCACTTCTCACACTCAAAGAAAGTGTGGAAAGCGGAGTCGGATTGTGCTCCACAGTAGACGCATGTGGGACTTACGGCTTTTCCTATTTTAAACAGGAAAGACCGAAAGTGCCCATGGCCCGTCAGCAACTGCGTGAGGTAGTAATCTACCTCACCGTGCTGACGATTTAGCCAAGCGTCCACTTGAGGGACAAGGGCGTAAGTCCACCTTCCGCGTGTCTCAGTATCCCACCGTAACTGCCAGTCACGGAGGGACTGAGACCTTGCCACAGATTGTGCGCCTTCTCTACCAATTTCGTCCTTGTGTTGGTGGACGAATTGTCTCTCCCTGGCAAGGAGGTCGATGGGTATGACCCCGGCGACCACCAAGACAGCCGGCTCCGATACCGTGCGGTAGGAGCACGCTATGCGGAGCGCTGCTCTCCGTTGCACTGCCGCCATGCGCTTTCGGTACTTTTCGACCCTGAGCGCATCAGCCCAGACTTCAGCTCCATACAACATCACAGACTCGGCGGTGCTCAGCAGCAAACGTCTTTTACAGGGAAGAGGGCCCCCAATGTTGGCCATTACCCTGCTCAACAACGTCACTACTAATGCCGCTTTGTCTGCTCTGCTGGATATTTCGCTCCAGAAGGTTAGTCTGTTGTCCAAACTAACCCCCAGGTAGCGAACGGCGTTCTTCGTCTGGACTGTAACCTCTCCTACCTGCATGCTTCTAATGAGCGGGATGCGCTTCTTAGTAAGAAGCACTATCTCGGTCTTAGTCAGTGCCAACTCCAACCCGTGGTCACTCAGCAAGAGAGTAACTCGACGCATAACCTGGTTGAGTCGCAGTTGGGCCGCATCAACATCTTTGGCAATAATAACTGCCGCGATGTCATCCGCGTAACCAGCCAGGAATGTCCCTTCGGGCATCTCCATACGTAGAATCCCGTCATATGTATAGTTCCATATGTCGGGTCCCAGTATAGATCCCTGGGCCGCCCCTGCCGATAAGACTTTCGTCTCTCGGCCATCCTCCGTGTCATAGAGTATGGATCGATCTTTCAGGTAATCTCCCATGATACGCAGGAGGTACCCTGGGAGCCTGAAATTTCTCTCCATCGCGTATAACGCGTCCTGCCAGCGGACAGAGTTAAAGGCGTTTTTCACATCCAGTGTGACCAGCAAACATACGGGACGTGAAAAGTGGTTTCCACGTTCCGTGCTCCTACCTGCATTAACTACCTCCTGGATAGCCGCCACAGTCGACCTGCCCCTTCGAAAGCCGTACTGTCTTTCGGAGAGGTCGCCTGCCGCTACTACTGCAGACTGCAGACGTGGGCGAAGAAGCTTCTCCAGGAGTTTCCCCGCGTTATCAAGCAGGCATAGTGGTCTGTATGACCCAGGAGCGCCGACTGGTCCCTTGCCCTTGTCAATAAGCACAAGTTTAGCCATCTTCCAGCGGGAGGGAAACACCCCGGCCTTTAGACAGGCGTTGTACATATTGAGCAAGAGCTCTGGATGACTCCGTGACACGGCTTTCAGCACCTCTGCTGGTAGACGATCAGGACCTGGTGCCTTCCCGCTGCGCAAACAACGAGAGGCACACTCCAGTTCCTCCAAGGTGAAAGGCGGTATTTCCGTTTCGTCCGTGATCGATGTTCTATCGACCACTGGATGATCCGGAAAAAGGGCTTCCACTATGGGCCGAATAGTATCCGCATTCAGAGAAGCGTTTGGCTTAAACGCCCTCAATTTGCGGAGCACTATTTTATAGCCCAACCCCCATGGATCCCTATTTAGGTCCTCCGTTAAGTCCTTCCAGCATCGGCGCTTACTTCTTTGGATGGCGCGGCGAAGATCTTTTTTCGCCGCCTTATACTCTTCGGCTTTACGGGCTGCGTCATCTGCGTTTCCATTAGCGCGTTGAGCCAGCCGTCTACGACGGAGACAAACACGCCTCAAATCCGCAATTTCGGTCGTCCACCAGTAAGCAGGACTTCTCCCTTCGTTCGGACCCCTCCTCGGTACAGCGCTTTGACAGGCCTGATGTATAAGACTCATGGTTGAGTCCACAAGTACATCAGCCCTCTCCACAGGCGGGAGATCATTACGGATCCCCTCTGTGGTCATACGTCCCCGTTCTAGGGCTAGAGACAAAGCTTCAACGTCCATCCTAGCGGCATTCCACCTAGCTGGTCCATGATGTTGGATGGACCGAGCTGGCGCAATATCACGCACACGGAATGTGATATACTGGTGATCGCTGGCCGTAAAGTCCTCGATCACCTGCCATTCCTGCACGAGTGCCGCCAGATTTTCAGTTGCCAGAGTGAGATCGATAATGGTCCCCCTTTGGCCAGATCTTCGAAAGGTGGGCACGGAGCCGTTATTTAATACAACCAACCCCGTCCTGGACATAAAGTCCAAAATTCGCCCACCTCTCGAATCGGTTCTAATCTCGCCCCACTCTACTGCTTTTGCATTGAAGTCTCCAGCCACTACCAGATGACCTCCCATGCTCCGTAAGACATCCTCCAAGTCGTCTAACTTGGTTTGGAAGTCCGAAATACCCTCGTTTGGAGTAAGATAGCAGCTAAAGTAAGTCACCAAGCCGCTCCTCACCCAAACGAAACCATCTCCAGAGCCATGGGCCGAAACACAGAAGCGTCTCGGGTCCGGGATCCATATCGCCGCTGTACCGAGGTTGTCCCTAAACCACGTAGGCGCACATCCGTCTCGGTACTGCTCACTGATCAAAATAAGATCAGCTTGTTTCTCGAGACGGATCTGCCCCATCAGGTCGTGAGCAGTTCTGCTGCGGTGCATGTTGGCCTGTAGGATGACCCTCATATTGTCCGCTTAGCATCTTCTAATGCCTTGCGGAATACTCCGCAAGCGCCCGAACCTGCAATATGTTTGCGGCCATTTTCCCCTATGTCGGAGCATAGGTAGCATGTCGGCTGGGACTTGCAGTCCTTTGCCTTGTGCCCTTCTACCCCGCACAGGAAACACATATTTCCTCGGTCAGGTCCGCTGCAATTTCCACTAAGGTGACCGTACCCCAGGCACCTAAAGCACCTGGAGACGTCCACTCTACCGCGCATCCTGCAGTTGACCCAACCGATTTTCACTGTTCTCCTTTGGAGGAGAACCTTGGCAGCTTTCGCCTCCATCTTGACAATAGCCATGTGTTGCCCCCTCATGTTGGGCTTTGCCAGAAACACCTCCAGAACACCCTTGTATTCTACAAGAATGTCTTGGAGAGCCACTTCCACCTCCTCCACAGAGGTGCACTCGTCGAGATCTCTGATCTCTACCTTAGTCATAGGGACCAGTTCTCTGACTAAACTCGCCTCGCCCGCTGCCTTTTCTAACGCCTGTTTAAAAGCGCTTCTTCCGTCAGTGGAGGACTTTTTCAGCTCCACAAGAAGCTCTCCCGCCTTGGTCTTCCGTATTGACCTAACAGCCACTCCACAGGCTTCCGGTTTGACCTGCGATCGGACGGCACTAAGCACTTCCGCGTAGGTCTTGCCAGCTGCCGGTTTTAGAAGAATCGCTTCTGGCTTCTCGCCACCACGCTTCCTCTTCTGCATATTGCCCCTCTTTCCACTCGGTCCATCCTCATTAGATGGGGCGGTACCCTGAGGAGCACCTTTCCCCTGAGCGCGGTTGCGCTTTTTCCCGGCGGGGGTTTGGGCCACCTTTGAAGAGGCAGCATTTTGAGATGCTGCTCTTGTCGCGGGTGCACCGATGTTAGTCTCCGGTTTGGAGGAGACCCCGCCCGCTCTCGCCTTTTTTGCGCTCTTCTGCGCCTCTACTAATGGTGGACTACCTGCCCTCCTCTTCCCACCTTCCTTGGTGAGACATCCGGGAGCAGCTACGTAATCCGGACGTTGCGGTTTCGCATAGCTCATGGTGAGCCACTGCAATTTTTCAATATTCTCCTCCAGTTTTGGAAGAGAATCTTTGATTGACCTGCTAACGTTTGGCTGCTTTTTAACAGCAGCCCCCATCTCCTTAATAATGGACCTCATACCCGACAGTCCCTCCTTAAGCTGGGCTAAGGCTTCCGCAAACCACCTTTCGGTGTTTCCGAAAGACCCTACTCCACCACTACGGCCTTCGAAGGTAGGCTCCATCGTCAAAGGGGCGCCACTTAAAGTGGGCACCGACCCTGACGTCTCCATCCGGAGGTAATAAGTTTCAGTGCTATCCACTTTCCACTTATTACAATTCACAAAACTAATATATGTAGAAAAAAAGCAAAAATTCGTAATAGGTACCTATTACAAATATTCAAATTTCCTCTATCAAAAATCCACCTATTACTATTTACAATAATTACCATGCGGTCGCAAAAAAACACGTCTGTACTCGTTAAGAGATCACCAGAGAATCCATAATAATAATAATAATAATAATAATAATAATAATAATAATAATAATAATAATAATAATAATAATAATAATAATAATAATAATAATAATAATAATAATAATAATAATAATAATAATAATAATAATAATAATAATAATAATAATAATAATAATAATAATAATAATAATAATAATAATAATAATAATAATAATAATAATAATAATAATAATAATAATAATAATAATAATAATAATAATAATAATAATAATAATAATAATAATAATAATAATAATAATAATAATAATAATAATAATAATAATAATAATAATAATAATAATAATAATAATAATAATAATAATAATAATAATAATAATAATAATAATAATAATAATAATAATAATAATAATAATAATAATAATAATAATAATAATAATAATAATAATAATAATAATAATAATAATAATAATAATAATAATAATAATAATAATAATAATAATAATAATAATAATAATAATAATAATAATAATAATTTTTTTTTTTTTTTTTTTTTTTTTTTTTTTTTTTTTTTTTTTTTGGAGAGAGGGGAAATGCATTTACGCACTTAGGTGGTTTTTGCCACCCGTCGTGCCGGACTCCACGCAGTTATTGCGTGCCTACCGACTAAAACCCCTCTCTATATCACCAGGCTCCATCCTGGAACCGTCAATTTATGACATTACTTCAGGATGGAGCCTTATATGCCGGTCCAGTTGGACCCTACGGATCTGTCGACCTTGCCAGGTCTCTCTCCTTCCGACGAAGGATCCCCCGCGCAAAAAAGGCGATCCTACTCCATGCAGCAAGGTTTCCTAACATGACTCCCATGATGGTATTGGGAGTCAAGATGCCAAGATCCCTCTCCAGTGCACGCCTCTCCAACATCCACTTCTCACACTCAAAGAAAGTGTGGAAAGCGGAGTCGGATTGTGCTCCACAGTAGACGCATGTGGGACTTACGGCCTTTCCTATTTTAAACAGGAAAGACCGAAAGTGCCCATGGCCAGTCAGCAACTGCGTGAGGTAGTAATCTACCTCACCGTGCTGACGATTTAGCCAAGCGTCCACTTGAGGGACAAGGGCGTAAGTCCACCTTCCGCGTGTCTCAGTATCCCACCGTAACTGCCAGTCACGGAGGGACTGAGACCTTGCCACAGATTGTGCGCCTTCTCTTCCAATTTCGTCCTTGTGTTGGTGGACGAATTGTCGCTCACTGGCGAGAAGGTCGATGGGTATGACCCCGGCGACCACCAAGACAGCCGGCTCCGATACCGTGCGGTAGGAGCACGCTATGCGGAGCGCTGCTCTCCGTTGCACTGCCGCCATGCGCTTTCGGTACTTTTCGACCCTGAGCGCATCAGCCCAGACTTCAGCTCCATACAACATCACAGACTCGGCGGTGCTCAGCAGCAAACGTCTTTTACAGAGAAGAGGGCCCCCAATGTTGGCCATTACCCTGCTCAACAACGTCACTACTGAGGCCGCTTTGTCTGCTCTGCTGGATATTTCGCTCCAGAAGGTTAGTCTGTTGTCCAAACTAACCCCCAAGTAGCGAACGGCATTCTTCGTCTGGACTGTAACCTCTCCTACCTGCATGCTTCTAATGAGCGGGATGCGCTTCTTAGTAAGAAGCACTATCTCGGTCTTAGTCAGTGCCAACTCCAACCCGTGGTCACTCAGCCAGAGAGTAACTCGACGCATAACCTGGTTGAGTCGCAGTTGGGCCGCATCGACATCTTTGGCAATAATTACTGCCGCGATGTCGTCTGCGTAACCAACCAGGAATGTCCCTTCGGGAATCTCCATACGTAGAATCCCGTCATATGTATAGTTCCATATGTCGGGTCCCAGTATGGATCCCTGGGCCGCCCCTGCCGATAAGACTTTCGTCTCTCGGCCATCCTCCGTGTCATAGAGTATGGATCGGTCTTTCAGGTAATCTCCCATGATACGCAGGAGGTACCCTGGGAGCCTGAAATCTCTCTCCATTGCGTATAACGCATCCTGCCAGCGGACAGAGTTAAACGCGTTTTTCACATCCAGTGTGACCAGCAAACATACGGGACGTGAAAAGTGGTTTCCACGTTCCGTGCTCCTACCTGCATTAACTACCTCCTGGATAGCCGCTACAGTCGACCTGCCCCTTCGAAAGCCGTACTGTCTTTCGGAGAGGTCGCCTGCCGCTACTACTGCAGCCTGCAGACGTGGGCGAAGAAGCTTCTCCAGGAGTTTCCCCGCGTTATCAAGCAGGCATAGTGGTCTGTATGACCCAGGAGCGCCGACTGGTCCCTTGCCCTTGTCAATAAGTACAAGTTTAGCCATCTTCCAGCGGGAGGGGAACACCCCGGCCTTTAGACAGGCGTTGTACATATTGAGCAAGAGCTCTGGATGACTCCGTGACACGGCTTTCAGCACCTCTGCTTGTAGACCATCAGGACCTGGTGCCTTCCCGCTGCGCAAACAACGAGAGGCACACTCCAGTTCCTCCAAGGTGAAAGGCGGGATTTCCGTTTCTTCCGTGACCGATGTTCTATCGACCACTGGATGATCCGGAAAAAGGGCTTCCACTATGGGCCGAATAGTATCCGCATTCAGAGAAGCGTTTGGCTTAAACGCCCTCAATTTGCGGAGCACTATTTTATAGCCCAACCCCCATGGATCCCTATTTAGGTCCTCCGTTAAGTCCTTCCAGCATCGGCGCTTACTTCTTTGGATGGCGCGGCGAAGATCTTTTTTCGCCGCCTTATACTCTTCGGCTTTACGGGCTGCGTCATCTGCGTTTCCATTAGCGCGTTGAGCCAACCGTCTACGACGGAGACAAACACGCCTCAGATCCGCAATTTCGGTCGTCCACCAGTAAGCAGGACTTCTCCCTTCGTTCGGACCCCTCCTCGGTACAGCGCTTTGACAGGCCTGATGTATAAGACTCATGGTTGAGTCCACAAGTACATCAGCCCTCTCAACAGGCGGAAGATCATTACGGATCCCCTCTGTGGTCATACGTCCCCGTTCTAGGGCTAGAGACAAAGCTTCAACGTCCATCCTAGCGGCATTCCACCTAGCTGGTCCATGATGTTGGATGGACCGAGCTGGCGCATTATCACGCAAACGGAATGTGATATACTGGTGATCGCTGGCCGTAAAGTCCTCGATCACCTGCCATTCTTGCACGAGTGCCGCTAGGTTTTCAGTTGCCAGAGTGAGATCGATAATGGTCCCCCTTTGGCCAGATCTTCGAAAGGTGGGCACGGAGCCGTTATTTAATACAACCAACCCCGTCCTGGACATAAAGTCCAAAATTCGCCCACCTCTCGAATCGGTTCTAATCTCGCCCCACTCTACTGCTTTTGCATTGAAGTCTCCAGCCACTACCAGATGACCTCCCATGCTCCGTAAGACATCCTCCAAGTCGTCTAACTTGGTTTGGAAGTCCGAAATACCCTCGTTTGGAGTAAGATAGCAGCTAAAGTAAGTCACCAAGCCGCTTCTCACCCAAACGAAACCATCTCCAGAGCCATGGGCCGAAACACAGAAGCGTCTCGGGTCTGGGATCCATATTGCCGCTGTACCGAGGTTGTCCCTAAACCACGTAGGCGCACATCCGTCTCGGTACTGCTCACTGATCAAAATAAGATCAGCTTGTTTCTCGAGACGGATCTGCCCCATCAGGTCGTGAGCAGTTCTGCTGCGGTGCATGTTGGCCTGTAGGATGACCCTCATATTGTCCGCTTAGCATCTTCTAATGCCTTGCGGAATACTCCACAAGCGCCCGATCCTGCAATATGTTTGCGGCCATTTTCCCCTATGTCGGAGCATAGGTAGCATGTCGGCTGGGACTTGCAGTCCTTTGCCTTGTGCCCTTCTACCCCGCAAAGGAAACACATATTGCCTCGGTGAGGTCCGCTGCAGTTTCCACTAAGGTGACCGTATCCCAGGCACTTAAAGCACCTGGAGACGTCCACTCTACCGCGTATCCTGCAATTGACCCAGCCGAGTTTCACTGTCCCCCTTTGTAGGAGAACCTTGGCAGCTTTCGCCTCCATCTTAACAATGGCCATGTGTTGCCCCCTTATGTTGGGCTTGGCCAGAAACACCTCCAGAACACCCTTGTATTCTACAAGAATGTCTTGGAGAGCAACTTTCACCTCCTCCGCAGAGGTGCACTCGTCAAGATCTCTGATCTCTACTTTAGTCATAGGGACCAGTTCTCTGACTGAACTCGTCTCGCCCGCTGCCTTTTCTAATGCCTGTTTAAAAGCGTTTCTTCCGTCAGTGGAGGACTTTTTCAGCTCCACAAGAAGCTCTCCCGCCTTGGTCTTCCGTATTGACCTAACAGCCACTCCACAGGCTTCCGGTTTGACCTGCAATCGGACGGCACTAAGCACTTCCGCATAGGTCTTACCAGCTGCCGGTTTTAGAAGAATCGCTTCTGGCTTCTCGCCACCGAGCTTTCTCTTCTGCATATTGCTCCTCTTACCACTCGGTCCATCCTCAGTAGATGGAGGGGTACCCTGAGGAGCACTTTTCCCCTGAGCGCGGTTGCGCTTTTTCCCGGCAGGAGTTTGGGCTACCTTTGAAGAGACAGCATTTTGACATGCTGTCCTTATCGTGGGTGCACCGTGGTCAGTCTCCGGTTTGGAGACGACCCCGCTGGCTTTCGCCTTTTTTGCGCTCTTCTGCGCCTCTACTAATGGTGGACTACCTGCCCTCCTCTTCCCACCTTCCTTGGTGAGACATCCGGGAGCAGCTACATAATCCGGACGCTGCGGTTTCGAACAGCTCATGGTGAGCCACTGCAATTTTTCAACATTCTCTTCCAGTTTTGGAAGAGAGTCTTTAATTGACCTGCTTACATTGGGCTGCTTTTTAACAGCTGCCCCCATCTCCTTAATAATGGACCTCATTCCTGACAGTCCCTCCTTTAGCTGGGCTAAGGCTTCCGCAAACCACCTTTCGGTGTTTCCGAAAGACCCAACTCCACCACTACGGCCTTCGAAGATAGGCTCCATCGTCAAAGGGGTTCCACTTAAAGTGGGTACCGACCCTGACGTCTCCATACGGAGGTAATAAGTTTCAGTGCTATCCACTTTCCACTTATTACAATTCACAAAACTAATATAGAAAAGAAACAAAAAATTCGTAATAGGTACCTATTACAAATATTCAAATTTCCTCTATCAAAAATCCACCTATTACTATTCACACTAATTATCATGCGGTCGCAAAAAAAACACGTCTGTACTCGTTAAGAGATCACCAGAGAATCAATAATAAATATAATAATAATAATAATAATAATAATAATAATAATAATAATAATAATAATAATAATAATAATAATAATAATAATAATAATAATAATAATAATAATAATAATAATAATAATAATAATAATAATAATAATAATAATAATAATAATAATAATAATAATAATAATAATAATAATAATAATAATAATAATAATAATAATAATAATAATAATAATAATAATAATAATAATAATAATAATAATAATAATAATAATAATAATAATAATAATAATAATAATAATAATAATTTTTTTTTTTTTTTTTTTTTTTTTTTTTTTTCCGAGGTAGGAAAATCCCTTCGGATCATCAAATGCAATGGCATTCGGTATGTGGTGATTCCACTAAAAACCTACCTCTCCATGGACTCTATGTATCCACTCCGGAACTACGGTGGTATTACTTCAGAGTGGAGTCCGTTAGGCCAGTTGACCCCTCATCTTTCGTTGTCCGACGGATTACGTTGCAATGGTGGTTGTTGCACTGTCCTCTCATCTAGATCCACTTTTTTATACTTTAGAATATGCTCTACATATACAGCTATATTCCTCCAGCACTCCTCGTCTTGCAGAATCTTTTCCAGGAAGTTGTCGACCGTGAAAAAGCCGATTGAAGACTCGAGATTGGATCTCTCTCTGTTCCATCTGGCGCATCTGAAGAAGGTGTGTTCCGCGTCGTCGATCGACGCGTCTCCATATATACAGTCCGGCCGTTCAATCTTGCCCATTCGGCACAGATACTTGCAGAAGTAGCCGTGTCCGGAGAGCAGCTGCGTCAAATAATAGTTTGTGTCACCAAAACTTCTCTCCGCCCATTTCCTAACATCTGGAATGAGTTTCGCCGTCCATCTACCATTAGGATCAGTGTTCCATCTTTGTTGCCATTGTTCAAGAGTTCGCCTTCTCTCTTCATCTGCTCTTGCTCTTAGTCCATATGCATTTCTGGCCTCCCAGAGTCTTCTCCTCTCAGTCGCTCGCAAATCTATGGGTATTGCACCGGTAATTACTAGCACTGCAGACCCAGAAACTGTCCTGTAAGCAGATGCCACTCTTAGTGCAGCGGTTCTCTGCACCGACGCCAAGACCTTCATTCTGCACTTGGCTCTTAATGCGTCTGCCCAGATTTCACTGCCGTACAGTAGAATCGAGTTCGTGGCTTCCATCAGGATTCTGCGTTTGCTTTGTACAGGTCCTCCTACGTTGGCCATGAGTTTACTAAGTAAACCTGTAACTTTTGCGGCCTTTTCTGCAGCATGTTTTATCTGCGCCCAGAAAGTGAGCCTGGGGTCCAATCTAACTCCAAGGTAGTTAACCACTTTCGCCGTAACTAAATTGGTGTCGCATATCGACATGTTCACTTCTAAGGGTATATGTTTCCTCGTTAGAAGGATTAACTCAGTTTTTTCCGTGGCGAGTTGAAGTCCTCTGTCTTCGAGCCATGATTGCGTCCTTATAAGCACCTGGTTAAGCTTTCGTCTGGCTTCTTCTGTGTTTCGAGCCACAATTACGGCCGCAACGTCATCAGCATATCCAACAAGATATGTGTCATCAGGCATCTCTATACGGAAAATGTCGTCATAGCTTATGTTCCAAAGGTCAGGGCCAAGTATGGACCCTTGGGCTGCCCCTGACGTAATATGCTTTCTTCGCTGTCCTTCACTCGTGTTATAAAAAAGCTCACGGTCACTCAGGTAGCTTTGCAGCATTTTCAGCAAATATCCTGGTACGGCAAACTTTGTTCTTAATGCTCTAAGTACGTCGATCCACCTGAGGCTGTTGAATGCGTTTCGGACATCCAGAGTTGCCAGAAGGACTATACTCCTCGAAAAATGGTTTCCGTGTTGTGTGGCATTTACACTAGATATTACCTTATATATTGCTCCTATAGTTGATCTCCCTGCTCTAAAACCATATTGTCTTTCCGAAAGACCACCAGCTTCCTCTACTGCTTTGGTCAGGCGAAGTTTCAGTAGCTTTTCCAGGATTTTTCCAGCGCTGTCCAGCATACAAAGTGGTCGGTATGCTGATGCTTGAGAGGGATCACCTTTGCCCTTACTGATCAATATAAGCCTCTGTTTTTTCCATCTCGTCGGGAAGACACCTTGTCTCAAGCATGTATTGTACATATTCAAAAGTACCCTGGGACGTTCACTTGCTATGAGCTTGAGCACTTCAATAGGTACTCCATCAGGCCCTGGAGCTTTATTACTCCTTAAGCCCCTTGCCGCAATCTGAAGCTCCTCCAATGTGAAATCTGGTATTGGATCCTCAGATGAGTAGGCCAAATCAACATCCGTCTGCAATTCATGCGTAGGAAAAAGGGTGTCAACAATGTTGATCATTGTCGTGCTGTCCAGTTCAGGCAGAGAAGATTTCGCACCTAGTTTCCTCATTACGATTTTGTAGCCTAGACCCCATGGGTTGTCATTAAGGTCTCTTCTTAACTCTTCCCATTTTTCTCTCTTGCTACGATTTATGGCCAACTTTAGCTCTTTTTTTGCATTCCTGAATTCTTCAGCTTCCTCTATAGCAACACCATTCCGTTTAGCTCTAGTGAGCTTTCTCCTTTTACGGAGACAATTTCGGCGTAGTTCAGCTATTTCCTCTGTCCACCAATAAACAGATTGTCTCCTCGTTCTTGGCGATATTTTCGGCATTGCGGCATTGCAGCTTCGTACTATGGCTCTCATAGTGGAGTCCACCAGGCTCATATCATTTCCTCTCGGCCGAAGTCGACTGATATCTCCATCAATCCTCTCAAAGAGCGCTTCTGGGTTAAGCCTTGCCACGTTCCATTTTCGGGTACCTCTACGCCTTGAACTTTGTCGGGGTCGTTCATCCATTGCAATACGAAACGTAATATATTGGTGGTCACTTCCAGTGAAGTCCTCAAGAACTTTCCAGTCATTAACCGCCATCAACAGACTTTCCGATATCAGCGTGATATCCGGTGTTGTACTACTACAACCTGGTCTCCGGTAAGTGGTGGCCGATCCTGTATTAGCGACGATTAGACCCAGTCTGGCCGCCATGTCCAGAACGTATCTGCCTCTGGAGTTCGTTGAAGACATGCCCCACTCTAAAGCTCTGGAATTGAAATCTCCAGCGATTATTAGCAAACCTCCAATTTCTCGTGCCTTATCTTCAATCTGGTTTAGTCTCATCTGGAACTCTTGTATCGATTCGCTTGGTGTCAAGTAGCAGCTAAACAAAGTAAATTCTCTGAACTTCAGGTAAGTGAAGCCAGGACCTGATCCGTTTTCCAACGCGACGAATCTACTGCTACTGAGAAGCCATATCGCTGCTGTCTTCGTCTCATCCTCAAACCAGGTGGTACGATTTGCGCGTCCGTATTGCTCGCTGATTAGAACTACATCGGCTTCTTTCTCGGCTGCTAACTGTTCCAAAAGTGCATCCGCTGTTCTACTCCTGTGCATGTTTGCCTGGAGTATTATCATATTCATATTTGTTTATCTTTAAACTCGGGGCAACCCCTGGATGCAGGAAAGTGGTCAACACGTTCGCGGCCTGCATCCACACATAGGCAACATTTACTAGGTGCCGTACACACCGAGATTTTATGACCCGGGCTTCCACACTTAAAACACAGACTTGATCTATCTGGTCCCTTGCAGTCGATTCGCATATGACCAACTCCTAGGCATCGGAAGCAACGTTTTGCGCTTAACCAAGGTCGAATTTTGGCCTGTATCCAACCAATTCTAACCCTTCCTAATTTCAACAGAACAGCCGCATTTTCAGCCGAAAGAGTCACAAATGCTCGGACCTGTTCCCTGCTGTTTGGGTTTGTAATTCTGACTCGAATTACCTCATCTGAGTTGAGCTGTCCTCTTACGGCCGCCTCTACTTCCTCCTTTGTTGTGTACGAGTCTAGGTCTCGAATCTCCACAGTTTCCATGGGTTTAATTTCAGTGACCAGGCCCGCTTTCTGCACTGTGCTTTTCAACTCCTCTACAAAACTGGTTTGAATTTTCTCTCCTCTGTTGAACTCGAGTAACAGACCTCCAGTACGAGTCTTGCGGATGCCCCTAACTTTCGCCGCCTCATTTGGCTGCATTTTTGTTCGCAAATTCTTAAGAACATCTGCGTAACTATTCCCCTCGGACGGTTTAATAAGTACCGCTTCTGGCTTTACTCGTTTGGGGCGCTCTCTCTTCGTATTCTTGCCTTTGTGTTCCTTGACTGGATTTTCACACTGGGGTTGGGTTTTCTTTTTTCCTTTATACAGATCCTCCGGAAATACTTGTGGTTCCTTTTTCCTCATTTTTTTACCATTACCTGGAGTGTTCTCTGCTGGACTAGTAGCGTTTCTCTTTCCACTCGTTAATGGGGTTTCCGGCTCAGTTTGGTTTCTTACGTCAGCTTCCTTTGTCGACTGCGTTTCTCTCCGTTCTTCTTCGGCCGCTTTCCAGCTTTTCCGATACCGCTCCATCACATCCAACTGCTCTGCAAGTTCAGAAACACCATCTTTAATGTCATTGCTGACATTCTTCTGACGCAGTATAGCGATCTTCATTTTTCTGAGAATTGTCCTGCACTGAACAATACTCTCTTCCTCGAAAGATCTCATTTTGTAAATGAGTTCTAGACGTGGGGAACTGCTACCCCTCGACTGCACAGATGAGTTCTCATTCTGGTGAGGCGTGAAGTTTTTTCCGGTATCCACTCCCGGATCGTTAACCATCGTCAGTGCCATCTCGGGCGTATTCTGCTCTATAGTGGGGGTTTTACCATTCGCGCCCGGTGGCGAGCGAGCCACCAGTCCGCTCCGTCTGAAAGGATCATTTCCTCTCTTGTCATCCGAAGTTTTTTGAAGTTTAGTGTTCTCCATGCTATTGGGTCCCCGCTCCAAGCCGCTATCCTTCCACAAAAGTACAGTTGCCTCAAACGATCCCCGTGGGTCCCTATGCAAGCAGTGAGGTCCACGCGAGGGTTGACACAAGACTTCATGGGTACTTGTGTTCAGAGCCAGGATCTCGGCGCTAAATAGGAGTCATCTCAACTACCCCTGTACGGTCACCTCAGTGACAACGTGGTCGGAACGTACTCGGAGACTCGCCACAGTTTTAACGGGACGGAGGCGGCTGCAGCATTAGCCTGGCAGCCATTTCGGCAAGATTTCACTCTCGCTTACTGAAGTGCCAGAATACTGCAGCCGTCAGCTCTTAGCGTCAGGATCAAATAGTCCAGCAATAATCATAGGCCTTGCGATGAAAGTAGTCCGTCACGATCAGCTCCATCAGGCGTGATGAAGCTGCCCAGCTTTTGGTCCACGGGTGGTATTTTATTTCCCACCTTACCTGCAAATCTGAAAAGATCTGCCGATATTTCCCCTATCCGCCACCTGGGGACGTGTCCGATGGGAGGCTGGGAGAACTCCACACGGATAATAATAATAATAATAATAATAATAATAATAATAATAATAATAATAATAATAATAATAATAATAATAATAATAATAATAATAATAATAATAATAATAATAATAATAATAATAATAATAATAATAATAATAATAATAATAATAATAATAATAATAATAATAATAATAATAATAATAATAATAATAATAATAATAATAATAATAATAATAATAATAATAATAATAATAATAATAATAATAATAATAATAATAATAATAATAATAATAATAATAATAATAATAATAATAATAATAATAATAATAATAATAATAATAATAATAATAATAATAATAATAATAATAATAATAATAATAATAATAATAATAATAATAATAATAATAATAATAATAATAATAATAATAATAATAATAATAATAATAATAATAATAATAATAATAATAATAATAATAATAATAATAATAATAATAATAATAATAATAATAATAATAATAATAATAATAATAATAATAATAATAATAATAATAATAATAATAATAATAATAATAATAATAATAATAATAATAATAATAATAATAATAATAATAATAATAATAATAATAATAATAATAATAATAATAATAATAATAATAATAATAATAATAATAATAATAATAATAATAATAATAATAATAATAATAATAATAATAATAATAATAATAATAATAATAATAATAATAATAATAATAATAATAATAATAATAATAATAATAATAATAATAATAATAATAATAATAATAATAATAATAATAATAATAATAATAATAATAATAATAATAATAATAATAATAATAATAATAATAATAATAATAATAATAATAATAATAATAATAATAATAATAATAATAATAATAATAATAATAATAATAATAATATGATGAGGTGATAGGGGCCTTGGTGTCACGGTCACAACGATGACGACTAGCGCTACGACAAATGGAAAAGCTTTTGTGATATGATCTGGAAATGACGCGACTGGGCTGGCGTTTGCTGCATTCTGTTACCTGAGTACACCGAGTGAAATCCGGTTGAAATGGCTTTCAGGCTAATGTTGTAGACGCCTCCGTTCTGTTAAATCCTTGGCAGGGCTTCAAGTACGTTCCACCATTGTCGCCATTTAGTTGGTGATGCAGGTTTAGTTGAGATGACTCCTAATTAGTGTCCGACCTGGCTCTGAATGCGAACTCCCATAAGGATTCGTGTCAACCCTCGCGAGGACCTCACTGACTGTCATAGGGACCCTCGGGGTCTTAGAGGACAACTGCATATTCAATGGCGGATAGCGGCTTGAAGATGGAACCCAAAAACAATAATGAACCCTAAGATTTTGAAGATTGATGAGATAATGCAAGGCGAGGTTGCTTTCATGAGCAGCCCGAGGTTAAGGCGATCCCCGGTGAAAAAGGCTCAGGCGAAGGAGGTCTCTCTACCAACAACCTCGAAGAGTTGTGAGCCGAAGAAGAGTGTAAATTCTTCAAAGACCAGTCTGGGAACTCCGCAAATAGAGGCTACAAGTTCAGCTGGCCGCAAGATAGTGGAAGGACTGCCGGAAGATAGTTCCCCGAGACGGGAATTTATACTTAAGATGAGGCGCTCAGAGGAGGAGACTGTCGCAAAATGCCAGGCTGTTGTCCGTAGGATAAGGTTGGCTATGGCAAGACAGAAGAATATCAACATGGACGTTCAAAATGGAGTATCTGAACTCGAAGAGCTTATGGACATCATGAAGAGCTACCGGGAAAAATGGAAAACTGCAGAGAAAGAAAAGGAAGCAGGCAAGAACGCTGATATCTCCAAAACCAACGGAAATAGTTGCGGTGTCTCCACACCTGTTAGTTCCCTCAATAAAAGAAGTGCCTCAAGCCCGGCTGGAGTGCGCCCTGGAAAAAAGCCGAGGGGGAAAATAATGGAGATAGAGCAGGCTAAGGAGAAAGAAGCTGACGGAGTATGGAAGACGGTAAAGAGTGGAAGAACCGTGAACAAGGAAAAGAAAGCGCGGAAGAAAACCACAAAGGAACGACCAGAGGCTGTAATTATACGCCCAAACGAGGGTCACAGCTACTCCGATGTTTTAAGGAACATACGGAGCAGAGTAAGACCAGAGGAATCTGAGATTGCGATACGCACTGTTCGGAAAACGAAAACAGGAGCGATACTCATCGAAATGGGAAAGGGTGGAAGAAGGGACGAGTTCAGGGAGAACCTGAAGAGTGTCTTGAAACAGAACGCGGTCGTAAAGGACCTCACACCTACGGTCACTTTGGAGATTCGGGATCTTGACACCCTCACAACGACTGAGGAAGTTCTTGCTGCTATAGAAAAGGAAATAGGCGCACCTCAACCAGCTGTTAATATCCGCTTGACGGAGGCAAACAGCCTCGAGCAGAGAAGAGCATTTGTGACAATTTCCGAGAGTGGAGCCAAAGAGCTCGTAAAATCACAGAGAATAAAGATTGGTTGGACACGATGCAGGATCACGATCCGAAAGGAGGTGGTAAGGTGTTACCGCTGCTTCGCGACAGGGCACAGACAATGGGAATGTAGTGGACCCGACAGGAAGAGCATGGACCTGTGTATAAAGTGTGGCGAAAAGGGTCACAAGAAAAAGGATTGCCGAAATGCAGTAAAATGTTGCATATGTTCAACAGAGCCTGGGAAATCCTCAGATCACCTACCGGGATCTAGAAGCTGTCAGGCGAGCATACGAAATCCGTCATGATGATGAGGATATTACAACTTAATATGCACAGAGGGAAGGTGGCAGATTCTCTGTTATCGCAGATCATTCTGGAACAGGCATCTGATATAACTATTATTAGTGAACAATATAAGGCGAGGAATAGTGGATACTGGCTGGACGATGAAACTTTGACTGCAGCAATTTGGATACCGAGCAACCAGGGACTACAGCCGAAAAGAACTGGTAGCGGCGATTGCTTTACATGGATGCAGTTTGAAGAAGTCACTGTAATGAGTTGCTACCTGACTCCCAGTGACGGCATACGAACCTTTGAGGAAAAGCTGGAGAAAATTGAAGATGTTATCAGGGAAATAGGTGGTAACTTCATAGTAGCAGGTGACTTCAACTCCAGAGCTATAGAATGGGGAATGACCAATACCGATCCAAGGGGTAGACGGATCGTGGAAATGGCGGCTAGAACCGGTCTGATCTTCGCGAATGTGGGAAATGTATCGACATTTAGAAGGCCGGGCTGCGAAGGCACCATCCCCGACATAACTATGGTAACAGAGAGAATACGGAACAAAATTGTCGACTGGAAAGTACTGGAAACATACACAGGTAGCGACCATCAGTATATATCATACACATTCTGCCCGGGAAATACAACGCGACCATATGGGCAAACAACTGGAAAACGAAGGTGGGACGTACGAAAACTGAACGTGAACACGCTTATGTCGGAAATCGACCGACTTAGCCTCACAGTGGAATTTTCAAATGATGCAAATACAAGAGTAGGTCAGACCATGAACATCATAAAAAGCGGCTGCAAGAAGGCAATGCCATTGAAAAGACTTTCAAATATTAGACGGAAGGCAGTGTACTGGTGGGACGAAAACATTGCGGCCCTAAGACGAGAGTGTTTACGTCTACGGCGAAGGTGTACCAGAGCAAGGCGTAGTGGAACAGCCGCCGATGAAATGCAAGCATTTAAAGAGGCAAGGAAATCTTTGAAAGAAGCAATAGCGCTCAAGAAAGCTCAGGCTTTCCAGGAGCTACGCAACGACATAAACGTAAACCCTTATGGTCTGGGATACAAGATTGTGATGGATAAGCTGAACACCAGAAAACCAGTGGCAGTTATGAGTGACCATGTAATGAGGAATATTGTAGACACGCTTTTCCCGACCCATGAGGTAAGGCGGGAGAGAAGGCGAGATACGTACACCACGCAGTTTATCCCTTTTACCACACAAGAACTGAATATAGCTGCATCCGGCCTGAAACCCGGAAAGGCACCCGGGCCCGACGGTATACCACCTGAGATACTGCGAGAGATATCTAGTCGAAGACCAGAATTATTACTAGGGATGTACAACACATGCCTTAAAGAGTGCACCTTCCCTGAAATCTGGAAAAGACAACAGCTTGTACTAATTCGCAAGGGAAGTGGCGACCCGGAAGTCCCATCCTCATATAGACCACTGTGCATGCTGGATACAGCGGGAAAACTTTTTGAGAGGCTTTTGAAACCACGACTTGATGCAGCGATCGAGAATGGCGGTGGATTATCCGCTAGACAGTACGGTTTTAGAACTGGCAGGTCCACAATTGGTGCTTTGGAAGAAGTGACGCAGGCGGCCACGGCTATACGACAATTCAGCCACTTCACAAGACCCGTGGTTTTACTCGCAACGCTGGACGTGAAGAACGCCTTCAATAGTCTTAGATGGAGTGATGTACTGGATGCACTGGAAAATATTTTTTCAGTACCGCAGTATATCCTGAGGTTGGTTGAGAGCTACCTAAGTAACAGGCGTCTTATGTATTCTACAACCACAGGATCGAGAACAAAGCTGATAACATCAGGAGCAGCACAAGGATCCATTTTGGGGCCCAATCTATGGAATGCTAGCTATGATGGAATTCTCAGGGAGGACATGCCAGAGGGTACTTTCCTGGTTGGTTACGCAGACGACATTGCAGCTGTCATCACAGCCAGGAACACCGACGAGGCACAACGGAAGCTCACACGGGTCATGTTGAGGACGAAAAGATGGTTAAGTGACCACGGTCTAGACCTGGCCACCCACAAGACAGAATTGCTGTTGGTAACCGGACGTCATATTCCCTTGCAAGTGGACATGAATATTGGAGGCGAAACTTTTACGACTAAGAGCTCGGTTAAGTATCTGGGTCTAAGGTTGGATCCTAGATTAACCTTTGCGGATCAGATTCGATATGCCAGTGATAAGGCTCAGGTGTTCGTGAGACAACTTAGCAGATTAATGGCAAATATCGGGGGACCGTTGCCGTCGAAACGGAGGCTATTGATGGAGGCCGGAAATAGCATAATGTTATATGGAAGTGAAATCTGGGCCGAGACGTTAAAGGTAAAAGGACGCGCCTATTTGCTGACATCTGTCCAGAGAGTCGCTGCTTTGCGAGTTACCTCGGCTTATCGCACAGTGTCAGGACCTGCAGTTCTGGTCATAGCCGGCACAATCCCTGTGGATCTTCTAGCCGAAGAGCGGACGATAATATATAAGGCCAAAACGGGAGGCCGTCCCGTAACCAGCTCCATCAGGCAGGGTACCATCTTCAAATGGCAACAACGCTGGAACGCTGAAGAACGAGGAAGATGGACAGCGAGACTCATACCGAATATAGGGTCATGGATGAATCGAAAATTCGGAGAGGTGAATTATTACACCACACAGATGTTATCGGGTCACGGATATTTTAGAAAATATCTGCACCGCATGCGAAAGTGTGACTCCCCTTTCTGCATTTATGAGGACAAAGAAGATGTGATTGACGACGCGGAGCATACCATTTTCGAATGCAGTCGCTGGCATTGCTATCGAGCGGAACTGGTGTCTGAAGTCGGAAGAATTACGGTCGAAAATATCGTTGATATTATGACGTCAAACGTGGCAAACTGGACCGCCATTGCAGGATACTTTGAACGAATCCTAAGGCGGAAAAAGAAGGACCTTGAGGCATTTGAAAGTGCGGGTCCTGGACGCAGGACAACCTAGAGGGAACTGGCCGTGCCAAAGAGGGGTCCACCTTGAGGTAATGCGAATGTGGTTCCGAGGTGGTATTTCCCCTGGTGAGGAGGATAAGGGGGGTTTTTAGTCGGTATACCCTTTTGGGCGAGTCCGACATATCATGCGAGGTGACGACCTCCGCGAAAGCATAAAGCTTTTTCCCTCCTTCCCGCACAAAAGGAAAAAAAAAAAAAAAAAAAAAAAAAAATAATAATAATAATAATAATAATAATAATAATAATAATAATAATAATAATAATAATAATAATAATAATAATAATAATAATAATAATAATAATAATAATAATAATAATAATAATAATAATAATAATAATAATAATAATAATAATAATAATAATAATAATAATAATAATAATAATAATAATAATAATAATAATAATAATAATAATAATAATAATAATAATAATAATAATAATAATAATAATAATAATAATAATAATAATAATAATAATAATAATAATAATAATAATAATAATAATAATAATAATAATAATAATAATAATAATAATAATAATAATAATAATAATAATAATAATAATAATAATAATAATAATAATAATAATAATAATAATAATAATAATAATAATAATAATAATAATAATAATAATAATAATAATAATAATAATAATAATAATAATAATAATAATAATAATAATAATAATAATAATAATAATAATAATAATAATAATAATAATAATAATAATAATAATAATAATAATAATAATAATAATAATAATAATAATAATAATAATAATAATAATAATAATAATAATAATAATAATAATAATAATAATAATAATAATAATAATAATAATAATAATAATAATAATAATAATAATAATAATAATAATAATAATAATAATAATAATAATAATAATAATAATAATAATAATAATAATAATAATAATAATAATAATAATAATAATAATAATAATAATAATAATAATAATAATAATAATAATAATAATAATAATAATAATAATAATAATAATAATAATAATAATAATAATAATAATAATAATAATAATAATAATAATAATAATAATAATAATAATAATAATAATAATAATAATAATAATAATAATAATAATAATAATAATAATAATAATAATAATAATAATAATTTTTTTTTTTTTTTTTTTTTTTTTTTTTTTTTTTTTTTTTTTTTGTGAGAGGGGAAATGCATTTACGCACTTAGGTGGTTTTTGCCACCCGTCGTGCCGGACTCCACGCAGTTATTGCGTGCCTACCGGCTAAAACCCCTCTCTATATCACCAGGCTCCATCCTGGAACCGTCAATTTATGACATTACTTCAGGATGGAGCCTTATATGCCGGTCCAGTTGGACCCTATGGCTCTGTCGACCTTGCCAGGTCTCTCTCCTTCCGACGAAGAATCCCCCTCGCAAAAAAGGCGATCCTACTCCATGCAGCAAGGTTTCCTAACATGACTCCCATGATGGTATTGGGAGTCAAGATGCCAAGATCCCTCTCCAGTGCACGCCTCTCCAACATCCACTTCTCACACTCAAAGAAAGTGTGGAAAGCGGAGTCGGATTGTGCTCCACAGTAGACGCATGTGGGACTTACGGCCTTTCCTATTTTAAACAGGAAAGACCGAAAGTGCCCATGGCCCGTCAGCAACTGCGTGAGGTAGTAATCTACCTCACCGTGCTGACGATTTAGCCAAGCGTCCACTTGAGGGACAAGGGCGTAAGTCCACCTTCCGCGTGTCTCAGTATCCCACCGTAACTGCCAGTCACGGAGGGACTGAGACCTTGCCACAGATTGTGCGCCTTCTCTTCCAATTTCGTCCTTGTGTTGGTGGACGAATTGTCGCTCCCTGGCGAGGAGGTCGATGGGTATGACCCCGGCGACCACCAAGACAGCCGGCTCCGATACCGTGCGGTAGGAGCACGCTATGCGGAGCGCTGCTCTCCGTTGCACTGCCGCCATGCGCTTTCGGTACTTTTCGACCGTGAGCGCATCAGCCCAGACTTCAGCTCCATACAACATCACAGACTCGGCGGTGCTCAGCAGCAAACGTCTTTTACAGGGAAGAGGGCCCCCAATGTTGGCCATTACCCTGCTCAACAACGTCACTACTGAGGCCGCTTTGTCCGCTCTGCTGGATATTTCGCTCCAGAAGGTTAGTCTGTTATCCAAACTAACCCCCAGGTAGCGAACGGCGTTCTTCGTCTGGACTGTAACTTCTCCTACCTGCATGCTTCTAATGAGCGGGATGCGCTTCTTAGTAAGAAGCACTATCTCGGTCTTAGTCAGTGCCAACTCCAACCCGTGGTCACTCAGCCAGAGAGTAACTCGACGCATAACCTGGTTGAGTCGCAGTTGGGCCGCATCAACATCTTTGGCAATAATAACTGCCGCGATGTCATCCGCGTAACCAACCAGGAATGTCCCTTCGGGCATCTCCATACGTAGAATCCCGTCATATGTATAGTTCCATATGTCGGGTCCCAGTATAGATCCCTGGGCCGCCCCTGCCGATAAGACTTTCGTCTCTCGGCCATCCTCCGTGTCATAGAGTATGGATCGATCTTTCAGGTAATCTCCCATGATACGCAGGAGGTACCCTGGGAGCCTGAAATTTCTCTCCATCGCGTATAACGCGTCCTGCCAGCGGACAGAGTTAAAGGCGTTTTTCACATCCAGTGTGACCAGCAAACATACGGGACGTGAAAAGTGGTTTCCACGTTCCGTGCTCCTACCTGCATTAACTACCTCCTGGATAATAATAATAATAATAATAATAATAATAATAATAATAATAATAATAATAATAATAATAATAATAATAATAATAATAATAATAATAATAATAATAATAATAATAATAATAATAATAATAATAATAATAATAATAATAATAATAATAATAATAATAATAATAATAATAATAATAATAATAATAATAATAATAATAATAATAATAATAATAATAATAATAATAATAATAATAATAATAATAATAATAATAATAATAATAATAATAATAATAATAATAATAATAATAATAATAATAATAATAATAATAATAATAATAATAATAATAATAATAATAATAATAATAATAATAATAATAATAATAATTTTTTTTTTTTTTTGGTGAGAGGGGAAATGCATTTACGCACTTAGGTGGTTGTTGCCACCCGTCGTGCCGGACTCCACGCAGTTATTGCGTGCCTACCGGCTAAAACCCCTCTCTATATCACCCGGCTCCATCCTGGGACCGTCAACTTATGACATTACTTCAGGATGGAGCCTTATAGTCCGGTCCATTTGGACCCTACAGTGCAACCGACCTTGCAAGGTCTCTCTCCTTCCGACGCAGGATCCCCCTCGCAAAATGGGCGATCCTTCTCCATGCGGCAAGGTTTCCTAACATGACTCCCGTGATGGTATTGGGAGTCAAGATGCCAAGATCCCTCTCCAGTGCACGCCTCTCCAACATCCACTTCTCACACTCAAAGAAAGTGTGGAAAGCGGAGTCGGATTGTGCTCCACAGTAGACGCATGTGGGACTTACGGCCTTTCCTATTTTAAACAGGAAAGACCGAAAGTGCCCATGGCCCGTCAGCAACTGCGTGAGGTAGTAATCTACCTCACCGTGCTGACGATTTAGCCAAGCGTCCACTTGAGGGACAAGGGCGTAAGTCCACCTTCCGCGTGTCTCAGTATCCCACCGTAACTGCCAGTCACGGAGGGACTGAGACCTTGCCACAGATTGTGCGCCTTCTCTTCCAATTTCGTCCTTGTGTTGGTGGACGAATTGTCGCTCCCTGGCGAGGAGGTCGATGGGTATGACCCCGGCGACCACCAAGACAGCCGGCTCCGATACCGTGCGGTAGGAGCACGCTATGCGGAGCGCTGCTCTCCGTTGCACTGCTGCCATGCGCTTTCGGTACTTTTCGACCCTGAGCGCATCAGCCCAGACTTCAGCTCCATACAACATCACAGACTCGGCGGTGCTAAGCAGCAAACGTCTTTTACAGGGAAGAGGGCCCCCAATGTTGGCCATTACCCTGCTCAGCAACGTCACTACTGAGGCCGCTTTGTCCGCTCTGCTGGATATTTCGCTCCAGAAGGTTAGTCTGTTATCCAAACTAACCCCCAGGTAGCGAACGGCGTTCTTCGTCTGGACTGTAACCTCTCCTACCTGCATGCTTCTAATGAGCGGGATGCGCTTCTTAGTAAGAAGCACTATCTCGGTCTTAGTCAGTGCCAACTCCAACCCGTGGTCACTCAGCCAGAGAGTAACTCGACGCATAACCTGGTTGAGTCGCAGTTGGGCCGCATCGACATCTTTGGCAATAATAACTGCCGCGATGTCATCCGCGTAACCAACCAGGAATGTCCCTTCGGGCATCTCCATACGTAGAATCCCGTCATAGGTATAGTTCCATATGTCGGGTCCCAGTATGGATCCCTGGGCCGCCCCTGCCGATAAGACTTTCGTCTCTCGGCCATCCTCCGTGTCATAGAGTATGGATCGATCTTTCAAGTAATCTCCCATGATACGCAGGAGGTACTCTGGGAGCCTGAAATCTCTCTCCATCGCGTATAACGCGTCCTGCCAGCGGACAGAGTTAAACGCGTTTTTCACATCCAGTGTGACCAGCAAACAGTATAATAATAATAATAATAATAATAATAATAATAATAATAATAATAATAATAATAATAATAATAATAATAATAATAATAATAATAATAATAATAATAATAATAATAATAATAATAATAATAATAATAATAATAATAATAATAATAATAATAATAATAATAATAATAATAATAATAATAATAATAATAATAATAATAATAATAATAATAATAATAATAATAATAATAATAATAATAATAATAATAATAATAATAATAATAATAATAATAATAATAATAATAATAATAATAATAATAATAATAATAATAATAATAATAATAATAATAATAATAATAATAATAATAATAATAATAATAATAATAATAATAATAATAATTTTTTTTTTTTTTTTTTTTTTTTTTTTTTTTTTTTTTTTTTTTTTTTTTTTTTTGGCCGGGCGATGGAAATGCTGTTACGCATACCCATTGGGTCGTCACCCCAGGTTATGTTGGACTCTAGGTTTCACCTACCTACCAACTAAAACCACCTCCCGTTTGTCGAGGGAATTTCTGCCTCCCCGGGACCACTCATCGTATTACTTCGGGGAAGCTCCCTCCTTTTGCCGCTATGGGCCTCTCCTCCTCTGTATACGCCCCGTCAGGCTTCTCTTCCGAATCCGATGTCATGTCATGCATTCATCTCATGCGTTGGTTGGATCAGCACCAATTCCAGAAACCTGGTTCCTGTCTAGATCCTTTTTCTTCTCCCGTAGAACACTTTCCACAAATCTAGCAATCAAATTCCAGCTGACCTCACTTGTTAACATTTTCTGCACTATGTTATTGGCAGTTAGAGACCCCGATCGGTGTTCGACAACTGTCCTTAACTCTCGCCATCTTCCGCATTTGAAGAATGTATGTTCCGCATCATCCTCGTCGGAATCGCCGTATATACAGCCAGGACTGTTTGCCTTTCCCATTCTATTTAGGTACTTTCGAAAATACCCGTGTCCGGAGAGGAGTTGAGTCAAGTAATAATTGACCTCTCCAAATTTTCTGCCTACCCACACGTCTATATTTGGGATGAGCCTGGCCGTCCACCTTCCATAAATTTCGCTTTGCCACCTCTGCTGCCATATCTGTATGGTCTGCCGCCTTATGTCCTGGTCTGAAATCTGTGGCTCCATTTCGTTGCGTTGCTGCCATTTGCGTTTACGCTCCATAACTAGTAGGTCGATCGGTATTGTTGAGCTTATTACCATCACGCCTGCTTCCGAGACCGTCCGATAAGCCGATGCCACACGAAGAGCTGCAGTTCTCTGAACCGAGCTTAAAGCCTTCCGTCGATGTTTCGCCTTAATTGCATCTGCCCAGATTTCGCAACCATACAGCAGGATTGCCTGTACCGTTGTCATCAGCAGCTTTCTTTTTCCTGACTTTGGTCCACCTGTGTTAGCCATCAACTTCGATAGTGATGCCGTTGCCTGTGCCGCTTTGGTCGTCGCATGATGTATCTGAGACCAAAAATGCATCCTCGTATCTAACCTTATGCCAAGGTACTTTATCGATCTCTTAGTCTCGAAAGTATCGAATTGTGTGCGCATCTCAATTTCGACCGGTATGTGTTTCCTTGTCAGGATCAACAATTCCGTCTTCTCTATCGCCAACCTGAGTCCATGATCTTTCATCCATGCCTGTACTCTGAGCATTACCTGATTTAATTTCCGCTCCACTCCAACTGTGTCTCTAGCTGTTATGACACCAGCGATATCATCAGCGTAACCCACGAGGTATGTGTCTGCCGGCATATCTAGGCATAAAATTCCGTCATACATAATATTCCAGAGTTCGGGGCCTAGAATCGATCCTTGTGCTGCACCTGCCGTTATTTGTATAGAACGAGTTCCATTTTCCGTCTCATATATCAAGTTCCTGTTGTGGAGATAACTGCGGATAATTCTCGATAGATACAGAGGAACCTTAAACCGCTTTTCCAGAGCGTCCAATATATCGCACCATCGAGCGCTATTAAAGGCGTTCTTGACGTCCAAGGTGACCAGCAACACTATGCGCCCAGAATTTTGGCTGCCGCCTTGCGCAGCTCGCACGCTCTCTATTACCTCCTCCAGAGCTCCTATTGTAGATCTTCCTGGGCGAAAACCATACTGACGTTTTGATAGTCCACCTGCATCTTCTATGGCTCGGGAGAGACGTGGTTTTATGAGCCTTTCAAGTAACTTTCCGGCTGTATCAAGAAGGCAAATTGGCCGATATGAGGAGGCCATATCCGGATTCCCTTTGCCCTTACTTATTAACACCAGTTTCTGGACCTTCCATAGTTTGGGGAAAATTCCATTCGTCAAACAAGCATTATACATATTCAGCAATAGTTGGGGCCGTTCACGCGCAATTATTGACAGGACTTCAGTTGGTACTCCATCCGGACCAGGAGTTCGCATCTTCATGCTCCCAACGGCTTTTACGAGTTCCCCCGCCGAAAACAATGGAGGGGGCTCGTACTCTGAATTGTCCAGATCCTCACGTCCCCTTAGCTCGTGACTCGGAAACAGTTCATTAATAATACTGTGCATCTTCTCCTCTGTCAGGTTAGGCAAGTTTGTACTCTTACCCAGTTTACGCATAACCAGTTTGTATCCAAAACCCCAAGGATCAGCGTTGAGGTTTGCTCTGAGTTCTTCCCACTTCCTTCTCTTGCTCTCTAGAATGGCCAGCTTCAGATTCTTCCTAGCTTGTCTGAACTCCTCTGCTTGTTGTAAGGCTGGCCCGACTCTTCTGGCTCTAGTATATTGCCTACGGCAACGATTACAAATTCGTCGTAGTCCCCCGATCTCGTCCGTCCACCAGTAGGCAGCTTTTCTTTGCGGTCTTCTTCCAATCCTCGGCATTGATGCTTCACAAGCCCGAGTGATCTGTAACATCGTCTCCTGGACGAAGCTCTCTACCTCATTCGGAATGCGTGAGTTTATCGACCCCTGATCAATCCTGTTTAGGAGTATTTCTCTTCTGATTTTTGAGACATTCCACTTACGGGTAGTCTTCCTTTGGTATCCATTATTTCCACTAGCTTCCATCATCATGGAGAAAATTATATATTGGTGATCGCTCCCGGTGTATTCCTCTAACACACTCCAGTTTCTCACACCATGAAAGGCATTTCCAGATACTAGAGTGATATCTGGTATGGTTCCTATGCAACCAGGTCTTCTAAAAGTAGGCGTTGAACCTGTATTTGCCACCACCAGGTCTAATCTAGCCATCATATCCAATATTGCTCTACCTCTTGCGTTTGTGCTCGGCATGCCCCATTCGATTGCCTTAGCATTGAAATCACCAGCAATGATCAGGTGTCCACCAATATCTCGTGCGTCATCCTCTATATTGCTCAACTTGTTCAAAAATTCCTCCATTGTGCAGTTTGGCGTAAGGTAGCAACTCATAACTGTGAAAGATGCAGTGCTTATCCACACATACCCGCTTCCTTTACCATTTCTAGTTATGTGTAGGTTTGATTCACCGGTTACCCAAATCGCTGCTGTCTCTGTGTCATCCTCATACCACATACCACTTTTAGGTCCATATTGCTCGCTGATGATAGCCACTTCTGCCTTCTGCTCAATCATAATCTGCGCTAGAACAGCGTCAGCGGTCCAGCTTCTGTGTAGATTTGCTTGTAAGAATCCGGTCATGACCGATTCGGCCTTGTGTAGGCTGGACATCCGGTTGTTCCAGGGATGTGGTCCACCGCAGTCTTACCTTCCGCCATGCATATGCAACACCTCGGTGCATTTCTACAGTCCCTCTTGAAGTGACCTGCTATCCCACATTTGATGCATAATCCCTGTGCTTTTCTGTCCGGACCATTACAACTACCTTGTGTGTGTCCCGTACCAAAACATTTGAAGCATCTCCGCACGCTCGGTACTCTTTTTACCCTGCAATATGACCATCCAATCTTAATTCTCTGGCTGTTTAGAATCCTGATAGCTTCCTCAGTTGCAAGCGTAACAAAAGCTCTACGTTGCTCCCTAGTATTCGCCTTAGTCACTCGTACATATACCTCTTCATTCTGATTTTGGACTAGTTTTCTGACTGCATCATGCACTTCCTCCTCTTCTGAAAGCGTGTCCAGGTCTCTGATCTCTAAAGTGGTCCTTGGTTTCAGAGATGACACATTTACCGTCTCCTTCATCGAGGTCTTTATAGCCTCACAGAATTTCTCCTTGCTACCACCTTCCGCCAGTTCTAGTAGAATGCAACCATTTTTCGTCTTTCTGACCGACCTTATAGTTATCTGTGCTTCTTCTGGTTTTACAGTATTCTTAAGGTCTCTGAGAACTTCTGCATAGCTCTTTCCGACGGTAGGTTTTATCAATACGGCTTCAGGTCTCTTTTTATCATCCTTTCTATCTCTATTCCTTCTCCCTCTCTTTACACTCTTAATATTTTCCGGGGCAGGAGTTGGTCTTTGTTCCTTCTTACCAATTTCTTGTACTTCCCTCCGAATATTACCAGTCTTCCCTCCTTCTTTTCCATTTTCTTTTAGCTTCTTCAGGGTGTCCGGTGCTACAGGGCTGGATGCAGCTCTTTTCGTCCGGCCTGTCACTGGTGTCTCTTCCTCATACGCTGGGTGTAAATTCACTGTATTTCGTGCCAGACTCTCTCTTACTGCCCTCGTAGCTTCACTGTTCCTGGCACTCTCCAGTTCTTTCCAGGATCTTCTGCAACTTTTGATTACGTCGAATTGCTCGCTTAGCACACTAACGCCATCTTTTACATCCTTACTTATGTTCTTCTGTCTCTCAATGGCCTGTTCCATGCTTCGCAGAATAGCCACGCATTTTCTAAGGCTCTCCTCTTCGATTTCCCTCATTCTTGTAATTTGCTTCAGACGAGGTGAAATTGTCGGAGCATTTAATCGCTCTAACTCTGTGAGTCTTGCAGTTATATCCGTGGGGGTAGATACCTGACTCTGTACCGAACTAACCCTTTTCTCCTGGCCGTCTGCCAAGACCATAGGCTGGGAGGCACCTATAATCGGTGAACGCAGAATTTTACGTCTATTCTGACTGCTTCTTACTACAGAGTCACCAGCTGTCTTTGAGTTCTTTCCTTTTTCATTTCCGTTTCCTTCATCAATCGTAATCATATTCTGGGGTGGTGTTCTCAACATCTCAGTTCAATTGGGTCCCCGCTCCGAGCCGCTATCCTTCCACGAAAGTACAGTTGCCTCCAACGATCCCCGTGGGTCCCTATGCAACCAGTGAGGTCCACGCGAGGGTTGACACAGGACCTTATGAGTACCTGTGTTCAGAGCCAGGATCTCGGCACTGAGTAGGAGTCGTCTCAACTACACCTGTACGGTCACCTCAGTAACAACGTGGTCGGAACGTACCCGGAGACTCGCCACAGTTTTAACGGGACGGAGGCGGCTGCAGCATTAGCCTGGCAGCCATTTCGGCAAGATTTCACTCTTGCTTACTGAAGTGCCAGAATACTGCAGCCGTCAGCTCTTAGCATCAGGATCAAATCGTAAATCAACTATCAATAGCCATGCACAGAGACCAGTCCGTCATCGTCAACTTCATCAGGCATGACGAAGCTGTCCAGCTTTTGGTCCACGGGTGGTATTTTATTTCCCACCTTCCCTGCAAATCTTAAAAGATCAGCCGAGATTTCCCCTATCCGCCACCTGGGGACGCGTCCGATGGGAGGCTGGAAGAACTCCTCACGGAAATAATAATAATAATAATAATAATAATAATAATAATAATAATAATAATAATAATAATAATAATTTTTTTTTTTTTTTTTTTTTTTGAGGTAGGAAAATCCCTTCGGATCGTCAAATGTCATTACATTTGGTATGTGGTGATTCCACTAAAAACCTACCTCCTTCTGAGAATATCTCTATCCGGGACCGCATTGTGCATTACTTCGGATAGAGATTCAGGGTGGTTTAGCTACGATCGTCTGCGGGCCTTATGTTGGCTTGGTGTGTCATTTTATCCAAATCTGCTTTTTTTGTCTTGAGGATATACTCCGTGTATTTTGCCACCTTCTTCCAATATTCGTTGCCACATAACATTTTGTCCATTATATTATCAGCAGTTATGGGTCCAATATGTTCCTCCAATTTGGTTTTTTCGTTTTCCCATCGTTTGCAGTTAAAGAATGTGTGTTCTGCATCGTCGAAGTCTGCGTCGCCATATATGCACTCTGGGCCTTCAGCTTTTCCTATTCTAAATAGGTATTTGCGGAAATAACCATGGCCTGACAGCATTTGTGTAATGTAGTAGTCTACCTCTCCTTCTTTTCTATTGTACCATATATCTATACTTGGTATCAGTTTTGCTGTCCATCTTCCTTTTTCTGAATTGTTCCAGTTTTCTTGCAGTTTCTTTAGGGTTTCTTTTCGTAACCGATCATGGTTTACTGTGTTACCCTGTCTTCGTTCAACCCAGACTTTAATTCTTTCTGCAATCAGGAAATCTATGGGAATCATACTGCTGATTACAAAAACGGCCTCTTTTGAGACTGTTCTGTATGCGGCTGCCACTCTTAACGCCGCTGTCCTCTGTACAGCCAATAATACATTCTTTGTGTTCTGTGCTTTAATATAATCGCCCCACACTTCGCTACCATATAGAAGTATGGAGTTTGTGGTTTCCATTAATAGCTTCCGCTTGAGTTGAGTTGGTCCTCCTACATTAGCCATCAATTTGCCGAGCATTCCTATTGTTCTTCCAGCTTTCTTAGCGGCATGGTTTATCTGATGGGTAAATTTCAGTTTGCTGTCGAATCTTACTCCCAAGTATTTTAACATATTTGTTGTCTGTATTCTCGTACCTAGGACATTAAAGTCTGTTGTCAGTGGAATGTGCTTTTTCGTTAGCAATATAAGCTCTGTTTTATCTGTGGCCAGACTTAAGCCATGTTGTTCCAGCCATGTTTTGCTTCGAATCATTATCATATTTAGTTTTCTTTTCGCATCATCTACATTTCTGGCGGTAATAACAGCAGCTACATCATCTGCATACCCCACTAGATGACAGTCGTCGGGCATTTCCAGTCTCAGAATTTGATCATATGTAATATTCCATAGATCCGGTCCAAGTATTAAACCCTGTGCAGCTCCTGACGTTACTTTTTTCACTTTCAGACCACTTGTTGTATCATATAGTAGGGTACGATCACTAAGGTAACTTCGAATGATGTTTAGTATGTGTCCAGGAACTTTAAAATCATTCTTCAAAGCTCTTATAATGTCCTTCCATCGTAAGCTATTAAAAGCATTTCGGACGTCTAGTGTAGTAGTAATAATAATAATAATAATAATAATAATAATAATAATAATAATAATAATAATAATAATAATAATAATAATAATAATAATAATAATAATAATAATAATAATAATAATAATAATAATAATAATAATAATAATAATAATAATAATAATAATAATAATAATAATAATAATAATAATAATAATAATAATAATAATAATAATAATAATAATAATAATAATAATAATAATAATAATAATAATAATAATAATAATAATAATAATAATAATAATAATAATAATAATAATAATAATAATAATAATAATAATAATAATAATAATAATAATAATAATAATAATAATAATAATAATAATAATAATAATAATAATAATAATAATAATAATAATAATAATAATAATAATAATAATAATAATAATAATAATAATAATAATAATAATAATAATAATAATAATAATAATAATAATAATAATAATAATAATAATAATAATAATAATAATAATAATAATAATAATAATAATAATAATAATAATAATAATAATAATAATAATAATAATAATAATAATAATAATAATAATAATAATAATAATAATAATAATAATAATAATAATAATAATAATAATAATAATAATAATAATAATAATAATAATAATAATAATAATAATAATAATAATAATAATAATAATAATAATAATAATAATAATAATAATAATAATAATAATAATAATAATAATAATAATAATAATAATAATAATAATAATAATAATAATAATAATAATAATAATAATAATAATAATAATAATAATAATAATAATAATAATAATAATAATAATAATAATAATAATAATAATAATAATAATAATAATAATAATAATAATAATAATAATAATAATAATAATAATAATAATAATAATAATAATAATAATAATAATAATAATAATAATAATAATAATAATAATAATAATAATAATAATAATAATAATAATAATAATAATAATAATAATAATAATAATAATAATAATAATAATAATAATAATAATAATAATAATAATAATAATAATAATAATAATAATAATAATAATAATAATGATAATAATAATAATAATAATAATAATAATAATAATAATAATAATAATAATAATAATAATAATAATAATTTTTTTTTTTTTTTTTTTTTTTTTTTTTTTTTTTTTTTTTTTTTTTTTTTTTTGGAGAGAGGGGAAATGCATTTACGCACTTAGGTGGTTTTTGCCACCCGTCGTGCCGGACTCCACGCAGTTATTGCGTGCCTACCGGCTAAAACCCCTCTCTATATCACCCGGCTCCATCCTGGGACCGTCAATTTATGACATTACTTCAGGATGGAGCCTTATATTCCGGTCCAGTTGGACCCTACGGTGCCACCGACCTTGCGAGGTCTCTCTCTTTCCGACGAAGGATCCCCCTCGCAAAAAAGGCGATCCTTCTCCATGCAGCAAGGCTTCCTAACATGACTCCCGTGATGGTATTGGGAGTCAAGATGCCAAGATCCCTCTCCAGTGCACGCCTCTCCAACATCCACTTCTCACACTCAAAGAAAGTGTGGAAAGCGGAGTCGGATTGTGCTCCACAGTAGACGCATGTGGGACTTACGGCCTTTCCTATTTTAAACAGGAAAGACCGAAAGTGCCCATGGCCCGTCAGCAACTGCGTGAGGTAGTAATCTACCTCACCGTGCTGACGATTTAGCCAAGCGTCCACTTGAGGGACAAGGGCGTAAGTCCACCTTCCGCGTGTCTCAGTATCCCACCGTAACTGCCAGTCACGGAGGGACTGAGACCTTGCCACAGATTGTGCGCCTTCTCTACCAATTTCGTCCTTGTGTTGGTGGACGAATTGTCGCTCCCTGGCGAGGAGGTCGATAGGTATGACCCTGGCGACCACCAAGACAGCCGGCTCCGATACCGTGCGGTAGGAGCACGCTATGCGGAGCGCTGCTCTCCGTTGCACTGCCGCCATGCGCTTTCGGTACTTTTCGACCGTGAGCGCGTCAGCCCAGACTTCAGCTCCATACAGCATCACAGACTCGGCGGTGCTCAGCAGCAATAATAATAATAATAATAATAATAATAATAATAATAATAATAATAATAATAATAATAATAATAATAATAATAATAATAATAATAATAATAATAATAATAATAATAATAATAATAATAATAATAATAATAATAATAATAATAATAATAATAATAATAATAATAATAATAATAATAATAATAATAATAATAATAATAATAATAATAATAATAATAATAATAATAATAATAATAATAATAATAATAATAATAATAATAATAATAATAATAATAATAATAATAATAATAATAATAATAATAATAATAATAATAATAATAATAATAATAATAATAATAATAATAATAATAATTTTTTTTTTTTTTTTTTTTTTTTTTTTTTTTGGTGAGAGGGGAAATGCATTTACGCACTTAGGTGGTTTTTGCCACCCGTCGTGCCGGACTCCACGCAGTTATTGCGTGCCTACCGGCTAAAACCCCTCTCTATATCACCAGGCTCCATCCTGGAACCGTCAATTTATGACATTACTTCAGGATGGAGCCTTATATGCCGGTCCAGTTGGACCCTACGGCTCTGTCGACCTTGCCAGGTCTCTCTCCTTCCGACGAAGAATCCCCCTCGCAAAAAAGGCGATCCTACTCCATGCAGCAAGGTTTCCTAACATGACTCCCATGATGGTATTGGGAGTCAAGATGCCAAGATCCCTCTCCAGTGCACGCCTCTCCAACATCCACTTCTCACACTCAAAGAAAGTGTGGAAAGCGGAGTCGGATTGTGCTCCACAGTAGACGCATGTGGGACTTACGGCCTTTCCTATTTTAAACAGGAAAGACCGAAAGTGCCCATGGCCCGTCAGCAACTGCGTGAGGTAGTAATCTACCTCACCGTGCTGACGATTTAGCCAAGCGTCCACTTGAGGGACAAGGGCGTAAGTCCACCTTCCGCGTGTCTCAGTATCCCACCGTAACTGCCAGTCACGGAGGGACTGAGACCTTGCCACAGATTGTGCGCCTTCTCTTCCAATTTCGTCCTTGTGTTGGTGGACGAATTGTCGCTCCCTGGCGAGGAGGTCGATGGGTATGACCCCGGCAACCACCAAGACAGCCGGCTCCGATACCGTGCGGTAGGAGCACGCTATGCGGAGCGCTGCTCTCCGTTGCACTGCCGCCATGCGCTTTCGGTACTTTTCGACCGTGAGCGCATCAGCCCAGACTTCAGCTCCATACAACATCACAGACTCGGCGGTGCTCAGCAGCAAACGTCTTTTACAGGGAAGAGGGCCCCCAATGTTGGCCATTACCCTGCTCAACAACGTCACTACTGAGGCCGCTTTGTCCGCTCTGCTGGATATTTCGCTCCAGAAGGTTAGTCTGTTATCCAAACTAACCCCCAGGTAGCGAACGGCGTTCTTCGTCTGGACTGTAACTTCTCCTACCTGCATGCTTCTAATGAGTGGGATGCGCTTCTTAGTAAGAAGCACTATCTCGGTCTTAGTCAGTGCCAACTCCAACCCGTGGTCACTCAGCCAGAGAGTAACTCGACGCATAACCTGGTTGAGTCGCAGTTGGGCCGCATCAACATCTTTGGCAATAATAACTGCCGCGATGTCATCCGCGTAACCAACCAGGAATGTCCCTTCGGGCATCTCCATACGTAGAATCCCGTCATATGTATAGTTCCATATGTCGGGTCCCAGTATGGATCCCTGGGCCGCCCCTGCCGATAAGACTTTCGTCTCTCGGACATCCTCCGTGTCATAGAGTATGGATCGATCTTTCAGGTAATCTCCCATGATACGCAGGAGGTACCCTGGGAGCCTGAAATTTCTCTCCATCGCGTATAACGCGTCCTGCCAGCGGACAGAGTTAAAGGCGTTTTTCACATCCAGTGTGACCAGCAAACATACGGGACGTGAAAAGTGGTTTCCACGTTCCGTGCTCCTACCTGCATTAACTACCTCCTGGATAGCCGCCACAGTCGACCTGCCCCTTCGAAAGCCGTACTGTCTTTCGGAGAGGTCGCCTGCCGCTACTACTGCAGCCTGCAGACGTGGGCGAAGAAGCTTCTCCAGGAGTTTCCCCGCGTTATCAAGCAGGCATAGTGGTCTGTATGACCCAGGAGCGCCGACTGGTCCCTTGCCCTTGTCAATAAGCACAAGTTTAGCCATCTTCCAGCGGGAGGGAAACACCCCGGCCTTTAGACAGGCGTTGTACATATTGAGCAAGAGCTCTGGATGACTCCGTGACACGGCTTTCAGCACCTCTGCTGGTAGACCATCAGGACCTGGTGCCTTCCCGTTGCGCAAACAACGAGAGGCACACTCCAGTTCCTCCAAGGTGAAAGGCGGTATTTCCGTTTCTTCCATGATCAATGTTCTATAATAATAATAATAATAATAATAATAATAATAATAATAATAATAATAATAATAATAATAATAATAATAATAATAATAATAATAATAATAATAATAATAATAATAATAATAATAATAATAATAATAATAATAATAATAATAATAATAATAATAATAATAATAATAATAATAATAATAATAATAATAATAATAATAATAATAATAATAATAATAATAATAATAATAATAATAATAATAATAATAATAATAATAATAATAATAATAATAATAATAATAATATACATAATAATAATAATAATAATAATAATAATAATAATATACATAATAATAATAATAATAATAATAATAATAATAATAATAATATACATAATATATATAATAATAATAATAATAATAATAATAATAATAATAATAATAATAATAATAATAATAATAATAATAATAATAATAATAATAATAATAATAATAATAATAATAATAATAATAATAATAATAATAATAATAATAATAATAATAATAATAATAATAATAATAATAATAATAATAATAATAATAATAATAATAATAATAATAATAATAATAATAATAATAATAATAATAATAATAATAATAATAATAATAATAATAATAATAATAATAATAATAATAATAATAATAATAATAATAATAATAATAATAATAATAATAATAATAATAATAATAATAATAATAATAATAATAATAATAATAATAATAATAATAATAATAATAATAATAATAATAATAATAATAATAATAATAATAATAATAATAATAATAATAATAATAATAATAATAATAATAATAATAATAATAATAATAATAATAATAATAATAATAATAATTTTTTTTTTTTTTTTTTTTTTTTTTTTTTTTTTTTTGGAGAGAGGGGAAATGCATTTACGCACTTAGGTGGTTTTTGCCACCCGTCGTGCCGGACTCCACGCAGTTATTGCGTGCCTACCGGCTAAAACCCCTCTCTATATCACCCGGCTCCATCCTGGGACCGTCAATTTATGACATTACTTCAGGATGGAGCCTTATATTCCGGTCCAGTTGGACCCTACGGTGCCACCGACCTTGCAAGGTCCCTCTCCTTTCGACGAAGGATCCCCCTCGCAAAAAAGGCGATCCTTCTCCATGCAGCAAGGCTTCCTAACATGACTCCCGTGATGGTATTGGGAGTCAAGATGCCAAGATCCCTCTCCAGTGCACGCCTCTCCAACATCCACTTCTCACACTCAAAGAAAGTGTGGAAAGCGGAGTCGGATTGTGCTCCACAGTAGACGCATGTGGGACTTACGGCCTTTCCTATTTTAAACAGGAAAGACCGAAAGTGCCCATGGCCCGTCAGCAACTGCGTGAGGTAGTAATCTACCTCACCGTGCTGACGATTTAGCCAAGCGTCCACTTGAGGGACAAGGGCGTAAGTCCACCTTCCGCGTGTCTCAGTATCCCACCGTAACTGCCAGTCACGGAGGGACTGAGACCTTGCCACAGATTGTGCGCCTTCTCTACCAATTTCGTCCCTGTGTTGGTGGACGAATTGTCGCTCCCTGGCGAGGAGGTCGATGGGTATGACCCCGGCGACCACCAAGACAGCCGGCTCCGATACCGTGCGGTAGGAGCACGCTATGCGGAGCGCTGCTCTCCGTTGCACTGCCGCCATGCGCTTTCGGTACTTTTCGACCCTGAGCGCATCAGCCCAGACTTCAGCTCCATACAACATCACAGACTCGGCGGTGCTCAGCAGCAAACGTCTTTTACAGGGAAGAGGGCCCCCAATGTTGGCCATTACCCTGCTCAACAACGTCACTACTGAGGCCGCTTTGTCCGCTCTGCTGGATATTTCGCTCCAGAAGGTTAATTTGTTATCCAAACTAACCCCCAGGTAGCGAACGGCGTTCTTCGTCTGGACTCTAACCTCTCCTACCTGCATGCTTCTAATGAGCGGGATGCGCTTCTTAGTAAGAAGCACTATCTCGGTCTTAGTCAGTGCCAACTCCAACCCGTGGTCACTCAGCCAGAGAGTAACTCGACGCATAACCTGGTTGAGTCGCAGTTGGGCCGCATCGACATCTTTGGCAATAATAACTGCCGCGATGTCATCCGCGTAACCAACCAGGAATGTCCCTTCGGGCATCTCCATACGTAGAATCCCGTCATATGTATAGTTCCATATGTCGGGTCCCAGTATGGATCCCTGGGCCGCCCCTGCCGATAAGACTTTCGTCTCTCGGCCATCCTCCGTGTCATAGAGTATGGATCGATCTTTCAGGTAATCTCCCATGATACGCAGGAGGTACCCTGGGAGCCTGAAATTTCTCTCCATCGCGTATAACGCGTCCTGCCAGCGGACAGAGTTAAACGCGTTTTTCACATCCAGTGTGACCAGCAAACATACGGGACGTGAAAAGTGGTTTCCACGTTCCGTGCTCCTACCTGCATTAACTACCTCCTGGATAGCCGCCACAGTCGACCTGCCCCTTCGAAAGCCGTACTGTCTTTCGGAGAGGTCGCCTGCCGCTACTACTGCAGCCTGCAGACGTGGGCGAAGAAGCTTCTCCAGGAGTTTCCCCGCGTTATCAAGCAGGCATAGTGGTCTGTATGACCCAGGAGCGCCGACTGGTCCCTTGCCCTTGTCAATAAGTACAAGTTTAGCCATCTTCCAGCGGGAGGGAAACACCCCGGCCTTTAGACAGGCGTTGTACATATTGAGCAAGAGCTCTGGATGACTCCGTGACACGGCTTTCAGCACCTCTGCTGGTAGACCATCAGGACCTGGTGCCTTCCCGCTGCGCAAACAACGGGAGGCACACTCCAGTTCCTCCAAGGTGAAAGGCGGGATTTCCGTTTCTTCCGTGACCGATGTTCTATCGACCACTGGATGATCCGGAAAAAGGGCTTCCACTATTGGCCGAATAGTATCCGCATTCAGAGAAGCGTTTGGCTTAAACGCCCTCAATTTGCGGAGCACTATTTTATAGCCCAACCCCCATGGATCCCTATTTAGGTCCTCCGTTAAGTCCTTCCAGCATCGGCGCTTACTTCTTTGGATGGCGCGGCGAAGATCTTTTTTCGCCGCCTTATACTCGTCGGCTTTACGGGCTGCGTCATCTGCGTTTCCATTAGCGCGTTGAGCCAGCCGTCTACGACGGAGACAAACACGCCTCAGATCCGCAATTTCGGTCGTCCACCAGTAAGCAGGACTTCTCCCTTCGTTCGGACCCCTCCTCGGTACAGCGCTTTGACAGGCCTGATGTATAAGACTCATGGTTGAGTCCACAAGTACATCAGCCCTCTCAACAGGCGGAAGATCATTACGGATCCCCTCTGTGGTCATACGTCCCCGTTCTAGGGCTAGAGACAAAGCTTCAACGTCCATCCTAGCGGCATTCCACCTAGCTGGTCCATGATGTTGGATGGACCGAGCTGGCGCAATATCACGCACACGGAATGTGATATACTGGTGATCGCTGGCCGTAAAGTCCTCGATCACCTGCCATTCCTGCACGAGTGCCGCCAGGTTTTCAGTTGCCAGAGTGAGATCGATAATGGTCCCCCTTTGGCCAGATCTTCGAAAGGTGGGCACGGAGCCGTTATTTAATACAACCAACCCCGTCCTGGACATAAAGTCCAAAATTCGCCCACCTCTCGAATCGGTTCTAATCTCGCCCCACTCTACTGCTTTTGCATTGAAGTCTCCAGCCACTACCAGATGACCTCCCATGCTCCGTAAGACATCCTCCAAGTCGTCTAACTTGGTTTGGAAGTCCGAAATACCCTCGTTTGGAGTAAGATAGCAGCTAAAGTAAGTCACCAAGCCGCTTCTCACCCAAACGAAACCATCTCCAGAGCCATGGGCAGAAACACAGAAGCGTCTCGGGTCCGGGATCCATATCAATAATAATAATAATAATAATAATAATAATAATAATAATAATAATAATAATAATAATAATAATAATAATAATAATAATAATAATAATAATAATAATAATAATAATAATAATAATAATATACATAATATATATAATAATAATACCCCGCAGGGGCATACCTAAGGATTGGTATGACGGGAATTACGACCCCGCGGACCCCAGTTAAATAAAAATCCGCGACGGTTTCCAGAATGGACGGCTTCCTGGTCAGTGCTGACTCACATTGGGCGACTGTTTATCTCCCACGTGCCCCTCGGGATCGTGGGCCCATACCTGGGGTTATAAGGCACCCATAATTAATGGAGATTAATAATGAATGAAGAGAAAGATGAAATGCGATTGCCCGAGGAGGGCACCCCTACTAGAGCTGGTCCTGGGACGGGGTCATATGCGAGCGACCAGCGGCCGAGGAACAGCCGACGACTCGGTCGGGAAAATCCCGAAATACAGTCGGTAATACAACGGGGTCATATTACAACCAGAACTCCACCTGCCGAAAGTGCTACTCGGAATCATGACGAGCTCACCCAGGCAGGGCTGCCACGGCGTAGAATCAAATGGACTCGGGAAATGAATGAGTCTGTACTAAAGGCCTATTATATGGCAACACGCAACGGAAATATGACAAGTTACAGGCAGCAAATGCACACAATTTTTACACATGAGAACCCTCATCTAAGTCATCTAACACAACAGAATCTAGCTGACAGAAGAGCCACAATATTCAGGGATAACCTAATACCCTTAGCATTACGGGAGGAAATACGACTGAGAGTAACTAATCAACTAACCCAAGAGCCTATACGGACAATACAGGAACAGCTAAATACACCACCATCACCCGAAGGACCAACCGCAATGGTACCGTCCGATAGTGCAACAGTTTTGCAAAATCTGGAAACCGACCGACCAAACCTGGAAAGCGCTACACGATCTTCTATGGAGGAAACATCGGAACCCGAGGAGAACATAACAGCGAGAATTCGAAATATCTTTAACGAATCAAAAATAAAGTTCATGGACATGGAACCACAATACAGACCTACACTCCGAAAACAGAAACCAGGTTGGAAAATTAACCAAATCACATCAGTAATCGATAGGGAAATACTACCTGCTGAAATAACATCGCAATCTGACTACAATCATATAGTAGCTCTAGCTTATTGTAGCGCTTATACCATAACGGAAGTGCTAAAGCCTCAAAGAGGTATTCCGGAAGATGAAAATAGCAATCTAAGAACTTACCAAAACACAGCTAGAGAAAAACATCGGAACATAAGCCCAGGATGGCAAAGAAGGCTCCAAGGGAGAATAGACAACTTAAGAAAAGATCTGGGTTTTCTTACCGGCTACAACACTAATAGGACAGGCAGGAAGACCAACAATAAACTCCTGAAAATCATGCGAAGACATTCTATACATACACAATACGATCCTCTGAACCGTACTGTTGAAGAATTACGAGATACCGTCCGGCAAAAACTCACAAAATATACTGAGAGGATGCGCACCTATATGAAAAGTTACGAGAGGGCAAGACAAAACAGACTCTTTCTGATGGAAGAAAAACAATTCTATAACATGATTGCGAAACCCAAAGATAGCTCGACAGCACAGGTTAATAGTATTAATATAAATGATGCTGAAAACTTTTGGACGGAAATCTGGGGTAAGGCAGAGGTGCACAACCAGGCATCAATATGGATAAACGATCTGCGAGAAAGTACGGCCACTAACACACAAATGAGAGACGCCGTTATCACTAATGACATCTTCAAAAAAGCAATTGGCAGACTACACAACTGGAAGCAACCAGGAATCGATAAAGTACATAACTACTATTACAAATACCTTACATCGCTACACAGCCAAATGATCAATATATTCAATGACCTCATAACTAACCCAAATCATATATTACCGGAAATGTGCATCGGCATTACCTACCTAAAGCCTAAAGTAGACAACCCAGTATCCGCTTCTCAGTATAGACCAATAACTTGCCTGAACACACTATACAAAATATTCACCTCATGCATAGCTACCATCATCGGAAATTTTTGCGAGGACAACAACATACTCGCAGAGGAGCAGAAAGGATGTCGACAGGGGACAAAAGGCTGCAAGGACCAGCTAATTATCGATAGTGTTGTGACTAAACAAGCTTTACGAAATAAAAGAAACTTATATACCGCATTCATCGATTACCAAAAGGCTTTCGATTCGGTACCACACTCTTGGCTCATAGATGTGATGGAAATATACAAAATCGACGCAAGATTGGTAAACTGTATTAGATCTCTGATGAAATTTTGGCAAACAACACTACACATCCGAAGTGAAAACAATAACATCACATCAAGACCAATAAAAATACAACGTGGTATTTACCAGGGTGATTCCCTTAGCCCTTTAATGTTCTGTATGGCAATGAATCCTCTATCCTTTCTCCTTAAACAGAGTAAATACGGCTACAGATTAAATCTGAATGCCACCAGATTATCACATTGTCTCTATATGGATGATGTTAAACTCTATGCAAGCAAGAAACCGCACATCGATAGTCTCTTGAGAATAGTAGAAATGTTTTCGGATGATATTAAAATGAAATTTGGCATAGACAAGTGTAGAACACAGAATATTACAAGAGGAAAGCACACAATGGCAGAGAGCTTCACAACCACAGATAATGAGCAGATCACACCCTTATTAAGAGGGGAACACTATAAGTACCTGGGTATAATGCAGCATACCTCTATCGACCACAGAAAACAAAAAGAAGACATCAATAAGGAGTTCAGGAATAGGATAAATAAAATATGCAAAAGCAAGCTCAATGGCCGACATCTTGTTAAGGCAATTAACACATATGCTATTCCATTACTAACGTATACATTTGGCATTATAACTTGGTCTGACACTGATCTAAACAATATGGATATGAAAATAAGGACAACACTGACAAGAAATAAATATCACCATCCAAGAGCCTCAGTAGAAAGAACAAATATACCCAGAAAATTAGGAGGAAGAGGAATAATTAATATAAAATTACTGCACGATAACCAGATAGAAAAGCTAGTAAAATACTTTAGAACAAAAGCTACAGTATCACAACTCTATAGAGAAGTGATGGATGCTGATGATAATATTACACCACTCAATCTCAGGAATACTACCGATAATCAACCATCAACAATCGAAAACCTCATACGCAACTGGAAATCAAAACCATTACACGGAAAGTATCCAAATATGATTAATCAACATTATGTGGATAAGGTAATTACAAACAATTGGCTTACGTACAGCAATATCTTCGCAGAAACAGAAGGATTTATAATAGCTATCCAAGACGGAGTAATACACACTAGGAATTACAGAAAATATATAATCCACGACCAAACAGTGGTAAACGATAATTGCCGCAGGTGTGGTAGCACTCCAGAAACCATCCCTCATCTCCTGAACAGTTGTACAACATTACTTCAAAGTCATTATAAGCAGAGGCATGATAATGTTGGGATAATAGTTTATATAAACATAATTTAACAGCTACGAATTAATGAGCCAACAACGTACTACTATAGATATAATCCCAAGCCCATGGTTGAAAATGAACGCTATATCATTTATTGGGATAGATCAATATTGATAAATACCCCCGTGAATGCAACAATACCCAATAGACCGGATATGATAGTTATAGACAAGCAGATGAAAATAGCCCAAATAATCGACTTTGCAATACCCTATGATAATAACATTCAAGAGACAATAGCTACAAAGAGAAACAAGTACATACAATTATCCCAGTATATTAAGAATACACAGAACCTAGTTCAAGTGGAAATAATACCAATTATAATAAGCTCGATAGGGACAATACCCGTGGAGACAACAAAAGCAATGGAAAGGTTAAACCTAAATCTGAAAATACTCACGGAAATGCAAAAATCAGTCCTTATTAGAGCAGCTACGATCATGAGGGAAACAATACAATAAATACAATATAATATAGTTAGGAATGAAAGATCTAAAACCACAGAGCGTAACCTTTGGTCTTAGACCCGGTACGTGAATTCCAGCTTAGGCTGAGAATGTCTAATTCTAAATAATAATAATAATAATAATAATAATAATAATTTTTTTTTTTTTTTTTTTTTTGGTGAGAGGGGAAATGCATTTACGCACTTAGGTGGTTTTTGCCACCCGTCGTGGCGGACTCCACGCAGTTGTTGCGTGCCTACCGGCTAAAACCCCTCTCTATATCACCAGGCTCCATCCTGGAACCGTCAATTTATGACATTACTTCAGGATGGAGCCTTATATGCCGGTCCAGGTGGACCCTACGGCTCTGTCGACCTTGCCAGGTCTCTCTCCTTCCGACGAAGAATCCCCCTCGCAAAAAAGGCGATCCTACTCCATGCAGCAAGGTTTCCTAACATGACTCCCGTGATGGTATTGGGAGTCAAGATGCCAAGATCCCTCTCCAGTGCACGCCTCTCCAACATCCACTTCTCACACTCAAAGAAAGTGTGGAAAGCGGAGTCGGATTGTGCTCCACAGTAGACGCATGTGGGACTTACGGCCTTTCCTATTTTAAACAGGAAAGACCGAAAGTGCCCATGGCCCGTCAGCAACTGCGTGAGGTAGTAATCTACCTCACCGTGCTGACGATTTAGCCAAGCGTCCACTTGAGGGACAAGGGCGTAAGTCCACCTTCCGCGTGTCTCAGTATCCCACCGTAACTGCCAGTCACGGAGGGACTGAGACCTTGCCACAGATTGTGCGCCTTCTCTACCAATTTCGTCCTTGTGTTGGTGGACGAATTGTCGCTCCCTGGCGAGGAGGTCGATGGGTATGACCCCGGCGACCACCAAGACAGCCGGCTCCGATACCGTGCGGTAGGAGCACGCTATGCGGAGCGCTGCTCTCCGTTGCACTGCCGCCATGCGCTTTCGGTACTTTTCGACCGTGAGCGCATCAGCCCAGACTTCAGCTCCATACAACATCACAGACTCGGCGGTGCTCAGCAGCAAACGTCTTTTACAGGGAAGAGGGCCCCCAATGTTGGCCATTACCCTGCTCAACAACGTCACTACTGAGGCCGCTTTGTCCGCTCTGCTGGATATTTCGCTCCAGAAGGTTAGTCTGTTATCCAAACTAACCCCCAGGTAGCGAACGGCGTTCTTCGTCTGGACTGTAACTTCTCCTACCTGCATGCTTCTAATGAGCGGGATGCGCTTCTTAGTAAGAAGCACTATCTCGGTATTAGTCAGTGCCAACTCCAACCCGTGGTCACTCAGCCAGAGAGTAACTCGACGCATAACCTGGTTGAGTCGCAGTTGGGCCGCATCAACATCTTTGGCAATAATAACTGCCGCGATGTCATCCGCGTAACCAACCAGGAATGCCCCTTCGGGCATCTCCATACGTAGAATCCCGTCATATGTATAGTTCCATATGTCGGGTCCCAGTATGGATCCCTGGGCCGCCCCTGCCGATAAGACTTTCGTCTCTCGGCCATCCTCCGTGTCATAGAGTATGGTACGATCTTTCAGGTAATCTCCCATGATACGCAGGAGGTACCCTGGGAGCCTGAAATTTCTCTCCATCGCGTATAACGCGTCCTGCCAGCGGACAGAGTTAAAGGCGTTTTTCACATCCAGTGTGACCAGCAAACATACGGGACGTGAAAAGTGGTTTCCACGTTCCGTGCTCCTACCTGCATTAACTACCTCCTGGATAGCCGCCACAGTCGACCTGCCCCTTCGAAAGCCGTACTGTCTTTCGGAGAGGTCGCCTGCCGCTACTACTGCAGCCTGCAGACGTGGACGAAGAAGCTTCTCCAGGAGTTTCCCCGCGTTATCAAGCAGGCATAGTGGTCTGTATGACCCAGGAGCGCCGACTGGTCCCTTGCCCTTGTCAATAAGCACAAGTTTAGCCATCTTCCAGCGGAAGGGAAACACCCCGGCCTTTAGACAGGCGTTGTACATATTGAGCAAGAGCTCTGGATGACTCCGTGACACGGCTTTCAGCACCTCTGCTGGTAGACCATCAGGACCTGGTGCCTTCCCGCTGCGCAAACAACGAGAGGCACACTCCAGTTCCTCCAAGGTGAAAGGCGGTATTTCCGTTTCTTCATTGATCGATGTTCTATCGACCACTGGATGATCCGGAAAAACGGCTTCCACTATGGGCCGAATAGTATTCGCATTCAGAGAAGCGTTTGGCTTAAACGCCCTCAATTTGCGGAGCACTATTTTATAGCCCAACCCCCATGGATCCCTATTTAGGTCCTCCGTTAAGTCCTTCAATAATAATTTTTTTTTTTTTTTTTTTTTTTTTTTTCGTGAGAGGGGAAATGCATTTACGCACTTAGGTGGTTTTTGCCACCCGTCGTGCCGGACTCCACGCAGTTATTGCGTGCCTACCGGCTAAAACCCCTCTCTATATCACCCGGCTCCATCCTGGGACCGTCAATTTATGACATTACTTCAGGATGGAGCCTTATATTCCGGTCCATTTGGACCCTACGGTGCCACCGACCTTGCAAGGTCTCTCTCCTTCCGACGAAGGATCCCCCTCGCAAAAAAGGCGATCCTTCTCCATGCAGCAAGGTTTCCTAACATGACTCCCGAGATGGTATTGGGAGTCAAGATGCCGAGATCCCTCTCCAGTGCACGCCTCTCCAACATCCACTTCTCACACTCAAAAAAAGTGTGGAGAGCGGAGTCGGATTGTGCTCCACAGTAGACGCATGTGGGACTTACGGCCTTTCCTATTTTAAACAAGAAAGACCGAAAGTGCCCATGGCCCGTCAGCAACTGCGTGAGGTAGTAATCTACCTCACCGTGCTGACGATTTAGCCAAGCGTCCACTTGAGGGACAAGGGCGTAAGTCCACCTTCCGCGTGTCTCAGTATCCCACCGTAACTGCCAGTCACGGAGGGACTGAGACCTTGCCACAGATTGTGCGCCTTCTCTTCCAATTTCGTCCTTGTGTTGGTGGACGAATTGTCGCTCCCTGGCGAGAAGGTCGATGGGTATGACCCCGGCGACCACCAAGACAGCCGGCTCCGATACCGTGCGGTAGGAGCACGCTATGCGGAGCGCTGCTCTCCGTTGCACTGCCGCCATGCGCTTTCGGTACTTTTCGACCCTGAGCGCATCAGCCCAGACTTCAGCTCCATACAACATCACAGACTCGGCGGTGCTCAGCAGCAAACGTCTTTTACAGGGAAGAGGGCCCCCAATGTTGGCCATTACCCTGCTCAACAACGTCACTACTGAGGCCGCTTTGTCTGCTCTGCTGGATATTTCGCTCCAGAAGGTTAGTCTGTTGTCCAAACTAACCCCCAGGTAGCGAACGGCATTCTTCGTCTGGACTGTAACCTCTCCTACCTGCATGCTTCTAATGAGCGGGATGCGCTTCTTAGTAAGAAGCACTATCTCGGTCTTAGTCAGTGCCAACTCCAACCCATGGTCACTCAGCCAGAGAGTAACTCGACGCATAACCTGGTTGAGTCGCAGTTGGGCCGCATCGACATCTTTGGCAATAATTACTGCCGCGATGTCGTCTGCGTAACCAACCAGGAATGTCCCTTCGGGCATCTCCATACGTAGAATCCCGTCATATGTATAGTTCCATATGTCGGGTCCCAGTATAGATCCCTGGGCCGCCCCTGCCGATAAGACTTTCGTCTCTCGGCCATCCTCCGTGTCATAGAGTATGGATCGATCTTTCAGGTAATCTCCCATGATACGCAGGAGGTACGCTGGGAGCCTGAAATCTCTCTCCATCGCGTATAACGCATCCTGCCAGCGGACAGAGTTAAACGCGTTTTTCACATCCAGTGTGACCAGCAAACATACGGGACGTGAAAAGTGGTTTCCACGTTCCGTGCTCCTACCTGCATTAACTACCTCCTGGATAGCCGCCACAGTCGACCTGCCCCTTCGAAAACCGTACTGTGTTTCGGAGAGGTCGCCTGCCGCCACTACTGCAGCCTGCAGACGTGGGCGAAGAAGCTTCTCCAGGAGTTTCCCCGCGTTATCAAGCAGGCATAGTGGTCTGTATGACCCAGGAGCGCCGACTGGTCCCTTGCCGTTGTCAATAAGTACAAGTTTAGCCATCTTCCAGCGGGAGGGAAACACCCCGGCCTTTAGACAGGCGTTGTACATATTGAGCAAGAGCTCTGGATGACTCCGTGACACGGCTTTCAGCACCTCTGCTGGTAGACCATCAGGACCTGGTGCCTTCCCGCTGCGCAAACAACGAGAGGCACACTCCAGTTCCTCCAAGGTGAAAGGCGGGATTTCCGTTTCTTCCGTGACCGATGTTCTATCGACCACTGGATGATCCGGAAAAAGGGCTTCCACTATGGGCCGAATAGTATCCGCATTCAGAGAAGCGTTTGGCTTAAACGCCCTCAATTTGCGGAGCACTATTTTATAGCCCAACCCCCATGGATCCCTATTTAGGTCCTCCGTTAAGTCCTTCCAGCATCGGCGCTTACTTCTTTGGATGGCGCGGCGAAGATCTTTTTTCGCCGCCTTATACTCTTCGGCTTTACGGGCTGCGTCATCTGCGTTTGCATTAGCGCGTTGAGCCAGCCGTCTACGACGGAGACAAACACGCCTCAGATCCGCAATTTCGGTCGTCCACCAGTAAGCAGGACTTCTCCCTTCGTTCGGACCCCCCCTCGGTACAGCGCTTTGACAGGCCTGATGTATAAGACTCATGGTTGAGTCCACAAGTACATCAGCCCTCTCAACAGGCGGAAGATCATTACGGATCCCCTCTGTGGTCATACGTCCCCGTTCTAGGGCTAGAGACAAAGCTTCAACGTCCATCCTAGCGGCATTCGACCTAGCTGGTCCATGATGTTGGATGGACCGAGCTGGCGCAATATCACGCACACAGAATGTTATATACTGGTGATCGCTGGCCGTAAAGTCCTCGATCACCTGCCATTCCTGCACGAGTGCCGCTAGGTTTTCAGTTGCCAGAGTGAGATCGATAATGGTCCCCCTTTGGCCAGATCTTCGAAAGGTGGGCACGGAGCCGTTATTTAATACAACCAACCCCGTCCTGGACATAAAGTCCAAAATTCGCCCACCTCTCGAATCGGTTCTAATCTCGCCCCACTCTACTGCTTTTGCATTGAAGTCTCCAGCCACTACCAGATGACCTCCCATGCTCCGTAAGACATCCTCCAAGTCGTCTAACTTGGTTTGGAAGTCCGAAATACCCTCGTTTGGAGTAAGATAGCAGCTAAAGTAAGTCACCAAGCCGCTTCTCACCCAAACGAAACCATCTCCAGAGCCATGGGCCGAAACACAGAAGCGTCTCGGGTCCGGGATCCATATCGCCGCTGTACCGAGGTTGTCCCTAAACCACGTAGGCGCACATCCGTCTCGGTACTGCTCACTGATCAAAATAAGATCAGCTTGTTTCTTGAGACGGATCTGCCCCATCAGGTCGTGAGCAGTTCTGCTGCGGTGCATGTTGGCCTGTAGGATGACCATCATATTGTCCGCTTAGCATCTTCTAATGCCTTGCGGAATACTCCGCAAGCGCCCGAACCTGCAATATGTTTGCGGCCATTTTCCCCTATGTCGGAGCATAGGTAGCATGTCGGCTGGGATTTGCAGTCCTTTGCCTTGTGCCCTTCTACCCCGCACAGGAAACACATATTGCCTCGGTCAGGTCCGCTGCAGATTCCACTAAGGTGACCGTACCCCAGGCACCTAAAGCACCTGGAGACGTCCACTCTGCCGCGCATCCTGCAGTTGACCCAACCGATTTTCACTGTCCTCCTTTGGAGGAGAACCTTGGCAGCTTTCGCCTCCATCTTGACAATAGCCATGTGTTGCCCCCTCATGTTTGGCTTTGCCAGAAACACCTCCAGAACACCCTTGTATTCTACAAGAATGTCTTGGACAGCCACTTCCACCTCCTTCACAGAGGTGCACTCGTCGAGATCTCTGATCTCTACCTTAGTCATAGGGACCAGTTCTCTGACTAAACTCGCCTCGCCAGCTGCCTTTTCTAACGCCTGTTTAAAAGCGCTTCTTCCGTCAGTGGAGGACTTTTTCAGCTCCACAAGAATCTCTCCCGCCTTGGTCTTCCGTATTGACCTAACAGCCACTCCACAGGCTTCCGGTTTGACCTGCGATCGGACGGCACTAAGCACTTCCGCGTAGGTCTTACCAGCTGCCGGTTTTAAAAGAATCGCTTCTGGCTTTTCGCCACCACGCTTCCTCTTCTGCGTATTGCCCCTCTTAACACCTGGTCCATCCTCATTAGATGGAGCGGTACCCTGAGGAGCACCTTTTCCCTGAGCGCGATTGCGCTTTTTCCCGGCGGGGGTTTGGGCCACCTTTGAAGAGGCAGCATTTTGAGATGCTGCTCTTGTCGCGGGTGCACCGTTGTTAGTCTCCGGTTTGGAGGAGACCCCGCCCGCCCTCGCCTTTTTTGCGCTCTTCTGCGCCTCTACTAATGGTGGACTACCTGCCCTCCTCTTCCCACCTTCCTTGGTGAGACATCCGGGAGCAGCTACGTAATCCGGACGTTGCGGTTTCGCATAGCTCATGGTGAGCCACTGCAATTTTTCAACATTCTCTTCCAGTTTTGGAAGAGAGTCTTTAATTGACCTGCTAACATTTGGCTGCTTTTTAACAGCCGCCCCCATCTCCTTAATAATGGACCTCATTCCTGACAGTCCCTCCTTAAGCTGGGCTAAGGCTTCCGCAAACCACCTTTCGGTGTTTCCGAAAGACCCAACTCCACCACTACGGCCTTCGAAGATAGGCTCCATCGTCAAAGGGGCTCCACTTAAAGTGGGCACCGGCCCTGACGTCTCCATACGGAGGTAATAAGTTTCAGTGCTATCCACTTTCCACTTATTACAATTCACAAAACTAATATAGAAAAGAAATAAAAATTCGTAATAGGTACCTATTACAAATATTCAAATTTCCTCTATCAAAAATCCACCTATTACTATTCACACTAATTATCATGCGGTCGCAAAAAAACACGTCTGTACTCGTTAAGAGATCACCAGAGAATCCAATAATAATAATAATAATAATAATAATAATAATAATAATAATAATAATAATAATAATAATAATAATAATAATAATAATAATAATAATAATAATAATAATAATAATAATAATAATAATAATAATAATAATAATAATAATAATAATAATAATAATAATAATAATAATAATAATAATAATAATAATAATAATAATAATAATAATAATAATAATAATAATAATAATAATAATAATAATAATAATAATAATAATAATAATAATAATAATAATAATAATAATAATAATAATAATAATAATAATAATAATAATAATAATAATAATAATAATAATAATAATAATAATAATAATAATAATAATAATAATAATAATAATAATAATAATAATAATAATAATAATAATAATAATAATAATAATAATAATAATAATAATAATAATAATAATAATAATAATAATAATAATAATAATAATAATAATAATAATAATAATAATAATAATAATAATAATAATAATAATAATAATAATAATAATAATAATAATAATAATAATAATAATAATAATAATAATAATAATAATAATAATAATAATAATAATAATAATAATAATAATAATAATAATAATAATAATAATAATAATAATAATAATAATAATAATAATAATAATAATAATAATAATAATAATAATAATAATAATAATAATAATAATAATAATAATAATAATAATAATAATAATAATAATAATAATAATAATAATAATAATAATAATAATAATAATAATAATAATAATAATAATAATAATAATAATAATAATAATAATAATAATAATAATAATAATAATAATAATAATAATAATAATAATAATAATAATAATAATAATAATAATAATAATAATAATAATAATAATAATAATAATAATAATAATAATAATAATAATAATAATAATAATAATAATAATAATAATAATAATAATAATAATAATAATAATAATAATAATAATAATAATAATAATAATAATAATAATAATAATAATAATAATAATAATAATAATAATAATAATAATAATAATAATAATAATAATAATAATAATAATAATAATAATAATAATAATAATAATAATAATAATAATAATAATAATAATAATAATTATAAAGATATTTGCCAAGGTAGATCCCAGTCAGTCCAGGATAATAAAAAATCACGCAGAATCAATTTTCTTTTTGAATTTTTATTTATTAAACTAACCTTAAAATTAGTAACAAAAGATATTTTAGCAGCGATTCCCCGTACACGTTAACGCCTTGCGCTCAGAACCAGAAAAGAGACCTTATCAGAAAATACCCGACATTTTATAAAACCCGAAAGAGATATGGCAGTCTTTACCAGTATCTGGATACTCATATGAGGATATTATGATGGTTAGTGTGTTAGTCACCAATACACCTAGAATATATGGCACTCGGTACCAGTATATTTCCTGGATACTACTCACCTAGTACCAATACTAACCTGAGATCTATGGCTGTCTTTACCAGTAGAAACTCTGGTTACTACTACCACTACAGTCCTGGGATCTATGACCTACGAGATCAGTAGTTTCCCTCGGCACTAATACCTTGAGTTGAGAATGGATGTACCCCTTACACCAATATAATACTGAAGCCGTCTGTACTTGCAGTACCATCCGTATACTTGGACGATCCAAGCTCAACTAACTAAGTATTGATGACAACACAACCATCATACCGTTCTCAGATGTAATAAAATACAAGTCTGCTCTCACTCATACAGTGTGATGATTATCACACATGTAAGTGTAAGCACAAACTGTTACTCTCTCTCATGTCACTCTTAGAACTACATAATTCTCTTAAATTAATTAAATTCTTTTAATAATAAAATAATAAGATTCTCTTATAATTACTAATATTCAATATTAAAATAAATGTATTATCCTTCCAATAATAATACAATAAATGCCATATAAAATACTAAACAATTCAATATACAAAATTATATGTAATGAAAAAAAAAACTTCATTACATCTCCCTCCTGGTTCAAAAAAAAAAAAATTAAATATTATTTTTTTTTCTTAATCACTACTTCTAAATGAAATTATATTACATTACTTGTATAACTAAATTAATAAATTCAATGTATATAAATATTTACAAAATTAAATGTGATGAAAACTCTTTTTAAGTTGCTACCTGCACATCGTTTCTAGGCTTTGGGAAAACAAACTTTTTTTTCTTATATATAATCCACACATCTAGAGAACGCCTGATGCATACTTCTACTTGACCGTACGCTGTATCTCTCATGAAGCCAAGGCGCTTACCAGGTTTGATCGGCTGAATTGTTGATAGAGCTTCACATATTACAGAATCTTCCAAGTCCAGCTCATATTCTTTATCAATTTCCAAGTCTTGTACAAGTTTTGCCAGAATATCAGATCGGGGAATAGGCGGCGAGACTAGGTCATTTATATTCAGTTTTGGTAGATTTGTCTCAACGGACGTGATTTGTACTTTTGCCATCTTAGGTTGTATCTCTAATTCTATTACTCTTCTCCGTTTATTATTTTCCCGCTCTGTAGCTTGTTTGAAGCGTAAACAACTTTGCTCAAATTTCAGATCAGTCATCATTCAAGTCTAGAGTGAAACAAAATTGCAATAATTAGATTTGTTGGTAGTAACTTACTAGCAGTACGCCTTAATATCTTTAAGGTGTGCAGTGCCGCAATTCTTTCGGTGGTTATTAATGTCAACAAGACGAACGATTACAGGCGAAATAAATTCAGCTACCAGATAGGGACCCTCAAAACGAGGTGCTAATTTTGCGGCAAAGTGATCCACCGATTTTGATAAAACTCGTTTCCGTACTAGAACCAAATCACCTTTTTGTGGAGCCCACACCCGGCGTCGCAGATTGTAATATTTTGCTTGGTTGCTTGATGCTGTTTGGAGATTGGTTTTTACAAGTTGAAATATCCCTTCCAGATATTTCGCTTTATTTTCAGGTTCGATAAGCTGGTCTGTGTTTTCTGAATGAGTTTTCTCGGAGAATAGAGAATTAGGGAGCCTCAGTTCCCTACCTTGAATCAAGTAAGCCGGACTGTACATTGTTGAACTTTGCTTACTAGAATTTACCGCTAACATTAATTCGGGAAGGTATTCATCCCATTTTCTCTGGTTAGCATGGGTGTACTGAGCGATCATCATCTTTATTGTTCTGTTTGCCCTCTCGGTAGGATTCTCATGAGGGGAATATGGAGCAGTGTAATTTTGTTTAACACCAAGTGATTTAAAATATTTACGACAGTCGCGACTAGTAAACTGAACACCATTATCCGTTAGCAGGGTATTCGGGACCCCAAAACGAGCCAGAATACACTCGCGAAAGGCCTTCAGAAAAGTTTTGGTTGTGGCTTGCCTGGCAGCTACGAATTCGCACCACTTGCTGAACTTATCGTGGAAAACTATTAAAGTTGTGTTGCCATGGATAGAACGTGGTAATGGACCCACAAAATCTGCACAAACAGTATGCCAGGGTCGAGATGTAAGCGATGAATGCATCTTTCCTGCCGGTGCCTGTTGAAGGGGTTTAAAACGTTGGCAAATCTCACATTTTCGAACATATTTAGCTATATCTCTGAAAATTCCGGGCCAGTAGTAGAGCTTCGTTACTCTTGCAGTGGTTTTGTGAATACCGAGATGGCCGGCAGTCACATCGTCATGACATTCGTTAAGAACTCTATTCCGGTCTGCTTTGGGTACCACCAACTTCCAAGGAACGGGATCTGCATCATTATATGCGGATGAATCATAAATATGCCTTCGTAAATTACCAGCGTCATCGATTTGATAATCGGGTAGCTTTTGGGGGTCTTCCTTTACCGTCTTCAACTTGGCTATGTACCATGGGTCAACACTTTCATCGAATTTCTTGAGTGTTTGTAATACAGCGGTTGCCGTTTTCTCGTCAGTCAATGGGGACCTTGAAAGAGAATCTGCAATGACATTTAATTTACCTTTTCGATACCGAACCTCATAATCGAACTGCATCATTTCCAATGCCCAGCGCGCTATTCTTCCAGAGGGGGATTGAATGGAATTCAACCATTTTCGAGATTGATGGTCTGTAATAATAATAAAGTGGTAGCCTTCGATATAGTGTCTCATCTTTCGGACACCCCAGACTATGGCCAAGCATTCCTTCTCGGTCACAGTATAGTTCCTTTCTGGAGGGGAGAGCGTGCGGCTTGCGTAGGCGATGACCTTTTCGCCATCTTCGAACTCTTGGGTCAATACAACTCCCAAGCCGATGTCACTGGCGTCGGTTTGTAATAAAAAAGTACGAGAGAAATCGGGGCATGTAAGAGCTGGAGCCTCCACTAACTTTTGTTTTATTTGCTGGAAAGCAGTCTTCTGGTCCGGTCCCCATTCCCAACGTTGGTGTTTCTTGAGCAATTTATTCAAAGGTGCAGTCATAGTTGAGAAATTAGGCAGAAATCGTCGATACCAAGCAGCTGTGTTAACAAACGACCTCACTTCCTTCAGTGAAGTTGGTTCTGGTAACTCCAAAACCGCACGTACCTTTTCTGGATCTGTGTGGATGCCATTTTCACTAATCACGTGCCCCAGATATCTTATTTGTCTTTTAGCGAACGCGCACTTTTCATGGTTTATTCGTAATTTTGCTGCTACTAGACGATCAAACACGATTTGAAGATTCTCCAAGTGTTCTTCCAATGTACGACCCAAGACAATTATGTCATCTAGATACGCAAAAGCAAATGAGTCTATTTCTGGGCCAATCACCACATCGAGCGCTCTCTGAAAAGTAGCAGGGGCAGAATGTAAACCAAAAGGCATTACGCACCATTGAAATAAGCCACGCCCCGGGACTGTAAACGCCGTAAATGCTTTGCTTTCGGATGACATGGGAATCTGCCAATATCCATGACGGAGGTCAATGGTACTAAAATATTTGCTATTGCGTAGCTTTTCTAGTATCGCATTTATTTGAGGGATTGGATAAGCATCTCGTATCGAATTTTCGTTTATTTGGCGATAGTCCACACATAGCCTCCATTCATTGTTTTTCTTAGGAACGAGAACAATAGGGCTGCTGTATGGGCTCTTAGAAGGTTCGATTCTTCCCTCTTTCAACAAGTTATCAATCTGCTCATCAATTACCTTTTGCATTGCTGGGTTCCTCGGATAATAGCGCTGGCGAAGGGGGCGGGAATGTTTCATCGTAATAACGTGTTCTGTGATATTAGAATAACCGGAAATGGACTCAAAGCGTGGAAGCTCTCTTTTCAAAAAATCTTGAATTTGTTGTTCCTCCCCGCTTTCAGGAGTGTTAGGGTCAGTTGATGACACCTGTAATGAACTAATTTGGGCCATATTAACGCTAGTCAAAGAACCAGATATTTCATTGACTTTCATTCTCGGAATTATGCGAAGCTCACTGCCCGTTTGTTGTATAAAATTCATTCCTATGATAATGGGATCTAAACTTGACTTGAGTACCAGAAAGTTGTGTTGATAAACCACCCCGTCAAGGATGAACCATAAGTTTACAGAGCCTTCCACTGTAATTTTAGATTGATCAGCTAAGTGTAGTGTACTAAAATCCGTAACAACGATTGGAATTTGTAGCTCTTCAACAACAGACGAAAGAATACACGAATGAGTTGCGCCGGTGTCCATGGTAGCAGTATAAGCTTTATTTTTAATCGTGACTAATGTACGTAAGCGAAGGTCGTCGTCTAGAATCAATGTGATAGGAAAGGATTTAACTGTTAGAGGTCTCCTTCTCCTTTCCTGGCCAAAGGACCTCTTTGAGAGTTTCCCGCACTTCGTCGGCAACAATCAATACTTTTCACACCTCTCTTACCGCAATCCCAACAAAATAATACCTGCGGATTAGAACAAGATGAACGGGTGTGTCCAGGTTCAGCACAGCGAAAACACAAGTTATTTTTAAAACCTGTTGCGATGACCGTCTGTACGCGTCTTGATGATATTCTTTGAGAAGCTTCTTGTGCCTCTATGCTTTCGAAATCTTTGGCTAGGACTATGAGTTCTTGGAGTTTCTTAAATTCACTTCTTTTAATATACTTTTTATATTCGGCTCGGCAGTTCCGAAAAATCCTCCCCAGCTGTTCACTCTGGGATAAATTAGACCAACGCATCAAAGATTGTATGGAGGTTACATAATCCGCAAAACTTTCATTAAGTCGTTGAGTACGGTTCCGAATATCATCATCTAGCGACTCGAAGAAACGTACGGGTAAAAAGAAAAGCTTAAAATCGGATACAAAGTCTGTATAAGACTTCCAGCCCTGATTATTGTTGCGGTACCATGATAGCGCTTCACCTTTTAAAAGTTCAGGTAGGAATTTCATCAACGTGTTCTTAGATATCGTATAGCACGTGGCCAACTCTTCTATTCTTTCTAAAAAACACAATGGGTCTTTGCCACCGTCATATTTTATGCCCCACTTACGTACTTTGTCACATACGTCGGACAGATTAGTTGATTTTTCTTCACAATCATTGATAACGGGAATTGGAGAAGCATCACGCGAAACTTGTGTTATGGAAAGTTTTGATTCTTTCGTTGAAACTGTAGGATCGTATGTCATTCTGAGATTTTGTATATACTGTCGCTGTTCAGGTGGGAGTTCTCCTTGATCTAAATAACTCCGTAATCGAACTCTCATTTCATCCACGTTACCTTCATCATTCAGACCCAGCTCCTTGAGGCAAGCACTTAAAGCATCCTTCTTCATTAGATTTATAAAAGTACGGCTCATTTTTTTTTTTTTTTTTTTTTCTGAATATATTTTTTTTTATTGATTTATTTATTTACGGTCCCTGCTCGGGCGCCATTTATAAAGATATTTGCCAAGGTAGATCCCAGTCAGTCCAGGATAATAAAAAATCACGCAGAATCAATTTTCTTTTTGAATTTTTATTTATTAAACTAACCTTAAAATTAGTAACAAAAGATATTTTAGCAGCGATTCCCCGTACACGTTAACGCCTTGCGCTCAGAACCAGAAAAGAGACCTTATCAGAAAATACCCGACATTTTATAAAACCCGAAAGAGATATGGCAGTCTTTACCAGTATCTGGATACTCATATGAGGATATTATGATGGTTAGTGTGTTAGTCACCAATACACCTAGAATATATGGCACTCGGTACCAGTATATTTCCTGGATACTACTCACCTAGTACCAATACTAACCTGAGATCTATGGCTGTCTTTACCAGTAGAAACTCTGGTTACTACTACCACTACAGTCCTGGGATCTATGACCTACGAGATCAGTAGTTTCCCTCGGCACTAATACCTTGAGTTGAGAATGGATGTACCCCTTACACCAATATAATACTGAAGCCGTCTGTACTTGCAGTACCATCCGTATACTTGGACGATCCAAGCTCAACTAACTAAGTATTGATGACAACACAACCATCATACCGTTCTCAGATGTAATAAAATACAAGTCTGCTCTCACTCATACAGTGTGATGATTATCACACATGTAAGTGTAAGCACAAACTGTTACTCTCTCTCATGTCACTCTTAGAACTACATAATTCTCTTAAATTAATTAAATTCTTTTAATAATAAAATAATAAGATTCTCTTATAATTACTAATATTCAATATTAAAATAAATGTATTATCCTTCCAATAATAATACAATAAATGCCATATAAAATACTAAACAATTCAATATACAAAATTATATGTAATGAAAAAAAAAACTTCATTACATAATAATAATAATAATAATAATAATAATAATAATAATAATAATAATAATAATAATAATAATAATAATAATAATAATAATAATAATAATAATAATAATAATAATAATAATAATAATAATAATAATAATAATAATAATAATAATAATAATAATAATAATAATAATAATAATAATAATAATAATAATAATAATAATAATAATAATAATAATAATAATAATAATAATAATAATAATAATAATAATAATAATAATAATAATAATAATAATAATAATAATAATAATAATAATAATAATAATAATAATAATAATAATAATAATAATAATAATAATAATAATAATAATAATAATAATAATAATAATAATAATAATAATAATAATAATAATAATAATAATAATAATAATAATAATAATAATAATAATAATAATAATAATAATAATAATAATAATAATAATAATAATAATAATAATAATAATAATAATAATAATAATAATAATAATAATAATAATAATAATAATAATAATAATAATAATAATAATAATAATAATAATAATAATAATAATAATAATAATAATAATAATAATAATAATAATAATAATAATAATAATAATAATAATAATAATAATAATAATAATAATAATAATAATAATAATAATAATAATAATAATAATAATAATAATAATAATAATAATAATAATAATGTGGTTACACATACACTCAAGGTGTTATGTCGGATTCTCCTTGCGGCATACCGACTAAAAAACCTCCTTTTCTTCCTCCCCTGGGAATCGATCCACCCCGGGACCGCATCTAGCATTACTTCGGGGTGGTTCCCTGATCGGCCGCCTTAGCCATCGCCCGCACTGCCAGCTGGATCGTTTGTCTCCATTTCGATTATGTTTGCATGATCCAGGTCAATCTTTTTCAGCCGCAGTAGTTCTTCACAGTACTTACACACAGCTTTCCAGTTTGCTTCGTTTCTTATCATCTTAGGAACTAGATTTTCCACAGTGATGCATCCTATTTTAGTTTCTAGTTCCTCTCGCTTTCGTGTCCATCTGACACACTTGAAAAAAGTGTGTTCTGCGTCATCGATCTGATCATCCTCTTCGTATAGGCAGTAAGGAGTGCTGCATTTGCCTACTGTGTGTGGATACTTTCGGAAGTATCCGTGTCCCGAAAGCATTTGAGTCAGATAGTAGTTCACCTCTCCCGCTGTCCTTTTAATCCAGGTTTCCAGATTTGGAATAAGTCTGGCTGTCCATCTGCCTTTAGTTTCGGCTGCCCACCTCCTTTGCCAAGCTTGCATAGTGCTGCGCTTGATTTGCTCTACTTCGCCTTGTGCTAGAGTGCTTTCCTGCTTTCTGAGCCATATCCTCCTCCTCTCTTGTATTATAAGATCAATGGGGACTGTTCCGGCTATGACAAGTACCGCGGCTCCCGAAACTGTGCGGTATGCGGATGTTATCCTCAGCGCGGATGTTCGCTGAACTGCTAGCAGAGCATTTGCTCTCTTTTGCCACCTTATTGCCTCTCCCCACACTTCACATCCGTAGAGAAGGATACTATTGCTCGTCTCCATCAAGAGCCTGCGTTTGTTCTGAGTAGGGCCACCTATATTTGCCATTAGCCGACTTAGCTGCGCTGTTATTGCCGTCGCTTTCATGGCTGCGTATTTTATCTGGTTTGAATACGTCATCTTTGGATCCATCCTTATGCCCAGGTAGGTGATACATTGTTTGGTACGTAGCGTGAGTTCTCCAACGTTGAAGCCAATCTCAGTGGGAATACGTCGCCTGGTGAGTAGGATCAGTTCAGTTTTCTGAGTGGCCAAACTAAGCCCACGTGAGTCCATCCATGTCCGGGTTCTGATCATCACCTGTCTCAGCTTTCGTTCTGCCTCCTCCGTGTCTCTGGCGCTAATAATTGCTGCTAAATCATCCGCGTAACCGACGAGGAAAGTATCCTGTGGCATTTCCATACGCAGTATGTCGTCGTAACTAATATTCCACAGATCCGGTCCGAGAATAGAGCCCTGTGCCGCACCAGATGTGACCTGAATATTCCGTTTGCCATCGCTTGTGTTGTAGATTAGTTCTCTTTCGCTAAGGTAGTCTCTTATTATCCGCCTCAAGTATACTGGCACCTGAAAGCGGACCTCCAGTGCTTGAAAGACATCCTTCCACCTAAGGCTATTAAAAGCATTTTTCACGTCCAGAGTAGCTAGTAGTATTAGTGGTCTACTGAAATGGTTCCTTCGTTGCGCGTCTTCAAATGCGTGAGCGACATCCATTAAGGCTCCTACGGTCGACTTACCCGGTCGGAAACCGTGTTGCCTTTCCGATAAACCTCCCTTTGCGTCTACGGCCTCCATCAGTCTGGGTTTGATGAGCCTTTCCAGTAGCTTGCCAGCCGTATCCAGCATGCACAGTGGTCTGTAAGCTGATGGAGAATCTGGGTCACCTTTTCCCTTACGTATAAGCACTAGTTGCTGGACCTTCCAGATTCTAGGGAATGTGCCCTCTATTAAGCACTTATTAAAAGCGCCCAGAAGTATTTCGGGGCATTTATGTGCAATCTCCTTTAGCACTTCTGATGGTATACCATCGGGACCTGGCGCCTTTCCAGGCTGTAGCTTCGAGGCAGCTGCGATTAGTTCCTCCGTTGTGAATAACGGGATGGCCGTATCTTCCGTGGTTGCCATTTCCTCTATTGAGCTTTCATGCGATGGGAAAAGTGATCTAATAATCCTAGTCATTTGGTCATCATTCATTATTGGGGTGGAGTCTTTGGCGCAGAGTTTTCCCATGACAAGTTTATAGCCAGTTCCCCAGGGATTAGAGTTAATGTCCTCACGCAACGACTCCCATAGTATCTTCTTGCTACTAAAAATTTCATACTTCAGGTTCCTCTTTGCCGCTTTGTAGGTGTTCATCTCATTTTCAGCGTTTCCTCGCCGCCTAGCTCTTGTTAGTTTCCTCCTACATTTTCAGCACTCGCGTCTTGCCCTTGCGATGTCTTCATTCCACCAGTGTACCGCTTTTCTCTTCTGTCTCGCCGTTCTGATTCTGGGCATCGCTTTGTCACAGCTTTGTTGTATTATTTCCGTCAGAACCTCTGCAGTTCTGGAGGCGCTTAGCATTTCCGGGACCGCGTCTTTCCTTTGTTCCACTTCCATTAAAAGTATCTCTGTGTTTAACTTTCCAGCGTTCCATTTGCGTGTCGTCGTATTCTCTCGCCTCGTGGCTTCGCCTCTTACAGCATGTATGCCGTAGTTGTACGATATGTACTGGTGGTCGCTGCCTGTGTAATTCTCCAGTACTCTCCAGTCCGTTATCTGGCGCAATGTCCTTTCTGATGCAAGGGTAACATCAGGTATAGTGCCTTGGCATCCGGGTCGCTTAAAAGTGGGAGTGATTCCATTGTTTACTGCAACCAAGCCGGTTCTGGCCATCATTTCGACGATTCTCCTGCCTCTTGCATCAGTAATCTGCATTCCCCAGTCGACAGCTCGGGCATTCAGATCTCCGGCTACTATGAAATGGCCTCGTATAGTGCGAATAAAGTCCTCGATACCGCTCAGTTTTCTTTCAAAATCTTCGATGTTGTCGCTCGGTGTAAGGTAGCAGCTAACAAGGGTAACATCTTTGATTCGCACCCATGCGAAACAGTTTCCCTTCCCGCTTTTAGCGGGAGTGCAATAGTTTGTTACTGGAATCCATACTGCTGCCGTAGCGGTATCGTCCTCAATCCATAGCCCGCTTTTCCTGCTGTATTGCTCGCTTATAATGGCGATGTCTGCTGTTTCCTCTATCATGATCTGTGGTAGCAGCGCGTCTGCCACTCTACCCCTGTGCATATTCAGTTGGAGGATCTTCATGATTGTCTGTCAGCTTTGCAACTTCTCGATCCCGGAAGATGATCCGTCAATGTCTTACCCTGTTCCGCGCAGATACAGCACTTGACCGGGTTTGTACACTGTTTCAACTTGTGGCCTTCTTCGCCGCACCGGATACATATTCCCCTTGCCTTCCTGTCGGGTCCTCGGCATTCTCTTTGTTCATGCCCGAGTCCAAAACACTTGAAGCAGCGTTTGTCTTCCTCGCGGTATTTCAGTCTGCAGTTTGTCCATCCGATTTTTATGCGCTCCGCCTTCAACAGTTTTCTCGCATCGCTTGTTGGTAGTTGCACAAATGCTCTTCTTTGGTCCCATGTACTTAATTTTGTGAGTCGAGCCGTTATGTTCGCATCTGTTGTTCCAGTCATCTCGCACACAGCGGCAATAACGTCTTCTTCGGTGAAGGTGCAGTCTATATCTCGAATCTCGATGGTTATCTTCGGTTTTAGGTCCTTTACTTCCGCGGCTTCCTTCAGGGATTTTCTTATGGCCTCTGAAAACTTTCCCACTTTGCCACCCTGCGCCACTTCCAAAAGTAACGCGCCGGTTCTGGTTTTGCGAATCGAGCGTACTGTTACGTCCGCTTCTTCGGGTTTCACGGTGGCCTTCAGTGTCCTCAGAACATCTGCGTAGCTATGACCTTCAGCTGGTTTAACAACCACTGCGTTTGATCTCTGTTTGGGCATCCTTTTTCGGGTTTTCTTCTTAGCTGCCAATTTTTCTCCTTGGGACTTCACCGGCTGCTTACTGCCGGTTTCCTTTCGTATGCCTTCCGTCTTTCCGCCGGTTGCCCTTTGGGAGATGTCCCTTTTAGGAGTCTTCTCGTTTCGCTTCTTTGATTCAGCTGTGTTAGTAGCTAGCAAGCTATTTTCCTGTCCACCGACCTTATGTTTCTTACCAATGTGATTCTTGGCTGGGCTGGACGCAGGTCTTTTGCTTGACATGAGTACGTCGCATTTCTCATCGCTGGTAGTCTGTTCCGCTTTTCCAGACAGGCCTAGAGTTCTTTTACGCGTTCTCTGTGCTTCCTCGGCTAACTTCCATCTTTTCCTGTGATCCTCTATTACATCTAAAAGTTCATCAAGTTCCGATACGCCATTCTTGATGTCCATGCTGATGTTCTTCTGTTTCATGAGGGCTAGCCTCATCTTGTTTAAAACTGCTTTGCATTTTTGCAGGCTCTGTTCCTCGGCCGTTCTTGCCCTGAAAATGAGCTCCTCTTCCAATGCCATCGGAGAAAGTACACGAGTTTCGGGTTTTCCACAGTCCACGCGAGTAGTCTCGTTTTCTCCGGTGGGATTATCAAGCATGACTTTGGGGCTTCTACCGACTGCCCCAGCTTGTTCGGTTTGGGGTGATCCTCTAGTCTCCCTTCCCTTATTAAAGGGTGGAGTATTCGTCGCTGACTGCGTGCTTCTCAACCAATCACGGATATCTGTTCCGGTCACACATCCTTGGGAAGTTTTGAGCATTTCGCCCGCTTTCCCGCACACCGTCTCTGGAGAATTTTGCGACAACATTCTTCTTTCCTCATTTGTAATTTTATTTACATTCATATTTGGGGGTGTTCTCATCATCTTTGTAATTCGGGTCCCCGCTCCGAGCCGCTATCCTTCCGCGGATTATACAGTTGCCTCAAACGATCCCCGTGGGTCCCTATGCAAGCAGTGAGGTCCACGCGAGGGTTGACACAGGACCTCATGAGTACCTGTGTTCAGAGCCAGGATCTCGGCGCTAAGTAGGAGTCATCTCAACTACACCTGTACCGTCAACTCAACGACGACGCGGTTGGAACGTACCCGAAGCCTCGCCACAGTTTTAACGGGACGGAGGCGGCTACAGCATTAGCCTGGCAGCCATTTCGGCAAGATTTCACTCTTGCTTACTGAGGTGCCAGAATACTGCACCCGTCAGCTCGTAGCGTCAGGATCAAAACGTCCATCAAGTATCATCAGCCTCGTGCAATAAATAAAAGCCGTCCATCATCGTCAGCCTAATCAGGTGTGATGAGTCTGCCCAGCTTTTGGCCCACGGGTGGTATTTTATTTCCCACCTTCCCTGCAAATCTAAAAAGACCTGCCGAGATTTCCCCTATCCGCCACCTGGGGACGCGTCCGATGGAAGGCTGGGAGAACTCCACACGGAATAATAATAATAATAATAATAATAATAATAATAATAATAATAATAATAATAATAATAATAATAATAATAATAATAATAATAATAATAATAATAATAATAATAATAATAATAATAATAATAATAATAATAATAATAATAATAATAATAATAATAATAATAATAATAATAATAATAATAATAATAATAATAATAATAATAATAATAATAATAATAATAATAATAATAATAATAATAATAATAATAATAATAATAATAATAATAATAATAATAATAATAATAATAATAATAATAATAATAATAATAATAATAATAATAATAATAATAATAATAATAATAATAATAATAATAATAATAATAATAATAATAATAATTTTTTTTTTTTTTTTTTTTTTTTTTTTTTTTTTTTTTTTGGTGAGAGGGGAAATGCATTTACGCACTTAGGTGGTTTTTGCCACCCGTCGTGCCGGACTCCACGCAGTTATTGCGTGCCTACCGGCTAAAACCCCTCTCTATATCACCAGGCTCCATCCTGGAACCGTCAATTTATGACATTACTTCAGGATGGAGCCTTATATGCCGGTCCAGTTGGACCCTACGGCTCTGTCGACCTTGCCAGGTCTCTCTCCTTCTGTCGAAGAATCCCCCTCGCAAAAAAGGCGATCCTACTCCATGCAGCAAGGTTTCCTAACATGACTCCCGTGATGGTATTGGGAGTCAATATGCCAAGATCCCTCTCCAGTGCACGCCTCTCCAACATCCACTTCTCACACTCAAAGAAAGTGTGGAAAGCGGAGTCGGATTGTGCTCCACAGTAGACGCATGTGGGACTTACGGCCTTTCCTATTTTAAACAGGAAAGACCGAAAGTGCCCATGGCCCGTCAGCAACTGCGTGAGGTAGTAATCTACCTCACCGTGCTGACGATTTAGCCAAGCGTCCACTTGAGGGACAAGGGCGTAAGTCCACCTTCCGCGTGTCTCAGTATCCCACCGTAACTGCCAGTCACGGAGGGACTGAGACCTTGCCACAGATTGTGCGCCTTCTCTTCCAATTTCGTCCTTGTGTTGGTGGACGAATTGTCGCTCCCTGGCGAGAAGGTCGATGGGTATGACCCCGGCGACCACCAAGACAGCCGGCTCCGATACCGTGCGGTAGGAGCACGCTATGCGGAGCGCTGCTCTCCGTTGCACTGCCGCCATGCGCTTTCGGTACTTTTCGACCCTGAGCGCATCAGCCCAGACTTCAGCTCCATACAACATCACAGACTCGGCGGTGCTCAGCAGGAAACGTCTTTTACAGGGAAGAGGGCCCCCAATGTTGGCCATTACCCTGCTCAACAACGTCACTACTAATGCCGCTTTGTCTGCTCTGCTGGATATTTCGCTCCAGAAGGTTAGTCTGTTGTCCAAACTAACCCCCAGGTAGCGAACGGCGTTCTTCGTCTGGACTGTAACCTCTCCTACCTGCATGCTTCTAATGAGCGGGATGCGCTTCTTAGTAAGAAGCACTATCTCGGTCTTAGTCAGTGCCAACTCCAACCCGTGGTCACTCAGCCAGAGAGTAACTCGACGCATAACCTGGTTGAGTCGCAGTTGGGCCGCATCGACATCTTTGGCAATAATTACTGCCGCGATGTCGTCTGCGTAACCAACCAGGAATGTCCCTTCGGGCATCTCCATACGTAGAATCCCGTCATATGTATAGTTCAATAATAATAATAATAATAATAATAATAATAATAATAATAATAATAATAATAATAATAATAATAATAATAATAATAATAATAATAATAATAATAATAATAATAATAATAATAATAATAATAATAATAATAATAATAATAATAATAATAATAATAATAATAATAATAATAATAATAATAATAATAATAATAATAATAATAATAATAATAATAATAATAATAATAATAATAATAATAATAATAATAATAATAATAATAATAATAATAATAATAATAATAATAATAATAATAATAATAATAATAATAATAATAATAATAATAATAATAATAATAATAATAATAATAATAATAATAATAATAATAATAATAATAATAATAATAATAATAATAATAATAATAATAATAATAATAATAATAATAATAATAATAATAATAATAATAATAATAATAATAATAATAATAATAATAATAATAATAATAATAATAATAATAATAATAATAATAATAATAATAATAATAATAATAATAATAATAATAATAATAATAATAATAATAATAATAATAATAATAATAATAATAATAATAATAATAATAATAATAATAATAATAATAATAATAATAATAATAATAATAATAATAATAATAATAATAATAATAATAATAATAATAATAATAATAATAATAATAATAATAATAATAATAATAATAATAATAATAATAATAATAATAATAATAATAATAATAATAATAATAATAATAATAATAATAATAATAATAATAATAATAATAATAATAATAATAATAATAATAATAATAATAATAATAATAATAATAATAATAATAATAATAATAATAATAATAATAATAATAATAATAATAATAATAATAATAATAATAATAATAATAATAATAATAATAATAATAATAATAATAATAATAATAATAATAATAATAATAATAATAATAATAATTTTTTTTTTTTTTTTTTTTTTTTTTTTTTTTTTTTTTTTTTTTTTTTTTGGTGAGAGGGGAAATGCATTTACGCACTTAGGTGGTTTTTGCCACCCGTCGTGCCGGACTCCACGCAGTTATTGCGTGCCTACCGGCTAAAACCCCTCTCTATATCACCCGGCTCCATCCTGGGACCGTCAACTTATGACATTACTTCAGGATGGAGCCTTATAGTCCGGTCCATTTGGACCCTACAGTGCAACCGACCTTGCAAGGTCTCTCTCCTTCCGACGCAGGATCCCCCTCGCAAAAGAGGCGATCCTTCTCCATGCAGCAAGGTTTCCTAACATGACTCCCGTGATGGTATTGGGAGTCAAGATGCCAAGATCCCTCTCCAGTGCACGCCTCTCCAACATCCACTTCTCACACTCAAAGAAAGTGTGGAAAGCGGAGTCGGATTGTGCTCCACAGTAGACGCATGTGGGACTTACGGTCTTTCCTATTTTAAACAGGAAAGACCGAAAGTGCCCATGGCCCGTCAGCAACTGCGTGAGGTAGTAATCTACCTCACCGTGCTGACGATTTAGCCAAGCGTCCACTTGAGGGACAAGGGCGTAAGTCCACCTTCCGCGTGTCTCAGTATCCCACCGTAACTGCCAGTCACGGAGGGACTGAGACCTTGCCACAGATTGTGCGCCTTCTCTTCCAATTTCGTCCTTCTGTTGGTGGACGAATTGTCGCTCCCTGGCGAGAAGGTCGATGGGTATGACCCCGGCGACCACCAAGACAGCCGGCTCCGATACCGTGCGGTAGGAGCACGCTATGCGGAGCGCTGCTCTCCGTTGCACTGCCGCCATGCGCTTTCGGTACTTTTCGACCCTGAGCGCATCAGCCCAGACTTCAGCTCCATACAACATCACAGACTCGGCGGTGCTCAGCAGCAAACGTCTTTTACAGGGAAGAGGGCCCCCAATGTTGGCCATTACCCTGCTCAACAACGTCACTACTGAGGCCGCTTTGTCTGCTCTGCTGGATATTTCGCTCCAGAAGGTTAGTCTGTTGTCCAAACTAACCCCCAGGTAGCGAACGGCATTCTTCGATAATAATAATAATAATAATAATAATAATAATAATAATAATAATAATAATAATAATAATAATAATAATAATAATAATAATAATAATAATAATAATAATAATAATAATAATAATAATAATAATAATAATAATAATAATAATAATAATAATAATAATAATAATAATAATAATAATAATAATAATAATAATAATAATAATAATAATAATAATAATAATAATAATAATAATAATAATAATAATAATAATAATAATAATAATAATAATAATAATAATAATAATAATAATAATAATAATAATAATAATAATAATAATAATAATAATAATAATAATAATAATAATAATAATAATAATAATAATAATAATAATAATAATAATAATAATAATAATAATAATAATAATAATAATAATAATAATAATAATAATAATAATAATAATAATAATAATAATAATAATAATAATAATAATAATAATAATAATAATAATAATAATAATAATAATAATAATAATAATAATAATAATAATAATAATAATAATAATAATAATAATAATAATAATAATAATAATAATAATAATAATAATAATAATAATAATAATAATAATAATAATAATAATAATAATAATAATAATAATAATAATAATAATAATAATAATAATAATAATAATAATAATAATAATAATAATAATAATAATAATAATAATAATAATAATAATAATAATAATAATAATAATAATAATAATAATAATAATAATAATAATAATAATAATAATAATAATAATAATAATAATAATAATAATAATAATAATAATAATAATAATAATAATAATAATAATAATAATAATAATAATAATAATAATAATAATAATAATAATAATAATAATAATAATAATAATAATAATAATAATAATAATAATAATAATAATAATAATAATAATAATAATAATAATAATAATAATAATAATAATAATAATAATAATAATAATAATAATAATAATAATAATAATAATAATAATAATAATGATAATAATAATAATAATAATAATAATAATAATAATGATAATAATAATAATAATAATAATAATAATAATAATAATAATAATAATAATAATAATAATAATAATAATAATAATAATAATAATAATAATAATAATAATAATAATAATAATAATAATAATAATAATAATAATAATAATAATAATAATAATAATAATAATAATAATAATAATAATAATAATCCGTGTGGAGTTTTATCAGCCTCCCATCGGACGCGTCCCCAGGTGGCGGATAGGGGGAATCTCTGCTGATCTTTTCAGATTTGCAGGGAAGGTGGGAAATAAAATACCACCCGTGGACCAAAGCTGGACAGCTTCATCACGCCTGATGAAGCTGAGGATGACGGACAACTCTGTGTACATAGCCGATGATATGATTGATATGACGATTTGATCTTGCTGCCACGAGCTGACGGCTACAGTATTCTGGCACTTCAGTAAGCAAGAGTGAAATCTTGCCGAAATGGCTGCCAGGCTAATGCTGTAGCCGCCTCCGTCCCGTTAAAACTGTGGCGAGTCTCCGAGTACGTTCCGACCACGTTGCCACTGAGGTGGCCGTACAGGTGTAGTTGAGATGACTCCTACTTAGTGCCGAGATCCTGGCTCTGAACACAGGTACTCATAAGGTCCTGTGTCAACCCTCGCGTGGACCTCACTGCTTGCATAGGGACCCACGGGGATCGTCTGAGGCAACTGTACTTTCGTGGAAGGATAGCGGCTCGGAGCGGGGACCCATTTGAGATGATCCATAATATAGAACAACCAATTGAGAAGAACAAATTGAAAGGAAATGAAGGAACTGAGGGGGACACTAGCTCGAACTCAGCCTTTAAGAGGAGTAGTTTGCTGTTGCGATCGCCGCCGCAAGCCAGTGTTCTACGTACGAGGGTAACTGGGTGTGATGGTCATGGTACACCCGGTACCCCCGCTGGTGGTGGCTTACAAATGTTTTCAGGCAGAGATAAGGCTGATGGCAGAAATAGCGATAGTACTGAACAGGAGATGGCACGACAAACACCGACCGACGTCCGTACACCGGGAGAACAGTTGGTTAATTACAACCCATCAAATGGGAATGTATCATGTACGGTACATGCACTGTCTGAGAACGCGTCTGACGTCACAGTAGAAGGCTCCCCCAGACAAGAGTTAATCAGGAAAATGAGGAAGATGGAGGAGGACACAATATCTCAGTGTAAAGCTACTCTACGCGGAATGCAGCGCGCGCTAACGCGCCAGAGGAATATAAGTAATGATGTTAAAGTTGGAATATCCAAAATGGCTGAATTGCTGGATGTTATGCAGAACTACAAGCGCACGTGGAAAGCTGCAGAAGAGGAGAAAACGGTCGCTAGAAAAGCAGTAAATCAGCAGATGGCAGATGATGCCACTCCTACAACGACAAACTCCAAACGAGTAGCTAGCAGCCCAGCTGTTAATGAAAACTGCAAGAAGGTAAGAGCAAAAGAGCCCAGTAGGATTATGGAGGAAATATCCCAGCACAATATGAAAGGAAATATCGCCACTGAAGAAAAAAAGGAAAGTTGGCAGACAGTCGACCGAAGGAGCAGTCAACGTAAATCGGAGAAAGAAACAGTCGAACCCAATAAGGTGAAAAAACAGCAACCAAGACGCATTAAACCAGAGGCGCTAATAATCAAACCTGTAGATGGCCACAGCTACTCGGAGGTGCTAAAAGGACTGCGGAGTAAGATAACGACTGATGAGAGCAATAGGATAAAGACCGTCAGGAAAACGACGACTGGAGCCATCCTCCTGGAGCTCGACAAAGGTGGGAAGGTTAACCCAGATTTCGTTAAACAATTTAGAAGCACCGTTAAGGAAACAGCCCATATTACAGAACTAAAACAGATGACTACAATTGAAATACGTGATCTCGATTCTATGACTGTCAAAGAAGAAGTGGAAGCAGCAATTCGAAAACTTCTCATAAGCCCAGAGGAACAACTACGGACGAGAATTACTGCACCGAATATGCGCGAGCAAGTGCGGGCCTTTGTTACGCTTACTGCAGAAAGCGCAGTGAAACTCAACAGTTTCGGTTACATAAAGATTGGTTGGATACGAGCCAAGATTCGAACCTGCGAAAACATCAAACGATGCTATCGGTGCTTTGGAACAGGCCACACTCAGGCAAATTGCTCAGGCCCAGACAGAAGAGAAAACTGCATAAGATGTGGAGAGACGGGACATAAAATGAGAGAGTGCAAAGCCATACCTAAATGTGTCAACTGTGCAGATGCGAAGCGTGACCGAACTGACCACCTGCCAGGTTCAAGAAGATGTCCACTTGTAAAGGGATTATGAGGGTGCTACAGGCAAACATGCATAGAAGTCGGACAGCAGACGCTCTGCTGGAACAGATAACGGTTGAGAGAAAAGTGGATATAGTAATTATCAGCGAGCAATATACTAGAATTCCCCGTGGGTCTTGGTTTGAAGACGAGACGTGTACAGCCGCATTATGGTTGCCTGGCAACGGACAGTTGGCGGTTACACAACATGGAGCCGGCTGCGGCTATACATACTGCCGAATCGGACGTCTGACATTGATAAGCTGTTATCTTACCCCGAGTGATAGCATGGAGCAATTCAGGACAAAGCTTGAGAGAATCGAGGATGTGGTTCACGAAATCGGTGGACCTTGTGTAGTAGCTGGCGATTTTAATGCTAAGGCCGTTGAGTGGGGTGAAGCTACGACCAACGGGCGAGGGAGGTGTATCCTGGACATGGCCGCCAGGTTAGGCCTGGTGGTGGCTAATACTGGCAACAGCTCCACCTTCAGAAGACCGGGCTGTGAATTCACGCGGCCGGATATTACCCTCGTTAGTGAAAGTGTAGCCGGAACAATCGAAGACTGGCGTGTACTAGAGGATTACACTGGAAGTGACCATCAGTATATCACCTTTTCGATCACAGGTCAGATAACTCCCACCACGACATCGGGAACGAGAGGAACACGTAAATGGAATGTTGCGAAACTGAGCACTGAGACGTTTCTGGATTGTCTTGATTGCTCGTCACTTGCTACCAATGGAAGTGGTGCTGACTCTATGGCAGCCTCAATGATCCAGCGCATAACCCAGAGTTGCAACGCATCGATGCCTCGTGTGACACGAAATCCCAGGAAAAGACCGGTATATTGGTGGACACCGGAAATTGCCGAACTCAGGCGTGTCTGTCTTCGCAACAGACGAAGGTACACTAGGGCAAGGCGAACTGGTCCTGCTTTGCAAGAAGGTGAGGAATTTAAACGATCCCGGAAAACACTCAAGCGGGCTATCATTGCAAGCAAGAAGGCTAAATGGGAGGAGCTCCGAAGAGACCTGAATAATGATCCTTGGGGACTTGCCTACAGGATAGTAACGAGTAAGTTGGGTGGAAACTGTAGGATCCCTCACATGGACGGCGGAACCATCGGGAACATTGTCTCAAGTTTGTTCCCTTCGCATCCACCACTAGATGATGAATTGGAACAGCAGGTCAATGATTTGCCCTCGCTGTTTACTGTTGAAGAACTAAGAATCGCAGCAAGTAGTCTTAAACCTAATAGAGCCCCTGGCCCAGATGGAATACCGGCGGAGGTGATAAAACTCCTGGCTGAGAAGCGACCAAATGCGCTACTGGAAGTGTACAATGCTTGTATTGCTCAAGGTGCCTTTCCTAAACAATGGAAGATACAAAAGCTGACACTAATTAGCAAGGGTAATGGTAACTCAACTCAACCGTCGGCATACCGCCCGCTTTGCATGCTGGACAGTGCTGGAAAGCTACTAGAGAAACTTCTGCAACGCAGATTAGCAGAGTCAGTCGAGATAGTTGGAAGATTATCAGAAAGACAATACGGATTTAGACCTGGGAAATCAACTTTAGGAGCTATAGGAGATGTAGTGGAATGTGTGGAACGAGTACAACGAAGACGTTACTATCCAAAACGTCTAATTCTCCTAGCTACACTCGATGTGCGAAACGCTTTTAATAGCCTTCGGTGGAAGGATATCTTAAAGGCATTGCAGGAGAAATTCCACACCCCAACTTACTTGCTAAAGATGCTTCGAAGTTACTTGAAGGATCGGAGGCTCTATTATGACACACCTGAGGGCCAGAGAACTATGGAAATTTCTTCCGGCGCGGCTCAAGGATCTATCCTTGGACCTACTCTATGGAACTTGACCTACAACGAGATATTGGGCATAGAAATGCCAGAGGAGACATACCTTATTGGGTATGCGGATGACTTAGTAGCGGTAATCTCAGCGCGCGACACGGATGATGCTCGTAGGAAGCTGAACCAAGTCATGATAAGGACTCAAATATGGCTTGAAGACCATGGTCTGGAGCTGGCCAGACATAAAACGGAGATCATTCTGATGACCAAAGCCCACATTCCACTCGAGGTCAACTTTCAATTGGGTGATGTTGCTCTGGTAACGCAAAGGGCAGTGAAATATCTAGGTGTGATGATCGACTGCAGACTTACATACTGGGCTCAAATACAGCATGTGGCTACCAAGGCAGCAAAACTTACTGGCAGGCTAAGCAGGTTAATGGCCAATATTGGAGGACCGACACAGAGCAAGAGAAAGCTACTTATGGCCATAACAAACTCCGTTTTACTATATGGTAGCGAAATTTGGGGTGGAGCACTGAAGGCAAAGACTAAGCGCAAAATGCTGGAGGCTGTACAGCGAACGGCGGCACTTAGAGTAACTTCGGCATATCGCACTGTCTCAGGTGCAGCAGTCTTTGTGATAAGCGGAGAGATACCAATCGACCTTCTGGCGCGCGAAAGAAAGGAAGCTTGGGATGCAAGAAAGCAGAACCTCAGCATTAGCGCCGCAGAACTGAGATCTCAAACAATGCAGCGATGGCAGAATAGATGGAGTGCGGAAACCAGCGGAAGATGGACAAGGCAACTCATCCCCAACATAAGGATTTGGACTCAAAGAGAGTTCGGGGAAGTGAACTATTTTCTGACCCAATTTCTCTCTGGTCACGGATATTTCCGAAAGTATTTACATCGCATGGGCAAGGTAACCAGTTCCAGCTGCATTTACTGTGAAAACATTGAAGATGATGCCGAACATACGTTCTTTAATTGTACTAGATGGCACTTTGAGAGAAACTCATTGAAGGAGCAGATTGGAAATTTCACTACGGGGAACATTACCAGCAGAATGATCGAATCTGAAGTTAATTGGAGAACAGTAGGAAGGTATGTTGAACATATACTTCTACAGAAGAGAAAAGATCTTGAAGCAGCTAGATTGGCGGAGATAGAAGATGGGCAAACGGCTTGAATATGGCACACCCAGACGTGGGCGAGTAGCAGTTGGTTCTTTTTAAGAAGTCGTTCTGGGCCCTTCCTGAAGTAATGCGGAAAGTTGTACCGGGAAGGGAGATTCCCCAGAAAAGGAGGAGGGACTGTTTTAGTGGACAACACCACTCGACGCAGTTGACGACGGTCACTGTAAGTGCGAAGGCATTTTTAACCCTACCTCAAACGCCAAAAAAAAAAAAAAAAAAAAAATAATAATAATAATAATAATAATAATAATAATAATAATAATAATAATAATAATAATAATAATAATAATAATAATAATAATAATAATAATAATAATAATAATAATAATAATAATAATAATAATAATAATAATAATAATAATAATAATAATAATAATAATAATAATAATAATAATAATAATAATAATAATAATAATAATAATAATAATAATAATAATAATAATAATAATAATAATAATAATAATAATAATAATAATAATAATAATAATAATAATAATAATAATAATAATAATAATAATAATAATAATAATAATAATAATAATAATAATAATAATAATAATAATAATAATAATAATAATAATAATAATAATAATAATAATAATAATAATAATAATAATAATAATAATAATAATAATAATAATAATAATAATAATAATAATAATAATAATAATAATAATAATAATAATAATAATAATAATAATAATAATAATAATAATAATAATAATAATAATAATAATAATAATAATAATAATAATAATAATAATAATAATAATAATAATAATAATAATAATAATAATAATAATAATAATAATAATAATAATAATAATAATAATAATAATAATAATAATAATAATAATAATAATAATAATAATAATAATAATAATAATAATAATAATAATAATAATAATAATAATAATAATAATAATAATAATAATAATAATAATAATAATAATAATAATAATAATAATAATAATAATAATAGTAATAATAATAATAATAATAATAATAATAATAATAATAATAATAATAATAATAATAATAATTTTTTTTTTTTTTTTTTTTTTTTGGTGAGAGGGGAAATGCATTTACGCACTTAGGTGGTTGTTGCCACCCGTCGTGCCGGACTCCACGCAGTTATTGCGTGCCTACCGGCTAAAACCCCTCTCTATATCACCCGGCTCCATCCTGGGACCGTCAACTTATGACATTACTTCAGGATGGAGCCTTATAGTCCGGTCCATTTGGACCCTACAGTGCAACCGAACTTGCAAGGTCTCTCTCCTTCCGACGCAGGATCCCCCTCGCAAAAAAGGCGATCCTTCTCCATGCAGCAAGGTTTCCTAACATGACTCCCGTGATGGTATTGGGAGTCAAGATGCCAAGATCCCTCTCCAGTGAACGCCTCTCCAACATCCACTTCTCACACTCAAAGAAAGTGTGGAAAGCGGAGTCGGATTGTGCTCCACAGTAGACGCATGTGGGACTTACGGCCTTTCCTATTTTAAACAGGAAAGACCGAAAGTGCCCATGGCCCGTCAGCAACTGCGTGAGGTAGTAATCTACCTCACCGTGCTGACGACGATTTAGCCAAGCGTCCACTTGAGGGACAAGGGCGTAAGTCCACCTTCCGCGTGTCTCAGTATCCCACCGTAACTGCCAGTCACGGAGGGACTGAGACCTTGCCACAGATTGTGCGCCTTCTCTTCCAATTTCGTCCTTGTGTTGGTGGACAAATTGTCGCTCCCTGGCGAGAAGGTCGATGGGTATGACCCCGGCGACCACCAAGACAGCCGGCTCCGATACCGTGCGGTAGGAGCACGCTATGCGGAGCGCTGCTCTCCGTTGCACTGCCGCCATGCGCTTTCGGTACTTTTCGACCCTGAGCGCATCAGCCCAGACTTCAGCTCCATACAACATCACAGACTCGGCGGTGCTCAGCAGCAAACGTCTTTTACAGGGAAGAGGGCCCCCAATGTTGGCCATTACCCTGCTCAACAACGTCACTACTGAGGCCGCTTTGTCTGCTCTGCTGGATATTTCGCTCCAGAAGGTTAGTCTGTTGTCCAAACTAACCCCCAAGTAGCG